>CM053585.1:427712328-427792862 GCA_028646515.1 Pseudochirops corinnae
TTTTTTGTAACCACAAAGAGAGCTGCAATAAATATTTTTGTACATATGTGTCCTTTTCCCACTTCTGTGATCTCTTTAGGATATAATCCCAACAATGGTATTGCTGGGTCAAAGGGTATGCAATTATTTATAGCCCTTTGGGCATAGTTCCAGATTGCTCTCCAGAATGATTGTATCAATTCACAACTCCACCAACAATGAATTAATGTTCCAATTTTTCCACATCCTCTCCAGCATTTGTCATTTTCCTGTTTTTTCATCTTAGCCAATCTGACTAGTAAGATGTGGTACCGCAAAGTTGTTTTGATTTGCATTTCTCGAATCAATAGTGATTTAGAGTATATAGGTGTATTTCTAGGCAAGCATGCAAATGATTTAAGAAATGATGAGTAATAGTGACCTCAGGATCTCTCAAAACCTTATAGAACCTCTTACTAGAAAGGGTAGGCTTCTGGAGATCTCAAGTACTAATATTTAAGAGTGTATCTTTAGTCTAAGAGTCTTTAGCTTTTCATCCAGGTTGAGTATCATATGATATGATATGATATCTTTAGAATCCAAGGATCATAGCCCTGTGTATGAAGAGGATAAAAAAATCACATACCTATTAAAAAATCAGCAACTGATTTTGCTGAATTTCTATTATGGGCACACCAGTATTTTTTGAGTCAATACTGAACCAAACATCCATATCATCAACAAATAGCAATGTCAAGTCTGGAGCCAAGACATCCTTAAATTCCTATTTTTCACTCTGGACTATGGTACTATCAGAATATGGGGACAAAGAAGACAGACAGTAAGAAGAAAGTTGGGTAATAAAGAACAAATGCTCCCACTTGTAGAAGAGCCCTGGAAGCCTGGAGACAAGAGGAATGAGAGTGGGGGCAGAAAGTGCCTCCTGGTTCCTAGAAAGGAATCAGGAAACAGCTCAGTCAACACCATATCCTGACGCTGTGTTATCCGGCTTACTTCCATTCAATTCTGATAAAACCCAGTTAGGAATCACCGTTCCTCAGACTCTGTTTTATAAACGACCCCAGAAACACACAAATGATAACAAAAACAACAAATAAGCATAATGTATGATTCATGAGTTTCATATACAATACTTTTCAATTCTTGTTAAGGGAGCTAATGGGAAGTGTGGTTTTTCCTAGCTAGCCCAAAGGGGGAACTGAAGCATCAGAGGAGGCAGAAGCTAATAATAAAGAAAGAGTATTGCTACCCTGAACTATATATTATCATGAACATTTGAAGGGTTGCATGGCTCACTGACCCGTTTAAGGAGTAATCTGCTGGGACAGAATTTTGTAGTTTCCTTGACTCTTGTGCTACTGGGATCTGGTGAATTTACCCCCTCTCTATTTTCTTACCCTCCCCTGCCTGATCACTGACTGGCACATTTCCTACTTTCTCTGAACTGCTACATATATTTTCATAATGGATTTTGTCTCTAGAAAAAGGATTAACTGATTTGTATTACATTCTGAGTGTTTGCGATAAAGTGGTGGAATGCACAATGGGGAAAGTCAAAGGAAACTATTGAGCTAATAGTTCTAGAATTAGCTGAAAGCTTGTATTGAAATTTAATCTCTCTCTCTCTCTCTCTCTCTCACACACACACACACACACACACACACACACACACACACAGACAGACACACCACAAAGAGGTGTTTCATTTATCTTTGGAAATGTCCAGGTTTGCTGGTGTTTTGCCATATTGAGAATATTAAATTTTTGAAAAAAATATTGAAGGATATCGGTCCATAAAAATCATCTGATAACAAAAATTGGCTGAGTATCTTTGAAACTAGTTCATATAACTGCTCTGTTCCAAAATGGAACCTCCTTTTACTTTCTCACTTGATCTGGTTTCCAACACCACATACTTGCAGGTTCATAGAGATCTGGGTGAGGCCATCTAGTCTCCTAATTTTACAGACAAGGAACGTGAGGCTCAGGGAAATTAAAAAAGTTTGCTCAGCATCCCATCAGATGTGGGATTTGAACCCATGACCTCTGAAACCAGAGTTAATTGTCTTTGCATTGTATTCCATCTAAAGACAATGTCTAAAAGGGAAACAGCTAGATTTTCCAAACCACCCCTTGATCCATTAGCTAGTGCTTACAAGTGAGCCTTGAAAGCCTCAGGAAGTAGATCCAAGTTGTAGTACCTCTTAAAACCGCTACCCTAGGTTCTGTGCCACACTAATCTGAAAAGCCATCCTTTGCAGGCGCTTCCGTGCCATGTGGAGAGGCTGAGAGATGCTGGTGCAATCTAGAGGCAGGCAGTTATAGTCATGGAACCTTGTCCTTTCCTCTTCACCCCCACAGAAACCTTTTCACTTCTGACCCAAATAGATGTGACTGTTCCCATACGATCCAGACTGACCCTCATGGCTTTGCAGACACCCTTTGGTTTGCCAGCCACAATGGCGATTTCCACTTCCTTATCCCTGCTCAATGGAGCATAAAGCTCACACAAACCAAGTCAGAGGAGGGTACTGGGAGTGACAGGCCCTATCCTCATTTTCAACCAACCTGACTGGGAAATGAAGAGGAAAATGGAGAGCAGGGCAAGTGTGCTGCAGAGAAGGAATGTTGCCAATTGTTTTATGGGAACAGAAGGCAAACGGCTTTCACCTCTTAATATCCTTGACTGCACTGAGTGAGTTGGCAAACATGCAGCCCTGGTCCCCAGCAGGCTCTCCCCTCCACTGACACATGGGATTTAAAAAAAAATCAAATCTATTCAGGAGGGGAGTGGCTGGATTTGTTGGTTTGTTTTCTTCCCCATCATCTTTTGTTTGAAATTGAATTCACATTCTTCATAGTCCCTTTTCTTACCTGCCAGTGACCAGTGACCATGGATTACTGAAGGAAATGGGTAGCATTGCCACCCAAGAAAACGGACCTGTGTTCAGGCCTAGCAATAGTGCCTAGTACATACTAGATGCTTAATAATTTTTTTATGCTTTTTGGAGGGCAGAAGGCAGGGCAGCTGGAGTTAAGTGACTTGCCCAAGGTCACATGGCTAGTAAGCGTTAAGTGTCTCAGGTTGGCTTTAAACTCAGATCCTCCTGACTCCAGGCCTGGCGCTCTACCCACTGTGCAACCTAGCCACCCCTTAATAAATTTTTGTTGTTTGTCTTTCATTTTTGAAGAGGACCATGACATCTGGAAGATGATGCCATGATTTGCAAGTGAATTGGATTTAAGTGAGGGAAGGCTGTGCAAGGTCACCAGTCTGACTTTCTCTTCCAGAGTCATCCACGTCCAGTGGCAAGATACAAATCAGTACAACCGGGGATGTCCCTCAGTCAATAAATGCTTCGTGATTGGACAAGAAATGCATTGAAGACACTTGTTTGTGATTAAAGCAAGATTCCTTTACCACACTGGGTGCTATTCACCCCTATGGTGACCTTCTGGAAGGCTATGGATGAGCGTCACACATGATGGAGAGATACAAATGAGTCTCAATATACAAATTACATCACTGGGGATGTGTGTGTGTGTGTGTGTGTGTGTGTGTGTGTGTGTGTGTGTGTGTGTATTCCCCAGAGTCAATGAGATTGCAGATTTATCTGAGTATAATCCATCTCAGAGATGTAAAGAAAACACTGTGAAATCTTAAAACATTATGTAATACCAAGTTAACTGTATTCTTTCAATTGCCATAGAATCATAGGAACATAGATTGAGATGTAAGGGACTTTAGAGTCCTTTGACTCTAACCCTTCATACTATAGATGAGGAAGCCGAGGTAGAGATTAAGTGATAGGTCACAGGGTTAGTGATCCATCAATTCATCAACCAACAAGTCATTCTTAAGGGCTAAGCAGCAGGAGATACGAAGAAAAAAGAAAAATTGGTCCCTGCCCTCTAGGAGCTTATATTCTAAAAGAGACAGCATTCACAGAAATAGGTGCATACAAGATATATACAGAACAGATTGGAAGGTAACATTAGAAGACATAGCACTAGCAATTTCAGGGGAACTTAGAAAGAGGTAAGATCTACCAGTTTGTTTTTTTAACTATAGGAAGCTGGGCCAAAGCTTTGATTACAAAGAACTGTTGACCAAAGAAAAATTTTCAGCAGGGCAGACAGTAGCAGATTGAATACTAGCAGATGGACTCATTTGTAAAATTTAATTATCCCTGCTCTCTCTAGTTGACTTCTAGCTGATAGAATTTTGTCTATGTGACCTTAAGCAAGTCCCTAGATTTCTTGAGGCCTTGGCATCTTTGTCAATCAGTCAATAAACACACATTAATTACTTACTATGCACTAGCCATTGTGTTAAGAGCTGGGATATAAACATGAAAAAGAAAGATATTTCTTGCCTCAAAGAGCTTACAATCAAGTAGGAAATCACAACACACAATGGAAAAGCTTTTTTTTGTCTATTTAACAAAGTGTCACACTATCCAATATCCCCCCCTGCATATATGGTTGTATACAAAATAATATATATATGTATGTAAAAACACATATGTACTTTTAATTGATTACATATTATGTATGCAGTATAATGTCTTATTAAGTGTGTCAAGCTTCACAAAAGAAAAACAAGAGCAAGAAAATGTCAAAGTCAGGCTGCCCTACTTGGAATCTGGTTCTCTACCCACTGTGGCAAGTTATTTCTCTACTTTGCATGTGAGAGGTGCTCAGTAAAAGTTGAATCAAAGGTAGTGTGGGGGAGATTGTGGAGGTTCTTCAATGCTAGACTTGGAAGTTTAAACTTAATTTGTTAGGTAGTGGGAACTCAGTCTTGCCTTTGGGAAGGAGTATGGGACAATCTGGCAGGATAGTCTGAGGAAGTGATTTTGTTGGGAGCCTACAAGATAAAGAGTTTGGAAAAAAGAAAGCCAGTAAAGAGGTTACTGCATTGATGTAGGCATGAGATGATACTAGAACAAGGGTGGTGGTAGTAAAAATGGAAAGGGAGATACAAATGTGACGTATAGTGTGTAGAAAAAAAGTTGTGACTTGAGGGGTGAGAGTGAGAAAGAGGTCAAAAATCACTCTGAGGTTTCAAATGTGGGTGATCAGAGGAACTGTGGCATCATTAACATAAATGGGGCAAATCAAGACAAAGTATTGGTTTATTATGACAATATTAAGTACAGTTCTGGGCATGCTGAAGGTGAGGCTCCAGTAGGCCCTCTAGTCAAAATGTTGAGCAAGCAGGAGGAAACCTGGTATTGAAATCTATTTCTCAGCAGATGAGGAATCATCCCCAGGAGATGAAAATTGAAGCTGTGGTATTGGGAGAGAGCTCTGAGGCAGAAAGGCTAGGGAAAAGAAAATGGGGTCAAGAACAGAATCTTAAGGAATGTCTTATGTCTTCAGAGAAGGAGAAATGGTTGTAAAAGAAAGCTGAGTCAAGTAACCAGAAGAGTACAATTCTTGGAAGCCAGGCAAGACACTTTCAACAAGATGGGGGTGGAGGAGTGGGAGTACACTGATGACTAGCACCAAATGTTTCAGAGAGTAAAAGTCCCATTTACTTGGCCACCAGAAAGTCTTTCAAGTTCTTTGAGAAAACAGTTTCAAAAAGATGGCAGAAGGAGGAAATGGATGGTGAAGAAGTAGATGCACATGAAGTGTAGATTTTTGCTTTTAGTGTAGAAAATAGTAGAAGATAGAATGGGTATAAATGAAGACTTAAGTTTCTTTCTCTCCTCTCCTCTCCTTTCCTTGGCTTTCTTTTTGAAACCAATGTAGATGGAGAATTTAAAGACATCCTTCTAAAGTTAGCTTATATCTACTCTTGCACATACCAATTTATGTATATAATTTTTCCACATTAGAATGCAATCTCTGTGAGGGAAGGGATTATTTTTGCTTTCCCCTCCCCCCCACCCCCCGTGAGATTTTAGCAAAGTACCTTGGAAGAAAGTAAGAATTTTTTTGATGCTCAGTCATTCTTCAGTCATGTCTGATTCTTTGTGGCCCCTTTTTGGGGGTTTTCTTGGCAAAGATATTGGCATGGTTTGCAATTTCCTTCTCTAGCTCATGTCTTTGCCAAGAAAACCCAAAACAGGGTCACAAAGAACTTAATAAATGTTTATTTATTGGATAATTGATACAAAGGAGAGAGGAAATGAATGATGCAGTCAGGTCCTGGAGAGAATAGACAGAGGATCAAGCAAGCACATTAGGAGAGTGTGCTTCCTTGCAATAGGCAAGAAAAAGAAAAGAATGTGGCAAGATAAAGAAGAATTTTAAGGTGGTGAGAAGAGTGTGGTGATAGGTGAACAACTAAATGGTCTCAATATCCTCAACAGGAGTTAAAACTTCCTGCTGAGGATGACAAGGAGGAGTTCAGAAGTGGTATGTGGGTAGGGGAGGGGAGTCGAACTGTCTGAACAAGCTACCAAGGAGAACTCAATAGGGAATTAACAAGAGAGTTAAGAGACTGCTTAACAGCCTTCAGAGTCCAGTTGAGGTTCAAAAGTACAAATCTGTATCAGCACAACTACCAAAACAATGCCCTTGTCAAATATATGCATGGGAAGACAAGGGAAACGAGTACAGTAAGTTGGTTTGCAGTACTAGGAGGCAGGTAAGTAGTTTCCCATTCTACAACTCCATCCCTATAACTACTATTTTCTATGAAACAGGAAAAAACAGAAACTCCATAATCTCCATTGATTTACCAAAGATGTGACATCCTGGTTTATTTCATTAGTCTCCCAGAGGTTTAAGTCATGGGATCGACACCTAATCATTCCAAGCCTGTGCTCTGCTTACTTTCTGGTATTAATTTCCCCCAGCTATCAAATGCAGCCCTGCCCCTTACACTCCCCTTTCAAAGCAAATTCTGCAACATTCTCACATCCTAGGGATTTGTTGTTAATTAATCCCTAGGAACCAGCAAGTCTGGAGTCCCCATAATTAATATTACCCATTTTGCATTACTGTGATGAGGCAGAGGAAACTGTGTGCCTCATGCCAGAGGGCTAGTGCCAACTCACAGGGAACTTCTTGTGAATCATATATTTTATCCATATTAATTCCAAGTAAGATATCAATGATTAATATCATTCCTCTTCTTTTCCCATTACTTTTGAAGGGCACATGCCCTTCAAATGGATGTAAACCCTGCCATTGTTAAGGGAACACCCTCCAGGATCTTAACCATTCTAGTCTATTTCTGACAAGCCCCCTTGTGTAAAAGCCAACAACGCTGTTCCTGGAAGGAAGGTCTTGTTATTTAATTGTCCTTTCATTTGACTGGAAGGGCATTATTATTTGTGCCATTATTCCTGAAAAATGATCCTCCCCTGCAAAAAAATAAATACTTTCTTTCCTACTTCAAGGACATATTCCAAAGCTAAACCCAAATGAAGAGTCTAAAGAAAAATCCAAGGAATTACCTGAAAAGCAGTCTTTTGATTCTGCTTGACAACATGCAGATTTTGACATGAAAGAACATGACAAAAAGGTATTGGGTTTTACCTTGATGGAAGCTTTGAATCAGGTTGGCATTTTTCTCATTCATCCTTCCCCCCCCCCCCTCCATCCCATTGAGAATGTTAACCTTTGAATTTTGCCTTACAAGCTATAAGGTCAAAATGACTTCAGTTTTAAGAAATTGTCTAAAATGAAAGTGATTGAAGCTATAGAACAGAAATTCTCATTTCAGGTAGAGCCCAGGAAAATTGTCTTTCAATAGATCTGAATATCTCTGAGAGATGTCCTTTCCTATGGAGTACTCCTTCCCTTCTTTCTTCTCTGTCTTATCTTTTCTCATTAAAAACAGACTATTTAACTTTTTTCTGCAGTCTCACTTCACTTGATACAAGGATCCTCTTTTTAAGAATTAGAGACTTCTGCCTCTCCCCTTCGTCAATTCTCCCAATTAATCTCATCCATTTGGGGAAACATTTTTTCTCTTATTTTTCTCTTTCTCTCATGATTTCAAAAGACATTATTATTAAATCCTAAATGCATTAGTTTTACAAAAGTGTTTTGGGATCTGGATACTCTAAAGAGCATTGGATGAAGCTATTTTGCCCTATACACTGTTAATCACAAACGTACACACATGCACACACACATGTACATGTGTCTTCCAACACAAAAGGGAGGCCGTTGAGACAAAGACCATGTCAAGACCACAAAAGGACACTGAAATGGAATGGACTGAGAGGAACATAATGTTGGGAAGCTATGATGAATTCAGCATTTAAAATTCTATTTTATTTTATGGAATAAAACAAGCATTTCCATAATGCAGTATAATTTTTAAAAAAAATTGCATATGAAACTGCAATTCTATTATGCGTAATTTGCTATTTCTTTTAAATATATAATAAAGTTATGTAAATTTCTTTTTTCCTTCCCCTTTAGCCCCCCAATCTATATACATTTGATAAAATTGATGTATACATATGAGAATTATTATTTATTCAGTCCACTAAAGGTGTGTTTGATTATTTAATGTCATTTAATGAGATGGATCCCTTGTGGGAACTCCAGAGTCTCCAGGGATCCACATTCTATGGATTGAGAAAGACTTCTTTAGATGGTCTGGTAGGCAGCAAATCTTCTTTCTAAAGAGTATGTGTATGGTACACAAGTAGTTCAATAAATATTTGTTGATATTGGGGATATTCAGAAAATAAATTAAATAAGCAAGCTTTATTCTCTGTCTACCAATTTGGAAAATGATGGGCTAATAGAAAATTGGGGGATTAAAGATACCTATAAGCATATGGAAAAATGCTCTAAATCACTACTGATTTGAGAAATGCAAATCAAAACAACTTTGAGGTACCACATCTCACCAGTCAGATTGGCTAAGATGACAAAACAGGAAAATGACAAATGCTGGAGAGGATGTGGAAAAATTGGAACACTAATGCACTGTTGGTGGAGTTGTGAACTGATTCAACCATTCTGGAGAGCAATCTGGAACTATGCCCAAAGGGCTATAAATAATTGCATACCCTTTGATCCAGTAATACCACTTTTGGGGTTGTATTCCAAAGAGCTCATAGAAGTGGGAGGAAGACCCATATGTACAAAAATATTTATTGCAGCTCTCATTGTGGTGGCAAAAATTAAGGGGATGCCCATCAATTGGGGAATGGCTAAACAAGTTGTGATATATGAATGTAATGGAACACTATTGTGCTATAAGAAATGGGGAGGAGACGGACTTCATATTTACCTGGAGAGGCTTATACAAACTGATGCTAAATGAGAAGAGCAGAACCAGGCAAAATTTGTACACAATCACAGACACATCGTATGTGTGATGACCAGCTTTGATGAACTGGACTCTTCTTAGCAATGCATAGTTATAAGACAACTCTACAAGTCTCAGGATGGAAAGGGATATCTATATTCAGAGAAAGATCTGGAAAGAACAGTTTAAATGGAGTCTGAAGCAATCTACATGCTATTGTTCTTTTTCATGTTTGGTTCTCTTTCTTTTTTCCCATTGTTCACTCCATTGGTTACAACCCTTGTATACAACCAGACTAATATCCAATGTGAAAGTATTTGCAGATCCTATACTTGATTGTATGCTGCCACGGGCGGGGGGGAGAGGGAGGGGAAAAATTTGAAACTCAAGGGATTGTAAAACTGAATCTTGTAAACTAAAAATAAATAAACAAATCAATTTAAAAAAAAAAAGAAAATTGGGGGGAAACCTGAGAAATGTATGCTTCTTTACCTGAGTACACACACACACACACACACACACACACACACACACACACGATTTAATACTGTGGTCTCCAATTGGTTTTATAGAATGGATTGGAAACGTGTCTTTATGGGCAAAACCTCCTCAGATTCACAAATGATTTCTTCCTGACAGACCTTTCAATACAGAGGTAGAGCTGAGGGTATATAGCCTTAGATCCTAGCAGGAAGACTTATGCCTGGACACGTGTGGTCTTTTTTGACTGGAAGTAGTAGATCAGTGATTATGCAATCTGGTCTTTGACCTGTTTCCTGTCCATCTCTCTTCTTTCTAGTTGGCAGTGAAAGCAATTGTTTCCCAGTACTTCTTTACCTTCCTTCCTGATGATCCATTCTGAGCTCACCTTTCTCTGACATTGACTAGACTTGGGGGTTTTGCTTCCATTTCAGCAAGGGACAGGGCAGTAGCTTTCTTTGTACTGCTCCTATCCTTGTGACTTCCCATTTATGAAGGAACAACCTTCTAATTTTGCTCCCATCCTTTCTTTCTGCAGAACTGAGCAGAGGAGAATGGATGAGCAGAAAATTAGAAGCTTGGTCCCACTCTCCTTGTGTTCCTCCCTCTCTTTCTCTATGTGCCAGGAACTGAGCAGTACAAAAGGTCTTATGTCCAGGCAGGCTCTTCTAAACTTAAGGCAGGTATCAATTGTGATTCATAGTAATCCTTTATACAGGAGCAATTGTTTCCCCACTTTGTTTAGGATTACTATTGAGGATTATATTTTCATTATGTTCAAATAATTTTTTCATAGATTTGTGTTTTTGCTGTAGAATTAATAGTTCCCCCATCCCATTTACTAGATGATTCTACCTACATTTTTATGTTTGTTACTCTTTTGATAACTTATGTGACAAAATAAATTGGTTGTTGATTTTAGAATTCCCATACACTTCTTAGAATCATTATTTAAATATTTCATAGAATTCAGCTTTTCAGGTACACTAATCTGTGTCCCAAAAAGGTTATGGGAGTACTGCCCTCAAACAGATTTATGGCATGGAGAGATAACTAGGCTATTTTATCAGAAGTAGAGGATTCCCTTTCTAACAGACTGCTTAGCCAAAGTATTGTCCATTTTTATCATTTTCTTATTGAACTTGGCCTAATTCTTTTGGGAAGGATTTGAAAGTTCAGTCCTAGAGGTTTTCATGCCATAAAAATATAAGTAACCACCACTATGCTGAGTATGAACTATGGAACTAACCAACTCTCTAGTGCAGAATTTTAATGTTTTTTGATGCCATGACATGGAGGAATTGACCCAGAATATTTATTGTAACTAGGTTTAGGCAATTGCTAAAAGTATGTCACCTGATATGGTTTAAATATATATGTTTGTGTAGATATATAATACATATATGCATATAATATTTGATTTGCACTTTAAAACCAGCTACCGTTATTCAAATTCTACCATGTGAAGTCATAAAGCGACAGTACAAGGATTTGGGAAACCTAGGTTTAAGTATAGTCTATTATTATCTGGCTGTATAACTCTGAACAAACCACTCTGGATCTTTGAGCCTCAGTTTCTTCTTCTTTAAAGCAAGGAGGTTGGGCCAAAATCACTTCCACTTCCAAAGTTCTATGATTCCCTGGTCATTTTCAGTTTTTCAGTATATATGGAGAGCTGGCAGTCACCATAATCTCTCTGTTGAAATATTTCAAAAGAGCTATTTCCTGCATTTACCTAATGTATAGAAAAGGCAGGTTTTTAGGATAGTCAAACAAAATAAAGTCTACATACAGAAAAAGAAAAAGGAAAGAAGAAAGGCAAAGTGAGGAAATGAAGACACAATGGAATTTTTTAAACAAGGACAAAAAGCTGGACAAAGATTTTTGTTAGAAAGTTCAAGCTTCTGACTTTAACCCCTATAGCTTTGCTTCTTCTCTGTCATGCATAATGGTTATTGGAGATTTATGCATCATTTATATACATGTTCTGGTGACATTCACTAAATTGTTGAGCACAGGTTTTCAAGTAAAGTGCACCGTTCGGCTCTTAAGGGAAACTGTCAAGCAACTGAAGCAGAAAATTTGACCTAGTAAAATGCTGACCCTTCAAAAGCTATAATCTCATGGTGAATGCAGTCAAAATACTGTCAAGAAAATCCATCATGTCCTCAGAGAAAATTAAAAGGAGCAAAAGCACTAATTTCTGCATCCCTTACCAGTAGGGTAGCCATAGGTTGGATCCAGGGAAAATCAAGATCAGATGTGAACAAACCATCCTCTCTAATGCAAAACAGTGAATGATGCTCATATGATAAGAATAAGGCAAGCAGAATAAAAATAAGAATAAAATAACTCTGCTTTTTTCCAACAGAATGAAGAAAAATGAAATTTGTGGGTCTAATGGAATAAGGTTGGAAAAAAAGAAGTTTTCCTTGAACACCAATAATGATAGGGATTCCATTATGCCTTGAAGCAGCCCATTTCACTTTTAGATAGCTCTAATAATTTAGGTGAAAATTTTGCTTATATCAAGTAAAAAAAAAACCTATTACACTACTCATTGCTCATAGTTCTGCTTTTCTGGGGCCATGCAGAACAAGTCTCATCTCCATTCCCCATTACAGGTCTTCAAATACTTGAATACAAGCTATTAGGGCTCATATAAGCTTTCTCTATTCCTAGATAACCTCCTCAGTGCCGTTAGTCAATTTTTATCGGTCATAATCTTCAGGCTCTTGACCATCTTGGTTTC
Organism: Pseudochirops corinnae; assembly: GCA_028646515.1. Taxonomy (NCBI): domain Eukaryota; kingdom Metazoa; phylum Chordata; class Mammalia; order Diprotodontia; family Pseudocheiridae; genus Pseudochirops; species Pseudochirops corinnae. The sequence goes on from CM053585.1 coordinate 427,724,772, forward strand.
CCTCCTTTGGATACTTTCAATTTGATCAATGTCCTTTCTAAAATGTTGTGCCTAGAACTAAATAAAGTATACTACATGTAGTATGACCAGGAAAATTCAAGTCAAGTCAATAAACATTTATTAAGTACCAACTATGAACAAGGCATTGCATTAAGTCTTGGAGATAGAAATAGGAAAAAGAAAGACAATCCCTGCCCTATAGACACTTATAATCTAACAGGGGAAGACAACATACATACGGAAGATGAGAAATGTTTGTGTGAGAGGGAGGGAGGGTTACCAGAGAGTTTCGAGCAGGGCAGTATGGTGTTCTGTAGAGGTGAAATCAAGCAGAAATATTAATGGAAAATAGAGAGTTACCTGCAAAGTTCAGATCCCATTCCTCCCTAAAGAAAGGAGTTTAGTACTCTTCCATTTAGCACTTCCATCAGAGGGGAGAGGCAATTGATGGAATTGGGGTGTTGAGAATTAAGAACTCTGTTCATCAGCATGGTGCTGAAATTTCCCTATGCCCATGATTTTCCTCGAGGTCAAGCCAAGCACAGCTGCTGATGGAAAATGGAGACTATAACAAAAAAAAGGACTACCATCTCCTCATTCATGGAAATTATGCCTCCCTCAAAATATCTGAAATTCACATTAGCATTTGGTCTGCCATCTCACACTGCTTACTCACATTTAGCACGCAGTCTACTAAAACCCCCAGATCTTTTCCAGACGAAGTGCAATCTATCCACATTGTCATTTATAAAATACCATGTGCTAGACAAATGCATAACAAGTATTTCTTACTTGGTAACACAATGTGAGTTTCAAAAATTATTAAAGATTTTGTTTTAAAACATGAGACTGGTCTGCTGCAACTCTACACTTGGATCGTACCATCACCGACCCAGCTGTGTTTGCAGAAGAGGAAGAAATGGCACTAAAGAGAACAGCAGTCAGATTGGATCAAGTGTGTATAAAAGAGATCCCATTGGAGATGATGCAATTTGTGAGGAGGTTGAAGGATTAACCTACAAAATATATGAAGGAGATTAGCCATGTTTCTGAGATGGGAAGATAAGGGCAGGGATTAAGGTTTCTGCCTTTCATATGAACTTTGAAAGATTATTGATATCTATAACCAAAGATTAGTATTAGGAACTTACAACTGTATTTCCACCATTGCATCTTCTTCATTCTTAAACCACAGAATTCAAATGATGTAAAGGACCTCAATGACCAACTTGCCTAACTCATACCTGCTTAAGAATTCCTTCTGTAACATCCCTGATGAATACTAATTTAACGTCTGTTTAAAGACCCATTGCTTCTGGAGAAAGTCCATTCCACAGCCTCAAACATTGGAAAAATTCTCATTGCATCAGGACTAAAACTGCCTTCTCTGTAACTTCTACTCGTTGTTCTGAACTCTGTATTTCTAATCTTCCACATGACAGTCCTTCAAACACTTAAAACTCATGTCTCCAGCTAAGTTTCTTTTCTTGGGGTTAAGTATCCCTGGTTCTTTCAATTTGTAATATAGCACTTCACTACTGTGATTGACCTCCTTTGGACTACTTGTTCAGTTTATTGACTTCCTTACTAAAACGTAGCATCCAAAGGGACCATGTTTAAGTATTTTTGATCTGGAACAACTTTGTTTTTTTGAGTCATGGGTTTTTAACCAAAGGTCTTCAGGAATTCTATTCCAAATATTTCACTCTCTCTCCTACCTAGACTTTGAGAAACTATGGCATTTGGAACTGGAAGGAGTTTAGATATCATGTAATTTCATCTTTTTATTTTAAAGATAAGGTTACTGAAGGCCAATGAAGCAAACAGACTTGCCTCAGGGTCACTTACATTAAGAAGCATACTCAAATTTAAATCTTTTCCTCTGGATTAAGAGACAGCATTCCTTTCACTACACCAAAATGCCTATGGCCTTCAGTAGAGCAAGTGAGGGCTCAGAATAAATTCCCAATCTCAGGACTGGTCTCTTCTTCTATACGTGGTCTTGGATCTCACCCTTGCAATAACCTTCTGACTATATCTTCAGTAAGGTTCTCTCTCAGAGATTTAATGCTTGCTTTAAGAATAATTAGCTACAGGATACTTAGATCAAAGATTTTAAGACATAGAAAATATACTTATCAAATTGAAAATGACAAACTATAGAAGGTCTCCAGGGGCTAGAGCAATAGACAAAAGCTAAAAAAAATGGAAAGTTACAGTGATGATCAAAAAGTCTTACATTTGGGTTGCAAAAAAAACCCTACAAGTACAGAATGTAGAAGACTTGACTTGAAAAAAGTTCATTTGCAAAAGATCAGGAGGTTTAGCTGACCACAAGCTTAATTAATATGAACAAAGGAAGTTCCCATAATTGGGGGAAAGAAAGGGGCAATGAAATCTTAGGCTGCATCAAATGAATTTTAGGGTACAAACAAAGAAATGCAACAGTCCCATTGTCCTTGGCAATTGGCTGACCTCAACTGGAATATTATGCTTGGCGCCATACTTGATACTTGTGAATTGTTGAAAGAAGTGGGCTATTCAGCTAGTAGTACAAAGTATTTCAGCAGTACAAAGATTTTAGAACTGGACCAAATCTAGGCAAATTGATTTATCTCTCTAAGTCTAAGTTTCCTCCTCTGTAAAATAGAAATTATAATGACACCTATCTCACAGGGTTGTTGTGAAGATCAAATGAAATAACAACCCTGTGAGATAGGGGCCATTATAAGTTATTTGCTCAGAATTACAGTTAGTAAATGCTTGAGCCAAGATTTAAACTTTAATCTTCATGACTCCAAATTCTGCGCTCTATGCACTGTTGCCATAACCATTTAACACCTTTATTTCTACAGAAAAAAGACAGAGAACATAACATCTGAGTCAGCCAATAGCTACACAGAGATTGTGAGTCCCTCTTCACGGCTTCTGCCACTCTCAGTTCTGTTTTGCTACTCTCCAGTGTTTAGTTCTTCTTTAACATGGTGTTAATTATCTCCTCTCTTGAATGAATGCAATCCATCAACCAATCAATGAAAAATCATTTTTTTTTTTTTACTAAGTACTTATGTCCATGTATTGTGGTAAGTCTTGGGAATGCAAATACACAAGAATTTCACTCTCTGTCCTCAAAGAGTTTACTTTCTAACAGTATGAGACAATCTATTTAGAAAAGGAATCTAGAGAAAGACATTTTGGTCTGGTATGTCACAGGGAAAGTGAATGGAGACATAAGGAATTGAGTAACATGTTCGGTGCAGAAGCTATGTTAGTGTTGATTTGATTATTATTCCCAGAGCAAGAGTTAAAATCAGGGTGTGTGTGTGTTGGGGGGGGGGGGTATTATGTACATAGCATAGCAGGAAGATGAGTGGAGTGAAGCCTGGTCAAGGGATGGGCTGACTAAATATCATTGACTTTCAGACACTAGGACACCATGATCCCAAGGGAGGAGTTCCAGGCATAGCAGCAATAGGGCAGTAGAGCAGCAAGATGGCTTGGGTAGACATAGTTGGAGACCAGGGCAGCTAGATACAATGGGCTTTTAGAAATAGTGACAATATGGATCACAGTGGCTGCTCCAGGTACTGGCAAGGCAGCACAGCGAGAAGATGGCTGGGATGAAAGGGCTCTGAGGCTGGTCAGGCAGAGTAAGTTCTCTCCAATCAGGTAGCAATTCTTGAACAAGTGGACCAGAAAGCAGTTACACTAGAGCCTCAACATAGAATCTTCAAACTCTTTTCCATTCCCAGGCCATGGAGCAACTCTACCTTATAAAACTACTATATTCCATAATCAAAGGTAAGTCAGTCTCTTCATATGGTATTCTGAATTGGCTCATAGTGAACTTAGAGCTGTGTACCTTCTTTGTTCATTAGTGTCTGAGTGGTGTATATACATCCTTCTTGTGTTGGTACCTCCCACTTAGTCTTTTGAGGTTTGGAGGGGGCACCTGTGTTGTCTCCCTCATCTTTAATAATCTGTATCTGTATGTTCTAAAAATTAAGGAACTCATAGGACCTTTCTATTAATTTACAAGTAGTATATACTAATTCTGATTTCACCAACTCACTCTTTAAGAATAACCTTTTTTTTTTTGCCTTGTGCAACAACAGATAAAAGATGGAGGAAGTGGCAGGGGCTTGGAAAACACAATGCCTACTTTATGTATTTTAAATACGTGAAGATATTTAAGTGGCACATTGGATAGAATTTTGGGACAGGAATCAGTAAGACAAGTGCAAATCTGACCTCAAACACCCTTTAATTGTGTGACCCTGGGCAAGTCACTTAATCTCCTTTGCTTCAGTTCCCTCAACTGTAAAATAAAAACAATATCAGCACCTACCTTTCAGGGTTTTGTGACGATCAAATGAGATGATATTTGTAAAGCACGTAGCACAAAGCATGGCACATGGTAGGCGCCATATAAAAAAAACTTGTACCCTTCCTTCCTTCCTTCCTATGGGTCAGTCTTCTTTAATTGCTGTTGTTCCATCATGTCTGACTTTTTGTGATCCCTTTTGGGGTTTTCTTGGCAAAGATACTGGAGTGGTTTGCCATTTCCTTCTCCAGCTTATTTTACAGATGAGGAACCAAGGGAAACAGGGTTAAGTGACTTTCCCAGGGTCATACATTTAGTAAGTGTCTGAAGCCATATTTGAATTCAGGAAGGTGAGTCTTCCCAACTCCAGGCCTGGCACTCTATCCTTTGAGCCACCTAGTTGCCTGCTTTAATTGCTAGAGTAGACTAAAACTCCACTTTATTCCCACTCATGGGCTATATTTCAGTGTCTTTTGGTGTAGTAATATAAGGTATGGTCTGAGCCAAAGAAGGCTTTGGAGAAGATTCACAGCTAGATATGTATTTGGCAGGCCCATGTGCCCCATTAACTTCCTATATCTTTGAAACTGTATTCAGATATCTGAAAGAGGAGAAAATACTTTAATTGCCCTTCTACAGTTTCCAGCTTAATGTGCTTACAGAAGTTTAAATGACAGGAACTAGATTATTCTTCCCAGATCTTTCACAGAAACTGTCATCTCATCTTTTAACCTGTTTGACCAAAACAGAGCTGCCATGTCCTGAAATGGGAAAAATTAGCTTACAGACCAAATCAACATGCACAAAGAAGTCATACTTGGCACATGGTAGTATTAGAACAAATGCCTCCCCCCACTCCCCACACCTGCATCCTTCAGGATATCATTTTTCAAGGAAGTATGAAAAGACACCATTGTAATAAAGAATGGTAGAAAAAAAGAAGGAAAAAAAAACAAAAAAGATGGTGGATTATGGTTTCAAGTTCTGGGACAAGATATTGAATTGTGAATATGTTATACAGAAAATCGTTAATGTTATATAGTTGTCTGAATGTCTCTCTCTCTCTCTCCATATATATATTCACATACATATATGTATATATATTTACATACATGCCTATATACAGATATTTGTATTTTCTTAATATATAAGGAAAGAGTAAGAGAGTGAAAGAGAGGAAAAAACATTAAAGTCAGAAAACCTGGATTTCAGTCTTGACTGTACTTACTATCTGTGTGGCCTTGGGCAACTAACTTTACTCGTCTGTAAAACAGAAATAAGATCTGTCCTGCCTGTCTCATAGGGCAGTCATAGATATCAGTTGGGATTCCATACTCAATATTTTGCAATAATGAAGCACCATATAAGTTTATATTATAGTCATATACACATCTGTATAAAACATGTATCAATGTATTATGTATATGTGTATTGTACTATAAAAATGTATAACTGTACATACATCGAGAAGAAGCCTATTCATAAATCAAAGCAGAGAAATGACACATTTTTTAGAAGTATTATTCTGGGCATCATTGGCTAGCCAAAAAGCAAATTATTCCTGCCTACTTGAATTGTTCTTGTTAGCCTCTCGAATGAACACTACTTTCACAGAAATCTGTTGAAAGTTTTTTTAAGCTACTTTACTGATGTTTCAGAAATCAAATTTTCAATCAATCAGATCTCTCTGCTCAAATGTAAAGTCTGCTTCATGATCAATAAGATACAACTACGACACAAAATCTCATCAGTGATATGTCAGTGTTCAATAGCTTTGGGGTTTAAAAGTTTTTTAATTATAAAATTTCAAAGACCAAAATATTGAACCACCAAATAATTAATTTGAAATAATTATCCAATATTATCCATAGTATAGAAGGCATAAAAAGAGTTAAAATAGTTGAATAGAGTTTTGCCACAGGTCATTTGTTGACTTGGGCCAGTTTGCTCAACCCTGTCCCATTAGACTAGAGTAGGCCTCAAGGGTGCAGGTTCACCACTCCTGGACTAGACCCTAGAGCTAGTGTCTTGCTTTTTTTATCTCAAAAATATGGACAGTTGATCACAAAAAGAACTGTAAATCTCTCTAAACAATTGGAAGAACAACTGTTAGTATCATTATATTTCTATGCAAAAGATGTATATGCAAATTTTAGCTTTGCTTGTAGTCTTTGAGAGGCAGCATTTTATAGTAGCTAGGGATCAGGCATCCAGGCAAGAAAGACCTAGTATCAATCCTGATTCTGAAACACTGCTTGTGTGATGATCCTGGGAAAGTCACTTAATCTCTTAGTGCTCTAGATAACTCTCTAGGAAAGCAAACAGCAGAAAAGGTGTGAACCTACATTGATAGAGCCAGTTTCCTCACCCCTAAACTCCCCTTCCCATTGAATCTCCTATTCTAGGCTCCTTAATTACTTACATGTATTGTTGGAGCTAGAAGATATTAGACTGCATTATAATATATTCCATCCCACCCACTTTCACCAGCCCTTATCAATAGTTCCATGAGTTCTCTTAAATCCAGGATATTTTCATTACCAATTAAAGACCTAGAGACCCTGCCAATGATTTATTCTTTCCTTTCATTGTGCACATAAGCTCTTACATATCTCAAACTTCCACCCACATTTCAGATAGCTCTTGCACTCAGTCACAGCCGGTTGCCTAGGCAACTAGTCCATAGCAGGGAAGCCCAAACTACAGATTTCCATTTTTCTACTCACTACCCTCTCCTCTGTGTGATTTAACTAATAAAACACCATGCAAGTATTTTATAAATGACATTGAAAATTATCATTTTCACCCTTAATGCTTCATTCATTCATGAAAAGACCAGGCGAACTAGTAAGGAAAGATCTTATAAGCACAGTAAGAGATATTAGTGTAGGGAGTAGTTTATAATTACTAATTTCAAAACTGTTGCATTTGCCATCACATAGTTATTTGAATAGCTAGTGAGTGTTCATTCTGTACAAAGATGAAAAGCTTTTTAAAATCAGGGAATTTTATTTCAAAAAATAAATTCATGAAACTCTGATATAACTGTAAAGTAGGATTCAACAAGATGCATAAATCAAATGAAGAGACAAAAATCTAGAGTGTTTTATAGCCAATTATCTATCTTTAAGCTCTCACTCATCTCTAAAATATAATTCTATATCGGGGGCAGGAAGCTAAGAAATAGTATTATTGTTATCTTCAATTGTCCTCCACAAAAGTTCTATTTCAATGGCTGGACTATAAAGTTTACGAAAGAGAGTATCATAAATTAAAGTTAGAAAGGGGAGTGGAAGCCCGACTAGTGGCTTTTGATGCTTGGTTAAGGAGTTTGCATTTTAATCTGTAGCTAACGCGGAGTCACAAAAGGTTGTTGAACTGGGAAGCAAAATGGTCAGAACTATAACTTAGATTTTTTTTGGAAGTTGTATGGAAAATTGATTGGAGATGGAAAAGACGGGTGTGCAGGTGACCAAGTAGGAAATCATTGTAATGGTCCAGGCAAGCTTTGGTTTTGAGATGCCTACAGGGCATGAATGAAAACACAACTGGCAAGGAGTAGATAACATTTAACTGGAATTCTTTTTTTTTTTTCCTTTTTGGAGGAGGGAAGGCAGGGCAATTGGGGTTAAGTGACCTGTCCAAGGTCACACGGCTAGTAAGTGTTAAGTGTCTGAGGCCACATTTGAACTCAGATCCTCCAGACTCCAGGGCCAGTGCTTTATTCACTGCACCACCTACCTGCCCCATTTAACTAGAATTCTAGAGAGAAATTAGGACTGGATAAAGAGATTTAGGAATTATAAAGTATAGAAATGATACTTGAGCTCACCAAGAGACAGAGTAGAAAAAAACAAAAGTATATAGGACAGAATTCAGGGGAAGATACTAAGGGGACCAGAAACAGATAAGTCAGAAAAGAAGACTGAGGAAGAGTGGTCAGAGAAGGAAGAGAAGAACAAATATAAGAAGCAACAAATATTATTGTGGTACTAGTATAGTAGCACCAACATCAGATTTTTTTCTTCCTATTGCTGTTACTATACTAATAATACAACAATACTCCTCTTGCTGCTGCTAAATAAAATTCATTCTCTCTCTCTCTCTCTCTCTCTCTCTCTCTCTCTCTCTCTCTCGCTCTCTCTCATTCTTGTATTTAGGCAATGAAGTGGATAAAGTCCTAGAGTCAGGAAGACTCATCTTTATGAGTTAAAACCCAGCCTAAGACATGCACTAGCTGTGTGACCCAAGCAAGTCACTTAAGCTCTGTTTCCCTTTATCCAATGGAGAAGGAAATGGTAAACCACTCCAGCATCTTTGCCAAGAAAGCCTCAGATGGGGTCATGGGGAGTTGGAGATGACAGAAAAATGACTAAACAACAACAGCAACATCATCAACAACAACGATAGATTACTCTTTCTCTGTATGTGTGTGTGTGTGTGTGTGTGTGTGTGTGTGTGTGCATGTGCATATATATATATATATATATATATACACATATATCACTTTGAGATTTTTAAAGTACTTTATGTTATCACAGTTAATTTACTTATTTTTATCTCATTTAATCCTTACAATAATGCCTTGAGGTAGGTGCTATTATCCCCATTTTACAGATGAAGAAACTGGTGCTGAGAGTGATTTAGAGGCTTTCCAAGGTCACACAGCTAGTAAGTATCTGAAGTATGGTAAATATCAAACCTAGGTCTTCCTGATTCCAACCTGAACATTCTATACACTAGACCATGACAGCTGCCTAGCTTCCTTCCTTCCTTCCTTCCTTCCTTCCTTCCTTCCTTCCTTCCTTCCTTCCTACCTTCTTCCCTCCTTCCTTCCTTCCTTCCTTCTTTCCTTCCTTCCTTCCTTCCTTCCTCTTTTTTTTTTTCTATCTTTCTGTTTCTCATTCAAGTAATATTAATGTAATTACAATTATCCCTTCCATATCTAGGGGGTTAGGGATATAGTGGCACACCCCTCCCCCTCCCCATGACCTGGAAAATCCACATAAAGTTTTTTGCCTTTCCCTTCATAACAGAGAAGTCCGAATTATTATGGTATTAAAAGATAAAATATATTGATATTATACAATACAATACTATACATATATTTTATGCATTTCCCAGTTTCTGAACTTTTTTTCACATCATCTTCTGACCGCATGTCATCTGTGGCTTCTGCAAAACTCTCCCAAGATTCCCATTTCATTTCTCATGCCAACCTTTTATATATCAAAAACACAATGGGGAGATTTGTGATATGGAAGGGACGACTGTAATTTTATGTCCACAGGTGACCACACTTATACTGTTGATTGCCCTTGAAAACAACAGCATTATTATAGGAGGGAGAGGAGAATTTAATCTGAAGACAGAAGAAAGAAGAACTGGATTCAGAAACGTGCCAGGATTTGAGGATGTTCAGGCAAGAAAGGTAAGGAGGAACAGCTGTGTCCAAGGATCCAGGAGCACTCAGACTAGGATTTTTTCTTCCTTCAACCTACTTATGAGGTGGCAAGGTTATTGCTAGTTGTAGAGTGAGGAGAGATTAGTCCAGAAGAGGTGAAGACTTGACCTAAGAGAGCTTTGAGTTTTAGAAAAGGAACTTGGACAGGTTTTGTCCTGGGATCTTAGAAAACATGAACTACTCTCAGAATCTCAGAGTGAGAAGGTTCAGGAATTATATGCAGGAGAAAGACAGTAAGTTAATTTTGAAGAGCTAGTTCACCTTGGCTGTGCACTGAGCCCTAATTTGATTCTCTGTCCTATATGTCCTTATTGACAGTTCCTTCAGATGAACTAGAGAAAATCCTAAGAAGAGCACAATGATGTGAAACACCACATTTAGAATTTCATATTTTAAAAAAATACAGAAATTCAGTTTTGATACTGAACTAAATTAAACAAAGACAACAAGCATTTATTAAGTGCTCACTATGGGACAAATATGGAGAAGGAAATGGAAAACCACTCCAGTATCTTTGCCAAGAAAACCCCAAATCGGGGTCACAAGGAGCTGGACGTGACTGAACAACAACAACAAATGGGACGAGGACTGTGTACTAAGCACCCTGGGAATACCCAGAAATGTTTAAACACTCGCAGACCTGCAGATGCCACTATTTTTTCATCTTTTTTTGAGGCAGTAGTGGCTCAGTGGAGAGAGTGCTGGGCTTAGAGTCAGGAAAACCTGAATTCAAATTTGATCTCAGATCGTCACTAGCTGTGGAACTCTAGGCAAGTCACAACCTCTAATATGCCTCAGTTTCCTCAGTGGTAAAGTGGAAATAGTAATAGCACCTACCTTGCAGGGAGTTGTAAGGATCAAATGAAATAGTATTTGTAAAAGCACTTAACACAGGGCCTAGCATATAGTAGGCGCTATGTAAATAATCATTCCCTTCCCCTCCCTTCGCCTCAATTAGCTCCTTGCACCAGTCCTGGTGAAACTTCAGAATGGTCAAACAACCTAGTAAGCATTTATTAAGTGCCCATTATGTACCAGGCACTAGACTTTCAGAAAATGAAACAGTCCCTAACCTCAAGAAGCTTACATTCAACTGGTGGAAACACATACAAGATAATTTCAGAGTAGAAAGACTGTTGCAACTCAGGGGAGAGGGATGAGGAGAAGCCCTCATTTAGAAGAGGGCTCTTGGCCTGAGCTTTGAATGGAACCAGGAAATTAAAGAGGTGGATGAGAGGAGTATTCCATAGAGTGGGGCAATCTTTGCAAAGACACAGAAACTTGAAATGCAACGTTTTGTCCTAGGAATAGTAGGAAGGCTGGTTTGGCTAGACTGTAAAGTACATTAAGGAAGATGATACGTAGCAAGTCTGGAAAGGTAGGTTGGAGTCAGGTGATGAAGAGTTTACATTTGAAACAATGAGAGATCTGAATTAAGCAATTCTTTATACTTAATAATCAGCTATCATTGCAGAGCTTAGAGGATTTAACAGCATTAATGTTCCAAAAAAATCCCTGAATAGAAGGTTTAAGAGTTTGTATAATCCTAATCATAGATAAAATGTAAGGGGGAAGGAAGACAGAAGTTATGTTGCCAATAGAAAATATAATTTATTATTATTTAACAAATTATAGAATATAGCTAACATTTGAGGCATGAACCAATCAGAAAGCTGAAGTACTCTTAACTCTTTGGCACATAACATTGCAATATGCCCTACTTTGTCTTAATTATCCCTAAAATTCAAAATAAAAAAACAGTAGATCAAAGCAAATTTTAATACCCCTTGAAGCCACATGAGGTAGTCAGTTCCCTGTTCAAGAGACATGCATTATTTACTCAACTTGCAGAATAATTACTTAGAATCTATAGAAAAAGAAAATTATTAGCACACATTACGAAAAGTACCATTTGCCTCCATCCATGTTTACAGGTACTCATACACCCTCTCCTGCCATACCATAATCACCTCCAATTACCATCTTGAAAAGTAAAGAAAGTAAGACATCTCTGTTGGCTAAATATGAAATTCCTACCATGATTTACAGGTGGAAAGAATAATCCAAAGTTATTTTATATTTTCTGTCTTTCAGTGAATTATTTAAATCAGTACCTCTAGCCTGAGTAGGGGTCTTAGCAGATGATCATAGGTTTTCTGAACCTGGCTGCCCAGTGTGAAATTCAAGAATCATTCAATAGAAGCACATTTAATTCCTTGTTTCATTGTGACTCATTCTCTAATCTCTAGAAAATCATATAATCTCCTTTTTTTCTTTCATTTAAGAAAGAAATAATTATACTTATTCCCTGAGTGTCTTAGCGGGGGTACTATAAACATGAAAGACATTCCCTTTAAGTCATTTTTATCCCTTTAGAGATAGGTGATTATTATTATTACTTTTATTCTTTTCCTATATCAGTGTGGACTTAATTTTTCTCCAAATGTTAAGTTTTATTTGCATTAAAAACTTCTCCCTTTGTGAAAAACAATGGGACCTCTTTTCAAAACAAATTTCTCCTTGCTCATCTTAAAAATTGTGCTCCTTTAGAGTCCAAATAAAAGTGACTGGGTTTTCTTGTTGGTTGGCTTTTGGACTCTGAAAATATGTTTTCCTTTTTATTTGTATAATTCCATAGGAAATTTTCCTGTTTTGTTACTCAGACACTTTCTCTCAGCATCTTGGCCTCTAAAAGCCATCTTTTCTTCTCAACTTGTAGCTTTAGCAAAGTGGATCAACAGGTATAAGACCACATTCACTACAGAAAATGGCACTTTTCCTACCTTGTGTTAAATGGGATCTGTCAATTTCATACTTTAGTTAGATTGAGGCATGCAATTGTGGTCTTATGGTCACTGATTATAGCATCTTGAGACCAAGACATAAGAGGCAGTGTGGTGTAGAAGAAAGAGCACTGAATTTGGAGTCAGAGGACTTTGGTTTGAAGTCTAGCTCTGTGATGTGGTTACAGACAAATCATGTAGTCTTTCTCAGTCTCAGAATCCTCATCTTTAAAACGAGGGCGGTGGGCTTGATGGCTTCTGAAGTCCTTTCCAGCTTTGCGCTCATGAGACCAGAAGATTTCCATATATAATTTTATGAGTCTGCTTATAGCATGCCCTGAGAATTGCTCATAAGCTTAGTTTTCACTGGGGAATTATTGAAAAGACTTGAATCCAGCTATTTTGCAAAAGCCCATACCTATCTTGCTTGGTTTTATCAGAGAAAGATAATAGTGAATTGTGGATCTTCTCACAGAAATTAAGCTGAACTTGCAGTTGTTGACAGCAAGGTGATATGGTAGACAGAGCACAGGAAAATCTGACTTCAAAATCCTCGGACATTTCCTAGCTATGTACCCTGGGGCAGTCACTTAAATCATCTACCTCAATTCCCTTATCTGTAAAATGGGTGATAATAGTAGCATCTAACTCCCAAGGCTGAAATGATATACTATCTGTATAGTACTTTGCAACCTTTAAAGGTTTTTTTATGAATTGGAAAACCAAGATGAAGATGAAGCCATATTTGTTCTGGGATTTGTTAATTTTTCTTTCGACCGCAAAACTGAAGATGTTTGTAATTTTCTGTTTTCTGTTCCATCCTCCCAACTAAATCTCTTTTTTTTGGTTTTGGCTCTGCTAATTACTAATAATGTGGCTTAATCAGACTATTGTAACTATCTAGGCCTCAGTATCCTCACTTGTAAAATGAAGGCTTCTGATTATCTGAGCTTTAAGAACCTTTCTGGTTCTAACATTTGTCATCCTACAGCATCCGATAACGTAATAAGAAAGTTTGGAGGGTTTTTTTTTTCAAATTTTTTTCTAAATATCACCTTTGCAGTTTTGCAGCTTCCTTTGCAGGCAGCTAGGTGGTGCAGTGGATAGAGTACTGGGCCTGGAATCAGAAAGACTTATCTTCTTGAATTCAAATCCGACCTCAGATACTTACTAGCTGTGTGACCGTGGGCAAGTCACTTAATCCTGTTGGCCTTTGTTCCTCATCTGTAAAATGATCTGGAGAAGGAAATGGTAAACCACTCCAGTATCTTTGCCAGGAAAACCCTAAATGGGATCACAAAGAGTTGGACACAACCGAAACAACTGAATAACAACATTCTTTCTTTTCTTTTGTTTTCACCCACTCTCAGAATAATCCACATAGGGGCACTTAGGTGGTGCAATGAATAGAGCACTGGTCCTGGAGCCATTTAATACTTACTAGCTGTGTGACCTTGGGCAAGTCACTTAACCCCAATTGCCTTGCCTTCCCCTCTCCAAAGTTAAAAAAAAAAAAAAGAATAATCCACATAGACAGAGTTCTGAACCCTAGGCAATAAAAAATAAGTTCTAATAGATGATATAAGAATTTTGCAGGACTCGGGCTCCTCAGCTAGCTGGTTCATATGCTCAGGGAGGCTATGAGACTGGCTGTTAAGCAAATATTCTAGAAATTTATACATTGTGACCTTACTTCTGTTTTCAGTTTTTTTTGTGTGGCCTTGGAAAAGCTAACCTTCTGTTCTTTAGGTCCTTCATCTATATTATAGGAATGGGGTTACTGTGGTCTCAAGGCCACAGGTGGCCCTTTAGATCCTCCAGTGCGGCCCTTTGACTGAATCCACACTTCACAGAACAAATCTCCTTAATAAAAGGATTTGTTCTGTAAAACATGGGCTCGGTCAAAAGGCTGAACCCAAGGACCTAGAAGGCCATATATGTCCTTGGGGTTGTAGTTCATTCCCACCCCCCCATAAGATGACAGAATCATGCATTGAATTGCTTCCTAGGATTGACTAATGCTTTCAGACCTGTTTCTTTCTGAAAGTAGTCACCTGCCTTCTAATGAAGAACATCTAAATCACAAATCCTTTCATATATGTAGAATGTTCTACATATGTTAGACAATGTTGACTCATTACCTAGAGCCATTTAGTTATGGGTTATGGACTTCTTCATTACATGTCTAAATAGGGCTGACACACTCAAAGTGTAATAGTGCCTTTATTTTCCCAGGGTCCACAAATTAATATGAACATTTTCTACTTATCCAATGGGGCAGAGGTGATGGGAGAAACCGTGACCTACCAGCCCTGGAAATTCTGTCATTATGGCCTCATGTCTGGGAAATAGGCCCAACGTTCTTGTGGAGCTGATCCAATTATAATTTTAAAATTAGAATTTGTATACATAGAGTGACTATTGAGTTCAACAGCATGTAAGTTCACTGACGACTAGGATTGTTTCATCTTGGTGACTATATACCCAGTATTTTTCTTTCATGTATTGTACAAGGAAGGACCAACCTATAGCTCAGATGTGCCACTAGAAAAAAAGCAAGGAAAACTCCCAGCACATTGTAACCAATGTGGCATGGGAAGATATGGACCAAGCCTATAAGGTGTGGTTTTCCAAGGCTACATGGTAAGCCCACTCTTTTCTCTTTGAGTTTCCATTTTATGAAATGCCCCGACCATCACAGAGACCTTGGGGTCTCAGAAACCTTCATACTATGAGCAAAACTGAGCAGCTAGAACAAGCAAATGACACAATATCTTTGTGCTAGATCCATAATAAGAAGAATAGGCTTATAATGCACATATTGTACAGGGATGAATGATAAATATAACATATACTATTTACGTGTATGTATTCACATATATACTTACGTACTGTGTGTTTTATATCTATATGCACATATTTTTAAAGGATTATATAGGCTTAAAATGAGGACTTGTTTTAGACCTGCAATTTTGTTAATATAGAAAACTTCCAGTGATGAAACTCCCTTTGCCAATGCAGATAAGGCACTGGTTTCAATGTGAGGTCTTAGAGAATTGTCTGGGCTTTGTGTGTATTTATGTGTGTATATGTGTATATTTATGCATGTATGTGTAGGTACACACACATACACATACGTACTTTTTTATATGGTATCCTGGATTTGGAATCAACAGACCTGGGTTCAAATCACAATTTTGCCATTTACTGCCCGTGAGACTCTGGTTTATCCTCAAGATCTCAGTTTCTCCATCTGTTAAATAAGGACTTTGGACTAGATGACCTCTAACATTTCTTCAAGTTCTCAATCTCTGTTCCTATTGCAGATGATGAACACATTCTCT
The DNA here is from genome assembly GCA_028646515.1 of Pseudochirops corinnae. Classification (NCBI taxonomy): domain Eukaryota; kingdom Metazoa; phylum Chordata; class Mammalia; order Diprotodontia; family Pseudocheiridae; genus Pseudochirops; species Pseudochirops corinnae. The sequence continues at coordinate 427,740,687 of CM053585.1, forward strand.
TAGCAGTCATTCACCCTAGCTAAATGACCCTTTAACCATGAGAGGAAGCATGGTGTAGTAGATACAAAATTGGCTTCAGGAAGATCTTGGTTGAAGTCATTCCTCTGTATGACCCTGGTCAAGTCATTTAATCTCTCAGTGGCCCAGGCAACTTTCTAAGACTGTAAATTGAAGAACAGCTCCTCATCTGCTTTGGTAGAGGGAGTTTCATCACTGGGAGTTCTCTATATTAATGAAATCAAAGGTCTAAAAAAAGTTCTGATTTTATGCCTATATAATCCTTCCAAAAATATAATCTTACATTTATAGATATAATGCCGCACTCTATGCATAAGACAAAAGTTGCTAAAATTCTGAAATATTATCTGTTCTCTACCTGCAAAATAGAAGGGCTAAAACATTGTATATACTGATCTGTTTCTGCAAAGTACCAAACATATTTACAATAACTATAAATGGCTTCAGGGATTTCATATACTCTATGATAACCAGCCTAACAAGCTATAAAACTTTTATATACCAGTGTGCCTTTTGTGTTTGATGACACTGCCTGATCTTAAATCTATATTTAATAGTTTTCCCCAAATGCAATGTTTCTCTAAATCTAGCATTTGAACTGACCATAAACTTCCATGGCATTTGTCATTCAAGGAAGGAAAGTATTTAATAAAGAAAACACAGCTCAGGCAGTGATTTTCAGATTCCAGAAGAATGTTGTGAGTGATCCTTTTATTTCACCTCTCAGACTTCCCTCTCTTTTCTCTTTGAGTTTCTACTTTATGAAATGGCCTGACCATCACAGAGACCCTATGTCAGAGACTCTCATACTACAGAACAAAACTGATGCAGTCAGAATAAGCAGATGACATAATATCTTTGGGCTGGACCCATGCTTGGTTCAAGAAAACAATTAACCTCTCTCCAAAGGAATTTTTTCTGATTACAAGAGTTTCTCTTAAAATATCATCCCTCTAAAAGAAAGGATGAAATAGGAGGAGAGAAGGTTCACCAAGATATTCTGAAATGTCTTAAATCTTTTTGAATTATTTACTGATTTGCAAAATTGGACTTTTTAAAAGTTTCAGCTTCAATGCTCCTGGATAGAAAGCTGAGCCCATCCAACCCTCCACTGATACAGGTAAATATTTGGTAAAGTCCATTCTAAACTTTTTTTCAGATGAACAGGAAAAATGCCCAGTTCAACAACCCAACCAAGCATTTTCTTTGACGCTGAAAGTGTCCTGTAGCTTTTGCATTGGCACACACTGTGCATGCACACACAGAAAAGTAAAGAATTGGCTTGGTATTAAGTAGCCTTGGCCAGGTGCTCTTTGCAAATCCTGAAGCATGCGTTGGCAGGCAAGCAGCACAGAGAGCTGAAACAAGAAAAATTCTTTCACCAACATCATTCACTGAAAGCAACCCAGAGGATTTAGAGGAATTATGAAGGATAGAGGATTAAGAAGCAAATTAAAAAGTAACTTAAAATGCACCAACCAGATTAATTATAAAATTCCTTCTTTTGCCTCAATAGTGGCAGTTATTGCATTACTCCCTTTCCTGTGTGTGTGTGTGTGTTTTACCTTGTCACGGTTAGTCTCAAGTTTTGTGTCACAGTCTGCTGGGAAGACAGTTAGAAATATGTCCATTAGGCTGGGTACCTTAGAGGATTGCGTTATATATAAAAGGAAAATAACATGAGCACCCAACTGAATCCAGCCAAAACGTGCTGAGTCCATGTATCACTGACAAGACAGGGCCTGTGATTAAGCGAAAGGCCAGCTGTCACTTCTGTCTGTTTCTGGCTATATCAAGGGGAGCCACCTTACCCTGGGAGGCAGTGGGTGCTCAGGTGCCTTCATTTCAACTCCCCTAGATTTAACATGATAGACCACTTTGCCACCCCATTTTGGCACTTGCAGTTAATCTCATGCATATTTATGCACCAATTATGCAAGGCAAAAAATGAATTAAGCACCCATGATTGAGTCTGGTTAAATCTATTACATGGTATAATGAAATTATAGCCTGATGTCCAATTTACCTTACCATTTGCTTTAAACTGTCACTAAGCTATTAAGTAACCATAACATACCAACTATAGCTCTCAGAAGCCTCACTTTTCAGTTCCATCACAATGCCCAGTACCCTGAAAGACGATGCAGACCCATGCAAAAATGAACAGGGAAAAACCCCACAGTAAATATTCAACTAGACGTGTAACCTGAACAAAGCCCTTAGCACAGACTTTAGAAATAAAAACACATTGTCACTGATGCTGTCCCTGGGTAATTCAGCCTATAACCCAAAGCCTTCAGTAAGCTAGCATGTGGCAGTGTAAGAACTAGAAGCAAACATGTTCAAGGGAACATCCTTCATAGTAAGAATTTACTCCAACAATCTGTTCCTGCCCTATGAATTGAGTCAATATGGCAAGTTACCAGATTCAAGTGAGATTTAAATTGTTGATGGGTTAAGTGACAATGTCTAGCTACAGCACACGTATGCTGGAAAACTAAAGGTGTTTCTATTTTAAAACCACAGTCCCTTGGAATCTCCATAGCTAAAGGTAAAATAATGCCTGAGTGGGAATTCCTATGTGGTGGAGAGTCTACAAATTCTATAAAAGAATCTTTGCACCCATAGGCTTGATTTGCAATCAGAAACAAGGTGAATTCTTGCTAAGAGTAGCCGAACTACAAATTTCAATTGATAATAAACCACAAAACATCAAGACACAGATGTTTAATTCTTTTTTTCTTGCTATGGCATGCCATTTTAATAGCTCCCCAACGTGATTCCCAAAGTGCCTGGATTCTGAATCCTCTTATAGAGGGAACTCCCAGTGAAGTCAATGAGAGTTCCGTTCATGTAAAAATATGAGCTCAGACCAATAGATCTGCAGTTCTATTCTGAGCCTAGGAGGGAACACTACCCTGATAGTTTGCCTGAGGGGATAATTCCAATACAGGAGGAGAAATGAACAGATTATAGAGCTATCACCCAAAGCATTTAAACCTCACCTAGTCAATAAAGGAAAATAAGAATCAGTTTCTATTATGGTTAATGTGTTAGGAAGCATATTCCCTTTTAAAAACAACTACAACAAAAACCAGCTTGTAAAAATATCTTCTGTTTTTATAGCACTTTGTGCTGAAATATGTCTGTGAGTACTGTTACTCTGTTTGGACAAGAAGAGGAAGGCAGGGGGTCTGGTGAGCAATCAGGCAGCAAGTCAATTGAGGGGCCAAGATTAGAACCTTGGCAATGTACCCTCACTTTGGTCTCTTCTGCACTTCCAGTGAAAGAAAATTAGATAACCAGCGCTTTGGGGAGCTACTGTACCAAAGGACTATATGAAAGAACCATAGCATCCAATAAGAAAAGACTATTTTATACATGATCCCAGTTCAAAAACTATCTCAGAAGAATCTGTCCAAATTCAGTGACCAGCAAAGGGAAATTATATTTAGACAAAGAGGTGTAGAAGAGGTGTTGCCTGAGCACAAACAATTAAAAACAGAGTAAGCAACCAAGATATAAATCAAGACCTTGACTCATTTATTCAAGTACTATGATAAGTAAATAAGGCTATTTTTCCCCCAGCAGGTTTTGAAGTTATTATAAATATTGTGACCACTGGGTAGAACTTCAACAGATACATTTAGAGTTCATTGTAAAGGACTACCATATGTCAAACGTCCACCTCAGCCATCAGTTGTCATAGAAAGCTTTACTTTTAAAAAACCCCATTCTTTAGTGAAAAGCCCCATTGAGCCAGAGGGCAACGATTGCCCAGATCTTTGGATAAAGTCCGGATAGTTCCCACACACAGAGGCTGAAAGTGCATCTCTCATGACTTTTCCAAGGAAAGACTACATTAACCTACTTTGCAGAAAAAGGATTCCATAACCATACTAAAGAGGTTGAAGAAGTCCGGAGTTGGAGGAAAAAGACAATCACAGGGCGCAGGGTGGAGGGGTGGCACGGGGTGGTGGTGGTGGGGGAGATATGCATAGATGTCCCTTAAATGTGTTACTCTGGAGCTGCAAAGCAGTCTGAAGATTGGTACTTGTCTAGTGAACAGCTCCGAGGCTTGTACCGACCAAAAGAATAGGGCTGTAAAGGAAACCCTACTAAAATATGGCTGTCTAATCATCTAAGAGGCAAAGTCATTTACTAAGGTTCTCATTGTCTCCCTTGATGAATGGTTACGTCCCCCTCACGACCCTCATGCCCCTGCCACGGCTCTCTATGCCTTTGAATTAGTCCTATTCCCCAAAGGATCTAGCCTCATTCACTAGCACAGTTTCGAAATAAGACAAAAGCTCAGCGAGCCTCCCTTTCACGGAGGCACGGCTACACCTCCCATTCCTTTTTTTGATCCCGCACAGTTAAGCAGATTCAAAATACATTGAGAACCTTTCATTCCTACCTTCGTCCTCATCGGAGACAGGAGACCTTCCATGTTGATTTAATCCTCATGCCAATTCCACTCTTCTCCAAGTTAGTCCCTCTCCGTTCCCTTTCTCAGGCATCCCACACTAAGAAAGCCATATCAGGAACCAAGAGCAACTCCCATTTCAGTCGCGGCACCCAGCAGCCAACCTGTCTAACTTGAATCCCCAGTGCCTGGAAAGCACTGTTTCTGGAGAAGCCTCCCCACCTCCCTTTTCTCTCTCTCTCCCTCTCCCTTTCTCTTTCTCCCCCCCTCCCCATAATCTGCCTACAGCTCTCTGTACAACCCTCTCACTTGACAAATGATCACTGTCTTACGTAATGAATTCAAGCCAAAGAAAAGTGATCTTAACCAAACTACGGGGATCAGGTCATCCAGGACAAGTGAGGGGGGCAGACTTTGTTTTAGTGTCCTGTCTTTACAGGGTTTTGAAAGCCTTTAATCTTACAGCTGGGTTTCTTTGGCAAAGGTAGGTTAAAGAATATTTTATTCTTTTCTCTTCTAAAACAGGACGGAGGCATGAATGGGTGAATTACAGCTGTCACCAGCAGCACTCAGCAAGCTTTCTGATTTGTAGATTTTTTTTTTTTTGCTTTGGTTGTGTCTACATTCTGGTTGTGGGAGGTGCTCTGAATCTATTTCAAACATGTAAGGAACTCCTTGGGTGCAAACTCCCTTCACCAATGCATATGAGTGCCTGCTTTTTTGCTTATTATCTGTAACTTAGAGCAGTGGTGTCAAACTCAAAAAGAAACAAGGGCCACTAAATCAATATAGCCCTGAAGGTGCATATTGACTTAGAAAAGCATGTATTAATATTAAATATGCTTTATTATGTTTTTATTTTTTTTTTAGATCTTTCCCATCTTAATCTGGTTCAGTCACACTTAGGAGTATTGCTGGGATATGTGGCCCAGGGGAGTGTATTTGACACCTCTGACTTAGAATATTGAAGAGTTGTTAGGGACACTGAGAGGTTAAATGTCTTATTCATGATCACTGAGTTAGTATGTGTTGGGGTAAGATATGAAGCCAAGCCTTCCTGGCTTCAAAGCTACCTCTACCCAGAGGGGATAGGAAGAAGGACTGGACCTATTATTTTAATAGGATAGGAAACTATAAGTTGACAAAAATTCCCTCCACAAAGACAGATCATTAAATTCTCAGCAAATGATTGTCTCAGAAAGTTGCTTAGAACAGTAAGAGGTTAGGTGACTTGACCAGGGTTACACAGTCAATGCATTTTAGGGGTTGGACTGTAATTCAAATCTTCCCGCTCCAATGCCAGCTCACTACTCACAACGTCATGGCTTCTGTGTCAATATAGATACCTAAATATGTGAAAGAGAGCGAAAATTTCAAGCAACTTTTTTCTCAGCAATGCATCTGGATGATGGGGGTTCTCATTGTTCATCCAGATGTTTTAGGGCCATGAAGGCACAACCTTGTCAATTACTTAGATGAACAGCATTTTTGAAATACAGATTCATGGACTTACCTCCTGAACAGCTGAGCATTAAGTATCAGAAGGCTATGATATCAAAAAGGACACCAAAGAAATCAGGATTTGTCTGTTTCGTTAAGATCTGCTACTCATAAAAAGTGGAAAATTAATAAACAAGTATAGCACATTCCTCTGTCAAAGAATATAAGACTCAATAGTTGATAGAGATATTTCACTGCTTTCTCTCTTCTTTCTCCTCTTTATGTCCTGGGTAACTTTCCATTATGAAAATGATCCAAGTATCCTACTTCAAATAATGGCTCTTTAGTTATAGCTGAGAACATCAATGCCATTCCAAGAAATCCATCAGTCATTATGTTGGGAATCACTATTTGTAAAGGCTGGATCAATTTAACTTCTACCTTGCAGGAACATTGGGTTAACAATGGTGAATAAATTACTTTTGTATGCTTTGGTGTAATCAGAAACTTTGTTCTGTTCTCTCCCTCCTCTTTTTCTTTTCCCTCCCTTGATTTTTAACTCTCAGTAGAATCCTAGGAAGAGAAGAGAAAAAACTTATCCTTCCAGAAGAGTCATAAAATGAACCTCTAATACTATCTTTCCAATCATCAGTGATATTAACATGCAGACACAGACAGACGGGGGGGGGGGGGAAGAGGGAGAGGGAAAGAGAGAGAGGGAGGGAGGGAGGGGTAGAGAGAGAGAGACAGACAGACAGAGAGAGACAGAGAGAGACAGAGAGAGACAGAGACAGAGAGACAGAGAGAGGGAGAGATCCAAGATGTTGTTGGTATGGTAGATTTTGATGCCTCCATGCTTTATTAGACTTTCTTTATGAGTTGCTTTATGAGGGTAAAAACTTGTCACCAAATATTTGACAATGAAATTCTTAGGCTTTTCTAGACTGATCCTTAGAGAATAGGTGTGCAAACTCCTATTGATTCGAACTTCAATATTTGGCTAATTTTTTGTTCCTGTCCTCCCTTACCCCTTCATTCTAAACACTTCAAATTCTACTTGTGACCACACCAAACATTCTACCATCCTATTCTATGCACCTCATTCTCTTGATCACTCTCCAGATTAAGTAGATAGAGTGCTGAATCTGGAGTTCAGGAGACCTGAGTTGAAATTTGACTTCAGACATTTAACTAGCTTTGTGATGCTGGGCATGTAACTTGACCTCTCTGTGCTTCAGTTTCCTCATCTGTAAAATGAGGATAATAATAGCACCGGTATTGTCGTGAGGATCAAATGAGATAATAATTCTAAAGCATCTAGCAGAGTGTGTGGCACATAGCAAGCAGTATATAAACGTTAACCATTATCAGTGCCACCAATTCAACTTAATCCTCAGTTATCCCACTTTCAATTCATCTAGTCTTATTTGGATGCATTGTTTTTCCTGACATATTATAAATTCTCCCTAACACAAAGAGTCCAACATTAAAAACTTATATGACATATAGGCCTCCTTCATTGAGGTCTTAGTCTCCTAGCAACTGTCTCAACAATCAACTTTGTTGATATCCCTGACTTTTGGGGTTGCCTCTCATCTTCCTAGATACGAGAGTCATCTGATTTATATATGTGAACATATATTTATATATGTATATACATGTGCATATATGTACATGTGTATATGTGTGTGTATACACACACACTTCCAGGCACTCAGGCTCACCACCCAGATGTCACCTTCAAATCCTCATTAACCCTCACCCCACATATCCAAGCTGTTGCCATGGCCTACCAATTTCCCATTTGCATCATATCCCTAATGTACCCCTTTCTGTCCTCTGTCACTGCCACCACTCTAGGGCAGGTCTTCATCCACTTATACCTAGACTTTTGCAATAGCCTGCTGGTGGGTCTGCCTGCTTCAAAGTCTCTCCTCAATCCAATCCCATCTTCCATTCAGCCAGCAAAGTGATTTTCCTAAAATGCAGGTCTGACCATGTTCCACTTCTATTCAATAAACTCCAGTGGCTCCCTATCACTTGCAGGGTCAAATACAAAGTCTACTGTTTGGCATTCAAAGCCCTTCATAACTCAAGCCCCTCCTACCTTTCCAATTTTCTTATACTCTTACTGCCTGCCACTGTTTGATCCTGACCTGCTGACTGTTCCACAAATGGGACACTCCATCTCTTGACTCTAAACACTTTCTCTGGCTATCCCCTATACCTGGAATGTTCTCCTTCCTCATCTCTGTCTGTTGTCCTCCATGCTTTTCTTTAAGTTTCAACTTCTGTAGGCAGCCTTTCCCAACTCCTCTTAATTCCATTGCTTTCCCTGGTTTAATTATTTCCTATTTATTCTATGTATAACTTGGTTTTACCTATTTGTAAACTTACTGTTTCCCCCATTAGACTGTGAGCTCACTGAGGGCAGAGATTGTCTTTTGCCTCCTTTGCATTCCCAATACTCAGCACAGTAGCTGGAATGTAGTAGGTGCCTAATAAATGTTTATTGACTGACTGATGTAGCTACCTATAGAGACAGGGACAAACTCAAAAATCATGAATGCACGATCTCACAGAATGCCAGAATTTTAGAAAACACAGGGACTTCATAGGCTCTCTGCTCCAGCCCATACCTCTTTGATACAATGTCACAAACAAATATTTACATACTCCTTTTCTGAATACTCTAGTGACAGAAAACTACCAACATTCTGAGAAAACCCACTTCACTTCGATTAAGCTTGAATTTTTAGGGCTGTTTTCCTTCCATTGAGGTTAAACCTGGCTTATTACGATTCTTCCCACCATTCCTTATTCTGTTCTCTGTAGACAAGCAAAAGATGCCAAATCTCCCTCCCAGATCACAACTCTTCAAATACTTGAAACTAGGTATTATGGCTTTTCCCAGATCTCTAGACTAAATATCCCTTTTTGCTGTTTTCTTTGTGGCATGATCTTGAGGCTGTTCATTATCCTGATTGCCCTCCAGATTCTTAGTGGAGTCCAGAATGGAACATGATATTTTAGATATGGTTTGACTAGAGCAGAGTAGAGACAATTAGGTGGTGCAGTGGATAGAGCACTTGGCTTGGAATCAGGAAGATTCATCTTTATGAATTCAAATCCAGTCTCAGACACTTACTAGCTCTGTGGCCCTGGACAAGTCATTTAATCCTGTTTGCCTCTGTCTCCTCAACTGTAAAATAAGCTGGAGAAGAAGATAGAAAACCACTATAGTATCTTTGCCAAGAAAACCCCAAATGGGGTTACAAAGTGTTGAACACTACTGAAATGACTGAACAACAAAAAACACTTCTTCCATTTTGGACGTTATTCCTGTCAAATCACCTTGGTGACATTAAGCTTGCAATTCACCAAAATCCCCAGATCACTTTCAAATGAACTGCTGTTTAGTTATGCTTCTCCCATGTTGTATTTTTAAAGTTGATTTTTTAAAAAAAATTGAAGTGTAAAACTTGACACATTTGGTCCAATATTCTGATCTTTCAAGATCTTTAAAAATCCTGGTCCTACTGTTGTTGCATATTAGCAATGACTCCCAGCTTTGTGCTTTCCACGAATGTCATTTGTCTTTACATGAGTCATTGATGAAAATATTAAAAAGCACAGAATCGAGGAGAGAACTCTGGAGTACCATACTTGGAACCCCCTTTCAAATTTATATTGATCAATTAATGTCTACTCTTTGGGTCTAGCCATTTATTTAGTTTTAAACTTACCTCACCATTCTATAGTCTATGTCTCTTCATTCTGTTTACAAAGATAGTATGAAAGACTTGGGGAAAATATCTAGTTGAAATCTAAGTAAACAATTTACGACATCCCTCTAATCTCCCAGCTTGGTGATGTAATGGAGAGAGCACAGGACTTGGAGTCAGGAAGCCTTAAATTCAAATTGTGTGTCAGACACGTATTAGCTGTGAGATCTTGGGCAAATAACTTAATTTCTCTCTGCCTCAGTTTTGTCATCTATAAAATGGGGATGCTACTAGCTATCTTACAGGGATGTTAGGGAGTCAAATAAGTTAATATGTAAAGTATTTTTCAAGCCTTAAATTGTTATATAAATTTCAGATCATATTATTATTACTGGTCTATTAATTTTGTCAAAAAAAAAAGGAATCATATGATCTGTTCTTGATAAAGTTATGCTGGTTTTTCTGTTCTGAGGTTTTTCTTTCCACTGAACCAAGATCTGCCTTTCTGCAACTTCTGCCCATTGACCTGTTCTTGAAATTATGTTTGTTTGTTTTTTTTTAACTATGAGGAAGAGGAAGATAAAAGAATATATAGAAAAAGAGAGAGATGGCCAATAGGGGACTCCAAACCAAGATGAACAAGGACATAATCTAATTAGAATGCATCTAACTGTCGTCTGATGAGTGCATTCATAAGCACCAGAAGAAAAACCCAGATGAACTAGATGGTAGGATATTTTAAAAATGGGCAGATGTGATTTCTGAGCCAGCCAATGATCTTTTGAAGATAATAGAGGACATGAAAGCTTCTGTAGGACCCAAGGGCAAATGTACTGATTTCAAAAATGAGAAGGGAGTGAAGACTAAACTACTGGCCAAGAACTTTCCCTTGGCAAAGTTCTGCAATGTCTTCTAGAATGTAACAAGGGATGGTTTATGAATGACTAGAAAAGGAATCTGTGGATTCATTCTAAGCAAATGCACTTGCTAGAATTATCCACCTAATGGTTTTTTTGGTAACAGTTAATTCTCAGAACCTAACATTAGAGTTAGGCTTCAAGTATGGCTCCAGTCCTCACTTTGCCCCATCCCCAATCCCATCTCTGCAGCCATCATGATTCTTCTCTATAGAAAGAGATTTATAACTAGTCCTGCTTTAGAATTATGTTCTTTCTTCATCTGTTTTTTCTTCTCTCAAGAATTGCTTTACTTTCCCAGAGATATCATTTCCTCACTTTATCCAGACACCTTCCCTTAACACGTTCAAATATGCTCACTCTTTTTTCCATTTTTAAGATATCATGCTTCCTATTTATCATTTCTATCTAATTTATCACACATCATTCTAAAATGCTTGAACATTGTGCTACTCCCTATTATTTGTGAATATTTTTCTCATCAGATCTTTCTAGTCTAGAATTCACTATTTTCCATTCAAAGAAATTCTTCGAGTATTCTTTAAAGGTTTTCTAATGATGTTTAGCAAAAGATAATGACCACAACTAAAACAACTCTGACATATCCCTTTGTACCCATTTTATTGGAAAACATTATAGAAATTGGGAAAAAATCAGTGTTAGAGGGTCTGAGGGAAGACAAGTGCATTAATACACTGCAAGTTCAGACGACGATTGGCCCACTCAGGAAAAAAAATTAATTTTGCAAGGAAATTACTGAATTTTGCCATATGATCTAATGCTCAATCCCACTGAGTCTCTGCTCCAGGAAGGTCAATGTCAAAAATAATGAACATATATGTGTGTATGTATATGATGTACATACATACATACATATATAAATTTATACTGATATCTATAAAAATTTATGATATATAATTATAATTTATATATATAAATTTTATACATATGCCCCACAAATATAAATTATTCATAGCAATATTATTTGTAATAACAAAAAAGATTGAAATAAATTATGTTGCCAGTGATTAGGGAATGGCTAAATTAATTGTGGTATATGAATGTAATGGCCAAAGCGTATGAAGATTTCACAGAAACAGGGGAAGGTTTGTATGAAGTGATGCAGAGTGAAAAAAGAAGAACCAAAAAAGCATACAATGACTAAAACAATATAAATGAAGACAATATTGAAAACCAACAAAATCTGGGTCAAATAAAATTCACAATTATTAGCTCCAAATTATTAAGGTTAAAGCACAATCCTTGTGTGTACCTATGTGTGTATATACATATATATATATATATATGTTCATACATATATATATAGAGAGAGAGAGTGCACAGCATGTGTTGTCACAAGTTAGTTTTGCTTAATTTTTTGTGGCTTGTTACTTTGGAGGTGGGGGAGGATGGTTGTTTGTTGAGGAGTAATATGTTAATATACAATAGAGTGACCTGATCTTTTAAAACAATTAAGCTAATGTTGACTTTACCATTTTTTTCTACTCTGAACTTTTGCCTTCCCTTCATCTTAGTACAGCTATGTCATTTGGTACTCTTTCTAACCCTTGATTTCCCCAGTACTGTAGTTTAATGTGTATAGAATATAGAGAGTGGAATGTATGGAATAGAAGAGAATGATTGTTGAGTTTGCCTGGTGTTCAAAGGCAAACTCTATGATTCTAGAGTCAGACCTGTCTGTCGTGGCTTAGGTGTCTCACTCCTATTAGGGGACACTCTGGATATCTTGCTACATCCCAATATCTAACATCTAGTGAAAACTAGATCCTTTCTGGCTCCTCATTTGTCAGATGAAGAGGCCAAACTGGACGAATTCTCCAATGCCTTCTGGGCCTAAATCCACAATCCTGTGGTCATACCCACACCTTTTCCTGCCTATTTCCTGAAGTCTTGTGTCTTTGTGGTGGCTCTAGAAGCCAAGGATGTGAGGGATATACACATACACGTATATATGTATGTATATATGCACACACATATTTATATATGCGTGTGTACACATACATACATACACACGTACACACATGTATTATGTAAGGGATGAAACAGACTCCCAAAGTTATTTGCATCTTTGAAACTATAGGTGATCTTTTAAAAAAATCTTAAAATGGTGTATAAATGTGAGTTATCACCATCAACATGGTCATTTAGCCTGGATCTTCTGAGGTCATTGTCAATAGGGACAAAACTCTACACTTCATTTTTTCTACCTTCAACTTATCAAGCATTCTTACTCAATTTCAAACCAAATAAGCCTCAACCACATAACAAGCCAATTATATATTTTATGAGTAAATAGTTTTAAATTACAGCATTTTCAAAGGCACATTAGCTCTTTTAAAATGCTAAGCTATACTTTTGTGAAGTGAAATATAGGACTATTAAAGCATACAGTATTCTTACTATACAATGAAGCACTGCATGTATTGCAAGCTTTTGTAAAAAATAACTTCAAGTTTTCCATTGACTGGTACTACTTACTGTTCCAATGGTATTTCAGTCACCAACTCTACCTATTCTATGTAGCATTGCAAAGATTTAGTTTAGAAAATATGAGATATACTCTGGGAAAAGTAACATGGCAGAGATCCTAAGTTAATCTTAGTCAAAATATGTCTCATATTGTTGAACTATAAAAACACTATAAATCTGGAAATGATGGGCTAATGCCATGCCTTCTGTATATTTCATTTTTGTTGCCACTACCACAGTTCAGTTCTTTATCAATTTTTCCCAGAATGATTACACTTGACTGCTAATTATTTTACCTTCTTCCAGCTTCCAGAGCTTCCTATTCATTCTGCTCCACACTGTTGACAAGTTAATCTTCTTAATGCCTAGCTATGATTGTTTCTTACTCAAAAATCTTCACAGGCTCTCCGTTGCCTACCAAATGTCAACAAGTCGGCAAGTATTTTATTAAGCACCTACTGTGTGCCAAAGACCTGTGCTAAGGCTGAGGATACAAAGAAAGGCTGTCCCAGCCCCTGCCCCCCAAGAGATCACATCTGATGGAGACAATATACAAACAACAATGTATAAACAAGCTATCTATACAGGATACACTGGACAAAGTCACAGAGTAAAGACACTAGCATTAAGGGGAACAAGGAAAAAGAGTATGCCAACCTCCTTTACATGGAGTTCAAGAACTTCCACAATTTGTCCCAAATTTACTTTTCTCGTCAGATATCCTCTTCATGTATCCAACAAACCAGGAATACTTACTGTTTCCCAAATATACTCCATGCTTTATCATATCTGTGCCTTTAATTACACATTTTACTTATTAATTACACAATTACTTATAAGTAAATCTAGTAGAAGAAATGGATTGTGAAAGGATAGAGGCTTTGGGAAATTGGATCAACTCCAAGTCCGTTGAGCTAGTCCCATGTGTCCAGTTCCTAATCAATCCTTCAAAAGCCCAGTTCAAATTCACTTTTCTCCATGAAACCAGATATCTTGAAATATATTCTCTTTCCTTCATTTAAGTTATCACAGCACACTGTATACCTCTCATTAAATTTCCACATTCTACCTTGTATTCTAGTTATTTGTATAAGTGCCCTGCCTAATGGATATCAACCTCTATTAGGAAAATGACCACGCCTGGTATATTTTCACATCTCTCTCCCATAAGGTCTTGTACATGCCAGGTATTCAAATTTGTTCAAATGAATGAATGATTGATTGCTGCAAAATTCAGATTTTCTTATATTGGGACGGGGTGTGTGTGTGTTTCTGTAGGGTATACTTATAGTAATACTCTCATAGTATGAAAGATTTAATCCAGTGTTCAAAAGTATCTAACCTAAAGTTAGATTTCAAATAAATAGAGAAAATTATAATCAATGTCAGAGAGAATGGTGTTAGAAGAGGAGGGGAAGTAACTTTGCCAATATCTGACTTTATCTCTAGTCTAGTTTCTACTTGTGATAACTTACTAGACTTTCTTCTGAGAACTTACTCCACACCCTGTAATCCAATCTTTACACCACTACCTCAACAATTTTCCTAATAACTCCTCTATTTATGTCACGAATTTACTTTTTGAAAAATCAATGGATCCCCTTAGCCTTCAAAATTAAGGTATAAAAGTCTTATTCTGGTCTTTAGCGGCTTCCACAATCTGGCTGCAACTTACTTTTCCTGACAGAACTTATTCTATTCTCCTTCAAATACTCTATATTTCAGCTGACCTATACTACTTACTTCACTTTCTCTCATCACTATAGTTTTGTTCATGCCTTCCCCTATTCCTGGACTTAACTGTCCTTTTCTCTACTTCCCCGTGAGAATTTCTCACTTTCCGTTCTGTAAGGTCCAACTCAGGGGCAAGAAAATCTCTTACATTTCCTTTCTTCTCAGTTGAAAATGACCTCCCTCTTCAAATTTATCAAAGCGAAGATCTCCTGTAGAGCAATTCCTATGATGTAACTATATTTGTGTCCCCAATGCTTGGAACAGGTTTTTTAAAATAGGTGCTCAAAATGAATGCTTAATGAATTAAGTTTAATACTCCAGACAGGGTCCCAGGACTGTGTTCTAGGTTCATGAGACTAATTCCAATAATTGGAATAGTGATTACCACCATTTAACAGTCAATGCTTTCTAAATAAAAAGTGGTACACATTATTGCTTTGCTGTTAAGATAAGAAAGCAAAACCCACTGCTTCATAAAGATGAATTCCTGCACTAAGATGGCTCTGTAAAAATGCTTCCTTATCCTATGAACCAGTACGTCTTTTACTGTGGTTTAAAAAAAAGATTGAAGAGTAAAATCTTTCTATGCTGGCAATACTAGGTCAGGCCACAAAGGTTATCATACATTGCAGGTTCAGATTTCCTATTTCTCCTGCATTAACAACTCTGACTGTTCCTTCCTTTTACCTTTTGCTGTTTCTGGGGTTAATATCTTCAGGATCCTTGTAATCATTGGGGAATACTATAGCTATACAATTAATATTCATTATGAGAGGACAGAATTGCCCTATTTCACAAACTGCTTTCAACTTATTAAGTTAAAGACACTGAAAACTCCTTTTATTTATCTCAATCTGACAACTATCTGTGCATTAGCCTTCATAAGTTTCCTATCACTATCTTCTATTTTTTATTTGAAAGCACAAACTAACAGTTGAGCTTCATAGTGAGAAAGAATAAAAATTCATTCTTGAATTGGCTGCTGTCATCTTGTGTAGTAATCTTAGAGAAACTTATTTAATGATATTCATTCTTCCTCAAAGACAACCTAGTTTACCTGTTGGTAAAATAGGGACTTAACACATATCTCAGGGAATTCTTCATATTTGGATTTCTCTGAGATAAAGCCTATGTGGTGTGATCATTACTTAGCATCTAATTGCTTGAATGAATGTGTTATATGTATAAAATACTCTTAATTAAAGTCCTGTTCCCATGGAAATTGGTCTTTTGGTTCCCAAGTGCTAGGGCAGGAGAGGACAAATTCTGTCACGTCCTGCCAAGCTGGAAAAGCTTCATATTTGGAGCTACTGTCTGGGGTCAGTATAAGTGTAGCTATAGGGTGAATGATTGTTCTGTTATATCAGCTCTTAAAGACTATCTACTAAGACAAAGAGGGCTGCAATCTTCATCAGGAGGAAGTGTTTACACCAAAAAATTATAGATCCTTGAGGTATTTATTATAGCACACAATGAATGGATACAGTTATGCTAGTGCTTCATGGAGGGACATCAGCTAAGACGATCAGCTAAGACGATCTTTCAAGGTACATTCCATCAGTGTGAATCTATGTTTTAGTTCTAAGACCTTGATGCTTTGACATTACAATCCTGCCATACCTTCTCATCCCATATGAGTCTTGTGCATGTCTTCTAAAATTTCTTCCATTTGGATAAACCCAATGTGGGAAGGACCTTCTTCTAAGTCTCTTCTCATTGTGTGGATCAATCAATCACTCCTGTATTTCATTAAGCATTTACTATGTTCCAGGTAGTCTGCTAGGTGCTGGAGATGGAAAGACAAAAAAGTGAAATACTCCCTGTTCCTAGGGAGTTTAAATTTGGTAGAAAAAGGCAACATGTACACATTTACACAAGGTGAATATGGAATAATTTCAGGGTGGAGACACTAGTAATTAGGAAGGGGGAGTCAAGAATAGCTTCTTGATTTGAACTGAGCTTTGATGAAAATGGGATTCTAAGAGGTGGAGGTGAGGAGGAAACACAAATGAGGCATGAGTCACTTCCCGTACAAAGGAAGGAAGATGGGAAATAGACTGTCGTGTGTGAGGAACCACCAGAGGACCAGTTTAACTGGACTAAAGAATGTGTAAAAGGGAGAAATGGGTAATGAGTTTGGTTGGAGACAAGTTATGACACATTTAATGTCAAAGAAAAGAATTTGGTTTTGATTCTGGAGGTAATGAAGAGTCACTGCCATGTACTGAGCAGAGGTGTGACATGGTCATACCTGTGCTTTAGGAGTATCATCATGGCAGCTATGTAGAGAATGAGTCAGAAAGGGAAGAGATATGAAGCAGTAAAACCACTTAGGAGACTGTTTTAATAGTCTAAGAGAGAGGTGAGAAGTACTTGAACCAAGGCAGTGGTCATATGAATGGAGAGGAGAAGGATATGAGAGATGCTAAGAATACAAATAGAGAATGTGGGCTGTATATCAGTGATCTCTTACTTTTGCTAAGTGACAAGGCTACCTCTTTGTCCCATCACAGAACTCCCTAAAAATACATTTTATATCACCCCTCTAATGCAATTCTTCAATAATAGCTGGTTGCCCCCAGTCACATCCTCTATATGGCTTTCCATTGCTGTTTTGGTGACTCACAACTTCAATTCTTTGGCTACTATATTATCGCATATGGCATAACGAGAAAAATAATAATGTGAGAAAGATAGTAATAGTCTGCAATCTCTCCTCCTTATTGAAGTGGCACCAAGCTTCCAATTCTGGGGGTCCTCATAACCAACTCATAAGATGCTCATGAGATTTCAACTCTTACACTCCCTTCAGGATGAAGGGATTTTTCCCAGGGCAGTAATAATACACACTGTTCTTTGGATCAGAATATACTGATTTCTGTCCTATCTTGCAGGCATCTATCTCAATTATACTTTACCAGTGCTTCTTAAACCGTGGGTTCCAATCCCATATGAGATCAAGACCCATGGTTTAAGAAGCACTGAAGGAGTTGTGAGTGGGAAAAGTTTAAGAAGCCCTGCTCTAAGCCTTTGATTGAAGACAGCCATATGGTCTTGATTTCAACCTTTGCTCTAACTTGGTAATGGTATAACTACATAGCAACAGCTGATTCTGATATGACTTTCATATTAGTAATGAGATATTTCCCCCAGTCCATTGAAACATACACAATTTCACATCTGTGAAATTTGGTGATCACCAAAACCTTTTGACTCTCTTCTGGAAGAAATTTTTCATGATATGTAGAATGAACGTGTTATATGTGCGAAATACTCTTCATTAAAGTCTTGTTCTCATGGGCGCTGACCATTTCACAAGGCTTCTGAATAGCATTCACATCTTTCATCTCATCTAAACTATATATTGCCACCTTGTTTTTGCCATCCTTCCCCCAGATCATCTTTAATTTGAAGTCACTAAGTACCAAAATATACTTTAGTTTCACTTGAGGGGTGTTGTCAACTTTTTGGGTAACATTTCTTAACTTCTTTATTATCTACAATAGATGACACAGAAGTTACAATTACGATCATAGTAGATTTTGGTTTTGCTTCTGTTCATCATAAATGACATAACTAAGGGTTTTGTGAAATAATGTTTTCTATTGCTATGAATTGTAAGAAGAAGAAGAAACCAATTCCACAAACACTTTTGTTTACCTCTCCAAAGCAAATCTCTGAATAATTTCTTTTCCCCATTTACCTGCTACTTCCTTTTGTCTGCAGGGTTTTTTTAAAAAATCTTGAGACTGTCAATATGGCTGTGGTTCTTTTCTTCCAAAGCATGTCAATGTGTTGGTCTTTGGATTTAAGATCTTGCACTTAGAGAGTCAAGGGTTAAGTTGATGCTTGCCACTTTAAAAGTGTGATGCTTAGCAACTTGTAAACAATCCATTTTTGCCTTTATAGTAGCAAGGTGGTACAGCAGATAGAGCACTGGGCCTAGAGTCAGACAAGCCTGAGTTCAAAGCCAGCCTCAGCCACTTACTAGAGCTAAGTGACCCTGGGTAAGTCACTTAACCTTGTTTGCCCCAGTTCTTCATCTGTAAAATGAGCAGGAGAAGGAAATGGCAAATCACTCCAGTATCTTTGCCAAGAAAACCCCAAATGGGGTCGTGAAGAGTCAGGCACAACTGAACCATCTGAACAACACTATTATCAATGCAAAACTAGAAGGGAGCCATACAGGACTGAGGTCTACTTTTAATTCATGGATTTCCATGGCCAAATAATTCACCTGGTACAATATATTTCCATACTCAGCCAGGTTAATCCTTGGAAAACAGAGAGCCTGTTGCTTGGGCTATACTTGAAAATTTTCCAGCATGACAGCACTTGCTGCAATTCAAACTCTGATGGCATTATTTCAAGAACCCATCATCCCTATGCTTGAGTAGAGCTTTGGATTAGGTCTTTTTGGAGGTCTTAGATACTTTAGGATCTAGATGAAGGCAAATAACATTTTAAAAAAATTATGAATGAATAACATCACTCTAGATAATCAATGTATTCCTAAAAAAAATGGAATTTTTGAGAATTTGAAGATTTGCAAACTTTACTTGGTAAATAATAATAATATATATTATGAATATTAACACTTCATTGTCATTTTTCAGTCATGTCTGACTCTTCAGGACCCCATTTGGGATTTTCTTGGCAAAGATGCTGGGAGTGGTTTGCTGTTTCCTTCTCCAGCTCATTCTACAGATGGGGAAACTGAGGCAAACAGGATTAAGTGACTTGTCCAAGGTCATACAGCTAGTAATTATCCAAGACTGAATTTAAACTCAGGTCTTCCTGACTCCAGATCTGCTGGTCTATCCATTGAGCCACTTAGCTACCCCAATGACAATAGACACATTTACATGGAGCTTTAAGGTTTTCACAACACATATTTTAGATCTCATCTGAACCTCACAACAACACTAGGTAAATTGGTAGACAACTGGAAACACAAACTATCAAGCTTTTGCAATTGTCCACAGGTGGTAGTGGTGGTAATCAATGTTGTTGTTATTGTTTGTCCTATGTTTTCAAAGAGGGCCAAGAGGTAATCAATATATTTTGGTGGTAAAAATAGGATAGTGTATTGGATGTATGAAACAGCAGAGGTAGAATTAGCCAGGAAGGCCTTGGCAACTGGTTCTAGCTAGGGAAGCAATTAGATGACAAAAGAATGAAAGATGATGCCAAGGTTTCAAACGTAAAAGACTGGGTGCCACGAAGAGAAACAGTGAAGCCAGAAGGAATAGATTTCAGAGACAGATAGAGAACCACAGTGACCCAAAAACATAACTGCTACTGTATTTGTCAGCTGTTCTATAAGGCACATCATCCAATGGTTAGAGAGTAGTAGCCTGGATAGAGGTCTGGTCTTGAAGCCAGGAAGAACTGAGTTCAAGTTCCTCATCTGACAAACTGACTGTGTGACTCTTGGTAAGTCATTTGACTTCGAAGTACTTTAAACAACTCTTTAAGACCATTAGTTGGAGAGAAGGTGCTAACTTGCAATGATAGAAAGGATTTTCCCCCATGCCAATGAAATCACAAATCCAGTCCCTTTTCCGTATTCTACAGAAATTACCCAATGCTTTTGTATCATTGTGAATAAGATGCCTATGAGTATGGTTTTCCCCTCAACCTAATACTAGTCATGCATTGCCTAAGAGGTGAAAAGTGCCAGAAGACACAAAAGGAAACAGTTTTGATGAGGAGGAAAAATGAGAGTTGTCTGATGCCTACACATCACCAATTCAGATTTTAAAAAGATACATACAGAAGAAAGGCAAGCAATGGAAGATGCATACAATCTTATAAGATAAGAATGAATATAGAATTAGTGCTAAGAACACAGAGGGCTCAGAATGAGACAAGGATGTAAAGGAAAATTAAGCTCAACACAAAGGGATTTTTAATTTCGCTTACTTTGTGGGGTGGGCTGGGGTGGGGGGAACAGACAAGATTGCTGCTCTGGAAGGAGGAGGCAATGATTAAGGACAATAGGGAGAAGGCAGTTTGGTTCTTCTTTTACTTCCCAGGTTGTCTCTGCAGAAGAATGATGTTTGCCCTAGAAATAAGAGAACACAAATGGCAAGCAGGGAGAAGATGGCCAAGACAAGTCAGGAAGAACATAGCTTCTTTTGAGGAATTCAAGTTACCTGGCACAAACAAGCCTATCCTTGGATAGTGAAATAACTGGTGAATGTGGCTGCTGAGTCAGGGATAATGGAGAACAGGACAGGTACCACAGGATGGGAGAAGGGTTCCTTTTGTCTTGATTTTCAGAACAAGAAAAATAATAAAGTATGTTCACCAAAGGTTAGTAAACTTGATTTAATTCCTGGGAGATTTTTTAAAACAAGTTCCATTAAAAAGATGGCTAGGGCACAGCTAGAAAAAGAAACAACAATTACAAAGAGTGCAGTTTCATCAAGAACAGGTAATGCTAGACTTATCTTATTTCCAGTTTTGGCAGAGCTACTAAACTAGTACTGATCGTGGCCATGCTGTGGGCATAGCTTATTTAGATTTTTAGCAAGAGTATCTCATACAATTCTTGTGGAAAAGATGGAGAAGTGTACAGTAGATGATCCAAAGAGATGTATTTGAAACTGGTTGAGTGGCAGAGTTTAAAAAGAGCCATTAATGGTACAGTGTAAATGTGGCAGGTGGTCTCAGTGGAGTTCCTCAGGTATCTGGTCTTGTGCTATTTAATATTTTTATCAAGAACTAAATGGCATAAATAAACCACTCTCAAATCTGCAGATGACACAAAGTTAGGAGGGATATCTAAGCCTCTTGATGGCAGAATCGGAATCCAAAAAGATCTTGACAGGCTAGAGAAAAGATTCTTAATCATTTCTGTGTCATGAACCCCTTAGGCAGTCTGGTGAAATCCAATGGTGAAATCAGAATAACACAGGGCAGCAGGGTGGTACAGTGGTTAGAGGGCTGGACTTAGAGTCAGGAAGATGTGAGTTTCCTGAGTTCAAATGTGATCTTAAATATTTATTAGCTGTGTGACCCTGGGCAAGTCACCTAAACCTGTTAGCTTCAGTTTCCTCATTTGTAAAATGAGCTGGAGAAGGAAATGGAAAACTGCTCCAGGAGCTCTGCCAAGAAAACCTTAAATGGGATCATGAAGAGTCAGACATGACTGAAAACAAATGAATAATGTTTTTAAATACATAAAACAAAATATATGGGATTGTGAAGGAAATCAATTATTGAAACAAATATTTAATTATTTTCTATTTTCATGAGCTCAGGTTAAGAATCCCTGGGCTAGAACAGCTGAATTTGATTAATAATGATTAATGTAAAGTTCTAGATTTGAATTTTTAAAATTCATAAGTACAAAATGGGAATATTAGACAACAAATCGGAAGAAAAAGATGTAGAGGTTTTACTGGACTGCAAACTTGATATGCACCTTGGACTCTGGCTCAGGGACCCTGAGTTTGACAGGTCAGCTGTCGGTTTCTGTGTCCTTCCTCCACCTCACTTCCAGGCCACCTTTATACCATGCTGCTGAATGTGTTCACCATTTCCAACTCCTATAAATCCTTTATTTATTCTCTTTCCCCATTAAAACGTAAGCTACTTAAGGGCAGGGACTGTCTTATTTTCTTATTCCCAATACTTAGCATAGTGTCTAGTGCTATCTATCTATCCATCTGTCTGTCTTTCTGTCTATCTGTCTGTGTGTCTGTCTATCTCTGTCTATCTGATGGAGAAATTAAAAGGCTAATACAATCTTGGACTGTATTAAGAGGCATAGCTTCAAGAAATAAGGAAGTTATAGTTCCTCTGATAAACACATATTTGGAGCATTTATTCAGTTCTACACACCACAGTCTAAGAAAGAATCAATGAATAAATAAAAGAACATTTATCAGGAAGGAAGGGCATTGATAAGCTAGAAGGCATCCAAAAGATGGTGACCACGATGGCCAAGTGTCAAGAGGCCATATCATAGGACAATCAATGAAAGGAACTAGGGATGTTCAGCCCAGAGAAGAAAAGACTCAAGGGAAATGAGAGCTGCTATTTACAAGACACATTAGATTCACTCTTGCCCCAGATGGCAGAACAAGGAGCAATGGAGAGAAGTCACAAACAGGAAAATTTAGGCTTGATATAAAAAAAAAGACAAAAAACCACTTCCTAACAATTAAAGCTGTCGAAAAAGAGAAATGGACTATTTCAAGTAGTAGTGGCTTCTCCTTTGGTGGAGATTTCCAACTGGATGATCAGGGGTTAGGCTCCTTATAGCAGGGATTACTTTTCATTTATAGGTTGCACTAAGATGTCTATCGAAATCCCTTCCACATCTAAAATTCTGTAATTTTGAAATCCTATAATAAAGGAATTAAGATTACAATGTGACCAGTCAAAAATAAGTCTTCTGTAGAATTCATTATTTTCATAGCTATGAGTTATTTTTTCAAATCAATGTTGCAGCTTAAACACACTTAGCCAATTTAGGTTTGAGACACAAAAGAAAATAATTGCTTGTTAAGCTGTCACTATGTGTCATAACAATCAAAATAATAAGAGACACAGGAATTTTTCATTTAACAATCTGAAAACAGAAATTGTCTTACAAATTTTACACACACACACACACACACACACACACACACACATATATCTGTAGCTATTTTAGGTGAGTTCTGTAAAGGTCCTCCCTTTATTTTGTAGACCTCTAAAACAAAATAGCCAGGGCAGCTAGGTGATGCAGTAGGTAGAATGCCAGGCCTGACAGAAGATTCATTTACTGAGTTTGAATCTGACCTCAGACACTAACTGTGTGGCCCTGAAAAAATAATTTAATCGTGTTTGACTCAGTTTCCTCATCTGTAAAAAGAGCTGGAGAAGGAAACAGCAAACCACTCCAGTATCTTTGCCAAGAAAACCCCAAATGGGGTCACAAAGAGTCAGACATGAGTGAAAAATGACCGAATACCAACAAAAACCAAAAGAGAGGTATTAAGTATCTTGCCCAGTGTCCAATAGTCAGCCAGCACATTGACTCAAGCTGGGATCTTCACTTTAAACCTAAAGGAAGACAATTTTTTAATCTCCATATCTGAGGTAATAACATCAGAGACAAACATTTTGAATATAAGGAGATAGTGAATTTCAATTATATGATAATTTTGACGTTAGGGCAGAATAGATGGCTGCTCTTTGTACCAAGAGAAGCTGGCAGAAGAGATGACTTCTCATTCTAATAGAATTCACTCCAAACAAATCTGTGAAGCTTGGATAGGAGTCCACCCAAGTGAGTCCTGCCACAGATGGGGGAATGGAAGAAAATACTTCGTTTTCCAGAATGCTATATACCAGAGACCTATAGTATCCTGAAGTGACACTGTGAAGAGAAGAAAGGAGAAAAGAAGAGAGAAAGAGGGGATATAAGGGAAGGATGGTGGACATAGGCAATGGCTGCCTCTGGGCCAACAGCAGGCCCTCCTATAGCAAAGCTGGGGCACCTGCAAGAGCCAGATTGTGATGGTGGCCTCATGGGCATCAGAGGCAGAAGTGTATGAGGCTAGCAGAAGCTGCAATTTTTTTTTTTCAAATTTTATTTTAGTTTGCATCATTCATTTCCACAAGATTTTGAGTTACATATTTTCTCCCCCTCTTTCCCCCACCCACCGCCCCAAAACAGCCATCCCAGTGTGAGAAGCTGCAATTTCAAGTGCAGTAGTATTGATTGTGATTGGTGTAAGGGGGAACAGAACTGATGCTTTCCACAGCAGCAGCAATTTCTGTGCACTGAAGCTACTAGGATTCTCCCAAGTGATGTTGTGTTTCTTTTGTGATGACTGAGACGAAACCATTCTGGGAAAGGGGGAAGTAGGAAACTGCATTCATCTGGGAGATCAAAAAGAAATAACTATTCCTCATTTGTTTTTACTAAGTTGGTAAGGATACTAACTTCTTTTGAACTAATTATTGTTTGGAATAAATAGTTTATGTTTAAATGCAGATTAGAAGCTTAGTTTCTAGCAGATAAATCGTTCCAAAAGGGACAGAGAAACCATTTGCTTAATGACCAGTCATGAGGTACAAAAGAATTTTGAGAATGAGAATTTGCCAAGATCTGCCCTGGTCTACTTACCAAGAAGAGAATGATCAACATGGATTACAGAAGTAAGCCATGGGTTAAATTGCTTTTTCATTGTTTAAAATGGGGTTGTATTATTTGAATCCCCACTGAGTATTTCCATTGGGCTGGAACCAATGGCCAAATTTTACATAATTATAACCTGAATAAAGCAAATTTGGATACATATGAATACATCAAAGGATTAATTATTCAAACCAATCAGGACCTAGCTGTATTCTGGGAAAAGAGGTGTGGTCTCTTTAAAATCAGAGGGCAGCCCTCATCCCTTATCCTTTTATTTCTGCCTGATGGAGAGACCTTTGTTCTCTAAAGTCATCTTCTCATACTTCATCGTGGCAGAAGATGACCCCAAATTCCCAAAGGGTATATTTGCACAACACAAGCTCTGGAATATATTTGTTGTAGTTTAGTCACTTATAGTTGGGTCCAACTTTTCATGGCCCAATTTGGGGTTTTCTTGACAAAGATACTGGAGTGGCTTGCCATTTCTTTCTCTAGCTCATTTTACAGATGAAGAAACTGAGGAAAACAGGGGTAAGCGACTTGGGTAGGGTCGCATACGTAGGAAGTGTCTAAGATCACATCTGAACTCAGAAAAGATGAGTCTTCCTGACTCTAAGCCTGGAACTCTATCCAGTGACCACATCTATCCACTGGCATATATTACTAAGCTCAGAAAAGCTTTGAACCTGGACCCAGGAACAGAGTGTATCCAAGGACAAGCCCAATAAAGTTCAGAGAATGTTATAGTCAATTTGGTCACAAGGTGCTAGATTTTTAGTCTATAGCAACTCTTAAATATCACTAATTCCAAGAGAGGTTGTGATTTGCATGAGTGCAACAAGGGCTTATGTCAATGAAATCACAGGTCCTTGAAATCTTGAATAACCTTAGCTATGTCTATTAATCTCTCTTAGAAAACATTCTGGTCTCAATAATGGGGAAAATATTCCTCAGCAGCCTTCAAAAGAAAGGTAAAAGGAAGTTTTAAGTAATTTATTCTTTTATTCATTTATTAGCACAGTGCCTGGCATATAGTGTTTAGTAACTTTTTATTGACTTGCAATTCACCACATCTTTTTCTTTTTCAATCCCTGAGCCTAGATCTATTTTGATACTTCAATGGATCTCATCAATTTGATTATTCATTACACTGGTACAGATTACCATCCATTTATACCTTCTCCTTCAATGTGGCTCTTGCCTGTGTTTTCCCACAAATGTTCTATGGAAGATCTATCCTTTGTGCCAGAGGTCTGTCTCTGGCATATACATCTCATGAAATATGCTTATACGTGAGAAGAACAAGGTTAGCTTAAACAGGATGGGACATGTCCTCTTTTTCTCCTTTCTGAAAAAGAAATCTCTCAAAGAAACTCCAGACATGTGACAGATGGGTCATGTGTCAGAGATAAAAAGAGGGAAATTCATGCAAATAAAGGAGCACATCATTTGTTTGAAGGAAATGCTGGATGTTTTTATTCCCTCCCTATATAAATGACTACTAGCTGTGGAAATGCCACATTTAAGACTGTTAAAATAGTCCAGGGTATTTCCCTGGATGGCCAAATATATTCAGACAGTTCTATAACTGGAAAGCATGGGATTATGGGAAATAATGCCCAGGAGAGAAAAATGCTTTGAATCTGTTTCCTGGGCCCATATTCAGCTCATTTATTCTTTATTAAATCAGACCCAGGCCCTTGTGTACATTGACCATTCTTTTGTTTAATTTACATTTGGATGATCTTTTTTTCATTTAGCTTGGCTTGTAACCTTCCAACTTACTTTCACATCAAGGCTCAGGTCAAGGTCATCCTTCTCCCTGAATCTATTCCTGAACATCATGTAAAGTAGGTTGATCTCTTCTTCCACTGAGTTCCTATGGTACTTACTGTGCATCACTCATTTGGTCTACTGCTTTATAATGTTTCTTATCTTTTCATGAGTAAATCTTGTCTCCTCAACTAGATGGGCAACTCCTCAGGGGCAGGTACCATATCCTATAACTACGCTATGTAGAATCATAGAATTTTTAGGATGAGATGAAATCTATAGAACTTCCACCTTTGCTTCCCTCATTCTAGAGATGAGGTAAAGATATTAAGTGACTTGTCCAAGACTACACAGTTGGCTTACCTCAGAGCCAGGACTGGAACACATGTCTCCAGGAGCCCAAGCCGGTGTCATTTCAACTCATAGTTGTTATCTTTCCACATCAGAGCTATGTTAGTTGTGTCCTACTCATTTTGGGATTTTAATAAATGTTGATGATGATAATAACTGCTAGAATGTGCTTTAGATCTGCTTCCTAATCTAAATGATAGAGTTGGACTAGTTGGTCTAAACTCCTTTCTTCTTCATCTTGGAAAGAATGACCCTCTGCTCCAATGACCTCCACATTCCTACATCTTATGGCATCATGATCCTGAATAGGGAAATAGAATATTGAAATGCCTTCTCCCCAAACCCAGCATACATTATTGTTCCTCTGCCCAATAGACTAGACTGCCAAGAAACAAAATGGAGAATGAATTGTGTCTGTGGTAATCAGTTAGGACCATCTATCATTCTCACCTTTTGGTACAATCTATAGGGCCATAAGAGAAGGGATTTTAAACAGAGGTCCTTTATATTTTTTGTGCCATAGATGTCTTTGAAAGTCTCAGAACAAAACTTTTAAATAATCAAAGGAAATGCTAAATTTGTTAGAGGTAAGTAAAAATAAAGATGTATTTTTTCTCCCATCCAAGTTCACAGATCTTCAGAAATTTATCCACAGATCCTTTGGAGGTCTGTGAAGCCCAGGTTAAGAATTCTTGATTTAAAAATTAAAGAGACCTAAGAAGTCATATAGTTCAAAATCCTCATTTTGCAGATGAGGAAATAGAGGCCCAAAGGGGTTAGATTATTTTCTCAAAGTCATATTGGCAGTAGTAGGAGGAGATCCAGGGATTTGAAGTCCAAAATGGCTAGAAATAACCAGAATGATTCCTCAGTGGGGGGAGGGGGATTTTATCTGAAAAGACATATGGTTTTTAACAAGCTGGCAAGCTACTATTTAAGAGAGAAGTGATGAAGCAGGGCCCAGATAAGCATCCAGTAGGCTAGTCAGTTCCCAGCGGAAAGGTAATCAGCAGGATCAGGTCTGACTTGTAAAGCCTAGAATGAATCCTTGTAAAAGTCCCTCACAGTGGCCTACATTCACTGTGCCACTAATTATGAAAATCAGATCAGCTGCTGCTCTACATTTCCTATGCAATGCACTCAGGCATCATGTGACTAGACAGATCACCAGCCGAACAAAAGGTAGCATCAGACTGTTGCCATGGAGACTTGAGAGCCATCTGAATTGCTATGGCATCATACAAGTAAAATTCCAGTGATTGGTCTTTGACTATGGGGCTGTTGAAACTCATCTCTTATTTTTAGAATGTGTGACATTTAACACATTGATGAATATTTCCAGCTTCAGAAAATAGTCTATATTTTCAGCATTGGACCAGAGTTTTGAATAGGCTGGGTTGGTGGTAGATTTCCTCTCCCCTCTTCCTCCAATAAA
Organism: Pseudochirops corinnae; assembly: GCA_028646515.1. NCBI lineage: Eukaryota > Metazoa > Chordata > Mammalia > Diprotodontia > Pseudocheiridae > Pseudochirops > Pseudochirops corinnae. The sequence continues at coordinate 427,769,137 of CM053585.1, forward strand.
TTCCACATCTGCTTTTTGTGAATGCAGTGCTTTATCTACTCCCCTCATTCCAGAGATGTTGCTCCATTTTCATCTCCTGTTTACTTCCCCTTCTATAAATAAAATCATCCTTTTGCTGGCTATCTCCTCTTGCACAATGCTGCCTGTTCACATTCTTCACTGAAATCCTCATTCAGGCCCTCATCTTTTCAAACCTTTGTCAACCACAGCTTAAGCCTCAGTTACTAGTCTAACCCATGTGGAGTTCCAGCAAACAGGTGCACCATGATTTCTAAGAAATTCTTTTCTCTCTGAAGTTTCTGCCCTCCCCAGCCTAAGGGAACCCTTATTTATTAGGCTTTCAGACCCACTCCTTCATCTCTTTCTTTTTTTTTCCCCTTAAATTTGAACTTGAACCAGAAATAATCCTTTGATTTTACACTCTGAGAAATATTAATTTTAGGATTAGGTTGAGCTGTCACATGTGCTGCTTGTAAACACAGCCCTTAGGTAAAGGAGGAATGCATTTGAAGTAAAATCCCTTTAAAATATTTTCCATTCCATTCAATTCAACAAATGCTTATTAATCACTCGCTATCTACAAAGCTCCGAACTAGGTCTATAGATATAAAGGTGATACACAACAAAGTCCCTCACCACAGGATGCTTATACCAGTTTGTTAAAACAATCAAAATTTAGGCTTAAGAATCTTAAAGTTGGAAAAGGTCTTGGAAAAAATGGCATCCCACTCCTCACCTTCATAGAAGAAGAAGCTGAGTCCCAAGCCATACAGAAACTTGCTCAAGACTGCCCTATCAGTCCAGGCCAGAGCCAGAGCCTGAGCCTGAACAGAGTTTTCTACCACATCCAGCTACTCCTTCTAATTTACAGGGAAAGCTTGTTAGAGGTAAAATGAGAAATTATAGCTATAAGGCCAGAATATATGAATTCACAAGGGAGAACTTTCCAAAGAGAAACTTGTTTAAGAGGGTTTCACTGCAGATCAATTTCCTCCACTTTCCTTTATCTAACACTGGCCTCTTCACACCATCTGGTGCCACTTGATACAAGAGCCTATTCTGCTGAACCTAGTGCCAAAGAACAGCTTTCTGAGCTCTTTCTACCCTATTTATTCTCTGCTTCTCTCCAAACAAAAACTTCCTTTTCTCCTTAGATTTTTTTGCACTCTCTCTTTTAAAAAATTATTTTTAATTAATTAATTTTTATTATCATACAGAATTATTCTGCTCAATGACAGTCACTTTCTGGGTTCAAGTCCAAATTCTGCTGGTTCCTACCCAGTTTGATTGATAGACAATCAATCAGCAAACATTTATTAAGTGCCTCCTTTGCATCAGACTCTATACTAGACACTGAAGGTACAAATAAAAAAGAAGGAAACAACTCCTTCTCCCAAGAAGCTTTTATTCTAACAGGAGTTAATAAACCTCTATGGGCCTCCATTTCTTCATCTGTGAAATGAGCACTATGTGAAAATACATAGAAAGAGCTTTGTAACAGCAAATCACTATATAAAGATGCTATCATTCATTTTAGTAATAATTGTAGCTAGTATTTAAAAAGTACTGTAAGTTTTGCAAGGCAATTTATAATTTTTTTTCCATTTTATCCTCATAACAACCCTAAAAAGTAAGTGATATCATTATCCCCATTTTACAGATGAGGAAACTGAGGCTGACAAAGGTTAAATAGACCTGTCAAGAGTCACACAACGAATGAGTACCTAAGTCCGTATTTGGACTCATATTTTCCTAACTCCAGGGGCAGTTAGGTGGTGCAGTTGGATAGAGTACCAAACCTGGAATCAGGAAGACTCCCTTTTTGTGAGTTCAAATCTGACCTCAGACACTTACTAGCTATGTGACCCTGGAGAAATCACTTCACCCTTTAGCCTCAGTTTCCTCATCTGTAAAATGAACTGGAGAAGAAAATGGCAAACTACTCCTTGACAAGAAAACCCTAAATGGGATCACGAAGAGCAAGATACAACTACAAAATGGCACAACAACAGTTTCCTAAGTCAAGGTCCAACACTCTATCCACGGACTCTGAATAATGCTTTAGATTTTCATAATAACCAGGTGCTACTTATTCAAGTAGAGAGTTAGCATGGATTAGTAGAAAGAGGACTATTAATCTTTGAGTTGGGAAGAATGAGGGTAAGATCTGCAAGTCACTACACTGCCCAGGGTCCAAGTAAAACTGTAAGGTGCAGACAAGTTGCTGATTTACATCCCTTAAGGCAGTTTCCATACCATGAACTTTCCATATCAGTAAAATCAGGTCCTACAAACACACACACACACACACACACACACACACACACACCACCACCACCACCACCACCACCACCACCACCACCACCACCACCATCACCACCAAACCCAATTCAAACCTGAAATAAACTTCTATCATGTATAATTCTGTTATACTGTTATATAACCTTTGCCCCCAGAACAGTACTAGGCATGTAGGAAAGGGTCCCCAAATACTTAATTGTTTAACTGATTAATTGAGATGTATACTTCTCTTTTCATTTATATTCTGAAGTATCCAGGAATTGCTATTCCTGTTTTCATTCCGTTCTGCTACTGCCACATGTAAAATTTAATGACTTCTTTAAGTCAAAGCTCCCCAGTGTGTTTCATTTGAACCACTTTCATTGGAGTCACCTCATCCTGGGAGGGCAGGAAGGCAAAAAATGATTTATTCATTCACTTTTACACTGATAATCTCCTCGAACAAGCCACAGTGTTCACCACTGTGTACATAGCAACGAAAGTTAAATGTATTTGCACGGTGAACCCATACCAAGAAATTTTAAAATAATAATAATAATAGCATGGCGTATTTGCAGACTGCAATGTCAAGGACTACATTGTTATCCTTGTCAATATCAAGGTCAAATTAAATACTATTTTCAGAGATTCAACTTCAGTAAACCACAGTTATTACATTCTCTATTTGAACATTCCCTTCTGGCCATTATGTTCATGGGAAGGCAACAGTGCTTCTGTAGACTGAAATCCAAGCTCACCGCAACTGATTTTAAAACAATATCTAGCATGGTCATTTGCTTCTTCCCAGTGTAGGATGAATTTCAATTAGTCAAACCAAAAAGATATTTTTTGTTCTTCTTGTATGCTTAGCATAGGGCTAACAGAATCTTACATGGCTTTTTACTATTGTTATTTCAAGTGGCTTTCTTAATTAAATTTTGAGTTCCCAGAAAGCCAAGGTCACTGTATATTACTTTTTTTAATTGCTTGTTATATGTAGCAATAAGTAGTATATAGAGAGAACCAGCTTCAGAACCAAGAGTTCAAATCCTCCCTCTAACACATAGTGGCCATGTGATCTCAGATCATGTTATAAGACATTAAGTTATAGAGAAGGTCCTGATATGAAATAGTGCAGGGTGTTACTACTCTTCTGGGAGTTCCCTATGCCAAGGATATCACAGGTCCAGTTCCTATCCCCTAGCATACTTAGATATATATGTTAGACATAGTAAATATCTAATAAGTACTTGCAGAATGAATGAATTAAGGATTGGAAAAAATAGAGGATAAAACTTTTCTTCACAATGTTCATATTCTAAAGAGGGCCATAAGGAACATGATATAGTTAGAAAATACTATAAAGCAGACTATGAGTAAATGCTAGATGGCATCAGACATACTGCAGAATTCTGAAAAAAAAAGGGAGACCAGTGAAGGCTGGAATATAGAGGGAAGACTACATTGAGGATGTGGGATTGGAGCGGAATTCAAATGAGCAATAAAAGAGAATTAACCAGGTAGGAGAGGAACTTAATTAGTGACAGGGAGATTATATGAGCAGAAGTATGCAAGAATACAAAGTGGATGATGTCAGAGATGATTGCCAGCTTATCTAGTGTGGACCAGTAGGTAACAAATTCTAGCTTCTCAAAACGTTCTGGGAGTTCACATGAAGTGAACTCTGATAGTTCAGAGGACAAGAAGTCCTCTGACAGAATACTAGGATGTAGGAAAATGATGAGCCACATGCAAATTCTAAGAAGCTACCCTGGAACATGTGCTTAGGCAAAACTATTCTGAACCATGATTTGGAATCATGCTGACCAAATTATCTCAGCCCTTTGATCCAGAGACCTCAATATGAGGCATATACCCCAAAGAAGTAAAAGGTCCCATATAAGAAAGGCAACATAGCACATTAAATAGAGTCAGGAAGTCTTGGAGTCTTGAATTCAAGAAGACTTATTTTAAAATACCCTCTCAGACATTTAAAAGCCAGGTGATCCTGGACAAGTTACTTAACGAGTATCTCATTTTCTTAGTCTGCAAAATGAGGGTGCTGAACTCAAGGACATCCAAGTTCCCATCTAGCTCTAACTCTGTGATTCTAAGCTATAAGTCAAAAATATTTTAATACAGTACTTTTTTTTTTCTGATCAAAATTGATTTTATTATTATTTTTTTTAATTTATTTTTTATTTACTCATTTACTTTTAATTTACAAGATTCAGTTCCACAATCACTTGGGTTTCAGATTTTCTCCCCTCCCTTCCCCCCCGCCCCCATGGTGGTGTGCAATCATGAATACAGTACTTTTTATAGTAGCAAAGAACTAGAAACAATGTTGATGAGCAATGGCTGTGGCCTCTAAACAAACAATGGTACATGAATGTAATGGGATATTACTGTAACATAAGAAATGATGAATGTGAAAAATGTGGAGAATGGGAAGACTTGGGAAGACTCACATGAACTGATGCAAAGTAATGTAAGTAAAATCAGGAAAGGTATGCACAATAATTTTCACAATCAAGATGAAAATAACTAAAACCAAGTAACAAACTTGAACACTATATAATTATAATGACTAAGTTTTCTCCTGAGGAAGAGTTTAAAAAATCTACTTTTCCTTCCCATCTTTCCCTCCTTCCTATCTTTGCAGAAATGGGAGACTATGGGTAAGAAACACTGCACACTCTGTCAGACTCAGTTGATATGTTGCTTTTTTTTTTTCTGCTGAATTGCTTTCCCCACCTCTTGTTTTTTGTTACAAGGGAAGCCTCTCTGTGCAGCAGAAGAGAGGATAGAAAACACACACACACACACACACACACTTTTATATACACACATATACATGTGTGTATGTGTATCTATATTTATCTCTATATTTTAATGATGGTGGTTTAAAAACAAAAACTATCAACAGTCTTTAAAAGTGTGATCATATGAGATGACCTTCTTGGTTAACAGATGTCTTGCTATTTCCTACAAGAATAAAGTATAGCAGCAAATCTCAGCAGCAAACATTAACTCATTCAATAATTAATTCTTAAATGCTATGCTTGGTACTTTGCTAAGTGTTTCAGGGAATGCTGGCCATGTGATGATGAACTAGTTACTTTAACTTGAACTTCAGTTTCCTTGGCTATAAAAGACGGGCAATAATATTTTATCTGCCTCACAAAGTTGTGGTGGGAAAAGTACTTTAAAAACTGTGAAACTACTTATCAAAGTGACTGTATTATAATCCCTTAGATTATAATAGATTATAAACTTCTCTAGTGCAGTGACTTATCTTATTTGCCTTCATAAACATCCCAGTACCCAGTATTGTCCCTTGCATCTAGTACTCCTTTAATAAGTATTGGCTAAGACAGGCATGATGGCACATGACTGTAGTCTCTGTTCCTAGGGAGGCTGACGCTGGTGAAGCACTTGGATTTGGGAGTTCTGAGCTGCAGTGGGCTATGCTCTTGGGGTATTTCCACTAGGTCTGGTACCAATGTAGTGAGTCCCTAGAAGGGAGGAGCCCATAGGTTGCTTATAGCAGGGTGAACCAAACCAGGTCAGAAATGAAGTAAGTCAAAGCTTCTGGGACAGTAAGCAGTGGTATCAGGTTCATGAAAGGCTGCTGTACTTCCAGTCTAGGTGAGATGGGGAGATCCAAGCTCTCTCCCTCCACCCCCTAAAAAATGATTATTGAATTAAAATCAACTGAATATAAGCATACATTAAAAGTATATTCAGTTTAGATAAGCAGAAGAAAGAATGAATAGTCCTACCCTTGAAAAGGGTATTATTCTCTTGCGGATATTAAAAGCATGGAAGTTTTGCTTCAAGCCTAATATTTTTAAAATAATCCCTTATTTTTAAATGAAAAACATTTTAATGTACCTCTTCTAAATGTATGTTTCTGCATATTATAAATGTTCTTTTGGATAGTGCTCATTCAGATCTTAATTTACTTGTTCTTTACCAACATTTAACCCAAAATTCTGAAACAGATGTCTCAGACAAACTCCTCCTGTATTTCTTCTCAGGTTCATGTGAGTGATGAACAAATCATCTCCCTGCTCTCTTTTGCTCTCCCTCCCTCCCTCCCTCTCTCTCTCTCTTTCTCTTTCTCTCTACTCTATATTAAACCTTCAGAAAAAAAAAATTGTCTAAACATCTATGGGACAAGATTAATAACAAGTATATGGACTATAACCAGAAGTCATCTGGTTAATCTAATAAGGTTAAAGAATACAGCAAATTTGTTTTTTATTACTTTGTTCTATCTTTGAGGACATTGCCCCATTTAAGTTGTAGATATCTCCACTGAGATGATTGATGGCACCTCCTGGATGGGGTCTGAACCTAACAATGTTAAAGAATGGGCCTTTGTCTTGGCTTTGTTCTGGCTTTGTAGGCATCTTACTCTCTATACAAAGTATTGACATCCTCATTGATACCACACTGAAATGATTGATGACATCTTGAAGAGGTTTGAACGAGCAGCTACACTACTGTTTGTTGGTCCTTTGAGAAAGATTAAGCCATGAGATTTGAGGATGTTTGAGTTGTGGCTGCTGTAAATCTGAACCACACCCTGAGATTCAGTCCTACAAAGGGCACCTACAGGTCTGACAGACATATGCAAAGAGAACTGTTAGAAAACAAACTCAGGCTCCTGAAAAGAGGAAAACTCTTTCAATCTGCATAGGCCCTCTTTCAGGGAGCCACTCCATCCCAGAGGAGGCAACAGCAGAAGAGAAAGAACTTCTGGGGCAACTCCCCTGAAGAGAACTGGAGGATTTCCTGGACCTGGCCTCCTAGGGAAACAAACAGGAGTTCCACTTACATTCCTTGGCCCACAAGGAATAGGATGAGTTTTACTTGAATTGCTGAGTCAAACCTCTTTGAAGAGCAATGGCATGACCCAAAGATGGAACAGGAGCAAGGGACTGAGACATAATGTGCAGGAACCAATCAGGACCTTCTCCTCCTCTGCTACCATGAGTTAGATGGACTGTGCAGGTTTAATGGTAAGGGGTTGATCCAAATATAAAATTTATGTTTCTCCTTCCTATGAAAATTGTCTCCGTAAAGTTCATCATTTATTCTGAATCTGGCTTCTTCCAGTAGAATGATTCTGGTATGAATGATTTTTTTTTTTGTTTTTAAATTTCCAGAACCTAGCACAATTGCTGGTCCATTGTAGATGCTTAATAAAAGTTTGCTGAATTGAATGGAAAATTCCCTTCAGGAGGGTTCAATCTTAAATAGTACTCTAAGTCTAAAAGACCCCGTAGGTCTTTGGAAGGAGGGAAGATGTGGGGTCCCTTGGAGATGAGAGCTTAACTTTCTAGTAATCTTTTAAAAAATAATATTTGGGATGGAGAGCCAATCATAAGATAATACTATTAGGATGAATGATTTCCTGGGGAAAGTTGGGGCTTACTTGAGAAGAAAGAAATCGTCTTCTCTATTAATGGGTTCCTGTGGATCCTTTCTGGTTATCTGCATTATTCTTGCATACTGAAATACAGGCTGTCTTGTATTTAATATATATTGTTACACTTGAGGGCTGCTAGCCTTGCTTAGAGCTCCTTTGGCCCACATTTGTATGAACCTAGATACAGTCATGTTCTGATACTCCCAGGGAGATCCTTGGAGAGGACAGGGCAAGAGGAGCCAAATTCTGAAGTTCCCTGAATTGACTCTATGTAAAGGAAAAAGTTAAAGAGTGATCTGTGCAGTTGTTTTAGTTGTTTCCAGCTCTTCATGACCTGATTTGGGGTTTTCTTGTCAAAGATACTGGAACAGTTTGCCATTTCCTTCTCTAGCTCATTTTACTGATGAGGAAACTGAAGCAAACAGGGTTAAGTGACTTGTCCAGGTTCACACAACCAGTAAACATAGGAGCCGCAGTTGAACTCAGATATTCCTGAGTCCAGGCCTCGTCCTCTGTCCACTGTACCTTATCAAACAAGATATTTGGAAAATGTTTAGCGTAGGGTCTGGTACTTAGTAAGCCCAAAATAAATGTTTACTGTTTCCTTCTCATTGTGTTGTTGTTCAGTTATGTCTGACCCTTCGTGACCCCATGGATAATAGAATGCAAATACCATTCGTGGGGTTTTCTTGACAAAAATACTAGAGTGTTTTGCCACTTCCTTCTCCAATGGATTAAAGTAAACAGAAGTTAAGTCACTTGCCCAGGGTCACACAGCTGGTAAGTGTATGAGACTGGATTTGAACTCAGGTCTTCCTGATTTCAGCCCAAGTGTTCTATTCACTAAGCCATGCAGATTCTTAAAGAATGATTAATGAAATAGTATCTACTACCCAAACCTAAACCTTGGGGTTCTACCATACAGGTCATAAAAGGGTAAGGTTAAGTGGTAACATAAAAAATTTTTTATCATATGTTTTCCCTTTCTCCCAAAGTTTTAACAATATAATGCCTTACCTAGTGCAGTGATTTTACTTGGAAAGTATTTTTTCCCCACATCTATTATTCCATTTCATTCTCACAACCTTATTTTCAACTACAGTAGCAGGAGAGTCGTTAGTTGCATTTTTATATTCCAGAAAACTGTGATCCAGAGAGTTTTAAGTGATTTGCCTTAGGTCTTACAAAGAGTCATTAGTAGAGCAACACTAGGAGCCAAGTCTCCTGATTTCCAGGAAAGTGTTTTCAGAGAAATTTATAAAAAAATAGGTTTGTGTAAATAAATTAGACTTGAATCAGATTTTGGGGATCACCTAGTTCAACTCTCTCATTTTTATAGATAAGGAAATTGAATACTTGAGAGGGAAGGAGGGAGGAAGGAAAGACAAAGAAGGAAGGAGAGAGGAAGGGAAGGAAGAAGGAAGGGAGGGAGGAGAGAAACAATTATTTCTTAAATTCATGTAGTTAAATGACTTCTCTGTGGCCATACAGCTATTTAGCAACAGCTTGGACTCTCCTGGATCCTACCCGTTTTCTTTCTACTATAGTATAAGAGAGTAATTATACCATGCTCCCTATGGAACGGAGGATTCCACGCCTCCATGAGGTTGGCAATCCTCCTGAAGCAAGGAACATGCCTCCTCTTATTCTGCACATTGAATCAATTAATATCATGAGACAGTAGAGAGGCTTAAAACTGAAATTGCAAACCGGAAACTGACTATAAAATCATGTCCCTCAGGATTCCCATTTATTCTCACTCTGGCCCTCATGTTATTTACCCATTTGTGTGCTTCCTTTTTCTTGCCAGGAGAATGTGGGCTCATTGAAGGTGGGAACTGTGTTTGTCTTTGCCTTTACATCCCCAGAGGCCAAACATAATGCTTGTTTGATCAATGCCTGGCAAATTGAAAAATGGGGTTTTCTTTGTGCCAGTGTTCCAGATGCCACCTCTTATAAGAGAAATCAGGCTGAATCCAAACAATCACTTCTATTATAGTCATGATAGCTGACATTTATATAATGTTTTAAGGCTTATAGGAGGGCCTATGGTATGTGGACAGAGAGGTTATGGCATGTGGTATAGTGGACAGAGAGGTTAGCTTAAAAGACAGGAGCCCTTGGGTTCTATCCCCATCGCTGGCACATCCTGCATATGTGAACCCAGGCAAGTAACTTAATCTTTCAGTTCCATTGTCCTCTCAGAAATTCTCTGAGATTGTAAATTGAAGAGCAGTTGCAGTTCTGCATTGATACCAATCAATTAACAAACACTTATTAGGCTATTACTCTAGGCCAGGCATATTGGGAATACCAGGAAAGGCCAATCATCTGCACTCAAGGAGCTTATATTCCAATGGGGAAGATGTGTAAATAATTTATATATTAAATTATATGTATTTTATATATATAATTTTTTGTAATTATATATATAATTTATATTTATAAATTATATATATAATTTTTCTTAATTTGTTTTTATGGAGACCAACCAAAATCTACATATTGCATGAATAACTGAGGACCATATTTTAAAGATGTAAACTGAGAATCTTGAATATGCAGCTCTTATACCTTCTGAATAGTTTTGAGTCATTCATTCAGTAATTTCTTATGCCAATCAAATTGTGAATATTTGTGTTTCAATCTTAGTTTGATGTCAATTATAAACCAAATCAATGACAAATTTCCTGGAAGGAGACTTTTTGAGTCCTAATAATAAAAGGACCAGAATTCTGATTATCAGGCTGTGTCTACACATGAAATGTATAGTCTTTATCTTAGGAGTAAAATCCCATTAATTTGAACTCCACTCACCAATTCCCCAGAGGCTAGACACTCTCTGTAAAGAGGTCTGTTAACACAAATTACCAGTAACAGAACTAATAAGATCATAAAGGGACTATTCAACCTGCTTGAATGTAAAGACTCTAGTTTATTAATTGTCTATATGCAAATTGTACTATTAATTGACAAACAAGTCAACTAAAGCAAGCTTGGAAACACTTTACAATTTTAGTTATTATAGGCATTTGAAAATGAAAGTGCTGCATTTCTTGATTATATTTTCCAATTCAGACTGCCCATTAATTTAAACTGATTTCTCTCAACTATTTGAACATAGTAAGATTTTATTGCTTCCTGTATAGATTTTCTAATATGATGTCTTAGCAGAAAGCCTCACATATTTTACTGAAGCAGTACACCAGGGACAATTTAGGGAAATATGATGTGAGTGTTTGTATTGTACCTTAGTTATCTTTATATTCCATCCCCTCAGCAACAAGGGTAGTGCCTTGCATATATTAAGGACTCCATATATATTGAACAAATATATATTGATTTGTGAATCCATACGCACGCTGATTTTTGTCACACCAATAGAGGCAGATTGAGATGGGGGCAAAACATAGGAATGAAGCCAGGAGCAATAATGCAAGGTAGACTTTCAGGGTCTAGTGAATATTTACATATATGTGTAAAAGTGCATGTGTGTATGTATATACATGTGTATTATATATACATACAGATTTCTATTAAATGTATGTTTTGATATACATATATACATACATCTATGTATTGTATATATATACTTACATGTATTATGCATACAATTATATACATATAATAGTATTGCATATTATTGTATATATACGTTAAATGCATGTGTGTATGTATAATACATACATGACACTTACACTGAAGTAAAGCTAAAGGTCAGAGATATGTCCAAAGATCCAAAATTATTAGGTCACTTAAAAAAAGCAAGGAGCAGGGAGGTGCAATTACTATGAAAAACTGGGACAAGGAAGTTGATTGATTAATGAAGGTCCAAGTACCGGCAATCCTGGCTCTGCCATTATGCCCCTACTTATGAAAACTTGGAAAAATCACTTCCTTTTTTCAGAGTCTCTCAAATTAGTGGTTAAATAAATTCAGACTGTATCCTTGCTGGGTAACAGGATTAAAGTGTATTTCTCCATATCTGCCTTTTCTGGAATTCAGAGAAAAGACATCCAGCTGCAAACTCTCTTACTACCACCATGACTCAGTGAACTCTCTTCTTCTGAAGTTAATTTAATCTGTAATTATCACTCAAGTAAAATTCTGGGAGCTGTCATCAAATGATCATCAGAAAAACTTGGTTACTTCTTCACTGAGGTCAATGCTTGACTCACAGTAAATCTCATCTCCTCAACTCCTGCCCTCATACTAAGAAACTTCAGGATATATATTGATACTCCCTTGAGCTCCCTAACTTCCCAATTTCTCAATTTACTAATTTCCCACAATTTATTTCTCTACCCTGCATCAGATACACACAAGAGCTGGTCATACTTTGGGTTTTGCATTCATGCACAAGTATTCACTTTCCATATGCATGAATTTTGCAATTCTTTCATCTGATCATAATCTTTTATGATTTCATTTTTCCCTCTACCTTTAACCTTTAACCCTATTTTTTGTTCTTGACATGACCTCTAATCCCTCCACCCCTTAATTCTTTTTCAGGATCCTACTGGCTTCAATTCAGTAAACATTTATTAACCCCCTACTACGTGCCAGGCACTGTGCTAAGCACTGGGGATACTGAAAGACAGTCCCTGCCCTCAAGGAGCTTATGACATAATGGGAAAGACAATACGCAAACAAAAGGGAACAAAGCAATATGGGATAAATAGGAAATATGCAACAGAGGGAAGGCACTGGAATTAAGGAAGGTCAGGGAGGCTTCCTGTAGAAGACAGGATTTTAGTTGGGACTTAAAGAAAGCCAAATAAGTCATCAGTCAGAAGGGAAGAGGGAAAGCATTCCCAGTCTGGGGAACAGTAAGAAAGAATACCCAGAGCAGGGAGATGAAGCGTCTTGTTTGTGGAAAAGCCAGGAGACCAGTGTCACTGAATTAAAGAGTAGGTCTTGGAGAGTAAGGTAAAAGAAAAACTAGGTTACAGGGGCTTTGAATGCCAAACAGCGTTTTGTATTTGCTCCTAGAGGCAATAGGAAACCACTTGAGTTTATTGAGTAGGAGGTAACATGATCAGACTTGCATTTAAGGAAAATAACCTTGGGGGTGGCTAGGTGTCACAGTGAATAGAGCACTGGCCCTGGAGTCAGGAGGACCTGAGTTCAAATGTGGCCTCAGACACTTAACACATACAAAAAAAAAACTAGCTGTGTGACGTTGGGCAAGTCACTTAACTCCAATTGTCCTACCTTCACCCCTCCAAAAAGCAAAGAAAAAAAAAAGTAAAATCACCTTAGTGGAGAATGGATTGGAATGGAGAGAGACTTGAGGAAGACAGACCCACCTGCAGACTATTGCAAAAGTCCAGACCTGAGGTGATGAGGGCCTCCACTAGAGTGGTCACTGTGTCAGAAGAGAAAAAGGGGTTTGTGAGAAAGATATTGAGAAAGAAGCAAAATTGGCGGGTCTTAGCAACAAGCTTGGTTATGGGGGTGGGGAGGGAGAGAGAGTAAGGAATCCAGGATTAATCCTGGATTGCAAACCTAAGGGACTGAGAGGATGGTATCACCCTCTATAGTAATAAGGAAGGTAGGAGGTAGAGAGAGTTTGGGTGGGGAGATGAGTTCTGTTTTGGACATACTGAATTTAAGATGTCCAATGGAAGATGTCTGAAAGGCAGCTGGAGAGGTGAGATTGGGGCAGGATAGGTGGATTCGAGAATCATATGCATAAATATGGGACTCAATCCATGGGAGCTGATGAGATCATCAACTGAAGAAGTAGAGAGAGAATAGGGAAGAGGACCCAGGACAGAACCCTGAGAAGCATTTATGGTTAGGGATTGTGATCTGGATGAAGATTTCACAAAGGAGACAGAAAAGGATAAATCAGATAAGTATGAAGAAAACCAGGAGAGAGCGGTACCCTGAAAACCTAGAGAGAAGAGGGTATCAGGGAAGAGAAGCCGCATTACAGAGGTCAAGGAGAATGAGGATTGAGAAAAGGCTAATGGATTTGGCAACTACAAGATCATTAGTAATTTTGGAGAGAGCAGTTTCAGTGGAATGAAGAGGTCAGAAGACAGATTGTGAGGGGTTAAGAGAGAGTGAGAGGAGAGAAAGTGGAGGTACCTATCATAGATAGCCTTTTTGAGGACTTTAGTTACAAAGGGCAGAAGAGATAAAGGGTAATATTTAGCAGGGATAGAAGGATCAAGTGACAAGTTCCCCCACCCCTTCACCCCCCCACCCCCCAGCTTTGGAAAGACATGGGCATTTCTGTAGGTAGTAGAAGAGGGAGGAATTGAAAATAAATGAGAGAGTGGGGATGACAGATGGGGCAATTTGTTGTAGGAGACATGAGGGAATAGAATCACTTAGACAGGGGTTAGCCTTGATTAAGGAGTAAAGCCATTTCATCATGTGAGACAGGGGTAAGGGAGGAGATAGTGGCAGAAGGCACCTGAGTGATAGGAGATGAGGAAGAAGGAGAAGAGGGAGTTTGTGACAAATGGTCTTAATTTTTTTTTCTGAAAATATTAGGTAAGGTTCTGAACTGAGAAAGTGAGGGTAGGGGGAGTCATGAGAGGTTTGAAAAGGAGTAAAAAGGTTTGGAAGAGTCACTGGAGAGTAGGATAGTGAGTAGATAAGGGAGGTATAGTAGAATTGCCTAGCAGCAGTGAGGGCTCGCTTGAGATGATGTCATATAAATTTGTAGCAGACTCAGTCAGAATAGTTGAATGATTTTCCTCACCTTTATTCAGCAACATAAGCATAGGCACAAAGGTGACAAATGGGGGGAATAATCCAAGGCTGAGGCTTAGCTGGACCTATCTGGTAACATGATAAGGGAAAGAGAGGTTAAAAAAAGGAGGACAGCATAGGATTGATTTGGTTCACCAAATAGTCAGGATGGGGAGAAGAGGAGAGAGTGGCTAATATAAGGGAGATGGCCTGGAGAGAACTGAGAATCAAAGGATTTGAGGTCACAGAGAGGAAGAACGGTAAAGTTATGTAAAGAAGGCAAAGGGAGAGGTGAAAAGTCAGAGTGAAAGAGGAAGGGGGAAACCTGGAAGTGGTAATGGAGAGCAAGGAGTACTCCGACTCCAGTATCCTTCTCCCATCTTAACTCTTTGGTGAACCAGCTTCCTTCTATACTATACTCTCAAGGACCTTCCCCTTATTCTACTGACCATCATATCCTGCCAAGCTCCAGCCATGGATTACTGCTTTACCATCTACTGCCTTTTCCTGTATTCAAGTGCTCCTGAATAGAACTGGACAAAATCACCAGTCCACTAAAAAGTACCGTGGCATAATCTAAAACAGCTTTCACCACAGCAAGGCAATACATTTATACCTCCCTAATCAATTCACTATGCCACTCACCAAAACAGCTTTTCCAAACTTTCTCATTCCTTCTAAAAACCATCCTCTCAGCTAAACAGAACCATACTCTATTTCACAGAAAAATACTGTAAGAGAGTTCCCTCTTTTCCCCTGCTATTAATTTCATACCAATCAGACGTTTTTTGGTTTCACATGAAGAAGTTGTACTGTTCCTTGTCATGTCAAATCCCTTCACATCCCTTATATGCATAGGGATCCCATTCCATCCTTTCTCCTCCAGCAGAGTACACCCTTTATCATCCACACCGTCTCAGTAATCTTCAATTTCTTCAAATCTGTTGACTGCTTTCCTATTGTCTATGAATATGCCCATATCTACCCCATTCTTTAAAAAAGTCCACTCCTTTGCCTGTATATTCCTAGTACTTATTGTCCTGTATCTAGCATCTTTTTCATGGCTAAACTCATTGAGAAGATTGTACAATCAATGCCTCAATTTCTTTTCCTCTCACTTCCTTAACTCTCTGTAGTGACTTCTGACCTCATCATTCAACTGAAATAGTTCTCTCCAAAGTTAACAATGATCTCTTCACCTCCCAAACTGATGGTCTTTTCTCAATCCTTAGTCTTCTTGACCTCTTTGCAGCCTTTGACATTGTTTATTACTTTCTTCTTGAAACTCTCTTCTCTCTAGATTTTCATGACATCTCCTCCTACCTATCTGAATGCACTTTCTTGATCTTCTTCACTGGTTTTCATCTGATCCCATCCCCTAATCATAAGTGTCCCACAAGAGTCTCTCCTTGGTCTTCTTCTTCTTCTTCATAAATTCTCTTGGTGATCTCATTATCTCCCATGTGTTCAACTGTCATTTTTATTGTTGTTATCTCCAACATTTAATCATAGTCCAATGAGTGCCTACTGTGTGCTAGGCACGGTGCTAAATTCTAGGGATACGAAGAAATACAAAAACAGTCCCCACCCTCAAGATGCTCACAATCTAATGGGGAGACAGTAAAACAAATATGTACAAACTATAAGCAGGAAAAATAGAAAATAATTAACAAAGAGAAGGTATTGGAACTAAAAAGGGCTTGAGGAAGGTTTCCTATGGTAGATTTTAGCTGAGACTTGAAGGAAGCCAGGAAAGCCAGGTAGAGGAGATGAAGAGGGAGAACATTCCAGGTATAAAGGATAGCAGTGGAAACCCAAAGTCTGTGGGTGGAGTATCTTCTTTGAGGAGCAACAAGGAGTCCATTGTCACTAGATCAAAGAATACATGGGGATAAAAGGGTACAAAGTGTAAGAACACTTATCATAGTTCCTGGCACATAGTTATTGCCTAATAAATGCTTGTTGAGTTCTTGGTTTAGCTTAACTAGGGAAGCTGTAAGAACAAGGAAGAAAATGAGTCAGTAAGGAAGTAGGGTATAAATCATAAACTTTATCTTAGGAAAACTGGAGGACAGATATGGACTTAGAGTTGATGTCTTAAGAGTTGTATTATATTCTTAGACAGCATATGGTAGCTAGCATTTCTATAGCACTTTGAGGATGGTCAAGCACTTTAGAAATATTATCACATTTTATCCTTGCAACAATACCAATAGAGAGGTGCCATTATTATCCTCACTTTACAGATGAAGAAACTGAGGCAGGCAGAAGTTGTCACTTGTCCAGGGTTACACAGCTGGTGTTGGAGGATGTATTTGCATTCAGTTTTTCCTGCTTTCAGATCTAGTGTTTTAATCCGCTGAACTGCCTGACTCCCAATGAACAAAGGTACCCCCTTTCCCGACAGGTAATCATTCAATCAGCTAGGTGGCACAGTGGTTTAGAGTGTCATCTCCCTGAAAGTCTCACATTCCTGAGTTCAAATCTGGCCTCAGATACTAACTAGCTGTGTGACCCTGGGCAAATCACTTGTTTGCCTCAGTTTCCTTATCTGTAAAACGTGCAGGAGAAGGAAATGGCAAACCAAGCCAGTATCTTTGTTCAGAAAATCCCAAATGGGGTCATGAAGAGTCAGACATGACCCAAAACAAAAAAGCACCTAGCTTCTGCTCAGCTACTTACAGGGATGGGGAACTTACTACCAAATGACTTATCCCATTTTTTTTTAACAGTTCTAATTGTTGAAAAATTCTTCTTTATATTGAGCCCCAAAATGTATCTCTGTAATTATCAAACATTGATCCTACTTCTGCCCTCTGGAGTATCACAATATAAGTCTAATCTTTCTTCCATGACAGGCCTTCAAACATGAGAAGTCAGTGATCTTGTCTTTCTCAAGACTTCTCCTTTCCAGTCTAATCTTCCCTAGTAGCTCAACCATTACTCACATGACATAGTTTGCAGACTCTTTGCTATCCTAGTGATCTTGTTCTGGAAACACTCACATTTATCACTGTCCCTCTTAAAATGTTGTGCCCCAAACTGAACATGTATGGCTTGACTGGTACTGGTGTGGTAGAGTCCAATGGCCCTATTAGCTTCTTGATTCTAAATGTGAAAAAAGTGTATGCATGCGCATGCACACACACACACACGTATTCAGATTCTTTCAAAAATTTCCCAAGCTTGTTAATGTAGCATTTCTGAACATTGTTAGAGATAAGACCCTCAACTGCCTCCAGCATAGATTCTGCCAGAGGCACAACCCAGCATATCCTCAACAAACAAGAGGCCAAAAGGTGATGGAAGATGAAGCAAGGTGGTTTCTTGGACCACTTTCCCAAAGAGCAGTATTTTGAGGAAAACATACAGAAATACACCCAAAGATGGGAAGAAGGAAATCCCACAAGGCAAGCCCCTCATTCCGCTGAAAACCTCTGCAAGAGAAACTGAAAAAGACAACATAGTATCCAATTTCAAAATACCAGCAGGGAAACTACATTCTTACTCCGCTAATGTTCTCCAGCAGATAATAGCAGTGGAAAAGCTATTAAGTACAGGATTACAGTCTCTCTTTGGCTCTGTCCTAAGTACTAACATTTTTTTGTGCAACATCACACTGTTGAGCTCATTGAAACTCTCCAAAGCTGATCTTGTATACTTTTTAACCTGAGAGCAGGATTCTGTGCTTATCCTGATTTCATTCTACCTTGTTGGGTTGAGCCCATTAAAATTTTTCTCATACTGATTCTCCACTGGTGTGCTGTCTGTCCTTCTCAGGGGCTGTGCAGGGTCACTCATATATTTCCTAAGTGTTCCCTCTATGTCTTCATTCAAATTGTTTATAAGAAAAAAAGATAACTCAATCAGACAGGGCCACATACCACACCCTATTGCATACTACAAGATGCCTTGCTGTAGCTGACATTAACCCATTAGTCAACAATTTTTTGAGTACCTGCACTTGGTGTATAGTAGAAAGTTAATGGCATAGGAACTGGAAGAGTAATAATGTGCTGGGACCAGTATTCAAGATTGATTTAATGCTGAGCCACAGGGCAGCCAACCAACATTGGCCTCCTTATCTTCCCCCTATCTAGAACCAGGATTAGTCCCCAAGTTCATTATGGGGGTGAACTTACACATAAACATTATATGATTCAAACTATGAGGACTACAGGGGCAAGGAGCCAACTAGGGAATTATGACTCCACTAGTTTAAATTTATGTTTAAGAACAAAACAAAACAACTTTTGAGCTATATTACAACAGACTTATTATTTAATAACTCTTGGAGACTTAGATAAATAAGGGAAGCTAGGTGGTGCAGTCGACAGAGCACCAGACTTGGAGCTGGGAAGATCTGAGTTCAAATCTGGCCTCAGAAACTTACTATCAGTGTGATCTTGGGCAAGTTACTAAACCCCTATGTGACTAAAATGGGGACACAAAGGTGAAGGAAATGGTGAACCATTCCAGTGTCCTCACCAAGAAAATCCTATGCACAAAAATCCATGGGTTAATATAGTCAGACACGACTGAACAACAACTTAGACAATTATAAATAATTTAAACTGGAACCTAAAAGACATGTTTACACGAAAGAAAAATAACCATTGGTATAACCTATACCAAGTTCTAAGATTAGCCTCTTCCAGATTTCAGTACATTAAGCATCTGTGAATCATCAAATACCAAAAAGTGGAACCTATGTTCCCATTTCTGTTTGCCTTTTAGTTACTGCCTTTTCTGTGCTGCACACAAATATAGTTTGCAATTGTCTAGAAGTTGCATGTATTGATTTATTTCTGTTGTGCCTGTTTCACACTAATACCTGAAGATTTTGTCTGAGGCTTATTAAGGCCCTCAGGAAAACCAGCCTGCTATATAGTCCATCTCTGGGAAATAAATCTTTCTAAGACTATGTACATCAGAGAAGAAAAAGTCCTGTTAGTTTGTCCAACCAACTCTCTGCCACATCAAGATCATTCCTTGATTTATGGTGCCTTGGTGACTTGGGATTTGAATGACCCAAACAACTAAATTTCTATTGCTTCCCTAAGGAATGCTAATGCTCTTTCAATAGATCTCATCCTATAAGAAATATATCAGACATTTATTTTGAAATTTCCAGGGCTTCAACATCTTCTTTGCAGGTAAGGCTTCCTGCTCTCTGCTAAGAAACTCATTTTCTATTATTTTATCTTCAGTGGAGAGAATGACCAAACTGATCACGACTCTCCTATTAGGAGCTTTTTGCAGATTCCGTAAGATAGACTTGATGATTCTGAATGTACTTTTCTTATCATTTTGAACTTTTATTTAACATATTCTATTTCATTAATTTTTTAAATTAACATTCATTTAAATTTTTTTTTCCAAATTTTAAAATTTTTGAAATTTCTCAAATTTAAATTGTTTTCCAAATGCTCTTCCTCCCTCCTTCATTTCCTTCCTCCTCAAGAAGTCAAGCATTGTGACATCAAGTATACATATTAGGTCATGCAAAATATATTTTCATATTAGCCATGGTGTGCAAGAAAAAAATTTAAAAAAAGAAAAATAAAGAAAAATTTTAAAGTATGCTTCAACCTGCATTCAAAGTACATCAGATCTCTCTCTGGAAATGGACAACATTTTTTTTTTTCATCATGGTCCTTTGGAACTGTTTTGCATTGTTATTTTGATCAGAGTAGCTAGGTCTTTCACAGTTGATTATTTTTACAATATTGATATTACTGTGTACAATGTTCTACTGGTTTTGCTCACTTCATTTTGCATCAGTTCATATAAATCTTCCCAGGTTTTTCTGACACCATTCTGATCATCATCTCTTATAGTACAGTAATCCATCACCATTCTATACCACAACTTATTCAGCCATTCCCAAATTGATAGGCATCCCCTCAGTTTCTAGTTCTTTGTAACAACAAAAAGAGCTGCTATAAATATTTTTTGTACAAATAGGATCTTTTCCCTTTTATTTTATCTCCATTTTATCTCTTTAGTAATGGTATTATTGGGTCAAAGGGCATGCACAGTTCCAAATTGTTCTCCAGCATGGTTGGACTAATTTACAACTCCACCAACAGTGAATTTGTGTCTCAGTTTTTCCACATCACCTCCAGAATTTGCAATTTTCCTTTTCTGTCATGTTAGCCAATCTGATAAGTGTGAGGTGATATCCCAGAGTCGTTTTAATTTGCATTTCTATAAGCAGTAA
This sequence comes from Pseudochirops corinnae, assembly GCA_028646515.1. NCBI lineage: Eukaryota > Metazoa > Chordata > Mammalia > Diprotodontia > Pseudocheiridae > Pseudochirops > Pseudochirops corinnae. The sequence continues at coordinate 427,789,788 of CM053585.1, forward strand.
TGGTTTAGAACACTTTTTTCATGTTGATAGCTTTTATTTCTTCTTTTGAAAACTGCCTGTTCATATCCTTTAATCATTTATCAACTGGGAAGGGACTCTTATTTTTACAAATTTGACTCAGTTTCCTATATATTTGAGAAATGAGGCATTTATCAGAGTACTATAAATTGACAAACACACAAAATTATGATAATAACACACAAAATTTGTCCAGTTTTTTTCTTTTCTTATAATTTTGGCTTCATAAGTTTTGTTTATAGAAAAGCCTTTTAATTTCGTGTACTCAGAAGTAGCCATTTTATTTTTTTATGATCTCCTCTACCTCTTGTTTGGTCATAAACTCTTTCTTTATCCATTGATCTGACAGGTACATTTTTTCATATTCCCCTAATTTACTTATGATATCCCTCTGTATGTCTAAATCATTTATCCATTTTGAACTTATATTAATATATTATATGAGATTCTGCTCTATGCCTAGTTTCTGCCAAACTATTTTCCAGTTTTCCCAATAATTTTTGTCCAATATTGAGTTCTTACCTCAAAAACTTGGATCTTTGGGTTTATCAAACCCTAGATCACTACGGTCGTTTACTATTATGTTACCTAATCTATTGTACTGATCCACCACTCCATTTCTGAATCAGTATCAAATTGTTTTGATAATTACCACTTTGTAATGTAGTTTGAAATCTAGAACTTCTAGGCCACCTTTCTTCATATTTTTTTCACTGATTCCCTTGATATTTTTGACCTTTTGTTCTTCCACAGGAATTTCATTATTTATTCTAGCTCTATAATTCTTTGATAGTTTGGTATGGCAACGAAAAAGTGCGTTAGCTTGGGTGGAATTATCATTTTTATTATATTAACTTGGTCTACCCATGAGCAATTAATATTTCTATAATTGTTTAGATCTGCCTTTATTTGTGTGAAAGTATTTTGTAATTGTGTTCATAAAGTTTGTCTTGGCGGTTAGACTCTCGAATTCTTGATACTGTCTGCAGTTATTTTAAATGGAATTTCTCTTTCTATTTCTTCCTACTGGGTTTTGTTGATAATATATAGAAATACTGTTGATTTATATAGGTTTATTTTATATTCTGCAACTTTGCTAAAGTTGTTATTTCAATAAGTCATCTACGAAGAGTGATAGTTTTGTTTCCTCATTGCCCATTTTTATTCCTTCAATTTCTTTTTCTTGTCTTATTGCTATAGCAAGCATTTCTGGTACAATAGCAAGTAATAGTGGTGATAATAGACATGCTTGTTTCACCTGTTATCTTACTGGGAATGCTTCAGGTTTATTCCCATTGCAGATAATGTTTGCTTATGGTTTTAGAAAGATACTACTTGTCATTTTAAGAAAGGTTCAATTGATTCCTATGCTTTCTAGTATCTTTAAAAGGAATAGGTGTTGTATTTTGTCAACGGCTTTCTCTGCATCTGCATCTTGATATAGTCATGTGATTTTTGTTGTTTTTATTATTGATGTGGTCAATCATGCTGATAGTTTTCCTAATATTGAACTGGATGTACATTCCTGGTATAAATCCCATCTGGCCATAGGGTATAATCTTTGTGATATATTGCTCCAACTTTTTCCTAGTATTTTATTTAGTATTTTTGCATCAATATTTATTGAAGAAATTGATATATAGTTTTCTTTTCTCTGTTTTTTGTTCTCCCTGATTTAGGTATGAAATCCATATTTGTATGAAAAAAGGAATTTGCTAGTACTTATTCTTTTTCAAACAATCTATAGTATTGGGATTGATCATTTCTTAAATAATTGGTACAGTTCATTTGCAAATCCATTTCATCCTGGAAATTTCTTAAGGAGCTAATTGAGAGTTTGTTCAATTTCTTTTTCTAAGATAGGGTTACTAAGTATTCTATTTCCTCTTTTGTTAATCTGGATATTTCATATTTTTGTAAATATTCATCCATTTTGCTTAAATTGTCCATTTTACTGGCATATAATTGGGTAAAATAATTCCTAATAATTGCTTTAGTTTTGCCTTTATTAGTAGCACATTCACATTTTTCATTTTTATAGTAGTAACTTGGTTTCTGCTTTCTTTTTAAAAATCAAATTAACCTATGGTTTATCTATTTTTACTGGTTTTTACAGCTCCCAGTTTTATTTATTAGTTTGATGTTTTGGTTGGGGTTTTTTTGTTTTCAATTTTATTAATCTCTCCTTTGATTTTCAGGATTTCCATTTTGGTGTTTAATTGAGGATTTTATATTTGTTCTTTTACTAATGATTTTAGTTGCATGACAATTTATTGAGTTACTCTTTCATTGAGGTACATATTCAGAGATATAAATTTTCCCCTAAACACTGCTTTGGCTATATGCCCCAAACTTTGGAATATTGTCTCATTGTTATCATTCCCTTTAATGAAATGACTCTTTCTGTGATTTGTTCTTTGATTCACTCTTTCTTTAGGATTAAATTATTTAGTTACCAATTAATTTTTAATATATGCTTTCACATCCTTTGTTGAATGTAGTTTTTATTGCAATATGTTCTGAAAATGGCGAACTTAATAACTCTGCTTTTCTGCATTTGATTCTGAGGTTTTTATGTCCTAATACATGCTCTAATACAATTTTTATGCCATGATGAAATTTTTGTGATATTCCCATTCAGTTTTCTCAAGCGATCTATCTTGTCTAACTCTAAGATTTGATTCAGCTCTTTAACTTCTTTCTTATTCATTTTATGGTTATGTGTATCTAGCTCTGACGGGGGAAGTTGAGCGTCCTCATGAGTGTAGTTTAACTATCTATATCCTCCTATAATTTATTTAACTTTTCCTTTGAGAATTTGGATGCTATGCCAATTGGTGAATATGTGTTTGGTATTGATATTACTTCATTGTCTATGATTCATTTTAGCAAGATGTAGCTTTCCTGATTGTATCTTTTAATTATGTCTATTATTTCCAATTTATTTATTTTTAGTTTTCAACATTCATTTCCACAAGATTTTGAGTTACAAATTTTTCTCCCCATCTTTGCCCTACTTCCCACCCCCAAAATAGCAAGCCTACTGAATACCCCTTC
>CM053585.1:427793362-427812307 GCA_028646515.1 Pseudochirops corinnae
CCCCCCCCCAACTTTTTAGTAGGGCAAGATGGATTTCTATACCCCAGTGCCTGTATATCTTATTTCCCAGTTGCATGTAAAAAGCATTTTTTTTAAACATTTGTTTTAAAACTTTGAGTTCCAGATTTTTTCCCCTTCTACTTTCCTCATCCACTTCCCATTTCCCACTGGGAAGATAAGCAGTTGAATATAGGTTGTATATGTGTAGTTATGCCAAACATTTCCATAGTAGTTTATATCATGGAAGACTAACTATAGTTCCCTCCATCCTATCCTGCCCCCCACTTATTCTAATTTTCTCCTTTGACCCTGTCCTTTTTCAAAAGTGTTTACTAACTACCCTCTCCCCCACTCTGTTCTCCCTTCTATCATTCTCTCTTCCTATCTCCTTGCCCCCTATTTTCCTGTAGGGTAAGATACCCAATTGAGTGTGTATGTTATTCCCTCCTTAAGCCAAATTCAATGAGAATAAATTTGGCTCATTCCCTTTTACCTTCCTGCTCTTCCCCTCTATTGTAACAGTTTTCTCTTGCCTCTTTTATATGAGATAATTTACCCGAATTTATCTCCCCCTTTCTCCTTCTCCAAATATCTTCCTCTCTCACCTCTTCATTTTATTTTATTTTTTTAGTTATCATCCTTTCATATTCAATTCATCCTGTGCCCTCTCTCTATGTATACATGTACATACATATGTCCACACTCACATATATATTTATACACACATACACCCTACTATACATATACATATATATGTATACATATGTACATATATATTCCTTTCAACTATCCTCATACTGAGAAAAGTTTTATGAGTTACAATTATCATTTTTTTCCATGTAGGAATGTAGATAATTCAACTTTAATAAGTTCCTCATGGTTTCTTTTTCCTGTTTACCTTCTCATGTTCCTCTTGCTTCTTGTAGTTGAAAGTCAAATTTTCTGTTCAGCTCTGGTTTTTTCATCAAGAATGCTTGAAAATCCTCTATTTCATTAAATGACCACATTTTTCCCAGAAGCAGTATACACAGTTTTTCTGGCTAGATTCTTGGTTTTAATCTTAGCTCCTTTGGCCTCTGGAATATCATATTCCAAGACCTTTGACACCTTAATGTAAAAGCTGCTAGGTCTTGTGTTATTCTTATTTGTGTTTCCATAATACTCAAATTGTTTCTTTCCAACTGCTTGCAGTATTTTTTCCTTGACCTGGGAACTGTGGAATTTGGCTATAATATTCCTAGGAGTTTTCTTTTTGGGGTTTTTTTTCAAGAGGTAATCAGTGAATTCTTTCAATTTGTATTTTGCTCTTTGGTTCTAGAATATCAGGGCAATTTCACTTCATAATTTCTTGAAAGATGTTGTCTAGGCTCTTTTTTATCATGGCTTTCAGGTAGTCCAATAATTTTAAAATTATCTCTGCTGTATCTATTTTCCAGGTCAGTGGTTTTTCCAATGAGATATTTCACAATGCCTTCTATTTTTTCATTTGTTTGGATCTGTTTTATAGTATCTTGATTTCTCATAAAGTCATTAGCTTCCATTTACTCCAATCTAATTTTGAAGGAATTATTTTCTTCAGTGAGTTTTTGAAATTTCTTTTCCATTTGGGCAATTTGGCTTTTTAAGGCATTCTTCTCCTCATAGGCTTTTTGGGCCTCTTTTACCAATTGAGGTAGTCAATTTGTTAAGGTGTTATTTTCTTCAGTATTTTGGGGGGTCTCTTTTAGCAGGCTGTTAACTTGCTTTTCATCATTCTCATTTCTCTTCCCAATTTTTCCTCCACTTCTCTTACATGATTTTCAAAATCCTTCTTGAGTTCCTCCATGGCCTATAATCCGTTCATATTTTTCTTGGAAGCTTTTGATGTAGGCGTTCTGGGTTCTGACTTCATTATCTTCCTCCCATTGTATGCTTTGATCCTTTTTGTCCCCAAAAAAGGATTCCATGGTCTCTTTGTGCCTTTTCTGCTTGCTCATATTGCCAGCCAATTACTTGACTTTTGAGCTCTTTGCCATGGTTGAACTGTGCTTCCAGATTGCAGAGAGCTATGTCCCAAATCACTGGCATTTCTGAAGCTGCTGTAGCAATTAGGAGGGCACCTAAGCTCTGGAACACTGTCCACACACCCCAGGACCACCACCCAAGACTGAGAGCCACATTCAAGCAAGTTAAAGCAAGAGGGATTACCCTCTGAATGGTTTCTTGGTCCCCCTATGATCTGTAGGCCAGGAGCTCTGGAAGCAGCCATGAGGCAGCACTGTGGTCACCATGCTTTCTGCCACTTCTCACCCTGGGGGCAGGGGCTGGGCCATTTTCTTCTCCACCCAGTTCCAGCACAGTTCCCAACTGACCTTTTATTTTCTTTTTGGTGTTTATGGATTGAGAAGTCTGGAAACAGTCATAACTGCTAGTGATTCACTCTCCTGAAGTCTGCTCTGGCTGCAGCTAGTTGGGGCTGCCCTGGGGCTGGAACCATGGGGCTCACAGGGATTGAGCTTGGCTTCCAGCCCTGTGCGATAGACCATTCCTGTTGGCCTTCCAGGCTGCCTTCAGCAGGAGATTTGTTTCTCTCTCTCACTTTGTGGGTTCTGTAAGCTCTAAAATTTGCTTAGACTAATTTTTTACATGTATTAAAAGTGATGGGAGCCGGAGCCATGCAGAAGTCCTGTTTTCACACCACCATCTTGGCTCCACCTCAGTTACATCTATTTTTGCTTTAGCTCTGTAAAGCTATCCCTTCCTTTTTTACTTCAGTTGAAACATAATAGATTCTTTAAAAATTTCCCTAACAGTGATAAAGTCCTTAGATGTTACAAGCATTATCTTCCCATATAGAAAGGTAAACAGTTTAAACTTGTTGAGTTCCCCATGGTTTCTCTTTCATATTTAACTTTGTATGCTTCTCTTGAGACTTGTATTTAAAAGTCAAATTTTCTATTTCTTCTGGTCTTTTCATCAGAAATGCTTGAAAGTCCTCTATTTCATTAAATATCCATTTTTCCTTGAAGGTTCTATCTTTGATCATGGCTTTCAGGTAATCCACTAATTCTTAAAACATTTCTTCTCAATTTATTCTCCAGGTCAGTTGCTTTTTCTTTTGAGACTTTTTATATTTTTGTCTTTTTTCCCCAGTCATTTGACTTTGCTATATTGTTTTTTGATGTGTCACAGAGTCATTAACTTCCACTTGTCCAATTCTAATTTTTAAGGAATTATTTTCTTTAGTGAGTTTTTATATCTCTTTTTTTCATTTAGCCAATTTTGTTTTTGGTTTTTTTTGAAGTGCTACTTTCTTCAGTATTTTTGGGTCTCTTTTACCATGTTGTTAGTTGTATTTTCATAATTTTCTTTCTCTGCTGTCATTTCTTTGCCTGATTTTCCCTCTGCTACTCTTTTTATTTTGAAAAATCATTTTTTGGCTCTTCTAGGAATTCTTGTTGGGTTTGTGTCCAATTTGCGTTTTTTTTCTTTGAGGTTTTTCTTATAGCTGCTTTGACTTTATTTTCTTCTTCTGAGTTTGTGTCTTGATCTTCCATGTTATCATAATAGATTTTATGGTTAGGTTTTTTTGTTGTTGTCGTTTACTCATTTTTCAATCCTATTTCTTGATTTTGAACTTTACGTTAAAGTTGGGTTTTGTTCCTGATGTGAGAGTAAAGAGGTTCTGTCTCAAGCTTCAGGCCTTTTTGCACTGCTGTTTTCAGAGTTAGTTCTGGGATTCTCCAAGTTTTTGGTGCTTCCAAGGTGGTATGATCTGGGGAAAGGTGTTGCCACTGCTCTCCTGGTCTGCACTCCAGTGCTTCCCCAGGAAGGCTCTTGATTCCTTGGGATTACAATTGGTACTGCTGCTCAGGAGCCCTGCTCCCTTGGGATCCAAAGTGATATTGTTCCTTAGGGTTGTTGCTCCCTTGTGACTGACAGTGTTACTCTCTGATCTTGAGTTATGATCCAAGAGTTGTTATAGGTAATGGATTTGCTAGAATCTGGTCCTCTGTCCAGTGCTAGTATAGGGTTTCCCTGTAATCTCTCTTTGACCAGTTGTCAGGTTTCTGACTCGAGAGTTCCTGAAGCTGCTTTTTCTTCAATAGTCACCACCTAGTCCCACCACTGGTGTTTTATCACTCTGAGCTCCAGGAAGCTTCCACTCCCATGTCAAAGAGCCCTTTTCCGACCTCCAAAGTTGTCTTGGGCTGGAAGAATGTTTTGCTCTGACTTTTTGTTGACTTTGATATTCTAGAATTCAATTTGAGGTGCTGCTTTAAAGTTGTTTGGAGGGCAGTATTGGACAAGCTCAGCTGAGTTCTTTCACTACTCTGCCACTTTGGTTCTGCCCTCAGAAATCCCCTCTCTTCTTAAATGCTAAGACTACAAGAAACGTTTATTAAGCACCTATTTACTTTGTGCAAGACATTGTGCTAGACCTTCAATGATCATAAGATTACAAATTTAGAGCTAGAAGAGACAGTAGTGGTCATTGAGTCCAATTTCCTCTTTCTGTAAAGGAATAAACTGAGAACCAGGGAGTTCGAGGGACTTGCCCAGTGTCATACAGCTAGGATGTATCTGAAGTAGAATTTGAACTCACATCTTGTGACTCTAAGTCCAATAATCTATCCACTATATCACGCAGATCCTCAGACCTTATGGAACTTAACTGAGTAAATCTTCCATGTGCCTTCTACTCTACAGAATGAATAGGTCTGATTTTCTAAAACATTATTCTCTCTGAATACCCTCTGAGTTCTCTACATCCTTTTTAATTGGAGTTAAGAATCAATGCAATATTTTAAATATTACATAATGCCATTTTTCATACATGTTGATTATATTATTACCAGAGCATTAATACTACATGTGTTTTGTGTTATTTTTACAGTAGTGAATTTGTGCCGATTCATTCATGCTCTCTCATCTGGCTCCCTTGTGACCAAAAATGTGCTTTTGTAAGACAGTTGATCAGTGTTAAGGGCACAGTTGAGAATCATAGAATTTGATGAAACCAACATATACACATGCAGCCATTACCAAGGTTACATAAACACCACAATTCAATCCACAGAACATTAACAATGAAAGTAATTTATCAAAATTTCCACTGACATTAATTCTGCATGTCAAATAGGCAGGAATCTCTCAACTGGGGGACACCTCTTTTTAGGTGTCTTTTCTTTTGTAGATATCATGGCTTTCAAAAATGTCAAATAATTTTGTAAGCTTGGGTTGGGATAAACTTGCAGATACCAGGTTAAAATGGAATAAATATCTTTGTTTATAAGGTATCACACATGTATTTGAGAATGGAAGAATCTTGTCAATTATATGGATATTACCAATTACTAGACATTTTTTATGTCATAAGGAAATGTCTCCCCAAAAGAATGCATTTTTCTTATTTCGTACAGTTGTTTGGTATCATACAGACAGTTACTCCAAGATAGTATTATGAAAAGTTAGAAAAAGTAGCCAGGAGTGCTTATGACACTGAAAAGTTACATCAGTCAAGGAAGGTTGCTTTTTGCAGTGCCTTGCACATACCAGAGGTTCAATAAATACTTGATGACATTGATTTTGATAACACAAAGTAATAAATAGTCAAAGAGTTAAAGCTGAGGATTACTCAAAGCATAATAGATGGGTATATGGTGGGCACAAGTGTGATGTGACATTTTAAAAATATTTAGGATAAGAGGAATAAAAGATGTTATCCCAGAAAGGAATTATTGAAAAGGCTTAGCTGGTCACACAACAGAACAAGGGACAAGGTGGTGAGCCCAGTACTCCACAGTTGTCTTCATAAAGTCAAAAGAACATGAAGAAGGTGACTAGAATGTTGGGTCTGCCCAACAACCAATCCCCAATGTATGAGCATGGCAAAGTCATCAAAGAGAACATAGATGTGAGTCACATAGGATAGGCAGGCACAAGTGGCTTATGAAGAGCATCTTAAGTAGGAATACCCACATCAGTGATATCACAGATGCATTATAGTATCAAAAATTAGGTGATAGTCATATTAATCTCTAAGTATTGCCAAGTGGACTGCCATGAAATTATTCCACTTACCTCTATCAGATTTCAACACTACAGATTTTATTCATTTTCTTGCTTTCCTAGTTATCTGACTTTCAAATCATCAGTACTTAGAACTGAAGATGCCAAATCTACTTAAATGTCATATCACTAATTTGATGCTGTCCAGTCATCATTAGTAATTACAGCTCTTTTTCACACTTGACAAAAAACACGGTTGCTGTGAGCAGACTTGTGTTGATATTACCACCCTTTCCTAACTCTGCAACATGAGTAGCATCTTCTCATTTCCCCTTAACATATCCTCTCTATTGCCATCTCCGTAGAAAACAATCACTCTCCTTTTGACTGGAACAGCACCACAACTGGCTGAAGTAAACAATCTTTATTGGGAGCAAAAACATCTGCATATAGTATATGTCACCTCTCCTCTTGACCATGACACATTGGGCTGTCTTGCTTGACTAGCCATGAACCAGTCTGGTTCTTATCTGGATTGGTAGCAGCAGATCCTGAGGGACTACTTATCACACACTTAGCCACATGTGAAGGACTTTTGAGGTGAGGAAAAAAATCAAGTATTAAGGAAGAGTTCTTTTGTGCTAGTAAGAATGCTAGGTTTTTTTTTCTTTAGCTACTTCTTTTCTCTCTGAATGAAATCTTTATGCTCTGAAGAGCTATTGAAAAGAAAGAAGAAAGGAGACACCAATTTAAAAGAATCACTTGCTCCATCCAAAGCATTTATTGATTAAGATAAATTGTCTAGATGTGATGTGTAGATGAATTGAAACCTGTAGCAGAGTAACTTCTCTGCTCAAACTAAAATATATTATCATCATTAGCAAGGGTCGATTTCCTTCACTTGCAAGCAACTGTAAAATTGTCAAAGAAGCAACCAACCCACACAAGTGACTGGGGAACATATATTTATTTTCCAAGGCCCCCCTTTTTTTACTTTATAAAATTACAATTTGTTTATTTCTCTGGGTGGGCACATCATAGAAGCTGTCATATCTAATCAGAGCCTGGAGAAAAAGATGAAAGGGGCCTGCTCACATCTGTGCAGCTGGAACGAGCAGAAAGAAATTGAGAAGATTAAGTAGAGAAAAAGCTTTCACAGCCCAAGATAACCCAGCTGTATGAAAAATCAAGCCTATTGAACATAAAGGCATCAGCCCACCAAAATGACTACTTGGACCGGGAAGAAAAGGAATAAGTGTCCTTAAACACACAGAGAGCTGCATGTTGCAATTCAAACAAATTCATAACTGTCTCCTCCTCCCAGATCACCTGCCCTTCTCCCTACCCCTAATTTTGAAGTTATGGTCACCCTGTTTCTTTTTTTCTTTGAAACAAAGGCTAATATACGGATTCTTAAAGGTGATGAAAAAATCAGGAATTGGTAAAATCCAGGCTGAGTCGACTGAATACGATGTCCTCCTTAGAATAAGATGCTTGACAATGTTTCTTTTGACTTAACTGAAAAGAAAGTTTGAATTTTTAAATACAACCAAAGAATTTCAGAATTCAGCTTTGATTATGAGTTGGAGTTTTTTATAGTCTTAAAAACACATCTCTCTTTTTACTGTCCGACAGAGAGACAGTCTGCCATAGTGGATAGAGAGCTGGCTTCAGAACCAGGAAGAATTCAGAGCAACTCCCCTCATGTCCCAATGTCCCAGACAATTCTCTGTGTGGAAAAAGCAGGTCAGGTGGCCACCTATGTTGGTATGGTCAGTTTTCTCACCAAGGCATTATCCTTATCCATAAAATAACAGGTCCAGTTGGGTTAAAAAACCAGTGGATTGGAATCTGACAATCTGTTTTATTATCTTTCAGGTAAGAACAATTGTTATATCATCTAATGAATACCAAGCCATAAGATGTTTCAGGATCTGTGCAGCAAGTGATGACTGATGTTGGGCATGTATATGGAATCTGGATTTGGGTTAGTTAGGCCTCTACTTACTTGGAAGAAGGGAGGGATTTGCTCTCTCCTCCAAACAGTCCTTCCTTAAGAGTTAAAATAAGTTTCCAAAGCTCATTCTCCTTTCCAAAAAGCATTTACTAAATGCAGATAAGGTGTTCTGCTAGGCACTGTACCATTCCATTACACCAGCCCCTGTCCTCCATAAGCTTCCGGGAGAACTATACAAAAGTATAAGGAAGTAGAGATAGCCCTTGATTTGGAGTCAGGGGAATTGGTATTATAAGCTTACTTTGCAATCTTATTAGCTATGTGGCTATGTGGCTCACTTCCATCATCTGTAAATTGAAGCTATTGGAATAGATGACCAGTTAGTTCTCTTTCCAGCTTGAACTCATAGGAGCTGATCAACTTTGACACATACTCACAAAAGCACTTTCTAGATAACTTGGCCCAGAACAAAAAAAAATAACTCCATGTATTGGAGCAATATGTACACTCTGACAAGGTCCACTAGAAGGATAAATCAGTAATAGCCGTATCCTTCCTGCCAGTCTAGTTCCCCAGTGGAATGTGTGGCAATTCCATCTAGACAGTCTGGCTCTTCTGGGGGGTGCTTATTGCAACGTGAACAACGATTAAGCCCAGAATGTGTTTCTTTCTGGCACTCAGTTCTGCCTGGGATTTACAGTATTTTACAGAGAGAAATGTTGGGACAGACAAAAGACAGCGTCCCCCTAGTTTTCCCAATGGGTCATTCCTTTTTTTTACTGTCATTGACCCAATCTGCTTTTCCATTAGATTTACAACACCCGCCAGCTGCTGCTAAGAGTGAACCCAGATCTTCTCTGGTTATTTGGTTCTTTTCAAGCTAAAGATGCAGGAGACTAACAGACCTCTAGACACACACACACACACACACACACACACTCACTCACTCACCCACTCACTCACTACCCTGCGACCATGGAGACTCACATTTCTTCTCCCCTTCCTGGCAACCTAGTGACAAATAGCCAACATTTAAATGAAATGAAACACAAAACCTTACCACCTGAAGGTTTTTCCTATGGCACTAAACTAAATATACTGCCTGCTCTCTTGTCTGGTCTAGTCTGCCCACTTTTCTTCTCACTGTTCCTTGCAGGCAGATCCGAACGTGTTATGTTGGGAAGAGGGTGCTAACATATCTAATCTTCAAAACTACTAATAGCTAACATTTGTATAACACAGTAGAGTTTGAAAAGAACTTTACAAATATGAATTCATACAATCCTCACAATGACCATGTGAGTTAGGTGCTATGATAGCCCCATGAAGAAGGAGAAAGTGGGGGAGGAGGAGGAGGAGAAGGAAAAGAAGGAGGAGGAAGAGGAAGAGGAGAAAGAGGAAGAGAAAGGGAGGGGGAGGGGAGGAGAAGGAGAAGAAAAGAAACTGAGGGCAAGACTGGGTAAGTGACTTGTCCAGGGTCACATAATTAGTAAATGTCTCAGTCAAGATTCAAACTCAGGTCTTCCTGATTCCAAGTCCAGAGCTCTCTCTACTATGATACCTAGCACTGATCAGTAACTAATCAAAATGCTAAATAGGTCATAAAAGCTAGGTCCTAATAAAGACTTCACGAGGGAAGAAAATGGATCTGAAGGTATTACCTTCTGGTAAGATCATATAGATTCAGAGCTCTATGGAAAAAGCTTTGTAGGCTGGTTGGTCCAACCCTGTCATTTTGATCAATCGGTTCATCAAAAAAGAATCATTTATTAAGTATATACTAGGTACTTGTAAAACTTGTAACTTGTTAAACTTGTAACTCATAAAAAGCTTTTTAAATCAGTTGATCAAAAAAGAAGCATGTATGGAGTATATATCATGTACTTGTAAAACTTGTAAATTGTTAAAACTTGTACTCATAAAAACTTTAGTCATTTAATCCAAGAAACAAGCATTTATTAAATGTGTAGTATGTGCTAAGTACTGAGGTAGTTGCTGAAGATAAGACAAAACAGACCTTGACCTCAAAGAGTTTAATTTTACAACTGAGGGAACTGAGGCAGAAAGGTGTGCTGTGTGTATGGCCCTGCAGATGCACACGTTTCATTAAATTCACTCACATTCACTTTCTCATTTTACTTGTCCAGTGGACGCTGCCATGAAGCCAAAGGTCTCTTTTCGTCATTCCTGGAATCCTCAAGAGTCATAGTGAATATAATAACCCCTGTGTGAGGGATAATAGTAAGAGGTACTCCAGGGGATACAGAAGACTCTGCTGTCCTGCATGATTTAAGGAGAGTTATTTATCTTTTCCATACACACCTGCTCTACCTCTCTTTTTTTAAGATGACTCAGAGCCTTCTCGTGTTCTGAAATCCTAGAATGCTAGAGATGGGAAGGATCTGAGAGGTCATCCAGTCTGCAGAGGTGGACACTAGTACCAGGGAGGTTAAAGAGGCATATCTGAGGTCATCTGGCTAGTCAGTTCTCATAGATTTATTGGTGCATGTACAATGAGGAATGTGAGAAAAAGCAAGGAGGGACTTACATGCTACTGTGGGAACCAACATGTACAACTATAAGTATTTATAAAAAGCACGCTAAGCCAATGCAAGGTGAACTAGGGGCGGCTGAATGGATAGAGGGCCAGGCCTGTAGTCAGGAAGACTCATCTTCCCGAGATCAAAGCCAGTCTCAGACACTTAACAGCTGAGTGGCCCTGGGCAAGTCACTTCACCCTGTTTTCATCAGTTTCCTCTTCTGTAAAATGAGTTGAAGAAGGAAGTGCCAAACCCCTCCAGTATGTTTGCCAAGAAAACCCCAAATGGGGTCATGAAGAGTGGAACACGACTGAAAAACAACTGAACAACAATTTGGGAATGGGGAGGGGGGAGGAAAATATATTTATTAAGTGTCTACTCTGTGCCAGGCACAGTGCTAAGTGATTTTTAAATATTCTCTCATTTGATCCTCAATAACAGCCCTGGAAGGACGTTGCTATTATTATCACCACTCTTTAACAGCTGAGAAAACTAAAGCAGACAGAGCTTAAGTTATTTTTGTCCTGGGTCGCACAGCTAGTCTAAGGGTGGATTTGCATTCAGGTCTTCCTGACTCTAGACTCAAGACTCTAGCCACTATATCACCAATCTACCTTCAGGGGAGTACAGAGATTTAGGGGATGAGGAAAAGGGAGGAGGAGGTTGAGCAGAGATTTAAAAGGAGCTAGGAATTCTAAGAGCTAGATTATAAGAAGTTCTGCAAAGGCATTGAGAGAGATAGGATGTAGAATATTGGATTGCAAAGGGTAACAAGGTTAGTTTGGCTGGACTAGAGAGTGTGTGGAGGAAAAGTAAACTGGAACCAGGCAGTGGAAGACTTTAAATGCCAAATGGAGCAATTCATATTTGAATTTAGAAGTACTAGGATGACTTGACCTGGGGAGTGACATCTAGTATTAGCCAGGCCTCTCCTCTTGAAATACTACTTTGGCAGCAGAGTTGGGCATGATCTGGAAAGGGGAGGCAGCTAGGCTAATCAAGAGGTTATTGCAGTAACCGGTGGGAGAGGTAATGAGGGCTTGGATTGAGGTGTATGGAGACAAAGGATTGGGTAGGACACATGTTGAGGAAGGAGAATGATATTGATTCATATAAATTTTTAATTAGATTTTAAAATAATTAAAAAAATTAAAAGAGTTAACAACTGATTGGATATGGGGAGAGAGTAAAGAGTGAAGGATGAATCAGAGGTTGCAAGCCTGGTTACCCTAAAGACAGTGCTACCCTTGACAGAAATTGGGAAGGCTGGAAGGGGGTGGGTTTGTAGGGAAAGATAACAAGATCTGTCTTGGACATGCTGAGTTGAAGATGCTTAGTTGTACTGGAGCGTTCTTGAGCTGCTAAAGAAATCTTTTTACATTTTCTAGTGGTATACTAGGTCTGTCACCTTGGCATTAGACCAGAAACTCTAGAAGATCCTCTGCCTACCAAGCTGGCATAGGAGGAGAAACCAGAGACTCTGGATTTCCTCAGGGACAGAACTAATCTCATCTGAGCATAAGCAAGGGATTTGTTTCTTATTTCTCCCACAAGTCTACACCAGCTGATGCCATAGCTTGGAAGTCTCTGGAGCCCCCTGCTGGGGGGGTTCCCTATGAGTGGTCCAGTCAAGGACCCTGTTCTTGTTGGTGAAGGCATTCTCTTTAGGTTTGTCACATAATGAAGTCATATTGCCCACAGAGAATCCATGGAATCTTGTGGTTAGGATAGTTAGCAGACTTGGGAAGAAAGGGGTAGCAGTCATCTACTGCAGAGAGAGGGATGGGCTCAGAATCAGGATCCAAGTGAGCATAAACAAAAGACTGGAGAGACAATCTGGTTTTTTCAGATGTTAAACACAAGGCCCACAATACTCCCAAGTGCATCCCAAACCAGACTGAAATGCAATCAGGAAATATTTAACAAAGTAAAGAAAAATACAATATAAAATAGATAATGTTAATATGTGGTTTTCTAAATTTATAAGTGCCCACAGGGATACTAATCTATACCCAGGGTAGCCCTGGCCTATTTGTGACACCACCCTTCTAGAACAATGAAATCAGCCAAAGGCATGTGGAATATGAGTCCCTGGATAAAGTGGCAGGGGTACAAGGGAAGGTAGCCAAGCTAACTGTTTGACTCAATATCCCCCCAAAGCTTTGACCTTTTATGATGGTTGCATTCAGTGCGTCTTTCTTGTGTGGAACCAGTTTACTTTGATTCAGATCCTGGCTATAGCAATTACTTATACTTTCCTCATCTCTACAACTGACATTACAGTATTTTTGCTCTGACAGTATCATTGTCAAGGGCCGCTAAGGTAGGTGATGCAGTGGTTAGAGCACAGGACCTAGAGTCAGGAGGACTCATCTTTCTGAGTTCAAATCCAGCCTCAGACACTTTACTAGCTGTGTAACCCAAGGCAAGTCACTTAAAGCTGTTTGCCTCAGTTTCCTCACCTCTAAAATGACAGGCAAAGAGAAGGACATGGCAAACGATTCTCTCTCTGCTAAGAAAACCCCACATAGGGTCATGAAGAGTCAGATATAACTGAAATAGCTGAACAACAAAATTGTTGTCAGGGTAAAAACGTACTATAAGTGAAATCACTTTGTAAATTGTAAAGGCACTACAAACACATTCAGGATCGTTATCATTGGACAGGCTGCTATTCTGCTATCATTCTGCATTTCATGGAAAATCAAGAAAAATACCAGTGTGGATGGAGAGAAGCATCTATAGTAGGAGAAATCTGTCTATTTGAAAAGCCAGTAGAGATGGCTGAAAAGAGAAGGTAATCTGTGCCAGGGTATGAGTTATAAGGAACAAGACATGATTAGGGGCAGTGTCAAATATCTAACTTGAAATCTCAAAACCATTCAAAAAGAGTGACAGAAAAAGGTATCCCTTGATTAGAAACGATGGATTCATTTCCCTGAGGAAGTGGTGGCAGCCCCATCATTTGAGACATGTAAATCTGACATAGATAGATATCTCAGAATGTACATGTTAGGGTAACAATAGTCCCTTGGCAGAGGGAAATGGACTAGGTGACCTGCCAAGTCTTTCCCATTTGTCTTTTCAGTGTTAATAACAGTAACAGGGAAAGAGACTCCAAAATAACATTTTCATAGTAAACAACATTCACGTCTACTCCTGAACATGCAGTCAATGGATTTACATTTGAACAAAGGGAAAAAGTGCCTGTGGACAGCTGTGCCTACAGATTAGCAGTGTCCAGTTTTTCTTCTCTCCTTTCCAGCCATCCACAGTCCAATGAGCACCATCCGTGCAATGAATAATTAATAATGACAAGTTTATAAAAATGTTAAGGTTTAATCCTTAATTTATCTATCTCCTTCGATCCTTGCAACAACCCTGGGAGGTGGGTAGTACACGTCAGTACTCCCATTGAGCAGATAAGGAATTACCCTTCCGCTGAAAGGTGAGATGTTTATAGCCTCACTGTCAGTATTGACCTTGGTTTCTCTGACTCCATGTCCAGAGCTCTTTCCACTGGAATGATGTGTCTCCACCATCAATAAAGGACACTCCATTCAGCAACCCTAATAACGAACCTAGAGGCCTACAGTCGTTTGGATCAACAACATCACAAAGGTGATCTGTACAGGAATACTAGTGATAAATACAAGCCTACACATCATTTTATCAGCATCATCACACTCCCTCTTTAGAGCTTTAGTAGGTAGCAGAACCACTGCAAATATGCCTCTACATAAGGGTTCCTAGCCTTTTTGTATGTGTCTCAGGCTATATGACGGTCTGGGGCAGCTTATGGATCCCTTTTCAGAATAATATTTTAAATACATAAAATAAAATACATATCATTATGAAAGAAATGAATTATATTGAAATAGTTATCAAAATATTTTTAAGTTCACAGATCCCATCTTAAGAACCCCTGAGTGAAATGGTCACTATAGCTTATTAGAGGAAGAAATAAACTGTTAGATGTGTGCTATGGATTTCTGAATACTGTAGGTAGAGTGTTAGTTCTTCTTGCCCCTTTAATGGAGAGACAGATATGTACTAGTGATAATAGCAATATTTCCAGTCTCTATTGACAAGTTTAGCTATTCTGCTCTGCAAAACCAAGGGTACTTACCCAAGTTTCAGATAGAAAGAGAAAAAAAAAGTCTTAATCCTTAAAAAAATGATGATTGTCCCTTGAGGCTAGGGCAGAAACTAGGCTAAAGATAGTTCTCAGTTTCTATCTGTACATTTGCATCAATTCCTGCCTACAGCAAGAGAATGAACTCTTCATGTGTTCAAATTGTTCTCTTTTTTATCTCAAAACTGTGGTTAATACCAACTTAATTGATTTCATTGTGTTTTACAGACCTTGAGCGAATGATACCATAAATCCATTCTTATGTTGCACTTTCTGTCCCTGAAATTAGATAGATACAGGCACAATAGGATGCTCTCATTTCAGCCTTTCATTTTGCTGCCTTGTAGGAAAAAGTGGAACCAAGGGATCTCAGAATTGTGGTGCTCTCAGGATAGAAGCTGAAAATAAACCAAGGACTTGGGTAGATCAGATCTTCAAATGGGAATCTTTATGGTTCAGTTGATCATGCGATGAATAGAGTATTGGATCCAGAGTGAGGAAGACTTCAACTCAAATCTATAACCCTGGCCAAGTCACTTCACCTCTGTTTGCCTCAGTTTCCTCAACTTAAAAATGGGAATAATAACAGCACCTATCTCTCAGATATTTTTGAGGATCAAATAAATATATATTTGAGGATCAAATGAGATAATATTTGAAAAGCATTTAGCACAGTGTCTAGCACACAGTAGGCTTTATATAAATGTTATTTCCCTTCCCTTCAAAGAGCTGCTGGAATTGAAACATTTGTGTTTGAGACCAGTATCAACTTGGATCACCCCTTAGGGCTGAGATCCCATGGCTCCATGGCTGTTGAGGGGCAAAAGAGGGGACCCTTAAGAGTTAAAGGTTTGGACTGGAGGTCCTCTTAGCTCAGTAAGTAGCACCCATTGTTATCGTTCGGTTGTTTCAGTTGTATCCCGCTCTTTGTGACCCCATTCGGGGTTTTCTTGGCAAAAATTTTGGAGCAGTTTGCCATTTCCTTCTCCAGTTCATCTTACAGATAAGGAAACTGAGACCAATAAAAATAAGGGACTTGTCCCGGGTCATATAGCTAGTAAGAGTCTGAGGCCAGATTTGAATTTGGGAAGATGAGTCTAGCTGACACCAGGGCCTGGCACTCCTCCCACGGCACCACCTGTCTACCCCTATAGGCACCTTCTGCCTATACATCTTGGGGCACAGCTAGCATTAATATAGTATTTGGAGACTTGCAAAATGCTTTACAGGTGTTAG
Source organism: Pseudochirops corinnae (assembly GCA_028646515.1). Classification (NCBI taxonomy): domain Eukaryota; kingdom Metazoa; phylum Chordata; class Mammalia; order Diprotodontia; family Pseudocheiridae; genus Pseudochirops; species Pseudochirops corinnae. The sequence continues at coordinate 427,809,222 of CM053585.1, forward strand.
CTCATGATCCTCACAACAGCTCAATGTGGTAGATGCCATTATTATCATTATCATTCTGCAGATGTGCGAGAGGTTACATGGCTTGTCTAGGATCACACAGCTAATAAATGTCAGAGGTAAGATCTGAATTCGGGCCTACCTGACTCCAAGTTCAGTTCCCTATCTGCTACATCACCCAGCTGGACCTGACTCAGTAGAACAAATCTTGTGAGAATTACTTCATTTCCTTCCCTCATCAGGATAGTGGGGCAGTCAGAAAAATCTCAGATTTAAGGTGGGAAATTCTCTTGTCTGTCAGAGTCAGGTGATTACTGGTCTAATCCTATCATCTTATGAATGAAGATAATACTAAGAAATGGAAGGGCTCAGATTTAGCCTATCAAATTTTTGTGAGGAGATGCACCTAAAACAAACTTTTAAAAAACCGTGTGACTATGAAGGGTTTCAAGTGGCAAACTGGATTTCTTTGCTCCGAGCTATGAGCTTTTCTGATGCTTTCTGTACCTCCCCATTCTCCCTTTCCCTCCCCATCACACACATGCTCCCCCCCCCCCTCAAAGGGATGCAGCTAGTGGATGAGAAAAAATAGCTACAGCGGCTCTCATAGCCAACCTTAAAAATAAGTGTGAAGTGATTAATTTCACAGTAGGCTTTTCCTATTCCTTGGTAAATCTAGCTGAATTTACTGACTGATTGGGCAATATCGACTCTGAAAGGCATGGTTGTACTATTTTCTGGCTTACTGTTTCTTTCTACTTCTCAAAATAAAACTTCCTTGAATTCCTGTAGTATATCATCTTGCCAGTTCAATGGGAAATATACTACTATCCTGTCTTAAGTCTATGGAGGAAATCTTTGCTAAAGCTCCACTTTCCATAATGATTTAATTGCCTTGAGCTCAATTGCCAAGTACAGATTTCTTCATGGTTCTTCACTGATCTACATAATTTCTCCATTTACCTGAAGCCTCTTTTTACCCCTAAGAAGGATACTTAGAAGTACATATAAGTTTGATACAATTATTTACAAACTAGTACATGTTAGAAAATAAATACTACCCTATTTGTAGAGTCAAAAAGAAAAATACTTTTCAATACTATTCCAAGAGCCCTGTCTTGTAGTCTCTATTATACCAAATCGTTTTAGTTGTGGTGTTAAATTGAAATGATAACAATACACCACAATTCAGAGAGCATGAGACCAAGATAACCGAATTGTACTGGGTATCTTCATTTTTATGGCTGAGAAATATCATACCCTTTCAAATCTATGTGGTGCATATTGATGGCTTTAATTATTTGAGGGCCTCTGGTTTTTTTTTTCCCTTCCTTTAAGCATATGCATGGAATTTAAAATAACTTTTGATCCCCTGGAATGGGCTTATTTCCTATAACTGTATCATTAATGTCAAGAGGCAGATTGCTGTGGATGAGGATAAGGTATCATTTCCTGACTTAATTGGCTGCCATTGTAGGCCAGTGGGGTAGTCAAACTCCTGGTCTCTTTTATGTATACATCTCAATCTGAAATCTAGCCAAATTAAGGGACCCAATTAATTGTGCTTGCTATAATCTAGCTATAGAAATAAATTGCTAGAGATTAGGAGAATGCATTTTTAGTGTAACTCTATTTGCTTTTCCATTTGTACTAATATCCTGTTCATCATGATGTTCAAGTGTGAGCTAGTAAGCTTTCTATTACTTAGAAAAAAAAATTTTTTATCACCAGGGAACAAAGAAGAGAATATAAATATTTTTAAACTATGCAGTTACTTTGTTTCCATGTATTTGAGTCCTCAGCTTTCTTAAGGCAAAGTATAATATACTGGCAAGAGTCCTGTGTTAAGAATCAGGAAATGAGGATTATCCCTTTATCTTGGCCACTAATTCCTGAGCAAGGTTAATAAAAATGGTTTCACTTCATTTTGTCCCATTTTCTTTATCTATAAAATTCAGAGGTTGTACTGAGGGAGGGTGGAGAACAGGAAAACAGAACAAGAATTTCTTAAGCATATACTATGAGCCAGACACTGTGCAAAGTGCCTTTACATATGTTAACTCCTTTGATATTCACAACAACCCTGAGGTGGTGCCTTTGTGATCTCCAATTTACAGTTAAGAACACTGAGGCAGATAGAAGTTAAGTGCCTTACTCAGGGTCACAGCTAGTAAGCGTCTTGACTGCAGGCCAGGTACTCTATCCACCTAATAATCATGCCCTACATGATACATAGTACATAAAGTGCATATATACACACACACACACACACACACACACACACACACACACACACATATATATATATATATATATATATATATATATACACATATATATGCATATATAAAGAAAATGTTTCTTTAATGATTCCTGGAGTCACCAGGACCTCCAAGACCATGGACAGTTTAGCATATAGAGCTTGGTTAATTGTGGGTAGATAGAAATTCAAACAGCTCTCAACCAAAACATCTGTATTTCTTTAAATGAATTTATTAACTTTCTCCATTTCTCTCTCTCTGTCTCTGTCTCTGTGTCTCTCTCTCTCTCTCCATTCTATCCCTATGGTAATTTAGATGGATATAAATTCAGTTTCTTATGAGTTTAGTCTATGGAGATGCTGTATTTTTTCAACTGAGTGCCCATTGCACTGCCTATCTTGTGTTATTTTAAGGAGAAAGTGCTTTGTAATGTAACATAAGTGTGATGTAAGTTATTCTTTCACTCTTCTCAACTTGATGGAGTCCAGATAGAAAGAGTCCAGGGAAAAGTCATCATCTGGCTAATATTCTTTTATAGTTATGTTCCATACACAACTACAAAGATGAGTGAAATAAATGTTCTTTGTAATTAAAGGAAAGTATTAGGTAACTTAAGAGTCGGCCAATCAAAGACTCATCACAGTATTGCTGATTTAGGTTTGGCAAGATCCTTTTTTTTTTTTTTTTTAAATTTATTTTTTATTTACTCATTTACTTTTAATTTACAAGATTCAGTTCCACAATCACTTGGGTTTCAGATTTTCTCCCCTCCCTTCCCCCCCCCCCCATGGTGGCGTGCAATCATGTATAGGATCTGCAAATACTTTC
>CM053585.1:427812807-427860641 GCA_028646515.1 Pseudochirops corinnae
CTTCTTCCACATCAACAGGGGAGTTCATGCCTTCTCAACAGTGGGACAGAGTTTGCACCTTCCACACTTAGCACTTAGTACTGTCCATCCACTTAGTACTAAGTGCTAAGTATCCTGCTAAACTAATTACTATTACAAACATTAACGAACTAAAAGGCATTCATAAGAAGGCAAGCATGATGCAGGGACTAGAAGTCATATTGTATGAGCAGAAAGAAAAGATTGTTGTTGTTGTGTCCAATTGTTTCTGCCCCATTTGTGACTCTCTTGACAAAGATACTAGAGTGGTTTGCCATTTCCTTCATCAGGCCATTTTACAGATGAGGAAACTGAGGCAAATAAGGTTAAGTGACTTGTCCAGGGTCACACATCCAGTAAGTATCTGAGGCTAGATCTGAGCTCAGCTCTTCCTGACTCTAGAACCAAGGCTCAATCCACTGCACCACCTACCTGCCAAGAGTGGGATTAGGATCACCATAATTGTGGTCCTCAGGTATTTGAAGATTTACCTTGAAGAAGAATGATTAGACTTGACTTGTTTTGCTTTAGAGGGCAGAAATAGAATCTATGAGTGGAAGTAAATAGGAAGTAAATTTCTACTCAATAAAAGAGATAATGGCAGGAATCAAGAGGGATTTGGCATAGCGGGAAAGAGCCCATGGTGGTGAGAAGGACTGCTCACCAAAGCCTAATAGGAAGGAAACACTCCTTACAGGTAATGGCAGAAGAGCCAAAGCCATATTTTTGGTAACAGAAAAGATGAGAAGTATGTCCACAGGAGGGAGACATATTCTACTACTGAATGGAATAAAAAGGTGACACAATCTGATGGAAGGACAAGGGAGAACAGAAGGGGATAAACATTTATATGGGACCTACTATGTGCCAGACACTGTCCTAAGCACTTTTCCATAGAATCATATAGGAGACAAACTTGACGCACACACAGTAGGGTCAAAAACACATCCCAAGGCAAGATACTAGTGTTGGGGATAGCTACAACTTGACTCAAGATAGGGTTATTTAAGACTGTCATGTCAAACTCCGAGAGAAGCAAGGGATATGAATCCCTATGTAAGAATCCCTGTGGGTACATACTGACTTAGTTTTAAAATGCAATGTTATGCATGTTTTATTGTATTTTTATTTATTGTGTTAAAACATTCCTCGATGACAGGATACAATTCTAGCTCAGGCAGCACAAAGGAGTGTTGAGAGCTATGTGTTTGATAACTCTGATTTCAGACATCATCAGCTTTGAGGCTGATCCTGTTGATAAGACTCTTCATGGCCCCTTTATGCAATTGGGGTTAAGTGACTTGCCTAGGGTCGTACAGCTATTAAATGTCTAAGATCAGGTCCTCCTGACTCCACAGTCAGTGTTCTGTCTACTGCACAAAGCTGCACCCTCCACCCTTATAGTCTTAAAATTATTGTAGACCTCCCAGAAAACATTTGCTCATGTGGGTTATCTGCACTGATATTCATCATATTAGAAATTAAAATGTCAGTATTATTATGAAAATAATTTTGATCCTACAGACCCCCTGAAAGAATCTCATGGACCTCAGGAGGGGTCCCCAGACCGCACCTTGAGAACTACATGTTTAGAGGAATGGTAGAAAGCAGACCATGAAAAAATGGTAGATTTTTGACTTAGCGGAGGAGTGATCTCACAGCCACAGAGAAGCTCTTACACCAGGAGTGATCAGAGAACGCCACCTTTATTCATCTTCATGATGTCTAGGATGTTTATGAGTTGACAACTCCTTGGGATTTCCTTCCCCAAGCTTCCAGCTCGGGGACTTGATCCTGTATATCAGCATTAGAAGGAAACAATGACCCTAGTGTAATGGAGGAATGAGCGAAGACATAAGCTGTTCTTCTTAGGTCACAAAGGGAATCTGCTTACAATGTAATTGTAGTTAGAGGTTCTGCTCATTAACAAGTCCCCAAAGTGTGCCTATCATATACTCTCCTTCCTAATACCAGGGTGTCAAAGACTGAAGTGGGTCTGTGATTACAGGCACCCATGACTGAATTCCCCAACAACTAGAGGTGTTAAAAAATGGAAGGGACTGCCTCGTAAGGTAGTAAGTTCCCTGTCCCCAGAGGTCTTCAAGCCCCTGTTAGGTGGGCTTCATGCCCAGCAGTGAAGGATGTTGTAGAAAGAATTTATGCCTCAGATAAGCTAGATATCTTTTAAGCCCCCCTTCTATCCCTGTTGGTCAATGATTCTATCTCTCAGTTGTGATTACCATGTACAATATTAATGAACTTTAGAAGAATTAACCTTTTTTTTTTGGATCAGAGAGAGGAATAAGAAAATTGATTCTATTGAATAATTTAAATCAATCAACCATTCCAATCTCTATCCAAAGCAGTTGATAGCTATTGAAAGTCTCCAAGGAAGAGATTCACTGGGCCTCAGTTTCCTCATCTGTAAAAGAAGGAAAGAGGAATAAATGTCCGCTAAAATCTCTTCCATAGTCTCAAGTATATGATCATATAATCATATACTATGAGTAATGGTCTTCTGTGACTCGTGTGCTATGTATAATGACAGCAATCTCACCCTTAAGCAATTTTATGAGTATTTGATTCTGAAGACTAAAGCAGTGTTTGTGATCTGTACTTTCACAGGAATGGGGTGGGGTGGGAAGAGATGATGCAAAATCCAGAAGTGATAAACTGAATTTGAAGACAAAAATTGACAGTAACTCAGTTAGTAAATAATGAAGTAGTAATAATTATAGTCAATTTTTAAAATTAGATTTATCTAGTTCATCCATAGTCCCCTGAAGTCTGAGATATCTGTAGTAAATCAGAAGAGGTAATAAAGTCATAAGCTATCATAATTTACTATCTCTTGTTTACTTATTACTAGTTACCTTGAAGACCTTGTTACATAAAACACTTAATTGTCTACTTTACAGAGGGAAAGGTGTGAAATCACAAACAGGAAAAAAAAGGGCTTTGTATAGAACTCAGGGAAGACATCTGAGCCAAAATGGTTGGTTGGAAAACTGGTCAAGTTTCTGTATTTCCTATTTGGTCTAAATTGTGAATTTCCAGCACACTCTAAACAAACATGATCAAATGTAAGTATAAAAATACACTCAAAAGCCCAAATGCAAATGATTTTTGGAACATCTGTTTCTCTAAATTATTTATGCATCCATTCTCCTCCATTAGCGCAGGCAATCTAGAATCAATTGTCAATTGCCTGGATAATGAAAACGGACTTTTGGAATGTTTTATTGGGAAACACTTTCTCAGTATGAGTTCTTCACTATTAAGCAGCTGCATTACCCTCTGGAAAACCACTCAGCCTTCTAAAGTTTCTTCACCCACAAAATGAGAGGCTTGGAACAAATTATCTCTCAGGTCTTTTCCAGCTCCAAATTTAAAAATTTAAAATTTAGATGAGTACTGAGAGAAATGTATTCGAGAGACATTATAATGAAGTCTTACCATAAAGGTTTGGGTTTAGGGGGGTGGATACTATATACAACAACTTTGACTTGAGCTTATATTGATTTTAAAAGGGCTCAGTTGTGAGCTCCTCCATTAGACAGTGGAATCCATGAGTACAGAAGGAGCTGGTTTTGGGGGGATTTGCCTTTCTCTGCCCAGAATTTACCACAGTGCCTGACATATGGTTGGTGCTTGAATAAATGACTGACTGCATCCATACCATCCTTTTACTTCAATGGAAATATTGCTATGTTGGAAACAGATCTATATCCTACATGAAAAACACTGTGGAGGAAGAGAATGTAGAAAGAGCCAAAAACTGAGCCTGAAGGAAGTAGAGAATTTAAAGTCTGCACCAAAAAAAAAAAAAAAAAAGAGAGTATTTTATTTGGTGCCAGATTTTGAATTTTGTCTGGCCTTAGGCCAATCACCTATTGCTGCTTCAACTACCTAATCATAGCTAAGAGTTAAAATATTGCAAGATCACACAGTTTCAGAGTTGTTAGAGACCTCAGTTATCTATTGAGTAAAAACTCTACCTGACCAGGAATCAATCTCTACAACCTGCCTGACACAAGTGGGGTCCTAGACCCTATTTGACAACCTTCAGGGTGGCTAGATGGCACTGGACTTGGTATCAGGAAAACTCTTCTTCACGAGTTCAAATCTATCCTCAGACACTAACTATGTGACCCTGGGTGAGTCACTTAACCCTGTTTGCTCAGTTTCCTCATCTGTAAAATGAGCTGGAGAAGGAACTGGCAAACCACTCTAGTATCTTTACCAAGAAAACTCCAAACAGGTCAGACACAATTGAAAACAACTCAACAACAACCCAATGAGGAGGGACCCATCGCCTCTTAACATAACCCACTCCATTTCTGGACAGCTCTAATTGTTAGAAAACTCATCCCTCCTTCCCCACAAATTTGCTTTTTTCACATCCTCCACACACAGGTCCCATTTTTGTTTTCTGAGAGTCAAGTATAACAAATGTAATCCTTCCTCCATTTGATAGCCCTTTACATTCCTGGAGGCCACTTTCAAGTGCTCCCATTTCTTCTCTTCTCTAGGCTAAACATACCCAATTAAACTTCAGCTGATCCTCATATAATGACCTTGGAGCCCTTCATCATTTTTGCTGTCTTTCTGTCTTTCTTTGTACACTCTTCAGTTTATTAATGTCTATCCTAAAATGTGGTGCACAGAAATGAAAGCATTTGGGATGTGGTCCAACACCGGGAAGGTAGACCATGGATATCAACTATTTCCAAACCCAAATGATGGAACATTCGTGTAATATACATTAAACTAAAGCTGTATGTAGACACGGAGCTCTGAAGTCAAGTTAGAACTAAAAGTTGCAGTATGATTTAACAAAGGTTCCCACTGATATAGCTTTTAACATACTTTCAAAAATTCGTCTTCGTAACAACCCTCTGGAATAAAAAGCACAAGCATAATTATCCCTCTCGACTGATGCTCAAGAGGTTTCTGTTATTTGTATGAAGTCATTCAGGCACTATATGGTAGAGGCAAGATTTAGATGCAGGTTTGTGCCTGTGCTACTATGAAATCTAATTATCTTAATTATCAAATGAGATAATATTTGTAAAGCAATTAGTACAATGCTTGGTACGTAGTAGGCACTTAATTAATACTTCTTCCTGTCCCTTTCCCTACCCTCCTTTTACCTAGGAGGTTGGCCAGTTGAGGAATTTTGCTTTTTGGGTGGGGGAGAATCTGTCTTCTTTTACAATGTGACCAATATGGAAATAGATTTTGCATGATTGCATATATATAAATTATATCAAATTGCTTACCATCTCAGGGAGTGGGAGGGAGGAGAGAGGGTGAGAATTTGGAACTAAAAATGCTTTGAAATGACTGCTAAAATTGTCTTTCCATGTGATTGGGAAAAATTAAATATTATTTTTAAAAAACATTTATTCCTATGGAATTTTATTTTATTAGATTTAGTCCAGTGCTCTTGCTTGTTTAGATTTTCTTGGCTCCTGAGTCTGTCATCAAGTGTGGTAGCCATTACTCTCAATTTGTGTCATACCAAAAATTGGTGACTATACATCTATGTCTTTACCCAAGTTGCTTATAAACATGTTCAGTAGCACAGGATCCAGTATGGATGCCTGAAGTACTTCATTGGAGATGTACTGCCATACTAATATCAACTAATAAACAATTATTCTTTGAGTCTTTTCATCCAACCAATTCTGAATCCCTCTAACTATCTAGTTCATATTTCTCTATCTGCTCCATAGACTGAACTATTTACTTATGTAAACAGTGGGCAGGTCACTTAACCCTATTTGCCTCAGTTTCCTCATCTGTAAAATGAGCTGGAGAAGGAAATGGCAAACCATTCCAGTATCTTTGCTAAGAAAATCTCAAACGGGATTACAAAGAGTCAGACATGACTGAAAAATGAACAAGAACTCATATCATTGGCATAATCAGGGGGACCCCTCATTCTGCTGGACACTGCCCAAGAAGATGAGTCGGGAAGACCTGAGTTCACATCTGGCCTTAGACACTAGCTATGTGACCCTGGGCAAGTCACTTAACCCTGTTTGCCTCAGCTTCTTCATCTGTAAAATGAGCTGGAGAAGGAAATGCAAATCACTCCAGTATCTTTGCTGAGAAAATCCTAAAAAGGGGTCACAAAAAATAAGCTGTGACTGAAAAGTGACTAAAGCACATTTTGTTGTTTAAAAAAAAATACAAAAATCCATTTGGCACTGTATAGCAAGATGAAAAAAAAAAAACACTAAGAAAGAAATCTTTTTATGCACTTGGCATTTAAAAAAACTAAATTAACTTACTCTATCTAACCTTAACCTTTCCTGCAACTCTGAGCATAGCATTCCATACTGGGGATATGGCCAGCAGCAGACAGGCAGATAAAGAAACTGCATCTCTCTTGTCTGAACTCTGGACATGTCACCTCTGAAGATAAGCATCCAGTGTATTGATTCCGTACTCTCCAGGACTTCAGTGAAAGGGTGGGAACCACTTGCACTGATTGAATCAATACATTACATTAGTATCTGGTACTAGATTTCTAGATTTAGATGGCATTGGTGCTAAGTAACATGGCTGAAAACCTCCATATCTAGGGTCTCACCTAGATTGAAAGCACTTAACACAGTTCTATTTTTCCTGTTTGTTTGTTTGTTGTTTGGTTTGCTTTTTCCACTTTCAGAAAGTTCTTCTTGTTATATTATGTGTAATGAGCTCTGTTCTGCACCTTACTCTCTTATCTCCGTTGGGATGGAGGAGATAAGCCTCCTTTAATGGACCCCAATGAGCCTAAGTTTTCATGGAATTGGACAGGAAAGAAAACTTTTCATCTGCAAATGAGTTGACCAACTCCATGCATGAATCACAGATCTGGGGTTGGAAGGGACCATTCAATTCACTTTACAAGGTTGCACTGATGTTCCAATTCCTCATGTGGCCATCACAGAAGGGAATATGACTTAGGGCCCAGTGAGAAGCAAAGCATGTCTAAGCTTTCAGGAGTCTATGGGAGCAGCTACTGTCCTGTCTGCCCCTCCTGGCTCTGCACTGGGGAGCATCTTCTCAGCTCAATATGAATGGGCCTGAAAATGCTGCTCTATTTGGCAGCTGTAGAGGTTATTTAATGAACAGAGAATCAGTGAGAAAAGGGGCAAAACGATCATGTTTTTACCATCCCACAAGCTTCTAGGCCTTACTAGGTGTTCCCAGAGCACACAAAACAGCAGACTCCATCCTGCTGGAGCTCACAGTAAGGAAATTTCTATTCAGAGCCACAGCTTATGTCTATATACACTCATCTCCTGCTGCAATGTTCCTGAGTCAGATGTAAATTCAAGTTTGCCCATCAGAGGCAGTGTAATATAACAGGATGGGACAGTAGAAAGTGTGCTTGGACAGTCAGAAGACCTGGGTTCTAGTTCTGGTTCTGCCACTTAATGCCTGTGTGACTCTGGGTAAGGCTCATAACTTTTCTGGGCCTCAGTTTCCCTAAAAGTGAAATGATGGCATTGGACTAGAACACCCCAAATATCACTACCATCTCTAAATCTATGATCACATGACCCCTTTATAAATGGGAAAACTATAGCAAAGATATATAAAATTAAGTTGCTTTAAATATTCTTCTATTTTTGGGGGGGGGGGGGAGGTAATCTAAATGACTTGTCCAGTAGTAAGTGTCTGAGGTCGCATTTGAACTCAAGTCCCCCTGATTCCAGGACCAGAGCTCTATCTACTGAGCCACCTAACTGTCTTATATTGCTCTAAATCTTACAGGGAATCATTGGCAGGGGAAGAATCATAGGATGAGAGTTCTGGAGCTGGAAAGACATCAGGGATCATCTCACAGATAAAAACTGAGACCCAGAGAGGGCAAGTGATTACCCAAGCTCATTGCTGGTAGTAAGTAGAAGAGAGAATTTGAATTTAGATTCTCTGACTCCATAGTCAATACCTTTTCCAATATACCAGAGAAAGTGCTCGTCTCTTCTGTTTAAGCCTCTTTTTCTCTCTACTCCCTTAATAGTAAGACTTCCACATACTTTGAAATTTCCTAAAAGGGGCACCTTCCTTTCTCTACTTTCCCACCCTTAAAGTGCCATAGAAAAGTGAATTTTATTATTGGCTAAAGTAGCTCACTAACCCTTTTGATTTAAATAAAGAATCTTCTTGCTTAGTTCACTGGCTTTCTTCCAGCCTGTAGCAGCAACCACCCTAGCATACCCACGATGGCTGCTAGCACAAGTTCTTTGATCTTTTTTTTCTAAAGGAAAGCAACTCAAAAAGGGGTTAACAATCTTACTTTAATCAAACATACATGATTTACCTAGTTCAGAGGAAAAAAAATCAGCACCTTGAACTTCAGAGAAAATACAAACAGAAACTATATGCGGACAAAAAATACAGAGAAACAGACCAGCAGACCAGCAGACCAACAGACAGGGCTTCCAGCTGTCTGACCATGACATCCATATCTAGTCAGTTACCAGAGAGAGAAGCACCAGCATCTGGGTCTCCAAAGCCAGGGGGCTCAATGCTGCCCAGTCTCATCTGGCCAAATCACACAACTCTTCCCATGAGTGAGCCCTAAAGCAAAACCTCACCTCAGGGTATATATAGTCTTCTCCATGGTCAGAGAATGTCACAACCCTTGTGACCCACTGCCTAATCACAAAGTAACAAGGTGTGAGCATTTGTAATGATACTGGGATTTGAAGATCTTCCATGCCTCTTGAACTTGCTGACACAGCAGGAAGGGGTGGAGCAAGAGAAAGCCGGAACCGAGCTAGTGTCCATGCTGTGGTGACTGGAAGCAGCAGCAGCAGCAGCGGCTGCGATTGTGGTGTGAACTCTTTTTTTTTTTTGAGCCAGCCAGAATCTCTGCTAAGGACTCTGGCTGAGGACTGCCAGGGATGGGGCTTCTGGGAGCAAGCTGTCTGGACGCTGAGCAGTTGTCATGAGTGAGGAGAGGAGGATCTTTGCCTGAGGTAGCCTATTCTGTTTTGAAGGCTTGAGAATGTGCATGTTTACTACTTTAACTACATGTGCGGACTTCATAACTACTGTGTTGGCTTTGACTTTCTGGTTTTGGGACTCAGTTTTCTGGTATTTAAATAAATACTCTAGCTATATTTCTCATGTAGAGAGCCTGTTACATTTTGCTATTAATAACCATATCAGCATACTTATAGTTACTTGTAGGCATTGTGAATGCTGCATTGCTGATACAGCTTTCCTGAAAAACTAGCCTCCCACCACAGGCTCCATGTGACCACATTCAGCTTATTAGGGGGCAGAGTATATTTTCAAATCATGAAAGGTCCTCAAATTCACTTAAGCCTATCAAGGGGCCTGGGGCAGGGAAGATCTTCAAATTACCATTACCATTACACAGCCCTTTCTTTTTTATACAAAATATAAACATAGTTTTTTGTTTGTTTTTATAGCTACTTAACTTTCCCATAATTCCCAATTACTTCCCAATAATCTTTTAAAACATTATTTTATAAAATATATGTTACACATAGATATTTAGGAATTCCATCTGTTCCTCCAACTGAATCCCTACATAAGAAGGATCTCATCCTGACTTCTCAGCAGACTTGAGCAATTCTGCTTAGCAAGAGGGAAAGTTCATGTTTGAAAAAAAATATCATTTATAATACCCAATAATACAACAAATTATGTAGCCAAAGTAGGTAGTGAAGAGGCTTGGGACAAGGAAGTTTTGAAAATGTGGTTCAATTCATGTAAAACTTCCCTGGGATTTTTAGATAAAACCATACGATCAAGCATTTAAAAAAAATTAATAACCACATGGCATAGCCACACAAAGAAAGGAAAGAATAGCAAGAGGTCGATTCTGGATAGCTTGTTGACAGTAACAGAGGCAGGCTAAGAATGAGGACATTCCATCACCACTGAGTCCTGCCAGGAACTCTAGTAAACAAGCAAGCTGTCATGCTAGTCCCCATATCAATGGAAAGAGAAACTTGGGGAATGGAGGAAGGAATGAGCTGATACTGTGTATTATGTAAGCCAAGCACGAGAGGCATTACTGCATAATGGATAAAGGGGGCCAGGTCAGAATTAAGAAGTCCTAAGGTCAAATCCAGTCTTCATGAGTGTTTGAGCCCAAATCAGTACCCCAAGCAACTTGCTTATGATTATAGATTACAAAGCAGGTAAAGAGAGTTTCTAAATGGGGAATCTTCTATACGAATGAAGTCACAAGTATAGACACCATTCCATTCCCCTACAAAAAAAATGCTCTATCTTGTTTATTGAGAAAACCTGGAATCTAGAAACATCCCTGAGGAAGGGCAAGAATCATGGCTCATTGACCAAAAATTCATAGCTGAAAGGAAAAAAGTCATATGCCAAGAAAAAGTGGATTTTAAAAAAAAACTATGCCCAGTGTATAGGATAACCTGGTTTGGGGAGTAGTTTGGGATGAGGCAGATTCAGAGGCCATGGTTAGTCTTGAGACAGGGTTTTGTTTTGTTTTGTGTTTTTGAGGGAGGGAGGCTTTAAAAAATTACTTTTACCTCCCCTTATTGGTTAGGGCAAGAGGAAAAAATAGAGTACCAGGTGGTACCAATGAAGATGGGGGCTCACACTGCCATATCTCAAGGCGTGTTTTCTTTTTTAATTTAGAATTTTTCTTTCCATCTGGTGTCCAGACTTAATTGTAATTAGAGGTCTATGAATTTGGCCATCAGCCCCAGCTCCCTCCTTCTCTGCCCCCAACTCCCCTTAGGGAAATAGATTCTCTTGGAGAGAGGGAAAGGGAGGGGAGAGAGAGAGACAGAGAGACAGAGAGGGACTGAGAGACAGAGACAGAGAGAGAGAGAGAGAGAGACAGAGAGAGACAAAGAGAGAGAGAGAGAATTCTGTGTCAAAGGACCCGAGTTCAAATTCTGATCCATTTAACTCTACTGGACCTCCATCTGTTAAATAATTGTTTTAATTTTTAAAAATGCAGTAGTACTCTATGAGGCAGTTAGGTGGCACAGTGGATAGAGTACTGGCCTTGAAGTTAGGAAGACTCATTGTTTTGAGTTCAAATTTAGACTCAGACATTTACCAGCTAGTATGACCCTGGGCAAGTCACTTAACCATGTATGTGTTAGGTGATAGAGATCTGGTTGGTTTTTTTTTTAAGATTCAAGTTCCCAGGATCATGGCCCATAAACAGCCCCACTGCACTTGCACATCATTATATAACCATAGATAATACAAACATTTGAGCTTAACCTGTAAACTTCACACTGTGCCTGCTCTATGCTGACATATCATGATATAACCAAAGTTAATGTAAATTTATGAGCTTGTTGTTAGCATGTTGCCTTCTTTGTCTGCTTCTCTATAAATCAAACAAGTACTGGTCAGTAAGCACAGATATGTGGAATGAAGAATTCTATGTACTTTATTTTGTGCATTAAAAAAAATTACTGAAGACTCCATAGACTTCACTGGACCACTAAAGAGAATCTCAACGCACAAAAAAGTTAAGAACTCTTAAGGTGTGGATGGCTGCCCCCTTCCCACCTTGTCTCAATTTGCCACCATCAAGAATAAAGTAACAAGATCCCCCCTTATCTGTGTCTCTGCTGTCGCCCTTCTAAAGTCTGCCTGGATCCAGAGTGAACCTGAAGGAAGCTGAGAAGCTCCTGTCTAACACCCTGTTTGCCTCAGTTTCCTTATTTGTAAAATGGGCTGGAGAAGGAAATGGCAAACCAATTGAGTAGCTTACCCAGGAAAACCCAAATGGGGCTACAAGTGAACAGACATGAGTGAACAAGTGGGCAGTACTATATGGCCATTTAAAGTCCTTTCAGCTCTAAATCTGTGATCCTATGATGATGTTCCCTTCTAGGTCCTTGGCCTGAGAATACAGACTGTTTCATGCTTCAGAAGGCCATTAGTCACATGATCATGCCAGCTGTATTTGTTACAAATTCACTTAATCTCATTTCAATTGAGACCCTACTACAGCAGGAGAATTCTTGCTGTAACTCGCATGAGCAAGGTAAGCCCTGTATCAGATCCCCAGAGTTGCTGTTCCAAAACTTCTCTCTATTCAAGTCTCCCAAGCTATCCACACACCCATTTCTCTCAATATATGCCCTTCCCTCCTATTTAATTAATAAAGTAGAGAGCATCCAGAACATCTTCTCTCATGCCTACTTCTCTTCCTGCAATACTTCAAAACCCCTCTACTTTTCCATTCATTCTTTTTCCCTTTGATGGGGAACCTGCAGCCTTTGAGGCTACATTGTGGCCCTCCAGGTCCTCAAATGTGGCCCTTTGATGGAATCTTGGACCAAACTTGGATTCTGCTGAAGGGCCACACTCGAGGATCTAGAGGGTCACATGCAGTCTCAAGGCTACAGGTTCCCCACCCCTGAATTAGTACATAAAGAAGTGGAATTGCTTCATTCCAGGGTCAGCTCCTGCACTTCTAGGTATAATCTCTCATCTCTCATCTCCTCCTTAGAGCTAGCTAGGGGATGCAGTGGACAGAATGAGACAGAAAAACCTGAGTTCGAATCTAGCATCAGATATTTATTAGCCATTCGATTCTGGTCAAGTCACTTTACTTCTGTCTGCCTCAGTTTCTTTTAAAATGGGGAAAATAACACCTATTTCACGAGGTTGTTGTGAGGCTTAAATGAGATAACATTTGTAAACCACTTAATACAGTGTCTAGCTCTAAGCAGACATTATATGGACGCTTATTCTCTTTCCTTCCACCCCTCCTCTAAGACTTTGCCACACAAAACGTTCTCCTTTCCTTGCTGTGTTTCATTTTTAATATTTCCTCTTAACATTTAGGTTCTTAACCCAAGTCCCAGGAACTGGAGTGATATGTGTCTGTCTGTACACACACATACCTGTGCATATACATCTATGCACTGTATACACATATATCCAGTTTGTATATAAATATACACATCTATATGTAACTATATTTTAATGCTCTAGGTTTCTTTGTAATTCTACACATTTTACTTTGTGCATTTAAAAATGTTTTTATGGAGGACTCCACAGGCTTCACTGGACTGCTGAAGAGAATCTTGACACAAAAAAGGTTAAGAACCCTCATTTAATGGCTCCTTTTCCAGTTCTACATTTATACCTAGATCTCCACCAACCTTAAAAAGCTTTGCCTTGACCTTGTCATTGCTTCGACCTACCTTTATCTATATTGTTCTTCTCTTTCATGGCCAAGTTCCTAGACACCCTCATTCCTTAATCTCTTTTGGTCTGATTTTTGACCCTGTCCCATCCCTGATCTGTCAAAGGTCACAACTTGTTTCTTAAATGCTAAATCCAATGGCTCCTTCTAAGCTCACACCTTCCCTAAACTCTCTAGGGTTTTTGACACAGGTGATGTTCTCTCTCCTCAGAGACACTGTCCTGGTCCTCCTGTCCAATTATTCCTTCTGAGACCCTTGATAGAGTATTATCTGTCTCCCACTCCTTCATTATGGGTGTCCCACGAGGCCTTCTACTTTCTCTCTACAAGAGTGATGATATCACCCCTGTGGATTCAATTACTTCTGTTTCTGCTAAAAATACCTTTTTTTTTTCCCGGACATGTAGAATTGTAACCTTAGCATCATCCTTGGCTCATCTTTTTCCCTTGCCCTTGCCCCTCCTCTATAGCTAAGCATGCACCAACTATCTCATCAGTTCTGCTTCTACAACACCTCTCAAATCCCTCCTCTTCCTTTCACCAAGGCATCCACCAATCCAAGCTAAGTCCTTCATATCCTAATGTTGGCATTACTGGAATAGCCTCCTCACTGGTCTCCTTGCTTCTAATTTCTCCTCTCTCTAATCCATTCTCTACCCATATGTCAACAAAGTAAATAAACCACTTTTTGTGGTTCCCTAACTCTTTTAAGATAAAATGCAAACTCCTCAACTTGTCACTTTGGACTCTCCACAACCTGGCTCCAATTTATCTTTCCAGTCTTCCTCATTTAATGAACTCTTTCCTCCAAATTCCCCCCAAATCTCATCTTTCATCTCTCACCTCCATGTATTTGCATATGCCATTCTCCTTGCCTGGCATGTACTCCTACCTCAACTCTGTCTCTCAGAATCCTTATATTCCTTCAAAGTTCAGCTGAGTGCCACCTACTGCATGCAGCCTTCCTTGATGCCCCTGGTTGTATGTATTCTGTCCCTCTTCAAATTATGTGCTTAGATATACTTTGTACACGAAGTGTTTACATACACATTGTACACCGTAGAAAAAGAATACATGGCCCTTGAAGTCAAAGATGCCTGTATATACCTGATATAAGAATCCTTAAAATTCATGAGGGTCCAAATGTAAAATGAACTCTTCTGTCCTTTAATTATATTGGACAGATACCTTAAAATGGAAAAATAATTTTACTTTCTTTACCATTATCAATATAATTTATGTGTCATATCCAATTAATCCTTAATTAATAAATATACCAATTTTCATAATGTATTACTAAAACATACTCAAAACCTGAATTTCCATGACACAAAGATTTGGAAGCCAAATATATATATATACACAGCACCAGACTGGGAGCTGTGCACAGTCCTGCATGAGCTATGCAGGCTCAGACTCAAGGCCCAGACTGCTTGGAGCAGACTTCAAGGGAGTGAACCATTGGCAGCTGTGGTGGTTTCCAGACTTCTCAACCCATAAACGCCAAAGAAAGTAAAACATCAGTGGGGAACTCTATTGGAACTGAGTGAGAGAAGAGCACGGTTCAGCCCCTGTCCCAGGGGCAAGAGGTGGCAGCAGCAGCTGCTGCTACATGACTGCCTGTGGAGGTGGAGCTTCTGGTCTGCAGATCATAGGGAGACCAAGTAACCATTCAGAGGGTAATCCCTCTTGCTTTGACCTGCTTGGATCTGGATCCTGCAGCCTTGGGTGGTGGTCCTGGGGTAAGAAACACCAGTGGGCCAGAGTTTGTGGTGGCTGTAGAAAGGGCTCCCTCCTCATAGCTCAGACAACAACTTCAAAAACCCCATCAATTTGGGACACAGCTGTCTCCACTCTGGAAGCAGAGTTCTACCACGGCAAAGAGCTCAAAAGTCAAGTAATTGGCTGGCAAGATGAGAAAACAGAGGAAGTGCAATCAGAACATAGAATCTTTTGCAGGGGGACAAAAAGGATCAAAGCATGGAATGGGAGGAAGACAACAAAGCCAGAACTCCTGTACCAAAAGCTTCCAAGAAAAATATGAACTGGTTACAGGCCATGGAGGAGCTCAAGAAGGATTTTGAAAATCAAGTAAGAGAAGTGGAGGAAAAATTGGGAAGAGAAATGAGAATGATGCAAGAAAATCAAGAAGAGTGAGTCAACAGCCTGACTGAAGAAAATAATACCTTAAAAATAGACTAACTCAAATGGAAAAAGAGGCCCAAAAAGCCAATGAGGAGAAGAATGCCTTAAAAAGCCAAATTTGCCAGATGGAAAAGGAATTTCAAAAACTCACTGAAGAGAATAACTCCTTCAAAATTAGATTGGAGCAAGTGGAAGCTAATAACTTTATGAGAAATCAAGATACTATAAAACAGGTCCAAACAAATTAAAAAACAGAAGGCATTGTGAAATATCTCATTGGAAAAACCACTGACCTGGAAAATAGATCCTAGAGAGGTAATTTAAAAATTACTGGACTACCTGAAAGCCATGATCAAAAAAAGAGCTTAGAAATCAAGAAATTCCTTCAAGAAATTCCCAAGGAAAATTGCCCTGATAGTCTAGAACCAAAGGGCAAAATAGAAATTGAAAGAATACACCAATTGCCTCTTGAAAAAGATCCCAAAAAGAAAACTCCTAGGAATATTATAGTCAAATTCCAGAGTTCCCAGATCAAGGAGAAAAATATTACAAGTAGTCAAGAAGAAACAATTTGAGTATTGTTGAAACACAATCAGGATAACACAAGATTTAGCAGCTTCTACATTAAGGGATCAAAGGGCTTGGAATATGATATTCCAAGGTCAAAGGAGCTAGGATTAAAACCCAGAATCACCTACCCAGCAAAACTGAGTATAATGTTTCAGGTGAAAATATGGTCATTCAATGAAATAGAGGATTTTCAAGCATTCTTGATGAAAAAAACAGAACTGAAGAGAAAATTTGATTTTCAAATACAAGAAGCAAGAGAAACATGAAAAGGTAAACAGAAAAAAGAAATCAAAAGTAACTTAGTAAAGTTGAACTATTTACATTCCTATATGGAAAAACAATAATTGTAATTCATGAGACTTTTCTTAGTATGAGGATAGTTGAAGGGAATATATATGTATATATGTGTGTGTGTGTGTATACATGTATACATATATAAATATATATGTGAGTGTGTGTGTATGTCTGTACATGTATACATAGACAGAGGGCACAGGATGAGTTGAATATGAAGGGATGATATCTAAAAAATAAAAGTAAGAGGTGAGAGAGCAATATAATGAGAGAAGGAGAAAGGGAGAGATAGATTAGGGTAAATTGCCCCATATAAAAGAGGCAAGAGAAAATTGTTACAATGAAGGGGAAGAGCAGGAAGGTAAAAGGGAATGGGTCAACCTTAGTCTCATTGAATTTAGCTTAAGGAGGGAATAACATACACATTCAATTGGGTATCTTACTATCTTACCCTACAGGAAAGTAGGGGAGAAGGGGATAAGAGGTGGGAATGATAGAAGGGAGGGTGATTGGGAGAGAGGGTAGTTAGAAGCTAACACTTTTTTTTCTTTTTTTTGCTTTTTGGAGGGAAGAGGGCAGGGCAATTGAGGTTAAGTGATTTGCCCAAGGTCACACAGCTAGTAAGTGTGTCAAGTGTCTGAAGCTGGATTTGAACTCAAGTCCTCCTGACTTCAGGGCTGGTGCTCTACTCACTGTGCCACCTAGCTGCCCCTGAAGCTAACACTTGTGAAAAGAGACAGGGTCAAAGCAGAAAATAGAATAAGTGAGGGGTGGGAAAGGATAGAGTGAAATATAGTTAGTCTTTCACAATATAACTACTATGGAAATATTTTGCGTAACTATACACATACAACCTATATTGAATTGCATGTCCTTCCAGTGGAGGAGGGTAAGGAGGGAAGAAGAGAAAGAATCTGGAAATCAAAGTTTTAAAAACAAATGTTAAAGAATTGTTTTTTTACATGCAACTGGGAAATAAGATATACAGGCACTGGGGTATAGAAATCTATCTCACCCTACTACAGAAAGTTAGGGGAGAGGCAATAGGGGATGTGAGAATATAAGAGAGAACAGGTTGAGGGAAGGAGTATTCGGTAGGCTTGCTATCTTTAGGTAAGGGTAGGAGAAAGACAGGGAGAACATTTGCAACTCAAAATCTTGTGGAAATGAATACTGAAAGGCTAAAAATAAATCAATATATTGGAAAAAATAAAAAGAAAGCAGTTGCTGATTTGCCTTGGTGAAGAAAGTTTCCATACTAGAAGATCTATATACCAATGAAATCATAGGTCCAGATCAATTTTTTTATCTATCTATCCATCAATCATATATATATATATTTTTTTTCATATTGATACATAACTATGTGTATATATGCATACATGTGTATATATATATATATGTGTGTGTGTGTGTGTATGTGTGTGTGTAAACTATGTGTATATATAATATTAGGTGTGTCTTTAATATTTCAACCCACATGACTAGAAATGGACTTTCTCGGTAAAAGCCTGCTTCCATTGCTCCAGATTTAGGGCTTCTTTCTCTTACAAGCCTTGGGAAATCCTATCTGTGATGCCCATTGATCACACTTTGACATCACTGTCATTAAAAATTGGCTTCATGCCTTCCACACACAGCACTACTCAATGCTACTGGAGGGATCAATAGCTATCATTGAGCCTTTAGTGGTATTCATACATTATTATGTTATATATGTTATTAACACAGAAGCTACAAGAAAGGGGTGTATTAAATTAATACAGAGATTTGATATTAGACTATGAATTCACTGAGCATGGATTACTCTGGAGAAAATCCTATAAAAAGATCAAAATGTCAAGTACAACATAGAAATATTTTTTGACAGTAACTTTAAGCAAGCTTATGAGACACGTATTGTTTACCCGTTGGGCCTTCCAATAGTTAAGTAGCTTCCATTTTCCAAATGTCTATTATACTTTGAAATCGAGAATGGCCCTTGCCTTAATGAAAGGAGATACAATAGGAACCCATATAAAACAGCCTTTATTGCCGAATAAAAGGGATAGATTGGATTATCTTAACTGGTGTCATTTGTTTTACATATGTATGTATTTTTAATAAGTGATATTTACACAATAGAGCAGAGTGGCCTAATTAAACCAAGCAGAAATTATAAAGCTATGTGCACAGATGCCATCTTGATTAATAAGAGCTAATTATTTTTTTCCTTCATGAAAAGCTTGAATGTAAATGCCTCAAGGTAAAAGATAACCTTCCAAAATATCCCACCTAAGGACTGGTTCATCAAGCACTTCAGGAAATGTTATATTTAATTACCATAAGCTAAAATGACTCATCAAACAGTCATCAGTGGAAAGAGTGCAACTACAAGAGCCAAAATAGAATCTCAGTTTTGTCCCTTCCTACCTGTGTTACCCTGGCAAGTCACTTATCCTATTTGAATTTCATTTTCCTCATCTATAAATTGAGGAGGTTGGACTAGATGACCTCTATGGTCTTTCCAGATCTAGAGCTATGTGTTTATATCCCTTTGATTGTGTCTTAAGACCCTAGAGAATGATTTAAATAAGCGTTTATGGCTATTCACTGAATGGCAAATATGGGGAGTTTGTGGTCCCAAGACCCCTCCCACCTCCATTAATAGGTAATGGTGGGGCAGCCAGGTGGTGCAGTGGATAGAGCAGCGGCCCTGGAGTCAGGAGAACCTGAGTTCAAATCCAGACTCAGATATTTGATACTTGCTAGCTGTGTGACCCTGGGCAAATCACCTAATCCCAACTGCCTCGCCAAAAATAGATAGATAGATAGATAGATAGATAAATGTAATGCTAATACAGTACAAAATGGGGGAAAAAATGAAATAATGGTTTCAGCCTACTTCAGATAAAGGCCTTCACAGGTATCTCAGGTGCTACCATCGCAGATTTTAGCAAGGCAGCCAGTGACTGACATTCCTCCCACTCCCTACAGATTTTAGATTCCATAAGATTCTGGATACTTCTTTGAAGAGTTTTGTTTTTTTCAAAGGTGGATCAATTTTCATCTTTTGGAGTTAGTCTGAAAATGAGACCTCACAAAGGCAGGGAAGTGCTAGGAAATGTTTAACAACCACCTCTCCAAAAAAAAAAGTTTACCCACAACACTTTGAAATTTAATCTGCATTAATGAAATGTCTCTGTGACTTTCTTAAGTCTAGACAAGTGACAGAATCATAAATCAATTATCTGTAGTGTATGCTGATTTGTATGTAGTATATAGGAACTGCATCCTCTTTTGCCTAGCTCATTGTCTGATACATAAAGAGGTACTTAATAATACACAGTGACTTATTTTTGTGATTTGAATATTAATGATAGATGTAAGATAAAGCCAACAATTTGCCTCTCAAGCTTCTGTGTGGAGGTATCAAAGGGACATTGCTCCAGGGAGAAAAGCCTAACAGAACTATCACCACAAGAGGTGGTGTATTTCAAAGAAAAGGTTTCTAGAGTTGAAACCAGAGGACCCCAGATTAACTCTCAGACTTGATTTAAGTCTTGGTCCTGTCACTTTCTTACCTGCCTGACTATGGACAAATCATTCAACCTCTCTAAGCCTTAGTTTCCTCATTTGTAAGATGAGGAGGTTGGATAAGATGACCTGTAAGGTCTTATCAGTTCTAGACCTATGGCCCTATGCCTACAGAGGAAGAATGAAGAAAGAAGAATGTCACCTAATAAAAGCTTATCGTTCAACTGTGGTAGTATTCTGCTCTGAAAACCTTTTAATGACCTCCCATGAAGACTATTGCTACCCCTTTGATCACATATTCCAGCATTTAAGGATCTACTTGGTAAACAGATTCTTTGTTCCCCATCCAATTTGACTGTCCATTAGGTTTATATTCATTTTACAAAGCAAAAAAAAAAATTTATAAAATATTTTTTCTAATTACATGTAAAAACAATTTTTAACATTCATTTTTTAAAAAGTTTTTATTTGCAAATTCTCTCTTCCCTTATTCCCTCATTAAGACCACAAACAATAAAGCAAAAAATGTAATACTACTGAATATAAATAATAATACTTCTGTGATAATAGAATGCCTTGAACTCCATATCTATGGAAGCAATAAAGGTTCTAGATCCTTCTTTGAAGAGTTGTGTGTGCGTGTGTGTGTTTTACCCAAAGTAGCATCAATTTTCATTTTCTGAAGTTAGTTTGAAAATGAGCCCTTGTAAAAAGCAGGGAAATACTAATAGAAATTTTGTTACCAGCTCTCCAAAGATGCACTTTTAAGCTTAATCTGCATCATTAAAAATTTTTCCATCATTTCTGAAATCTAGACAATCAACCAGACCCTAAATCAATGGTTTGTAGCATATGCTGATTTGAAATGTAAATGTTTACAGTGATTTTCAGGGGATTAATTGACTTGTCCATGGTCACACAGCTAGTAAGTGTCGAGTTCTGAGGCTAAATTTGAACTCAGATCATCCTGACTCCAAGGCTGGTGCTCTTTCCACTGCGCTGCCTAGCTGTCCCTACAATGAAATTTAACAATTGGCTTTCCTGGGCTGGTAGGAACAGGCTCTAGTACATCCCTGGAAACAGTCCAGAAAACTGAAGAAGACCCTTTCTAGGACTTGTTCTATGAACATCAGAAACTAGATTACCATGGGGGCAATTGGAAGATAAAATTGTTGCCTATGATTTATTCACATCATAGTAGAGCAAAGTGACCCTACTCTTTCAGTTCCCATTTGGGGCTGACTTGGAATACATTTGCTTCCTCTTCTGCTTTTCTTACCTTACTGACACTATGGTCTTCTGTCCTTGAGTTAATCTTTTCTGACTCTCCCCCTCAGAACAGGGATGCTTTTCTTTAAGGCAATAGTAAAGGGTGGTCCTTCCCAGAGAAATAACATTCACTCCAGCTTTTACATATGCTACCACGCCAATCCCCATCATTTCCCAGGAATATATTTCTAAATGTGTTTATTATCTTCCTTTTTTTTTTCTTAAGAAAGATTCAATAGTATTTTCATTGATTTAAATCTACTTCCAACTTTGCCTGTGGCCTATAAAAATGTTACCTAAACATAGCCCTAACATTAATGGAACAGAAAGGTAGGTATGACATTTTACCCTGGCATATCTACAATCATTCGAATGATCTAATCTATCCATACAAAAATGAACTGGAATTAATTTTAGTTTTCTTCCCCTTTGTTTGGAACTAGCTACCTTGCTATTTAGAAGTCCTAAAGTGGAAGGTCTCTTCTGGTCATGAAAGCTCTGAGATTTTCCTTGATTATTATAAAGTGTATTAAGACTTTTTCATTTAAAAAAAAGGTGGTTGGGTGGGGTCAATCACATTTCTATTGATCATCACTATAGCACACCACATGAATCTCAACATAACCACTGAGACACTATTGATTAGACAGCTAGAAGGGATAATGGAAAAGGGAAGATTCCTATCCCAGTATTTGCTGGGCTTAAATAGGGTTGTTCCTATGTGGGACACTCATTTTTGGCTCTAATTACATCTAGATAATCTGCTCAGTTAACAGCAATGAAGTTTATGATTGGATATGTAGCAGAGTAATTAACACACAAACCAGGACTGGGATAAGTCTTTTTTTTTTTTTTTTTTTTAACTATTGGAAGTATATTAAGGATATCACTAGCTAGCTGTTTGGAGATATCTGGTACAAACCATCTATTGATTTAGAAAAGGGATAGGGATGAATTCTGGACCCGCGATTTTATTAGTTAAGAGTATTCCAAAATGAAGAAACCTCTTCAACCAACACTGGCTAGTAATGTCTCTTAGATTTATAACATTAGACAGTTTCCTAGAACTCTGGGAATCTAAGTGACTTGACCAGAGTCTCACAGCTAGCATATATCAGAGGCAGTACTTGAACCTGCCTTCTTGGTTTTGAACTTCCGGTCTTTGAGACTGGTTTTCTAACCCACTGTACTCTAATGTCTCTCTTTAAAGAAACTCCTAAATTAAGTCCTCACTTAAACTGTTGATTGTAAATATATTACATGTAAATATATTACAATGTAAGTATATCACATGTACATTTCCAGTTCCTAAGTAATCATCATTGTGATACTGATTTAACAATGACATTTTCCTTATTTCTTGTCCACTTGTGCCCATTTTTCTTCCCCTACAAGGATTTCCCCATTAGAAGTAGAATTGTCAAATAATTAATCTAATGCTGTCTTACATCTGCAATGTTCTGGTGGAAGTTTTAGCTAGAAATCACAGAAGCAGCAATGAGATAACATGTAGCATGACACCAATCTATGATTTACCATGCCTTCTCCAAATGCTTTCCTTTTTCAATGTATGCATGACATTTCTATCATGTGCACATTCAATATATGTGTCAGGCCTTTCCTAAACAAGATCGTTGGTATATGATGATAAATAGTACCATGATCTGCAGTGATTTCAATCCCTTCACATGCTGGCAAAAGTCGCCTAGCAACTGTTGTTATGGGCAACACCAGCATCTTTCGTGTAATTCAGTGGCAACAGGGCTGCTTCAGACTTGGAGGCTAGCACTTATCCCCAAGAGAAAAGGAAGCCCTCACAGATCTACAATAGTTGTAATCTCCCTTATGTGTGTATAAAGCTCAGCAATTATTAATGAATTTGTCCATTTTCCAAAATCAAAACTGTCATCCTAGAGATATCATACCTTCCATATATGTAGTAGTGCAAGGATATTAACAGATTTCTGTAACTGTACAACAGCTTGCCCTCTCTCCCTTCCCTACTTAACATTCACAACATCATCTTTAAAATGGTTAGCAAACCTATGAAGCCCAGGATAAAGAAACCCTTTTATTCCACCCCTGCTGGGATACTTTCATTTAATGTACTCTTAAAACAACGTGTGAGGAGCAACATTATGGGAATATGCTCAAAATTCCCTTATTCTAGAATATAACTCCCCCTACTGATTGATCCTCTTAATGGTTTAGCACAAAAGAAGACACTTGGTTACAGATTTATCTAGTGGACAGTAACTCAGACTACATAGGTTTAGGCTCCTTGAATAATAAAGGAATGCCTTCCATCAAAATGCAATTCTCTGTACACATGGATATTCCCTCGAATATGAAGTTTAATTTGATGTCACCACATTTACAAATTGACAAACTACTCTGTTCCATTCAGAAAAAAAAATGAGTAGAAAATGAGTGATATTAGCTTGCCACTAAACTCTACATGCTAGAAAAGGTCAGTGGCAACTTTTTTAAAAGCCATGAAATTTATGTATATTTTCATTTTAAATAGATATGAACCTTTTAATGCACAATCATTTTTAGCTGAAGTTAGCTAGAAAAATTACTCATTCTAGAAACAAATGTTTGTGGAATTCATTCAGCAATAATTTAGGTCGATATTTGAAATGAAAAGTTTTCCCCTCTAAGTGATGAGAGGAAAGTGGGAGCAGTATCATACAGGGGAAAGAAGACATGATTTGGAATCAGAGGACTTTGGGTTGAATGCTGACTTTGCTACTTACCACCTGTGTGACTTTGAGCAACTAAGCAAATTTCTCTGGTTCTTATTCCAACTATATGGCTTTTAACATTCTTTCCAGTTCTAAATCTATGATTCTATGATTTTTTAAAAATAATTTTTGAAAATCAGATCCTAAAGTCTAAAAGATGGCAAGGTGTGTAGAAGACATGATTAAATTCACAGTCTCTTCTGTTCTTACATGATGTTTTAAAATGACCTTATTAGCCAACATAAAACATCTTACAGACTCTAGCCCCTTTCTACACTGCTGGGTAGACTTCCCCACACCAACCCTCCTCTGCAACCTTGATTTTTTCTTCTCTTCACAAAGCAGATAGTAGCTGTTTAGTGAAGGTTTGATGAACTCAATTTAACTGAATTGAAGAAAGTGAAACTTCAAGTGAAACAGTGGTTTTAGAGAGTACAGAGACTGCAAAGAAAATCAACAGGAGAGATGTCCAGAGTTTGTCCCTGCAGCTCCTCCCAAGGGTGCAGCAGCTCTGGATAGGGGATGGAGGAAATAGGACTTAAATGTTAATGCTCTCTGCAGTGACCTGGGAAGAGAAGATACAATGGCTTGGATTTCCTTTGTTTCTAAATGTTTATGTCACTGTTGCATTGCTTTTCTTAGAATGCTAATCATGTGTGATTAGCATGTGACTCCTGCTTGCTATAGCAGCAACCCTGTTTAGGAGCTGGGCAGATCACTCTAACAATGAACTAAATGTCACAGTTTCTCTACAGGGTCCTGGAGGCATGTGGACTTGCTCTCACAGGTCTAAGCATGGAAATCTTAGCTACTTAAAAACCTATAAGATTTGGGACCTAAGGTACAGAGGGAAACCTGTAGCTTCACATTGGAAAAGGGAATATCTACCCTTAAGAAAACCCAAGATTCAAGACAGAAGTTCCTCTGCAGAATGTCGACTTTTCTATTACATGGGGAAGGGGGGAACACAAAGAAAAAGCTTCAGAAATTTTATCTATATTCAATCAGTGCTCTTTCCTTCATGCTTGTGCATATAAAACACAAAGAAGCAGACACTCACTCAAAGCTAGGAGCATTCACCGCATTAATTTCATAACTAAGATTTTCCAAAGGCCTGATTTCCTACATTAGATTAATCAATGGTCCCTAGCACCTAGTTGTTTGGGTGACAGATGTTGGGGGAAATAAATAACATTGACAAATACACCACAGATACACATACCATATTAATAGTAATTAAAAACAGACCATGACAAAAGGCAACCAATACAGCTAACAACATTGTGGCTTCTTTCTCTTCCCCATGAAATGCTTGTTTTAAAAATGTATCATATTACTTAAGCTTCCAGCATGACGTTTCTGATGATAATTACAGGTTAAAACAAGGGAAAGAATAAATAACAAATTCATTTAAAATAAAGCAACTAGTTTTCCCAAGGTATTAGTGTGGGTCAGTTAAAAATAGAATACGAAATGAAACATAATCTGGTAGACAAGGTAGTTAAACTGTGAGGACAGGAAGGCAGCATATGCTGCCAAATAGCCTTAATGAGGAATCAGCCTCTCTCCTATACTAACGTTGCCTGCAGACAGCAGATGAAAGGAAGAAGAGATTCTAAGAATAAGAATGTCAGTATAGAATAAGAGAAATAGCATAGAACTGACAGAAAAGAAACCATAAGGGCAATCTCTGTTCTGCCACTGACTGTGACTTCTACTCTCTGGACCTCAATCTGTTCAACCAGAAAATGGGGAAAGTTGGATTAAATAATCTCTAAATCTCATTACAGCGCCAACACTTTATGGTTTTACTTAACACCATTCAAAAGAAATGACCATTTTTAGGTCTGGTTCCAACTCTAGCACCCACAGGTTGCATGAATATGAAACTATCAATGGGTGACCATCTTGAATCTGGATAGTACTGCCATGACAGCTCAGAGAATAAACAAAGAGTTTTCAAATGTTTTCTGGTCCAAGGAACCAGAAAAGAAACAGCCAAAAGGTTGTGCCCTGTGAATAAGCATGAAGATAAGTTCTTGTTTGGTGGGCAGGGCAGAGAAAAGGAAGACTAGGGGCAGTGAGGATTAAGAAATTGAGTTCATGACATTACCAGGCATAGACATAAAAACATATCACCAACATGTCCAGGAACCTTTGCATCAATAAGCATCTATCGGGCTAAATGATGAAAATACAAAGTAAAAAAAGAAATATTTCCTGTCCTCAAGGAGCTTACATTGTACATTTCTAGGGAGTGTCGTTTTGTTTTGCTTTGCTTTTTAATGTGGAGACGTGGCTACAGTGTAAATTTGGGTTTCAATATTCTGTGCCTCAATTTGTCAACCTTTGAGGATGAAAATAATGTTCCCAGGAATGTTTTCAC
This sequence comes from Pseudochirops corinnae, assembly GCA_028646515.1. Classification (NCBI taxonomy): domain Eukaryota; kingdom Metazoa; phylum Chordata; class Mammalia; order Diprotodontia; family Pseudocheiridae; genus Pseudochirops; species Pseudochirops corinnae. The sequence goes on from CM053585.1 coordinate 427,838,951, forward strand.
AGGAAGGGAGAAGGGAACAATAATTTATTAAGCACCTACTTGCACTAGATACCATGTTAAGAACTTTACAAATCTGCTCTCACTTGATCTTCTCAACAATCCTGGGAAGTAGTGCTATTATGATTCCTACTTTGCATCTGAAGAAACTGAAGCAAGTAGAGCTTAAGTGACTTGTACAGGGTCACATGCTAATAAATGTCTTAGGCCAAATTTGAATTCACGTCTTCCTGACTCCAAGCCCAGTGCTCTATACACTGGGCTGATGAATCACGATCTAAGTTCAAGGTTGGTTTTGCTGCTAAGAACATGACCTGGGACAAATAACTACTAGTCCTCAGTTGTAAACATCAAAGATAGAAATAAATCCTCAGTGTTCAGTCTTAGAAACAATTTTGCCATCTAAAACACACAACCAAACCCAAGTCCTAGATGGGATCTCTGAGACTGGAGGAGATGAAATATCCTTTAGGTCTATGAATGATCAGAGGCAGAGGGAACAAGTGGAGAAAGCATTCTGGGGGGAATGTGAGGTGTCATTATTTACTGGTAGATTTTGGAAAGGGTGTGACATGGGCAAAAGACTAGGCACATGGTCCCTCGTGGCTTCCTCTTTCCCATAACAAGGAAACACATGTAAATGGGTAGGGATTGGGGTAACCTAAAGGAAAGACTATCTGCCAACAGGCACATGGTTTCCTCATGGTAGGGGCCTGAGTGCTAATGATTATATTAGGAGATCATCAGGAACCCCTGACTACTGGTAGGTACTCTAGTTCCCAACATTTCTGTTGTCGGCATAAAGCAAAGCAATGTTTCTTGAAAACTGCTTGGGACTTCCTATTGTACTCCAGTGAAAAAAATTACCTTCAAAAAGCCTCATACAATGTTTAGGCAGGACAAAGTGACTACAAGGCCCGGAAGACACATAAAAGAAGCATGTTGGCTTATGAGACAATTAGAAACGTGCTGTTCTGCTGCCCTCTCAATACCCATACGGTGAATAGAGATAGAAAAAGCTTCAAGTGCTACCTGATATATTGCAATGATCTGTACCAGGAACTCCTAATCCAAACTACAAAGATTGATGTATTCCCAAGCACACAGGCAGGCCTTCAGGAATACATCACGTCTATGCATGGCTACCTCCATGAGCTGCTTGCACTTTTTCAGATCCAATTAAGACCTGGGTTCCCAATATCAGGACAGCAACAAAGAAACAGTGACAAAATAAATATATAAATCATAAATATTAGAAACTCACCACAGCCTAAAACTCAACTAAACTAAAGATGTTTGAAATACGGTCAAGAAAATATGCTGTATCATTTGGTGGAGTCTACAAATGCCTTTGGAGAATGCTAACTACATTAAATGAGTTAATAAATTACCTCTAACAACTGTGCTCACAAGAGTGGCTAGGTCAGGGGCTTCTGTAAATCCTAAGTTTCAAGGAATTTAGTATAGTACTCAGCACATAATACACACTTAATAAATGATTTTTCATTCATTTGAAACAGCTTCTTACGTGACTGGCACAAGTAACTGTCAATAATTAAGATTTACTCATTAGGTAGTGAACTCTTCATTACTGAAAGTATTTAAGCAGAGGAAGAAAGAATACTTGCATCGAGGATGTGGTTAAATTAGGGGACCTCTGAAGTCTCTTCCAGCTTGAAGATTCTATGACTTTACTAATCATTCTGATATATACCAATTCTACTAGGTAAAGAGAACCTTCAAAGAAACCTTCAAAAGTAGGTCTTGGTTTTCAGGAATAAGGAATCAGTGAAATAAAGACCACCTATAAGGGAAGAAGGGAACAGAGAATCTACTTTAGGGTTAAAGAGTCACTGCAAAAGAGAAAGATGTGGCATCTGGAAATAGGAGAGGGACAATATGAAGAAAGAAGGCAGTCAGTCAGTCAGTCAACTAGCATTTGTTAAGTGTGTCAGACACCACACTAAACAATGGGAAATCAAAGAAAAGTAAAAAAAAAAAAAAAAACCCAATGTCTCTGTTTTCAAGGAACTCACAATCTCCTGGGGAGAAAAGGAGAAAATATCCAAATAACTATTTTGCACAGGAGGGGTGTAAGTGTAAATTAGGGGTAATCTCAAGGGAAGGTGCTATGATTTAGGAGGACTAGGAAAAGGCTTCTTGGAGAAAATGGGAATTCAGCTGAGATTTAAAGGAAGCCAGAGAAGGTAGGAAGTAGAGATAAGGAGGGATAGTGCTCCAGGTATGGAGTGGGGGGGGGGGGAGCCAGAGAAAAAGATGGTCTGTTTTGCCCATGGAATAGTAAGAAGCCAGTGTCACTGTGTCACACATACACTTGGAGGGGAGTAAGTTATAAGAAGATTGGAAAAGTAGAAGAGTCCAGGGTATAAAGGCTTTGAAAAGCTAAATGAAGCATTTTATATCTGATCCTGAAGGTGATAGAAAACCGCTGGAGTTTATTATTGAATAGAATAATGATATGGTGAGGTTTTAGGAAAAATCAGTTTGATAGCTTAGTGGAAGACGAATTGGAATGGAGAAAGATGAGGCAGGGAGAACAACCAGAAGGCAATTGCAATAGTCCAGGTATGAGGTGATGAGGAACTGTACCATGGGGGTGGTATTGTCAGAGGAGAGATGGGGGCATTGACAGCAGATATTATAAAGGTGGACATGACAGTCCTTATCTGACCACTAACTGAAAATGGCAAGGGTGGGGGATATGGTGAGAGTAAGGAGTCAAGGATGACACACACTTTGTGAGCCTGGGTGACAAGGGATGGTGGTCCCCTCAACAGTAATAAGGAAATTCAGAAGAAAGGAGCTTTTTGAGAGGAAAGGATAATGGTCTTCTCCGTTTTGTACATGTTGAGTTTAAGATGTCTGCAGGACAGGACAAGATATCTAAAAGGCAGTTGAAGATCTAAGCCTGGAGGTCAAGAGAGAGGTTATAGCAAGACAAGTAGGTGTGAGAGTCATCTATATAGAGATTATAATCAAAACCAGTAAGAGCTGGTGAAACAGTAGAGAGGTAAGAGAGAAGATGGCCCAGGATAATGCCTTAGGGGACAACCATGGCTAGAGGGGGTAACCTGGATAAGGACCCAGCAAAGAAGACTGAGAATGTATAGTCAAGATAGGTAAGAGAGAAAAATGTCACAAAAATCTAGAAAGGAGAGAATATCAAGATAGCAGCTCCAGTCATCAATAAATGGAGAGAGTGGACTTTTTGAATGATAAGGGAGAAGTATATTCAGGAGAAAACATTCATTCTGTATAAGCTCAACCAAAATGAAGTGAATTATTAAATGAATGGGAATCGTGTACACAGATATCATCTTTAATAGGAAGCTTGGGGTTATTTTTTCCTAATTTTGGGGGTGTCTGCCTCTGTGATTTCATTTGTTCAAGGAACTCATAGTGATCAAACTCATCTACCATATCAGCAATTGTTCTATAGGTTTAAAGAGTTTCCTGTGCCCTTGGGCCATGCAGCCAGTATGACTTAGAGAAGGAATTTGAACCCAAGTTTTCTTCATTCTGAGCCAGTTCTTAATGACACCATGACACCTTTAAAATAGCCATAGAGATGTCAGTCTCCAACTTCACAGTACCTGCAGGGACACAGGTTCCACCAAATATGTGAGCACTAAAATGGATTGAGAGCAGAGAAGTAAACTAGTTTAATATGGTCCACCCTCCCTTCTGCTCCCCAATCTTCACAAGCCTTAATGTGTGCCTCCAGTGGAACCTGTGTTTCCGATGATAATCTAGCATCCTGGAGAAATCATTGATGGCCACTGTGGCAACAGCCTTCCTCATTATTGGAGTCAGATTCTATTTCATTCTGGCAAATGGTAGATGGGTGACCTCCCATAAGCATAGCCACAGCCCAAAAAGAAGCTTTAGAAAGAAGGTCAACTTCATTCAAAATAGCCAGTGCACCAGTGTCCTGGTGGTTTAAGGATTTGGAGTCAGGCTTCATTAAGGATTTAGACTGAGGCTCCAGTCATTGGTAATACAAGCACCTAGATTGGTTCTGGAACAATGACAAATTAAGAATTCTGCTCATATCTCTAGTCAAAAGAAATAGGACCGCATTAATATTCTTGCCACTTCCTGTTTCAGCTAAACTTGCTAGCTTCAAATGCAGAGAAGTCCTCTGTTTTAACAAGAGGCTATTGCTCCACCCAAATCACTGTGTTTTGGAGATAGGCCTGAAGATCCATATGCCTTAGCCTGGCAGAGGATATTGGTAGGAAAATGCCACATTCATTCACCTTCTGTCAAAATAGTTAAGAAACCAGTCCATGACAAAGAAAATGGAAGGCGTGTGCAGGGGTGTGTGTGTGTGTGTGTGTGTGTGTGTGTGTGTGTGTGTGTGTGTGTGTGTGTGTGTGTGTGTGTATGTGTGTGTGTGTGTAGCTCTGTTTCATGAAGCTAACAACCCCATCCTGAAGCTTTAGGGTTCTGAGCTCTGAAAACAAAAGTCAAATCAAACCACATTTAAACTACATTCATTGTAAATGAAATAGGATTTGCTGTTTATAATAAAATGGCATCAAAGAACTACCCAAGTGCTCAGAAAGCACTGCTGAGATCATATAAACCACATGAAACAACATGTTAGTGGCTTTTAAAAAATTTGTTTAAAAAAGAAAGCTAATTGAAAGCAGACGTCTCAAATAAACAAGGCCAGAGGCCAGCTTGGGCAATTTGGTGAAGCAGATGAAGTTGCTATTTTGAACCCTTTCTTCTGGGACATGATTGCTTCCCACCTTTTAAGATCCCATCAGGCAGCCAGGACCTTGATAGGCTTCCTGGCTTCCCAAAGCAAATCTCCTAAGCCTGCCCTCCTGGGGTCTGTCTCTACCACCAGTACCCTCAGCAGCATTTATTTGTCCCAAATCCCGTTCTCTGCTCTCTGCTTCCCAAAGCAATCAATTACTTTAGGTTAAAGTTTTGCTGGAAGTACTGTCCACCTTTCTGGGAGACATCTATCCATTCAAACAGTGGCCTTCTGGAGATGATGTTCCCCACCTGCCCTAGTATAGTGCAATGCACATAGTAGACACTGTACTAAATTAGATTTGTATCTAAACCCAGGGAATGATTCTAACAAGCAGAAATCTCATGACAGGTCAGTCATGAGACAGCCCAGAAGGATGTGTGAGGTAAATGGATAGGATGGTAGGATTGTAGTAGAGGTTGATACCTACTAGGGACCTCAGATGCAAAATCCAACTCTCTTATTTTACAGTTGAAAAAACTAAAGTCCAAAAAAGCAAGTGATAAAGGCAGAATTTGAACCTATGTCCCTTGCCTCCAAAGCCACTATTCTTTGTGTCAGTCACACAGTCTGTTCTTTTCACACATTGAGATTTCAGATTTTTAAAGAGAACAACTTAGGGTAATAATGCTCTAATATTAGCAAAAACATCTTCTTTTTAAGCGTTTCTTTCTGATTTCACAGACACAACTGTACGTTTTGTGAAGTTGCAGTGGGGAGAAAAGTTTTTCTCTGAAGCTCTTAGACTGCTTAAATGAGGAAACAAGAAGCAAATCTCAGGTCACATTGAGTGTCCATAAGCCCAGTCACTGTCTTGGGACCATGGGATCCTAAATGGGGACTCTGGTGTCGTACTAAGTGCTAAGCTTGATATCACAGAAGTTCAGCAAATGAGACATATCTTCCGTTGTGTTCAGTCATTCACAGTCATGTCTGACCCTTTGTGACCCCATTTGGGGTTGTTGTTGTTGGTTGTTTTTTTTTTTTTTGGCAGAGATACTAGAGGGGTTTGTTATTTCCTTCTCCAGCTCATTTAACAGATGAGAGGCAAACAGGGTTAATTGACTTGTCCAGGGTCACACAGATAGCCAATGTCTGATGCCAGATTTGAACTCAGGAAGATGAGTGTTAATGATTCCAAGTCCAGCACTCTATCTACCTCACTACTTAGCCGCTCTGTATCCTCAATAGTGACTCTCAAATGACTGAGGAATCCAAGGCAGATACAAGGAGATGGACACGATAACCACAGAGGACATAACACAGAGAAAGATGAAGGTGTCTAAGATATAGAATTGCTGAAATAGGGAGTAAAATTTCATTACTTCTCAAAACTAAAAAATTTCCCCGGTCATAGCAAGTTGGTCACTTTCACTATGCTTCAGAAACAACTGAAAAAAGTCATAGCTTCCAAAGAAAGCAGGCAGCTAGGTGGGCAGTGGATAATGTTTGGGGCATGCATTCAGGACTACTGAGTTCAAATCCTGACTCAGATTCTTAGTAGTTGTGTGACCCTGGGTAAATCACTCAGCTCCTCTCAGACTCAGTTTTCTTATCTAAAATGAGTCCAGGAGGGTGAGCGTGTGTGTGTGGGGGGGGGGAGGGGTTGGAGGTGGGAATTTGGGGAAGGGATGGACTTGATAGCTTCTAAGGTCTCTTTAACTCTAAATCTTATGAAATCCAGACAAATTCTCATACAATTAGTATATAAACACTTAATGGAAAATACTAAGGAAGGGTTGTGAATGGTGCCAACAGCAATGGGTTTGAAATATAGGGTCCATCCTAGACCCTGAATTTTTAAAAATGAGCAACAGTGACTTAAATAAGTTAATAATACTGGTTTTAGTCAAACCCAATGTAAGTCTGAATATCTATGTTTGAGTATAAAATATTCCTGTGATGACAGCATCTAGTGACCTAATGAAAGTTATATTTGCCACACAGTCAAAATATCTTTTATTAGAGCAGAGATTTCTTAGGAATTAAGATTTGAGCTTTTTTTCCCACTTATGTTCCAGTCGAGGTCACCACCAAGACCAAGAATCTGGATTGGTGTTATTATTCATCATTGCCACAGAACAGGATAGCAAATTCAAGACAAACAGCAGGCATATTCCCTAAGAATTTTATTAAAAGATCCCAGTTTTACTCTAAATTTAAGCCATGATTTTGTCTAGTATGGCCACAGTAGTTTGAAATATTACACAGTACTCAATCCAAGTATTTATAGATTGTACTAAACTCTTATTTCTATATTTTTAAAAATCCATGATTTCATCAGTATGGAAAGTCCCTTCAGTAATGAAGATCCCAACATTTCTGTGTCTTAGGAGATGGTGTCATGATCATAGGAGAATACAATCACATATTTAGAGCTGCAAAGGAGATCAGAGCCATCTAATCTAAACTCTTAATTTCACATTAGAGGAAACTGAAGCCCAGAAGGCTAAGTGACTTGGCCAAAGTCACCCAGTTATTAAGCATCAGACACAAGACTTGGACACATACAAGAACCGGGAGTTGCCATAGTCCATGAAATCCATTACTCAGTGGCCAGTCTTCTGGAAATAAAGCTCTTCCAATTTATCTAGTCCTTCCCTTAGACAATGGAGGCATTGGTTACACGTAGAATCTTCCCATATTGGTAGGGCCTGTCAGAACCTGTATTTGGCTGGTATAGCTATTGGAGAATCCAGGGTGATCTCCATGGCTTAAAAAATAATCTGAGTAGAAATTTAATGTTCTTTAATCCTCACTGGAGATTTAATCCTCATGTGACTGATAAAAGGGTAAGATAAGGAGTTGGATTTCTAATGAAACAAAGTATTAATAAAAATAAGACCAGAGGGTCCCACCCTGCCACTGAGAAAGCCTTTACTATTCATGACAGACTTTCCAACATGTGGATTATGAGCAAAATGTCAGCTTCAAAGCTTCACTCAATGGATTTTTAAATTGCCATGCCTTTTTTTTTGGAAGAATTTCTGGGAGAGAATCATGTCTTTTGACCATAACTATACCCCATATCTATAACTTGAAAGGATAGAGTCCAACTTATAGCATCCCTTCTCTTGGTTCATTTCATTTCCAGTATTCTTGTTAGGCATTTGCACACTGAAATACCTCTTTGTCTTAGAGTTGAAGTCAGACCTAAGAGCAGATATTATAGTCAGGTTCTGGTAGAACTTGATGGTGTCAGAGATAATTAGAATAGGATTTTACATTTGAGAGGTGTCACAGAGATATTATGGGAATACTTAGCTGCCCTTAATAAGTTCAAATTACCAGGCTGGTCAAGAGCAACTGGCCAAGTAATATTCTATGAATGCTTAAGGGGCTGACAGTGAACTGCAAAAAATTGTAGTGAATGTAAGAGGTGTCACAGGATTGGAGACAAAGTTCTAGTTTTTAAGGAGGAGAAGAATGTAGACTATAGGTCAGTGAGTTTGACTTTTATTCTTGCAAAATTTTAGAATATATTCTTAAAGGCATGCTTTATGAAGTTGAAAGAGTGATCCTTAAGAGCCAGTATGACCTCAACAAAAACAGGTCAAGCCAGACTGATTTAATTTTCTTTTTTTTGATAGGGCTACTAACCTGGTATATCGAGGTATTACTGAAAATACAGTACATCTGTTTGGAAGTATTTTACAAAGTCGTCCATGACATCCTTCTAAACATGATAGAGAAATGTAGATTGGAAAATATTTGAATGACTGAACTATAAAAGTAGCATAACTCTAGTTTTGAAAATCTGTCTCACAGAGAATATATGGAGACTGCTAAGAACCAAAAGGAGTGCTGAGAGAAATAGTTTGTGCTGAAAGTTCTGAAGTGACAGTTGAGAAATATTTTGATGTGAATGTTCATCTCCCTATAGAGTCAGTGATATAGTGAAAGTTTTTATTGGTGTTACAAAGATTTATGAGAATTCTGTGGGAAGGACAGAGAGAAGGAAGGTGATGTGAAACTTCTTCCTCATAGAACTGTCATAAGTGATATATTTTAAAGAATTCTTATAGAGACAATTCGATGGAGAATTTGTGAGAAGCTGGCAAGTACAGGGTGTCTGGAGAAACTGTATTCTATAATTACTGAAGAAAAGATCAAGCAAAGAAAGATTAATTTGGTTTATTTCCTAAAAGGCTGGATTTAACTTTCATATTAAGGGAACATATGAAAAAAAAATTAGCAAAAGACCTTAATCAGCATCTGCAATGAACTGAATGATGTGAGATGGTGTTTGGAAATAAATGACAACTTTTACTACGTATTAAAGGTTGGAAGTGACTCTGAATTTTCACATAACTAAAATATTGTAATAGTTTATGTCTTTATTATTCATTATCTAATAAGATTAGTACTATTTGAACAAAAATTGGAGTTGAGTTAATTAATGAGAAATTTATAATTTTATCAGTGAGATAGGCTATCCAAAACATAATCTTGGATTTCTTTAGAACTCTGAAGGATGAAAGAAAATAAAGAGAACCTGTCAAGTCATGGCATTAGGAGAGTCAGAAAAGTGAATGTGGTCAACTTTATTATTTAAAGTGACAACATGTGGCAACATGTAATAACCTGCTACATTAGTGATTAATAATGTCTACCTGGTTAATAAATACGAGCTTAGAGGTAAATATCTAATAATATACCCAGGGAGTTGTTCTTGTCTTTATTCTGTAGGACTTTTTTTTTCTTTAAATCATCAACTTCAATGGAAGCCTTGGTGGCACATTTATAAAATTTTCAGACAATACAAAATTGATGAGATAGTTAATATTTTAGATTACAGAATGGAGATCCAAAAACTACTGACAGGTTGGAACAATGGACCACAACTATAAAATGAGTAATAGCTCTAATAATAAGTAGCATTTATATAGCGCTTTAAGGTTTGCAAAACGCTTTTACATATGCTATTTCATTTGATTCTCATAACAAATCTTTGATGTATGTTCTGTCTTATGAGGAAACTGAAGTTGAAGGTTAAGTTACTTCCCAAGAGCACACAGTTAATAAGTGTTGAGGCAGGATTTGAATTTTAGCTTTCCTGACTCCAGACCCAAGGAAGGGAAGGGTAGAATGGGGCAAATTATTTCACGTGAGAGACCTATTACAATGGAGGGGGACATGAGAGTGTGGGTGATGGACATTGCTTGAACCTCACTTTCATCAGTATTGGCTCAAATTGGTAATAATATACACAGTCAGTTGAATACAGAAATCCATATTACCTGACAGGAAAGTAGGAGGGGAGAAGATTAAATAAAAGGGTCAGGGTGGACTGACAGAAGAGAGGGCAGACTTGGGGAAGTGGAAGACAGAAGCAAAACAGTGTAGAGGAGGGAAAGGGTTCAAGGAGAGAAAAGACAAATAGGAGGAAAAATAGAATGGAGGGAAATACACAGTTAGTAATCATAACCATGAATGTAAATGGGACAAACTTTCCTGTAAAACTGAAGTGGATAGTAGAGTGGATCAAAAAACAGAATCCTACAATATGTTGTTTATAAGAAACACACTTAAAGCAGAGAGACACACATAGAGTAAAGGTAAAGGGCTGAAGCAGAATCTATTATGCTTCAGTTGAAGAGAAAAAAAAGTAGGGCTAGCAATCGTGATCTCAAAGTAAATGCAAAAATAAACTTAATTAAAAGAGACAAGGAAGGAAACTACATCTTGCTAAAACGTGCCATAGACAACGAAGCAATATCAATATTAAACATATATGAACCAAGTGGTATATCATACAAATTCTTAAAGGAGAGTTAAGTGAGTTACAATAAGAAACAGATAGAAAAATTATACTAGTGGGGGATCTCAACTATTCCCTCTTAGAACTTGATAAATCCAAACAAAAAAGAAACAAAAAACTAAAGAGTTGAATAGAATATTTGAAAAGTTAGTTAGTTAGATAGTTAGATTTCTATGGAGAAAACTGAATGGGAATGGAAAAGAATGTATCTTCTTCTAATTAGCACATGACACCTACACAAAAATTAACCCTGTATTAGGACATTAAAAACCTGAAGATCAAATGTAGAAAGGTACAATATTAGATACATTCTTTTGAGATCATAATGCAATAAAAATTACAATTAAAAAAGAGCAGTTGGGGCAGCTAGGTAGCACAGTGAATAGAGCACCAGCCCTGGAATCAGGAGGACCTGAGTTCAAATGTGGTCTCAGACGCTTAACACTTGTTAGCCATGTGACCTTGGGCAAGTCACTTAACCCCAATTGCCCTGCCTTCTCCCCTCCAAAAAGCAAGAAAAAAACAACAACAAAGGGCAGTGGATAGATAGATTAGAAATTAATTGGAAACTAAATAATCTAATCCTAAAAAAAAATAAATGGGTCAAAGAACAAATCATAGAAACAATTAATAATTTCATTAAAGTGAATGACAACAGTGAGACAAAACAGCAAAATTTATGGGGATGCAGCCAAAGCAGTACTTAAGGGAAAGTTTATTTCTCTAAATTCTTACACGAAAAAAATAGAGAAAGATCAGATCAACGAATTAGGCAGACAACTAAAAAAACTAGAAAAAGAACAAGTTAAAAACCTACAATTAAGCACCAAATTGGAAATTCTGAAAATCCAAGGTGAGATTAATAAAATTGAAAGTTAAAAAAAAACTATTGAGCTAATAAACAAAAGTTGGAGCTGGTTTTATTGGAAAAACAATAAAATAGATTAGCCATTGGTTAAAATTTGATTTAAAAAAGGAAAGAAGAAAACCAAATATCTAGTATAAAAATGAAAAGGGTGAAATCACCATCAATGAAGAAGAAATTAAAACAGTCATTAGGACATATTTTGCCCAATTATATGACAATCAATATGACAAGTGGAGTGAAATTGATGAAATTTGGAAAAATATAAATTACCTAGCTTAACAGATATGGAAATAGAATGCATAAATAACCTCATCTTAGAAAAAGATATTGAACAAGCCCTTAAGGAACTCCTTAAGAAAAAAATCTGCATGGCCAGATGGGTTCACAAGTGATTTTTGCCAAACATTTAAGAACAAATAATTCCAATACTGTATAAACTATTTGGAAAAATAAGCAAAGAAGGAATCCTACCAAATTCCTTTTTATGACACAAATATGGTGCTGATAGCTAACCCAGGGAGAGCCAAAACAGAGAAAGAAAATTATAGACCAATTTCCCTAATGAACGTTGGTGCAAAAAATTTGAACACAATTCTCTCAAGGCAATTACAGCAATATATTACAAGGATTGTATGATTATACACTCTGACCAGGTAAGATTTATACCAGGAATACAGGGTTTGTGCAATATTGGGAAAACTATCAACTAATTGACCATATCAATAATAAAACCAACAGAAATCATATGATTATCTCAATAGATGTTGAAAAAGCTTTGACAAAATACATCACTCACTCCTATTTAAAACATGAGAGCATAGAAATAAAGGAATCATTCCTTAAAATGATAAGCAATATTTATCTAAAAACCATCAGCAAGCATTATTCATAATAGGGATAAGCTAGAGGCCTTCCCAGGAAGATCAAGAGTGAAGCAAGGATGTCCATTATCACCACCACTAATCAACATTGTACTAGAAACGTTAGCTATAGCAATAAGAGAAGAAAAAGAAATAGAAGAAATTAGAACAGGCAATGAGGAAACAAAACTATCACTCGTTGCAGATGATATGATGTTACACTTAGAGGACCCTAGAGAATCAACTAAAAAACTGCTTGAAACAATTTAACAACTTTAAAAAGTTGTAGGAAGTAAGATTAACCCATATAAATAATCAGCATTTTTTATATGACCAACAAAGTCCAACAGCAAGAAATAGAAAGAGAAATTCCATTTAAAATAGCAGTAAACAACACAAAATACTTGGGAGTACCTACCAAGACAAACCTAGGAACTATATTACAATTACAAAACACTTTTTACACAAATACAATTACAAATAAAGATAAAGGCAGATCTAAACTATTGGAAAAAACATCAGTTGCTCTCATGTCTAGCCAACATGATAAAAATGACAATTCTACCAAAGTTAATTTGCTTATTCAGTGCCACAACAATAAAACTAAAAAAAATTTATTTCACGGAGCTAGAAAAAAATAACAACCACATTCATCTGGAAGAACAATAGGTCAAGAATATCAAGGGAATTTTTTTTTTAAAGTACAAAGGAAGATGGTCTAGCAATCCAGATCTCAAACTATATTTCAAAGAAGTAATCATCAAAACTACCTAAACCTGGCTAACAAATAGAGTGATGGATCAGATTAGGTACACAAGACCCAGTAGTAAATGACTCTAGTAACCTAGAGTTTGATAAACCCAAAGACCCTAGCCTTTGGGAGAAGAACTCACTATTTGACAAAAACTGCTAGGAAAACTGGAAAACAATAGGGCACAAACTAGGTGTAGACCAATATTTCACACTATATACCAAGATAAGGTGAAGGTAAGTAACAGATGGAAACATCAAGGGTGATACCATAAGCAAATTAGAATAGTCTGCTTGTCAGATTTACAGAGAAGAGTTCATCACCAAACAAGATAGAGAGAGCATTACAAAATGCAAAATAGATCATTTTCATTATATTAAACTAAAAAGCTTTTGCATAAACTAAACCAATACAACCAAGATCAGAAGGAAAACAGAAACCTGGGAAAGAATCTTTATAGCAAATATCTCTGATAAAGGCTTCATTTCTCAAATATTTAGAGAACTGAGTCAAATTTATAAGAATACTAACCATTCCCCCAATTGATAAATGATCAAAGGATATGAACAGACAGTTTTCAGATGAAGAAATCAAAGCTATCTATCGGCATATGAAGAAGGGCTCTAAATGACTTTCGATTAGAGCAATGCAGATTAAAACAACTCTGAAGTACTACCTTACACCTATCAGATTAGCTAGTATGATAAAAAAGGAAAATGATAAATGTTGGAAAGGATGTGGGAAAACTGGGACACTAATACATTGTTGGTAGTGTTGTGAACTGATCCAACTATTCTAGAGAGCAATTTGGAACTATTCCCAAAGGGCTATAAAACTGTGCTTACTCTTTGATCCAGTAATACCACTAGTAACTCTAAATCCCAAAGAAATCATAAAAATGGAAAAGGACCTCCATGTACAAAAATATTTATAGCAGTCATTTTCATGATGGCAAATATTGCAAATTGAGGGGATGCCCATCGTTTGGGAAATGGCTGAACAAGCTGTGATATATGAATGCAACAGAATGTTATGTATAATAAGAAATGATGAACAAGTAGGTCTCAGAAAAACCTGGAAAGAGTTGTATGAACTGATACAAAGTGAAATGAACAGAATCAGGCAAACATTGTAGGCAGCATCAGCAACATTGTGGGATGATCAACTACGAATGACTCAGCTCTTCTCAGCAACACAATGATTCAAGAGAAGTACAAAGGAAAATGCTATCCACATCCAGATAAAGATCTGATGGACTCTGGACGCAGTTTGCAGCATATTTTTGTCACTTACTTTATTCTCTTTCATGTTTTATTTCCTTTTGATCTGTTTCTTCTTTCTGAACTGTGACTAATATGGAAATAAGTTTTACATGATAGCATATGTATGACCTATGTGAAATATAATCAATATAACCTACAATCAAAATAACCATTTTAGGAAGAAGGGAGAGGAAAGAGGGAGGATGAAAAAAATGGAACCCAAAATCTTGTAAAAATGAATGCTAAAAATTGTCTTGATATGTAATTGGGGAAAAAATAAAACACTATTTTTTAAAAATAGGAAGTAAAATTAATAAAAAGAAAAATGTTGTGTTCAGAATATCACCAGTTACATGATAATTCCATGGTACTCTGACATAATCAGCCCTTATATTTAGTACTGTGCATAGTTATAGATACCACATTTGAGAAAACATATTGGAACGCTTAAACACGCCCAAGAAAGGTTAATCAGGATGATGAAAAGGCCCTAAAACATGTAATACAAGGATTAGTTAAAGGAATTGGATATGAGAAGATTTAGAAGCAATATGATAACTTGTGTAAAATGTTTGGATTAAACTTGGGTTGTTTTTTGTTTTGTTTTGGATTTTTTTTTTAGTTCTGGAAGACAAATTAGAAGCAATGAATGGAAGTTTCAGAAAGACAGATTTCAACTTGGTGTAAGGAAAAACCTAACATTAGAGCTACCTCAGGTAGAATAGTTTGCTTCAGGGATTAACAATTTCTCCATCAATAGAGGCTTTCAAGCAGAAATTGGAGGACTCTTTGTGGGGGATGTTATAGAAAGTATTCCTGTTCACATACAGTCCTTTTCAAAGAACCCAAGTATAGTAGAAAGAACATAAAACTGGAAGCTTAAGATGTAAGTTCAATCTTGACTCTGATTTTTTTTTTCACTCTGATTTTATTAACTTGTTGGCCATCAAAAAATTATCTTGGATTCTGATTACTCATCTGTAAAACAGGGGGAAAATACTTTAACTTTCCAACCCTATTAAACCTTACTATGTGTAGCATTATATGGAGAACACTGACATACATACACCCATATATAGATACATATATACACATACACACATGAGTAGATGTGTATATATAAATATATATACATACATACATACATATATTCATATATATACATGTATTATATATATAACATTGAAGCTTACAATGAGCTTTCTTTAGTAACGTTAAGTGACTTTCCCAAGGACACATATCTTGTTGGAATGACTTGTTTCAGATGACATAACACTTCAGGGATAGTTCTAACGTTCTAACATCAGACTCCTGACCCTTTGTTCAACAATACCATAGTGTCTTTCATTTGACACTTTTGCACAGTGTGCATTAAATCCATCTGAGTTTTCAAGGGGCATCCATCTAGCTATGTGTAAACTAATAAGGAAGATCTTAGTCAATATCACAGAACAATCTGGCAGGAAAAGATTGTCCAGGGCTTCCAGATAGCTTCAAATATTGACACCAAATAGTGACGATGTCACCAGGTCAAGCAAAGTAGCAGCTGCAATAACACAATGAGGTCATGAAATGTTCTTGGTGACTCGGGGTTCATGCAGCTGATTCAATTAAAGGATTATCAGTTTTTCTAAATGCTCATTAAATTGTGGGTAAAGAAGTGTCTTCCGTCATGGCATGACATCTAAATGAAAATTTGCCATTTCCTTAGAGGCATGGCAACTGTAGCTATGGACAAAAACAGGTCTCCAACCCTTCAAATTAACCAACACCATCCAACTCTAGTCAAGTAAAAGCAGGAAAATAATATAAATGGTGTGACTTTTAAAAGCAATAACTCAGCACTTAGGACATACTAGGTACTTGATAAATCTTTGTTGAATGGAATTGTGGACACCGAGTTACAGAAGGGTTAAATATCTTGCCCAGGGTCATGCAAGCATGACAAAAACTAGCTAACTAGACTCACTTAGCTTTTAGTTTAGGGCTATTAGCAAAACTAATATAGCAAAAAGTTGGTACAAAATATTCTCCTTCAAGTCTGGGATGAACTCTACATAAAATAAACACGGAATCCAGGAAAAAGTAAGTTTAAGATCAGAGAGGTCATCAAGGAAAAAGGTAACTCATAGCCCCTAGCAGTCCTTTCTCTCTTTTGTGAGGCCCTCACAGATTCACCCTTAGGAAAAGTGTAGCTTGCTGTTGGGATCTTTGCAGAGTTCCAGAGCTATGTTCTTTTTCCTCAGGGGATCTGGTTTGCCTTCAGCTCCTGACACAGGCACTTCTAGTGGCAACTTCTGGTCTAAGAACACCATTGAGAAATGGATGAGAAGTCCGTGTCTTCCAGAGCTATCAAAGAGTACTCCTTGTAGTCAAGGGGATGGGAGTAGAGAAGAAACATGCAAGGTAAATAAAAAATAACTTTGGTGTAGAGATGCAAAAAGTACTAACAATAGGGAGAATCAAAGGAAACATTCTATAGGAGGTGGCATTTCAGTAGAATTTCTCCAGGAGCACTTTTGACCACTTTATGCTATAAATACTATATCATATTATAATACTATACATAACTTGTTAATTCTTTTCTGATTCCCAGAATCCATCAGCACTTCTACAAAAAGGGTCAACGTAGTATAATGAAGAGATGTCAGAGTGGGTATCAGAAGGCCCGTTTTCTAGTCAGCACTATGGATTGTTAGTTAGTTAGCTTTCAGCTAGTCCCTTAACCTCCCCAATCCTCAGTTTCCTCATCTATAGAAAAGGGATGATAATGCCTAGAAACACTGTCTTATTAATTTGATCCCCTGGTGGCATTTATTTTGAGGACAGAGGATGAGACAATGATGATAAAATGCTTTATAATAATAAAACACATAACGTTAAGTATTATAACTGTATAAGTATTATAACTGTATAAGTATTATAACTGCCTTTCTACATATAAGTTACTCTATCTCTTAAGCAAATACTAAAATTATCCCATGGATCAATGCTTTGGAAAGTGAAAAGACTGCAGAGAGGAAATGAAGAAAATGTTAAATATTATTTCAACAGAAGTCCTGGGTCATCTTGGATCGTCTATCTTCCAGAAGGCAGCTTCCTGAATCACCTTACAATAAATCTCTTAAGGAGATTATTTTTTCTATATTATATTTTCTATGGTGATGATTAAGCAATGATACGATGTGTCATGGAATTTGCTGGGGGAAAAACCTGGCTTACTGGAGGCTGTGCTTATCTACACCTCCAGGTTGTGTCCTGAATTACCTAACCAAGGATGTAGGATGAAGACTGGTCTTGTTGCCAACAGACTCAATTACCTCTTCCCCCAATTCCCTTGTGAAATTCATACCAAATCAATAAGAACTGATGTCAAAATAGTCACTTCTATTATTAAAGGTACCGTCAGATAAGCAGTTCCTCAAATGTCCCAGTCTCCAATCATATCCTCAGATACAGGACTAATTCAACTCCATATGCCAGGCATAAAGCTACCCTCCTCCTAAATCTTCTTTAATGCTCATATTTTAAGAAGCTGCATGATGTACTGGGAAGAGCATTGGATTGAGAATCAAGAGATCTGGGTTGTAATAGTGGTCCTGTCACTAGTCAATTTAAATTAATAGGTTAAGCGAACTTGAACAATCATTTAACCTTTATGGGGTCAGTAAGCAGAGCATCTATTAGTCATAAGAAGATGTGAGTCCAAACCCCAACTCATTTATTCACTGCCTTGTGACCTTGTGTAGGTCAGTCAGTCAACTAGAATTTATTAAGTGCCTACTGTGTGCCAGGCACTGTACTAAGGAAAATGGGATATGAAGCAAGGCAAAAATGAAGCCTTCTTTTCAAAGTTCTCCATGTCAAATGGAAGAGACAAAACATAATCAGCCATCAACCACGTACAAACAAAATACCTACCAAATAAACTGAGGGTAATCTCAGTGGGAAGGCATTAAGATTATGGAAGACTAGAAAAGGCTTATTATCGAAGGGGAGATTTTAGCAGAGATCTGAAAAGCAAGGAGACAGAGAGGAGGGAACGTGTTTGAGGCACGTAGCGTATAATCAAGGAGTCCAATGTTATTGAATTGTGGAGAATAAGGTATAAAAAGATTGGATCAGTAGGAAGGGTCCAGGTTAGCAAGTCCTTTAAAAGTCAAACTCAGGTAACATCACCTCTCTGGGATTGAGTTTTCTCATTTAAAATGAGGGGATAGTAGTGTTATATGATAACTAAGTTCTCTTCTCATTCTAAATCTATGGTCTTATAATTCTATGATCTTATGACTTGGTGATCCATTAAATCCTTTCAAACTCTAATATTCTAAAAATCTAAATTTAGTCTAATAAATCTAAATACGAATTGGTAAATGCCCATTATGCATTCTAAGAGCTCTGACTATATGTGCAATTGAGGTGTCAGAGCAGTGGCCCCTAGGATGAACTGGACACAGACTGGATTGCTCCACCATCCCATACACACATGACTGAGCCATTTCAAATCTATAGCCCAGCCCTCTTCCAGAGTTGTGGATTGTTGTTTGCTGTATGATAGAAACACTGTTCGTATAACAGATTTTCCATAGCCTACACTGTGCCTTTCATTCAAGCTACCCCATTCATAGCAAATTAAACTAAGAATCAAAGTTGGACCATAGACCTTTCTTATGTACTCCTCTGATTTAGAGGCTTAGAGACAAGAGCTTGCTTTACCCAGTGAATATGTGAATGAATAAAAAAGTATTTCTTAAGTGCCCAGCACTGTAATAAGTGTTAGGGATACAAACACACAAAAAAGGACAACAGCCCCTCACTTCAAGGAGCTCACATTCTGTAATGCATATAAGGGAATGGTGTCCAGGGAACAGTATCTTGATCTGGAAAGTTACAAGGATAGTGACTGGCACCTTAGAGGAATAGATGGATTCATCTTTTCAACAGCACAGTTGTGATGATTTGAATCAGTAGGGCCTTGGTGGGAACAGAGGGTACACAAGGATGACAGGGTGAGAAAACAGGGAGCAAAGAGTATCAAGGATGGGACTAGGTATAGAGGGTCACCTATAAGGACTTTAAGTGGAAATCCAGTTTGAGAGTTCCAGGGCTCAAAGGATTAAATCCTCCAGTACATGGTCTTTGATCTGGCCAACAAGTCAGGCTCAAGAATATAGCAAAGTGTAAATCAAAGAATATGGTGAAAAGAGTAAAGTGAAACAAGGCTGTAGCTTGCTCAGGCATAGCGGGTTACATGCATGACTTGGTTTGATAAACTGCTCTTTGTTCTTCACACACCTGTCCTCTTGGACTCAACCACTTGTATGCACTGGGGCATGCCAGGGAGACCCTGCGTTCTAGGTGAAGGTGTTTCCATCTCCCCAAACATCCTAAGCTCTGTAAAAGTTAGAGGTTGAGTAGTTCTCCTGAGATTTGAGGCTATTGTTCTACTTTTTTCTGTGACTTAGCTGTTCCCTCCCCCTTGTCAGAGCCCACGTGTCATTCCTCTGAATATTATGCTAAATGTGAATGAACAGAAGGAGGCTGAGACAAAAGTGTGGTAGACTCGAGAAGCAAACTAGAATGCCCAGACAGAGGGAAAGAGCGCCACGACAACCCTGCCTGTGTAACACCTCTCCCTCCCTGCCACCGCCTCCATAACCAGCAAACGGCAGTTTACCGGGAGTTGTACGCTACAAAGTACATCCTAAAGGGATTTTTTTCTGAATGAGGAAATAAAACAGATCAGCATAAGTGAACAGGATTCCACTTCATAAAGAGAACCAGGAAAGACCCCAAAAGCCCTTTCCACTCTCATTTTATCACTCAGAACTAGGTAAAAGGGAGAAATAAACATGTAGTTTCCTCTAAGTTTTCAGGTCTCTTTCCCATCTTTGTTCAGAAGTTCTTTTTCAGAATGAATAAATGGGGAGAGTTGGGGAGAACACCAAGTTCCTATTGTATTAAAGGCAGCATTTAAAGGGAACGATTGCTGTGACTGTGGAAAATAAGCTTACCCTCATATTAAAGAGTAAGGAACAAAGACATAGGGCTGCCTACATATTACTATAATATAAATAAATATTATATATAATTACATATAAAATACAAAATAATATTTTATACAAGTAATATTTTTGTTTATTCATTTTCGGTTGTGTCCAACTCTTTGGGATCCCATATGGGATTTTCTTGACAAAGATACTGGAGTGGTTTGCCATTTCCTTCTCCAGTTCATTTTACAGATGAGGAAATTGAGGAAAATAGGATTAAGTGACTTACCCAGGGTCACACAGCTAGAGTCTGAGGCTAGATTTGAACTCAGGAAGATGAGTCTTCCTGGCTCCAGGCCTAGCCCTCTAACTGCTGTGCCACCTAGCCACCCCAAATATTATACATATATATATATATATATATATATATATATATATATACACACACACATATATACATATATACACACATAATTCATTTTATTTCTATATAATGTATGTTGCATATAATATATTATATATAATACTATATGTAAAGCATAATGTATTATACATATTATTATGCATATTATACAACCTAATATGTTCTATACTACTCTACATATTAACATCTAGGCAACCCTATGACACTGTTCCTTAAGTCTTCTTACCAGTCACATTTGAAAGGTTGCTCTTCCTTATAATAGCCCAGAACCACTGGACTGAAGTAGAGTTCATGGCTTTCCTTTTAGCCCATGATACAACAGGGAAAAGGGAAGTCTCAGAATAACAAAATCTTGGCACTAGAAGGGACCTCATGACCATCTCGTGCAACTTCTCCTATGGTCAAGTGTCTAAATCCTGACTTTTTTCTCTTGCCCCCACATGACTTTGGGATAGTAACTTCACCTTCTGGACCTTATTTATTTCAATTGTAGAATGGGGGGGGGGGGGGAGTTGGATGAGATGATGTAGAAGATCCCTCCCAGCTCTGAAGCCAGGTTTCCATGAGCTCAATGACAGGATCTACGGTTTCTTTCCTAAGAAGCACAGGGCTACCATAAAAGCTTTCTAATTTGACTTAGGAGTTCTAGAGCCTTCCCATACTCTTCCTTTCATTAACTCTTGATTTTAACATGCATTTATTTCAAGTGCTTTGGAAGTATCCATTGTAACCACTTCCACCTATTACTGAAAGTCACCTGCCCAAAGACAGCTACATTTATGTCTTTAATTTTCTGAATCTATTTCCCTTTCAAATATGGCTGGTAAGAAGAGTGAATAACAAGACCATAGGACTATATATAAATATGTGTAATATTATATGTATGGAATATATTATGTTATATATAACATAATACTTATACATATTTATATAATATGTAGTTATATATAATATACATTATATTATATACCTTATATTATATTCCTTAT
>CM053585.1:427861141-427923669 GCA_028646515.1 Pseudochirops corinnae
TAGGTACTCAGACTTTAAATACATTGCTCCTTATATAGGAATCAAATATGTATAAAAATACACAATTATTGTTGTTCGTTTGTCTCCAATTCTTCATGACACTGTCTGGGGTGTTCTTGGGAAAGATACTAAATTGGTTTGCCATTTCCTTCCCCAGTGGATTAAGGCAAACAAAAGTTAAGTGACTTGCCCAAGATCACACAACTAGTGAATGTTTGAGGTCACATTTGAACTCAGATCTTCCTGACTCCAGGTCTAGTGCTCTATCCACTGAGTCATCTAGCTGCCTCCATAAACAAATAATGCAAAAATATAACTTATCTCATATATACTATTGTCCATTTCTTCCTACTGCTTGAGAAGGGGAAACTGAGGCACCAATCACAAGTGTTCTTTGATATTAGGACACTAAGTTGATAGATGTAGAAAAGGCTATAGACTTGCTGTCAAATGATCCAACCAAGTTCATATATTTGCTTTTTTCCTTTCCCAGATAAATATGACCCTAGCTAAGTCATTTAAATACCTTGAGCCCTAGTTTCTTCATCTGAAAAAAGAATAATATTCCTATTATCTATCTCTGAAACAGTCTGGCTGTGTGACTGAAGAACTTCCTTAATATCTAGTGCTCTGGGCAACTCTTAAAACTCAAAGCTGTGGAAAAGGTGCCAACCTGCATTAGTAAAAGGAATTTCCTCTGAGAATTCCAATAGTTATATGAGAGCAACATGACACAATGGATAGCATAGGAACCCTTGGAATCAGGGAGATCTGGGTTCAAGTCCTGTCTCTGACACACATTAGCTGCGTGACTCTGACCAAGTCCCTTATGTTTCGCAGTCTAGAGCAACCTTTCTAAAAGTATAAGATGCAATGTGTGGATATACATGAATGGAAAGCGTTGTTGCACCAGGAGTTTCCCTACACTAATGAAATCACAAGTTCACACCACAAACAAACAAAACACAAAGCAGTTTACAGTTTACTAACTGTTTTAGAGACATCTTCTCCTGCGATCCTTACCTGTGCAATCCTTATCCCTTTATAACAAAAAGAAGCTGCGGTTCAGAGAGCTTCCTAGGATAACAAATTTAAGTCTGGCAGGGACCTTAGAGATCATCTTGTTTAACCCCTCCATGCTAAAGTTGGAGAGACTGAGCCCCCAAAAAGTAAAAGGAGCGGTGTACTGGTAAACGTCTAATAACCAGCATGGGGAGGGAGGAGGGAGGAGCAAAACATATGCACAACACACAAATTTAATATGCCTTATTAGCATTTCCTCCATCACTTTCTTAAACCTAGATAATCAACAAAAACAATAAGTCAAACTCTAATTTGTAGCACTTAATGATTTACAAGCTGTAAATGATTACACTGAAAATTTAACAATCAGCTCCTGATAGGCGAGTAGGAGCTGGATGTAAGTGACTTAACCAAGGTCATATAGATGGTTGTAAAGCTGCAAGTAGAACCCAGGTACTCAGACTTTAAATGCATTGCTCCTTCAACTGTATACCCTGGTGCCTCTCATTTTAAGGATACTCCCCGAGGTGAAACAGCTACTTCACTATCAGAAGAGAATTTCAAACTCAGGTCTAGCAGTTTTTCTAGCACTGTGCCACAAGGGCTATGTAAATGTGAACGGGTCTTGTTAATATTAATCTAGGAAACTCTACTCATGCCCATTTGATGAGAGTAAAACGGGACTAAGAAGAAAGATCTTCGGGAATCCCTCTGGGATCATTCCGAGAATTTTCTGAGACTTCAGACTTTCTGAACTTAGTTATGATGAGTCACTTGTCCTTACGAGCTAATCACCAGCCTCATTAAAGCCCTGAGGTTGTTCAATCCCATTAGTAAGAGTCCAACACAGGAAGGCATTGGGGCAAACTGCAAGCAGGCATTAGGAATCAAAAGGAGGAGACGATTCAAAAGCAGCCTGGAACCTCTTTTCAGAGTATCATTCTAAGCACAAACGGCCGCAGCAGGGGGTTTAGTGAGCTAACACCAGGTGCTTTTTCATTAATTACATCCCCTCTTTGCTACGATCTCACTCCTGGTGAGGGGAAGAAAACTAATGAGCATAATCAGAAGACTTCTCAAGAATTTTTCACCTGCCAAGTACTTAAAAGATTGGCTCATCAATCCACACTGCCCTCCCATGAAGCTGGTAATTATTATTATGCCCAGTTCATGGATAGGGCAAATGAAACAGAGATTAAGAAGCTGTCTAGGTCCTTGAGGGTGTATCTCTACCCTTTTTAATGCATGGGGGCTCTGGGCTATATTATGTTCTTCACTCCTTTCATTCAGACTCAATTTCCCCATTCATCTTACTAGCCTTCTAGGGAAAAAGAAAGAAAAAAGATCCTGGGTTATAGCAGGGGTTTTTAAACTGAAGTCTACAAACTTTTAAAAAGTTTTTGATTTAGGATTATCATGTTATAATTATATGATTATTATTATATGATTGTGACGATCGTATTACAATAGATTATCATATACAAGAGAATTTAGTGTTTGTGTTTTTGTAATCCTCTGTATTTTGCTTTGTGCATCTAAAAACATTCCTCTGAAAAGGAGTTCATGACATAAAAAAAAGGTTAAAAACCCCTGGGTTAGAGCCCCATCCCATCCCAGTGATTTCCATTCAAAGACATTTATAATTACAAAAATAATTCTCATTGTAATATATTCAAAGTATTTGAGTTCCATTGATATAATACTTCCAATGTGATTAAATTTTTACTAAAAATAAATAATAACAATTTGAGCAGCTCCTTGAAATCTATCATAGTAGGATTTGACCGAGCACTAGTCAGAAGATCTGGGTTAAAATTCCCCATCTGCTACTTACAGCCCTCGTGATCTTAAGACATTTCACCTGTCTATGTCTCAGTTTACTCATCCATAAACTGAGAGGGTTGGACTAAATATTTGCTTTCTAATCTCAATCTATTTTCTTATGATTACTTATGCAATATTTTCCAAAAACATCATACCTGATCCATGGGTTTAAATGTCATAATTTCATAAGAATAAGGCTTTCCATATTTAAATCCTTTAATATTTGATTGTGTCTTGGATAAAAATACAGAACTACATATCATCTTGGGCATGGACTCTTTCCTTTGCTCACTGATTGTGAAAGATCATTATTTCTCTAGAATATTCTCCTGTCTAAACCAAAAAAGCAAACTCAATATGGGGGGAGGGGGAAGGAATGGACCAGGAGGTACAGAGCTCCTATAGGGAATCTCTACAAGTACGTAGGCCAGGTACAGAAGCCCACAATAGAGAGATGCCAATTGGAACACACGCTATCAGTTTGTGGCACCAGAAAATCGATATCGTCACAGTGGGCAGTACAGTTAACGAGGACTCATATTGGGGCAGAGACTCTTTGGAAGAAGAAAACAGCACAGCATCCATGGAATTTCTGGTTGTTTTATTGACTGTGCCTAATATTTGACTAAGAAAGCCTGAGTGGGGTAGTGAAAAGAATGATGAACTTAGAGTTGAGAGACCTCAGTTCAAATCCCAGCTCTGATATTTACTAAGTAAGTCAATCCTCTCTGAGTATCACCAGTAAAGTTGGTAGAATAATGTTTGCACCACCTCCTTCACAGGGTTGTTACCCTTTGTAAACTTTAAGGCGCTTAGAAATGTGAGTGATAACTCTGTTTGATGACAGAGTTCTTCCTTAATAAAGCAAGCAATCTGTTTCTATCCTCTGCTCTCACTGTCCACCTAAGTTACTGTAGTTCAAGCCTATTCCTAACATAAACAGATGGTTCACATATTCTCTCTCTCTCTCCCTCTCCCTCTCTCTCTCCCTCTCTCTCTTTCTCTGTGTGTCTCTCTCTCTCTTTCTCTGTCTCTCTGTCTCTCTCTCTCTGTCTCTCTCCCTCTCTCTGTCTCTCTCCCTCTCTCTGTCTCTCTCTCTCTGTCTCTCTTTCTCTGTCTCTCTGTCTCTGTCTCTCTGTCTCTCTCTCTGTCTGTCTCTCTCTCCCTCTCCCTGTCTCCCTCTCTCTCTCTGTCTCTCTGTCTCTGTCTCTGTCTCTGTCTCTCTCTATCTCTCCCCCCTCCCTCCCTGCTTCCCCCTCTCTCTGGAGGTCTGTAGTCTGATTATATGTTCATTTTTAAAAGTTTGTCAAGAGATCTGGAAGATCTCAAATGATTTTTATTAGATTCCAGCAAGACAAATCACTCTTCTGAATAAGAAAGGAAATCTCATGAGGTTCAGAGCAAGAACCTGCGTGGATGATTTTATATACCAACATGAATTTTGATTGATAATGGCCTTACTATGTGCAAGACACTGTTAGGTGTTGAAAAGTTATTCTAATACAAGGATAGGGATCGAACCTAGGATTTCATCGACATAGGAGGAAGAAACTCCCACCACCAATGCAGGTAGGCACCTTATCTGCAATTTATAGTCTTAGAGAGTTATTTAGATTAGAACACTGAGAAGTGAAGGGATTTACCCAAGGTCACACAGCTAGCATGTGGCCACAGCAGGATTCTGACTCAGGAATTCTCAGCTTTAAAGCTGACTCTTTATCTATGCCATGGTCCTTTCTATACTAATATAAGTAAATAAATTCACAAATAAGGCTGAGGTTTTTTATAAAAAAAAAAACCCACAACAACAAAACAAAGAGAAAATGAAAATATGATTCACCCTACGTGGATTCTTGTCAATCCCGCTGAAATTAGTTTTGAACACCTTATTATTTGACCATATTAGAAGGATTACAGAATCACAAAAATTATACTGCTGGAAGGGATCTCAAAGTCATTTAATTCAATCTGTACCTGGAAAGAATCTGTGCTATTACACACCCAACTTGTAGTGATTTAGACCCTGCCTAAAGATCTTTAATGAGGGGGAACCTACCATTGATTGTTAAGAAATTTTTTTTCCCCGACACCAAACTTAAATTTGCTTCTCTTAAACTTCAACCAGTTGCTCCTATTTCTTCCCATGCAGCCAAATAGACATTATCCAAGCCCTCTTTTCCATGACACCTCTTCAAATACTTGACAGCAGCCATGACACCTCCCTCTACTTCACTCCCAAGGCTTTTCTTCTCCAGGTTTAACAACCCGACAATGTACTAAGTCCAATCTAAATCCAATTCCCAGAATTCCAGGGAATATAGATATTTTATTCCTTCATCTTAAATTCTAAGTCATAACTCAGACTGGATTATTGTTGTTTCTAGCTAATCACCTCACAAACATATTACATTGATGATAAGGGTTAGGGAGGGAAAAAATATACCTAAAATAATTGCATAAATATAACTCTTTGTGATTTACAAAGTGCATTTCTCACAATGATCCTGCAAGGTAGGTCATACAATTGCACCCGTTTTGCAGATGTAGATGAAAACATATAAAGTTATCACTACTAATAAACGCTAATGTGTCCCCCTATGCCATACAGAGGGATCTGATATATCTTTTTAAGGTTTAAGAACCATTAATAGATCCAAAGGGAAAGATTATGCCTAGAAGATAAGTCCACGTTGGGGTTTTTTTTTGCCGCAACCTTAGAACATAACCAGAATGCCACACTGGCATCACATTGAGCTCACCAGTGTCAATGAATTCAGGGAACTGGGTAGAAGTGAAGAAATGAAGTTAAGAGAGAGGCTCAAGTTGATGGAGAAAACATGTCTAGATAGCAGTTTGTCTGAAAAAGATGTGGAGACTTTAATGGACCTCAGACTCAGTGAGTCTACGATGTTATATAGCAACCAAGAAAGGTAAAAGTAATCTGAGGGTACTTTAAGAGAAGTAGACTATAATCATAAACTGGAGTATAATAATAACAGTAATAATAATGGCGATGATGATGATGATGACAAACATTTATAGAGTGCCTACTACGTGCCAGTCACTGTGCTAAGGGCTTTACAGTTAAGATCCTGACAGTAACCCTGGAAGGTAAGTGTTATTACTATCCCCATTTTACAGATGAGGAACCTGAGGCAAACATGGGTTAAGTGACTTACCCAAGGTTACCCAACTAGTAAGTCTAAACTCATATTTGAATTCAGGTCTTGCTGACTCCAGGCCCAGTTCTCTGTACACTATGGCGCCACCTTGTATTGTGTTCAGTTCTAGGTGCTTCACAATCTGATTTCAGTTTACAAGTATATATTTACATCCTTTATGACCACAAGATTCCTTGTTTCCTCCAAAGGGCAGTTCAAGCACCACATCCTATACGGAGTCCATCCCGGAAAGACAGTCTGAATATATACAATGGGGAGTGGCTTTCAGTTGTTGGCAGATGTAGTTAGGACAACAAATTCATGTCAACTGATGTCCAAAGACTAGTTAAAAATCAATCAATCAAAAGAAGGCTAATATCCTCTAAGGTATCAGAATCCTTAAGCCAAAAATGGGAGTTTTGCAAATTATTTGTATGTAGTAGCTGGCCTCTATAACGGAATAAGATGCTGGTCTGTGAAAGAAAAACAATTTTAAAGGAATTGAATTTTATCCTAAGTTATCTTCTCAAACTCTTACTCACTTCCAGGAACTATGTGAAGGGTTTAGCCCAGGTCCAACTCTGATTAGCAGTTTTGGTTATCCGTTCTGGGCTTAAGGATTCTGAAACCATAGAGAACATTAGCCTTCTTTTAATTCATTGATTTTTAAGTAGTTTTTGAACATCAATTGACACAGAATTGTTGTCCTAACTATATTTCCCAATGATAGACACTCCTCATTTTATATATGTGTGTGTATGTGTGTGTATGCATGTGTGTATGTGTATATATGTAGATATATGTGTGTATATTTATACACACACAGAGGTTGTGTTTTCTTGCCCTGAAATTCTGCCACTTCGATGGTATTCTTTGGTCATTTTTATATAAAATTTACTAGGAAGATTATTTTCCTTCTAATTTTTTTATTTTGATTGTTTCGCTCTGGCACTGTTTTACCCACTGGGGATACAAAGAAAAAAAAGAGACAATCTTTGACTTCAAGAAGTTTATGTTCTTTGGAGAACAAACAATGCAAACACAGAAAAGTGAACAATATATATTAGATTTAAAGTAACTTTCTGTAACTGGAAGTGGGGTGCCTCCAATAAGTGTGGGATACCAGGATGGACAACCAGAACTGCTGAGCAGAGTTGGACGTGAGCTAAACCCTTGTTTTAAACACCCTTACATAGTTCCTGGAAGTCAAGAAGAATTTGAGAAGCTCCCTTAGGATAAAACTCAATTCCTTTATATATTGGTTTTTCTGGTCACAGGCCAGCTTCTTATTCCATTGCATGATCCAGCTTCTACACACAAATAATTTGTATAATTCTCATGCTTGGAAATCTAATGGCAGATTCATTGGTTTTCAGGTTTGTTTCCTTACATGTGGTCTGACAAAAATGTTTAAAATACAGTTCCCAGAAGATAAATGACAGAAGTATTATAAAACAATATAATTACTTTCCCTTGTTCTCTTCCCATAACATTAAAAAGATTTGCAGAGGAAACATCATTTTCATACTCAAAATGCAGTCCTAATTCCATGGGAAAGCACATTCCTTTAGCTGTTTGTATTTTCTTTTTCACCATGAGGGGAAATCCAAGAAATTCAGCTGCAAATGTATTCAAAACGTAATTATACAATAATAAATTATATCCTCTTATTGCTCTCTGTGGTACGCTGGAAAGTTAAATCTACTACTTTAGAATAAATAGCTGTGCATAAGTGTACTAGGAGTCAATATATGATATGCGCCATTGAGTTAGCATCATATAGAATGAACTCTTGCAACAAGTCATGAACATAAGTGTTTTCCTTGGGTTATCTAAAAAAAAGCTCACCCAACAATGATATTGCGGTTTCTTGGAAAAGCACAGCCCATGTCCTCCTAGGAACTGGAATCTCTGTATAGATGCAGAACAAAAAGACAGACATATATAGGATACAGGCATATATGGACTTCTCCAGGTCAGATAGCATAGCTACCAGCTAAGAAAGGGAAAGGGGTGAAAAAGAGACATAGTTTCCAGTGAAATGTGCTTTATAAGACTGAGAACTAGTTCATTTGTCCATATAAATCATATTGCTCTTTCAAAAAAATTCTTTTGTTCAGTTGCTTCAGTTGTTTTCAACTATTCATGACCCCATTTTAAAGTTTTCTCGGCAAAGATACTGGAGAGGTTTGCCATTTCCTTCTCCAGTTCATTTTACAGATGAGGAAACTGAGGTAAACAAGGTTAAGTGACTTGCCCAGGCACATACAATTAGTAAATGTCTGAAACTAGATTGGACCTCATGAAGGTGAATCTTCTTGACTCCAGGTCCAGCACTCTAGCTGCCCCCAAAAATGGGCATAGTATAGCAAAATGAATTTCCAACCACACTGGTCATATCCAAAAATTTTCTCTCATTTTGCATCTTGAATCTCTCATTCCTCTGTCAGGAGATGGGTGGCATGACATTTCATCATCAGCCATCTAGAATCCTGATTTGTCACTGCACCAATCAGAGGTCTTAAGTCTTCAAAGTTGTCTTCATGATGTTATTGTATAAATCAGTTCTACTGACTTCACTTTGCATCAATCCATATGTCTTTTCACGAGCCTTTCTGAAATTGTCCCTTTCTAATCAAGGAATGATATTCCATTCATTCCTATGCTGTCATTTGTTTAACCATTCCTCAATTTATGGGCACTTCTCTCCTTTAGCTTTCAGAGATCTGCCTGTATAATAAGAGCTGCTGTAAACACTACTGTACATGGAGGTCTTTTTCCTCTTTCATTGGAGATAGTTCATGTTGAAGTGCTTTATAAAGATTAAATCTTGTATAATGAAGGTCCAATAATCAATCTATCAATAAGCATTTAATTAGTGCCTATTATGTGCTAAGTGTTGGGAATACAAAGATAAAAATGAAAGAGGCCCTGCCCTCAAGGAGTTTATATTCTCTAGGAGACATTTGATTGATAGATAGACAGACAGACAGACAGACAGAAGTACATTAATGAATAAGATTTTTCACTTTTCATAGACATTCTTAATCTGAGATTAAATTACCATAAAATAAAATAAAATA
Source organism: Pseudochirops corinnae (assembly GCA_028646515.1). Classification (NCBI taxonomy): domain Eukaryota; kingdom Metazoa; phylum Chordata; class Mammalia; order Diprotodontia; family Pseudocheiridae; genus Pseudochirops; species Pseudochirops corinnae. The sequence goes on from CM053585.1 coordinate 427,870,233, forward strand.
AAATTACCATATTACTTTCATTATTGGATTTGGAATCAGAAGACTGGAGTCTGAATACTTTAAAAACCAGATCTGAAATTTCCCTTTCTAACCACAACTGCATATCCTTCTATTTCTCCCTTGCCTGAGCGCCCATAAACGATTCTTTGTCTTCTTCCACAAATTCTAGTCACTCCACCACTCTCTACTTTCTCAGTTCCATTATATCTTCATTGACCTTATTTTTCTTTCTTTGTGATCCTGACCTTAAAGATATACATATCTACCCCACTATAGAATCTCTTGCACCCAGAATCTATTGTCATTTAACTCTTTCCAAACTCCAGACCTGGATTATTCCCACCATCTGCCTTTTCTATTACTATTTGCATGCTGCTGAACTTTGCAGGAGAAAGTCTAATACCTGGGTTGACTGAGTCCACTACAAATTCATGTTAATTAATCTTAATTTTATCCTGACAGCCACACAACAATCTTTCTTCTCCTCTTGACTCTCTACCACCATTCCAGCAGTGTTACAATCTAAACTTCCTCTTTCCTCAAGCTATCCATGCTACCATTCTCCCCTCCTAATCAACATTAGACCTCACTATATAATATAATGATAAAACTGACACCATTCATCATGCACTCCTCTCTTCTCCCTAATTCTACTGTTCAAATCTCCTCCTGTTCATCATCAACCTCATTCTCTTTCTTTTGCTTCAGTCTCTAAATATACAGTAGCCAATGCCTCTACCTGTAGCCTTGATTTTGTCCCTTCCTGTTTACCTTGAAAATTGTTCTTTTTATTATCTTCCCTTTCTCTTTCTCTAATCCTCAATTTCTCTTTGCCCATTGACTTATCAAGTACATGTCAGAGATGGAACTTGAACTTAGGTCTTCCTCATATGAGGCTAATTCCTTATTTATTATATCGAGATACCTTTTGTGTCTATTTGTGTATATTCTTTAAGTATCAAGTTATGCATATCAATAAATATATGCGTATAAAATAATCAACCAAGCTTTAAAAAAATAAACACCTATAGACACACATGTATTTCATATAAAATCAAAGAATCTATCTTTGGTCCCATGTGCCGTTAAATAGTTTGTGTTTCATATCTTATATATTACTGCTTCTTTGAAGTAAAGGTCTGAACCAGCAAACAAATTGCCCTTCCCCAACCAAAAATCATATAAGAAAGAGCAGTGATGCATCTCAAAAATACTCCCTAGCACCCACCTTTATGAACCACTTACACTGCCTGTGATGAGCATGAATGACAGATCATTCAACATGATTACTGCTTGTTGATCCCTCAAGTCCAATCAATGAACACCTCTGACGCCCTCCATCCATATTGCTTTAGCACTAAATCTATTTATTTTTGACAAACAGACCTAAATGCTGCAAATGTAATATATTGTAGGACATCCCCTGTCTATTTCTTTCTTCATTGATCTTCATAAAGAAAAATATGAAAGTAAAATTGCTACAGTTTTTCATGTGCTATGCATTTGCCATGGACTCTATCAAACAAGCAAAGATAAGCTAATATTTGGGCAAATTCTGAAGCATTTGATGCATTATAAAACCTACGCCATATCCCTGTGGAAATGGAAAACTTTATTGTCATTTAAATTGCAATTCTACGTATACAAACATTGAAACTGTCAGAAGCAATTTTCTGTTCTTGCTACACCAATATCAGATGATTCAGGCAACTTGGCATTTGTTGGAATGTAGAACCGTCGGGAGGGTGGATGCTATGTTTTTAAAGCAATACTGAAATTCCCCATCTCTCTTGCTCATCTTCAGGTGGGATATGACCCAATTAAATGCAAGATGAAGAAAACCAAATCTCATCTCTTAAGCAACTGCTTGAAGGGGATGGTTCCCTTTGAGTCACAACCAAGGGTAGGGAGCAGCAGGAGTGTGCTGGAGCCAGCTCTAAGCAGGTCTAATAGTAAATTGCTAAATTTTCAGCATAAACATTTACACCTTGGAAATCAGCAAACATTACTAATCAGAGCTTGATTTATTGTTTTGTTTATTGTCTAGAATTAAGAAAGTAATGGAGAAAATATTAATAATGCAGATTAAACTTAAAAGTATGTCCTGCATTCCATTTTTTTCCTTCAGAAAGCCAGTTGTTAAATATTTACCATAGACCACCAGTAAACAGTCATTGTCTACACTTCTGAAAATTTTAGAAAAGAAAGGGGAGAGGGACAGTATTAGAAGATAAGTGATTCAGAAAACTTGTACTATAACTTTTATATGTAGACTCAGAATCACATATCCAGTACATGTCAGAGATGGAACTATATAAAACTATATAGTGTTATATATAAAAAAATAAGGTTCTAGAAAACCCTGTTGTATCCTTTCTGTTCAAGCATTCGATGTCATTGAATAGTGTGTCCTTGTTGGCTCTAGAGTTCTGTAATGGTAGGGGGTTTGAAGATCTTCCCTGCCCCTTAATAAGCCTAAGGAAATTTGAGAACCTTCCCTGGTTTGAAAATAGACTCTTTCCCCTATTAGGCTGAATGTGGTCATGTGGAGCCTGTGGTAGGAAGAGTTTGCTGAAGGGTGGAGCAGAGCCCACAGGAGAAGCTTGCTTAGGGGAGCCTTGTTTTTCAGGAAGGCCCACACCCTGTTACTTTGCAACTAGGCAGTGGGTCATGAGGGTTGTGATGTTCTCTGACCCTGGAGAAAGCTATATACACCTCTGATGTGAAGTTTTGCTTTGGGGCTCACCCATGGGATGAGTTGTGTGATTTGGCCAGATGAGATTCTAGGTAGCCATTGAGCCCCCTGGCTTTGAAAACCCAGACGTTGGTGCTTCTCCCTCTGGTGACTAACACTGTATGTATGTGATGGTCAGACAGCTAGAAGCCCTGTCTGTTGGTATGTTGAATTGTGTTATTTTCTCTGTATTTTTTGTCTACTTGTAATTTCTGTTTGTGTTCCCTAAAGTTCAGGGTACTGACTTTTTCCCCTGAACTAGGTAAATGATATATGTTTGATTAAAATAAGATTGTTAACCCCTTTTTGAGTTGCTTTCCTTTAGAAAAGCAGATCTAAGAACCTGTGCTAGCAGGCATCCTGGGTATGCTAGGGAGATTGCTGTTACAAGGATTTAAGAGAGTAGAGAAGGTTATTTCAACGTGTGCAGGGACAATTTTGATAGCTGGACATTTATAAAATAATCTATTATCAAATACTATAGTAATTGTTAAACTGTAGTCATCTTTTGCTGAACCTCCATAGTTAGGACCAAGAATTAAAACAATCTTCACACAAAAGGCATGTACTTCAGCACGTTGTAAGATATATACTGCATAAGAAAGCTTCAAATTGACCTGTGGAATGACTAGTGACTTTTTTCCTCCACTTTTTTCAGGATTGGGATAGAGGTATAAATGATCCATCAACTCTTCAAAGTGGCCCAATTAGGTATTCCTCATAACCATTTCATTTGGATGTCAGAAAAACTATTATTTCCTTCCTGCTAGATTTCTCTTTTCCCCAACCATTCTCTTTTCCATTATGGAACAAATAAAAACCAAAAGAAATATCACTTCTATCTCAGGTTCACATGGCACACATGGTAAATAGTCAGGACTGATGTTTGCTTTACTGAGCCCTTAGTCTAGAGTGAAATCCAACCAAGTCACACATTGTTTTGTTTGACCTCACTTTATAGCATCTTTCCATCCTACAGCTGTAAGTCCTCCTGAAAAGTAAATCACGTCAGCTCTAAGGCTAAATCTTTCAAATCCACTGAATGCGACTCATTTCCATTAAAATCTCAGGAAGTTTCAATGGCTGCCATTTTGAAGTCACATCATTCACATTCTTTTGGCCTGCACTTACAACTATTGATAATTCCTACAATCTCTAAGAATATCTTTCCTAAAATAGCTTAACTCTCTAGCTTTTCTGAGCATGTTCACAAGTAACATTTGACTCCATTTACTTTGCAAATATTATCATTAAATAAGCCACTAAGGTAGAAATAGCTTCTGAGTGCCAACAGAGAAATTGATTACTCTGCAAACCGATCAAAACACATGCTGCTGCTGCTATAGGCTTCAGGAGTCATTTGAAGCTGCTCAGCCCAATGCTGAGAAATTCCAGTTTTCTTTCAAGGTCTTAAACACCCTCTGTTCACAGTCATTCCTGTCATGGATGTTGAAGTGTTTGATTCTGCCTTCCTTAGACAACAAATGAAACCAGGAGTCACACCACTCATTTTCTATTACAGTCACATGGCTGTGTAGAATATAAAAACCAACTAAAGCAACTTGGAAAATAGCACTAAAATTTTCTTAGCCCACACAAGTTGATGATGGATTTGGGAGTTTGTTTTTGAATATAGCCTGCACTCATTTAAGGTAGGATTGATGGCATTAGAACAAAAAGTAAGAGAATTAACTATGTGACCTCCTCAACAAATCTTCCATGTCCACTCTAAATAAAGAAATATCTCTATTCTGGGGATACAATAGCCATAGGGTATCACAGTGGATAGAGTACACGGCCTGGAGTCAGGAAGATTCCTCTTCATGAGTTCCAAGCCAGTTTCAGACACTTACTAGCTATGAGACCCTGGGAAAGTCACTTAACCTCAGTTCCTTGTCTATAAAATGAGCTCCAGCTCATTTTAGAAGGAAATGGGTAGCATTCCAGTCTCTTTGCCAAGAAAACCCCAAAAAGGGGTCACAGAGAGTCAGACATGACTAAAAAATGACTCAACAATAAGAGATACAGAAGAAAAGCAAAAGGAGTAGACTAAGGTAATGGCAGATTGGGAAAGATGAATTTTACTTTGACAGAGAAGGGGAAGGAGTGTTTAAAAATAACCAAGTAATTTAATGGATCAGTCAACAAATAGGCCCAATCAACAAATATTTACTGAGCACTTGCATTGAGACTAGCGACAGGAGATATAAAAGATACAACATATCCTTGCCCTCTGTGAGCTTATCATTTATTAGCACGATAAGGCATAACTAGATAGTAAACGAACAGAAAAACTGTCACAGCAACTAAACAAAAGCACTGTCTCAACTTTCAAAAAGGTGCACGTTTCCAGTGTGGTTACAGAATATAAGAGCCCTAAGAGAATCTTCAAAATTACCACTATTTGACAGTGCACTTGGGCAAGATCTGGTAAGGACTCTGAGTACTAATACAGTCAGTCGTGTTTCTTTGCAGAGCTATGCAAACAATGCCTTGCATTGCCATAGTCTTGTATCCTGCTGACGGCAGCTATTTGAATATTTTCAGCCTATGCAAAAGACACAGAGCTTCCACTCGCACCTGTGCATATACACAGGCACGCACACACACGTGTACACACACGCACACAGGCATGCCCACACACAGGAATGCACACACACACACGCACACAAGCACATGCACACACACAGGCATGCACATACACTCACACAGGCATGCACACATACACGCACACAGGCATGTACATAGGCACACATGCACACAGGCACACAGGCACACAGACGCACACACACATACACAAGTACCTGAGTACACATGCACACAGCCACGCGCACACACATACACAAGTACATGCACACAAGCACATGTACACAGGCATGCACATACATGCATACACACAGGCATGCACACACACAAGCACATGCACACACACAGGCATGCACACATACATGCATGTACACACTTGCACACAAGCACACACACACACGCACACACAATCAAACAAAGAAAATGCAAAGAAGGCACCACAACAACAAGCAAGCAACAATGATCTTTTATGCCATTTTCAAGCAGATATTTCTTAAAGCTGTTTGTTTGAATTTGCTGTGAATTCTTTCTTTTCTTTCACACGACCAAACCTCTTCAATGAGCACTGCTGAATGTTACACTCAATTTCACATTATTTACAAAGGAAAGGTGTGACACCATGTGGTCCATGTTATCCCATAAACCTCATCAAGGCTTATACAGTCCTGCTTTATAGAACTATACTTCCTAGCAGTCCCCACTTTCTTTCTTTCTTTCTTTCTTTCTTTCTTTCTTTCTTTCTTTCTTTCTTTCTTTCTTTCTTTCTTTCTTTCTGCCTTCCTTCCTGCCTTCCTGCCTTCTGCCTTCCTACCTTCCTTTCCTTCTTCCTTCCTTCCTTTCTTTTTTTCTTTCTTTCTTTCTTTCTTTCTTTCTTTCTTTCTTTCTTTCTTCCCTTAACCACAACTGAGTCACACTGCATTTTTAGTACAAGTGTGCTCTGATCTACATTTCTGGATCACTTGAGAGGATATTTCATGTCTCTGGACATAAACTCTTTAGAGATTTTAGAAACCTGGAGAAAGTGACTGCTGGGCCTGATGGAGAATGGCACACTCCGCTGGTGCTTCAAGCCCTGAAATTAAGTGCATACTTGTTCTTAGTGCCAGTGCCATGGAGCAATATCAGCAATATGGGTTCTTGAATCCAAAAGTCCTAGAAGAATGATATTTATTTCAAACTCTAGTTGTCTCTCTATGAAAAAAAAAAAAGAAAACACATTGAGGGCATGGTCAAGACAGTTTTGTTGGTAATCCAACTTGGAAGAGCATGTGAGTGGGCCTGGGACACTCTGTGTAACTAAATTGTATTTTTAGTACTGATTTTCTTCTGAAATTTAGATCCCCAACTCCAGAAGCCTACCTGGATGCCCTAGGCTGGTACATGAAATTCAGTATGTCTAAAACATGCCCATTATGTTTTCCCCACACCAGTTCTTACTTCTGACTTCACTATTTCTAATAGTGGCTCTACCCTTCACTCTTCTTCCCCATGTTCAAAAATTTGAGGTCATGTTACTTCTCTTAAAATTCTCATACACAGTTATATACCAAGGTCTACCACTTCCATCTCTGACACATCTCTTATATCTGTCCCTCCTATTTCCATAGTGACCAGTCTAGGAGTATTCTCCTGCTCCCACCAATTATTGTGGGGTTATTCCCACCAATCAACTTCTTCAGACAATATTGCCAGAATTACCTTACACATATGTCAGTCTAATTATAATATTCGTCTGTTCAAAAATCTTTAGCCTGGCTCCTGGGGCTTAAGACAAAGTTAGTTTCCTTTGCTTGGTTTATAAAACCCTCCACAATGTGGCATTCCTCAAAACCTTTCTAATCTTACCTCATACTACTCCCCTCTACACTCACTGGACATCTGCCCAGCCCTAGCTGGTCTACTAAGACATCTGACCATAGCCTGTGCTCTCTCACTTCCTTGCCTTTACTCACATAGCTATTCAAATCAATCAATTAATAAGTATTTATTAAGTACTTATGTGCCAACCACTAAGCTAAGTTCTGGAGATACAATGAAAGGCAAGAAACAAAACAAAACCAAAAAATAGCTCTGGACCTCATGGAGCTCAAACTCTAATTGGGAGAAGTAAAGGATCTTTTCTCAGCTAAATCTCATATCTAACCCCAGCACCTAGAATAATTCAGGAGATGCTTAAGAAATGTTTCTTGAGGGGTGGCTAGGTGGCACAGGGAATAGAGCACTGGCCCTGGAGTCAGGAGGACCTGAGTTCAAATTCAGCCTCAGACACTTGACACACTTACTAGCCATGTGACTTTGGGCAAGTCACTTAACCCCAATTGCCCTCCAAAAAGAAAAAAAAAAAAAGAAGAAGAAGAAGAAATGTTTGTTGAATGGTGTTGTTTTGCCCTTCTTTCTCGAAGTGGACCATGACATTGGGAAGGTGATGTCATGACTACCAAGTCAACTGGATTTAAGTGAAGCTGCACTGTGTAGTTACCAGCCTTATTTTCTCCTCTGGAGTCATGTGAGTCCAGTGATAAAGATCGGTTGGTTTGTTGAATGGCTAGATTGATGTTTGGGTTAATTAATTGATTGATTGATTAATTAATTAATGAGGCAAACATATGAAGAGAACATTCCCCTACCACTCAAGGGCAGGGTCTGAAATGAACAAAAGACATCATAGGATTCTTTTAGTTCCAAATTCATACCACCAATGTCAGATCTTTACTTTCAGTCTCACAAAGAATTAGTACAGCTGAAGAAAATCATTTTAAAGTTTTTGGCTCTGGGATCCATGTAAATGTAATGTCTGTTATGTCGCCTACATTGTATTTGGAAGCTAGAGTCAGTCCTATCTAGAAACGGAGCCCTACCCTCTTCCCTGCACAGCATAAATTCCAGGGTGTTGGGCAGGCTGCTTCTCCGAGCTGTGCCCTCCACAATAATAACAAACCCCAGCACAGCCAGCCTCATCCCTACCTCTCACACTCTTCTCTTGCCTTTCTCTCCACCCCCTGGGGAGCCCACTCAGAAACGGGATTTCTCTTCAGAATGTCTCATTAAGATGATTACAGCCTTCTGGCTTTCTACTGGAGGTCACTCTCAATGTCCTTGTGTGTGTATGCAATTTCAAATGATGTTCTGTGTTTTGTTCCTTTGCCCCTAAGGCATAGCTTATCCACAGGAAAGCGTCCAGTTTGAGGGGGCAATTTGGGGGAAATCAATCTCTCCGTGGGGATAAGAGAAGTATAAGAATCCAAATATATGGGATCACCAAAGAACTTTTTAAAACTTTAGTGGTAGGGATGGGAAAGATGGACAGAATACTAGACTTGGAGTCAGGTAGACCATGATTTAAATCTTACTTGTGAGATTCACATGCTGGGTGAGCATGGACAAATAACTGAGCCTCAGTTTCCTCATTTGTAAATGCCTATAGCTTCTAACTCTCCAGATAAATGTAAGGCTTAAATAAGATCCTGTTATATGGAAGGGCTTTGTAAACTTAAAAGTTGGTTTATCTATTACCATTATTTTACAGTTAGTAGCAATAGTAATCTACAAAATTGGTATCCCCAAACAAACATTTCTGAAAGAACCAGTCTCCCACCTGGGCTGTAATAGGAGACACTTGGAAGTTTCTGAAAAAATACCTGCTGTCTCTTCAAACCAGAGGCTTAATTTCAGATTTGTTTTCTAATCCCACCTCCCAAATCTGGGGATCCCCATCACAGGCTCTGAATTGGTGGAGGCTGGGGAGGGGCAGGGCGCTGTACCTGATCTTCCATTTCTTTCTCCCTCTCTCCCTTCCCCGATGAGAAGTCACTTTTCTGACACATCCTACAGCCGAATCCTGTCTCCGAAGCTCGTGACTCGATGTGACCTGTGACAAAGCTCTTCACCTCCCCAGGTCCAAGGTTCTTCATCTTTAAAATGAAGAGGCCAGACTAGATGGCTTCCTTTTATCTCTTGATCTATAGAACTACAAAATTAATACTACAAAACCGATTAGGTAAATGCTTTAAGGATCAAAGATGGGGGCCCCTAGAAAGGTACAGCTTGGTTGCAGTGTTTATCAAAATGGTTTTTGTCTATTGCTCACTACCTGACACCAAGAACCATTTGTTGTTGCTTTGTTTAGTTGTTTTGCTTGTGTCTGATTCTTCGTGACCTCATTTGGGATTTTCTTGATAAAAATATTAGAGTTGTTTGCCATTTTATTCTCCAGCTCATTTTATAAATAAGAAAACTGAGGCAAATGGTGTTAAATGACTTGCCCGGGGTTACACAGCTACCAAGTGTCTAAGGCCTAATTTGAACTCAAGTCGTCCTGACTCCAGGGCCACTATTCTATCCACTGTACCATCTAACTTCCCTACACCGAGAACTATAGTTTTAAATCATTTATAGATTGAAACTTAATTGTTAGCTCTCTAAATAGAACTTCTTTTTTCCTGGTTCCTAGAGAATGGTTATAGAAATCAAGGAACTGAATCACATCAACATTTATATTCTTGTTATAAATGGTTGCATACAACAAAAGGAAGTCACAACAAAATGGAAAGATGCCTCACTGTTCTTCCTAGAGAAGCAAATAGAGGAGTCAGGAGAGTCATAAGTCCAGAACTGAAAGGGTCCTTGAAGGCCATCCTGCCCAACCACCTCATTGTGCAGATGAGTCCCTGTAATGGTAGTAGGAATTTGAAGATCTTTCTTGCCTTGGTGAATCTGAGGATCTTTCCTGATTTGAAAATATACACTGCCCCCTAATAGGCTGTAGGTGCTCCTGTGGAGCCTGCAGTGGGAAGAGTTTGCCGAATGGTGGAGCAGAACCCATAGGAGAAGCTTGCTCTGAGGGAGGCTTGTTTTTCAGGAGGGAACAACTTCTATTACTTTGTAGTCAAATGGGTCATGAGGATTGTGACATTGTCTGACCCAGGAGAAGGCTATATATACACCTGTGAGGTGAGGTTTTGCTTTGGGGCTCACTTTGAGAAGAGTTGTGTGATTTGGCCAGATGAGACTCTGACTTTGAAAACCCAGATGTTGATGCTTCTCTCTCTGATGACTAACTGTATGCGTGTGATGGTCAGACGGCTAGAAGCCCTGTCTGCGGAATTGTGTTATTTTCTCTGTCTCTATTTTTGTCTGCATGTGACTTCTGTTTGTATTCTCAGTTCAAGGTGCTGACTTTTCCCCCTGAACTAGGTAAATGATACGTGTTTGATTGAATAAAGTGAGACTGTTAATCCTTTTTGAATTGCTTTCCTTTAACAAAAAAGCAGATCAAAGAACCTGTGCTAATAGCCATCCTGGGTATGCTAGGGTGCTTGCTGATACAGGCCCACAGGGGCTAATTTCTTCAAGGTCGCACACAGGTAGAAAGTAGCAGATAGCACTGGAACCCAAGTCTTCCTAATCCCAGGGAGTCAGTGTTCTTTGTCTTATACTACACTGTTTTTATCCAGAATTCAAAGGCAAGAAGAAACATCATTGGATGGGATGCTCAGTCATGCTATATTGCAGCAATCATGATGAACATTTGTTTAAAAAAAAACAAACCATGAAGATAATTGCAGCTTATGTACCAACATCTGTTACTGAGGGTAGGGAGATAGAGAAGTTTTATGGAAAACTGGATGAGAATCCCTCAAATTAAATCATCATACCTGACAATTAGTGACTTCAATATAGAGATGGGTATAGAGGAGGAGAACAAGAGTTGTTGGAAAATAGTATATAAGGAACAAAAGTAGTCAAGGGTTTACATATTACACAGAAGCTTTATGTTTATAGGAGGCTTCGTGAACAATCTGAAGGTAAAATAGATAGAATTATGAACTTAGAACCAGAAAGATTTGAGGTCACATTCTCTCTCAGAATCTTATAAACTGTGTGAACAGGCGCAAGTCATCCAACCTCTCTGAGTCCATTTTATCTTCTCCTACAAAAAGTCGATAATAATGAGGCTCTTATGAACTAATGCATGTAAAGTGTTTTTGCAAACTTTAAAATCAAGTTCAAAATAAATTAAAATTAAGATGTCAGTTAATAGTAGTAGTAGTAGTAGTAGTAGTAGTAGTAGTAGTAGTAGTAGTAGTAGTAATACCTACATCAGAGGATTGTGCTGTGAAGCTAACATAAGAGGAAAGTAAGTAAAAAGGCAAAGGAATATGGTGGTGAAGTCCACACCCTGAAATATGGTTTATTTAGGCCCTTCCTAAAAATGAAGTTCAAGGGGAACTTGTAAGTAAGAAGGGGACCAAAGGGGTGGAGGGTACCTGAAGCATGGTGCAAAGTCTGGAAAGGGAAGCATAGCTGGCGTTGACTAGGCTTGAGTAACCTAAATTGCTTATTTGCCCAGTAACCTCTGGTTAAAATTTATCATGTTTAGTTACAAGACATCAAATAAGGGATCAGATCCATAAACTATCTTGTCTATGGAATTGTTAACGACTTGGCAATTACTCAAAGGCTATAATAGCTTATTAGGAGACGATTATGATTCTACAAGTGTCGGAATTTGACTCCAAGCCTGATATACTCCATGGCTTACATAACTAATTCTCTCCTTCCAAGAGAAAAACCAGTAAGACATTTTTTTAAATGTCGTGGGCCAAACATACACAATTGTACTTATGAAAAAAATAACCAATCAAATTAAAAGGGTACTAACACTACATATGTATATCCAACAGATACAAGGCCTGGACCTGGATCCTAACGGGAAATGGTTCAGTCATGTCTTGCATCATAAACCACCCCAAAGTCAACTATCTTGCTTACATATGTGATGCACAAACAATAATGATTCATCTTTCCCAGCTGACTCTAATAAAATGAGTAATAGCCATGGGGAGGCAGACCAGTTCAGTGAATCGAGTGCAGGTGTGAGAGACAGAAGCTAATAAATTCTCACCCTAGCTTTGCCCCAGGCTTCCAGCTCAGTTTCCTCACTCACTCCCATCTGTTACTTGAAACAAACCACACTTTTCAGTCATATGGGGCTGTGGGAAAAAGTAATAAATAGAAAAATGCTGAGGAATGGAGAGTTTAGAAACAGCAGGGCCCACTCCCCAATATGAGCTTTATGTTGCAGACTTCACAATGTGAAATATGCTCGTCTGATATGGAGACATCTAAAGAGGAATAATAATGCCTTGCATTTATAGAGCACTTCAAAGTTTAAAAGTTTATTACAGATCTTATCTCCTTTGAGTTTCATGATGACCTCATGGGATAGGTTATTTCCCTACAGATATTATTGTTCCCTATTTTACAGATCAAGACACTGAAGTTCAGATTATTAAGTGACTTAGGGACAGTACCTTGCCTGCCTCAGTTTCCTCATCTACAAAAGGAACTGGAAAAGAAAATGGCAAACCACTGCAGCATCTTTGCCAAGATAGGATCATAAATGAGGTCACAAAGAGTTGGACGTGACTGAAATGACTGAACGACAACAATAACATGCTCCCTCCACCAACACAGAGAACCCATTCTCTTTATTTCCCATGAGTAGCTGGGACACATGTACTGAGGGGCTCTTCTTGCCTTACCCAGTCGGGTTTGCAGGGAATAGACATGTAACAAGTTCTGATTCCAAGGTCAGTACTTGAAGTCTCTTCTATTTGCTAGGACCTTCTAGACCCAGCAGAGCTCAAAGATCACTGACATGTCCTGGAAGAGTTCAAGGTCATGGGTTTAAAAAAATAGATTCATTTTTTTCTGAGACTATAGTTTTTTTTTTTTTAATGCTTTTACTGAACACATTTTTATTACTCATTAGACTTTCTTTATTACCACTGAATCGACACTCCCTGTCCTCTAGGGATGGGTCGCCTTCAGAATATAATGCAAATTTTACTACATACACAAGAAAATTATATACACAAAGAATTTACATGCAGAACATCTTATCCAAGGACCAACTAAACAGCCCAGTTTGAGTAGAACTGAGAGTGCACAAGGGGTATGATATGAATTAGAACTGAAGAGGAGGTGTATGCTGGAGTACAGAGAATGTCAAACAGAGCTTTAAAATACTGTTATTGCACAATGTCTTATTATTGTGCTACTTTAATAGCTTTTGGGTCTAAAGTTTCTCATATGTAAAAGAGGGGTTCAATCAATCAACAAAAATTAATTTGCCTACTATGTGCTGGGCACCATGCCAGAGACTGTTGGTATCAATGAGAAAAGAGAAGATTCTGCTTTTAATAATATAAGTGAGTGTTTGTGTAAAGGTCTTAAAGATAATTAGAAATGCAAGGAAGCAGAGATGAGGAGGGAATACATTGCAGGTATGAGGAAACACCAATGCAAAGATACAAGGTCAAGAAATGGAGTGTAATGTATGAGGAGGAGTAAGAGGGCAGTGATCTCCAAGGTCACATCTAGTGCTGAAACTCAGGAAACATTATATAATTTCATAATCCCAGGTTAAAAATTAATACCATTTTGTGGTATTTTGCTAACTTTTCAAGTCTAATTACTTGCGTGTGGGTACTAATTAATTTTTCATTCCTATCCACAAAGTATTGTTTAATATCCATGCAAGGCAATGTCCCTTTAAGGTACTACCATTACGGATTGCATTTATGTGATCCTTATATCTATTTGCAAATGAGTTTAGAATATAGTGTTTCTATATGAGCACAGAAAGAAACCAATGAAATGGTGTAAAGGTGATCCTGGGTTCTGGATAGGCCGATGAAGAATAAGTCTGATAGGTCTGGTAGATCCGACCAAGTCATCACCAATCTGGCTAAATGTTGAGGGATTTATCACCAATAGGTTGGTTACCAGTGATAACTTTTTTTTTTTCCATACAAAGTACCTCATGAAGACCATTAACCAAGTAATGGAGAAGTTACGATCTGCTTCAGTGGAAAGACTAACTATTCTTATGAAATCACAACTTTTTTTGAAATATTGAAACACTAAAGTAAAAAGGGAAGAAAAATGGGAACAGGACCCATGATGCAGAGATTTTTAAGAAGCATACCAGAGATTATGTAAATTATTTTAACACAGGAATAGGAAATAGGACTTTAGTCAAAAGCGATCAATATAGTACAATGTGAAGCTTCTTCCTCTATTCTTGTATCATATAGCTTTGAAATAAAACAAGTATTTGAGCAAGGAAGAAAGCAGTATGTACAGTTGTAGGCAACAAGGTCTTGTGTTTGATAGGTTGGGGTGAAAAGTCACCAGACTGAGTGAAGGTAGCCCACAAATGCCAGGTTGTCCTCTGGGGTAGCCCAATCCAACTCCATGGGCCTAGCACAAACACCTACTTGCTGTCAACGAGCCAGGTTGCCCCTTTGCCTTAATACTCTTACAGTATAATAGGTATTGAGATGCAAAAGGACCTTGGCAGCCATCTTGACCAGCCACTTCATTTTCACAAATGAGAAAGCTGAGACCCAGGGAGCTGAAATGATTTACCCAGGGCCAAAAAAGTAGAAAATATTAGTTAGGATTTGAACCTAGGTCCTTTGACACCAAAGTCAGTGCTCTTTAGGTTGTACCACACAGCTATCCTGTAATACACAAATAAACATAGAGATGGGAAATATGTCTTGGATTCAATTATAAAAGTCAAAGTTAGAAACACCATTCACATATGAACCAAGACAAAGGCACAAAATGGTGGGTTTGGAAACAGTTGTAGGAGCTCTCCAAATATCAAAGACATGAAATATACCATGTGCAAAATTAGAATTCTCCGCACATATTTTGATGCTAATTTAGAATCTTAAATCTCTCTTCTACATTTCAAAGCTTCACCATTCACATTTAAGTTCCAATTTTTCTTGGACTCAATATATGGATGTGAATTTGGCTGGCTGAAAAATGCAATTAAAGATGCCTAGTAGGTATGTCCTGCGTCATTTCTATATTCTCCGTATGCTGGGCAACTGCAGTTTCAAAAAGAGAGGAAGAATATTATGGCTGATTCTATTATCCTCAACAATTATCTAGAATTTTCACTTACATAAACAGGGAGTGGTAGGAGAATTGGAGAGAGGGGGAGAAAAAACTTTGGAAGCACATCCGTCAGCAATACTGTCAAACCATCCAACTGAGAAATCTTTAGCAACTAGGCTGCTTGCCACTGCAACTTTTCTGATTCAAATTGCATTATTAATATTCGCTGCTACCTCCTTTTAAGCAATGGCTTAGAAAAATGCCAATTTCAAATTATGCTAAGAAAATGAAACAAATGCATGTACCCTTTGACCAAGGGATCCAAATGCTATAGACACATAATCTAAGGCAGTCAAAGATAAACAGGAAGACTATTTCTCTCTCTTTCTCTCTCAACTTATTTATAATATGTATGTATTATATACATGAAATGCATGTATATATGCATGTATGTATAGGTATGTATATGTGAAAGTATGTATATATACATACATTATACACACATGATATATACAGATATTATACACATGATATATATATATATTAAAGCATCTCTTTTTGTTGCTACAAAGAAATAAAGTAGATGTTCATAGACAGCAGAATGAAATGAACAGAATTGTCCTGGAATCAAATCCCACATCAGATATTGTATTAGCTCAAAAAAGTCACTTAACCTCTCTGGCTTAATTTTCTCATGTGTAAAATTGGGAGGAGGGAGGCAGGTTGGACTCAGTAGCCTCTAAGGCAGTGGTTCTCAACCTTCCTAAGGCCGCGACCCTTTAATACTGGTATGTGGGCATATCTACATGTGGGCGGACCCACCTGGAGACAGAGGAGAGATGTCTCAGTTCCTAAGACCATTGGAAATATGTGTTTTCTGATGGTCTTAGGTGACCCCTGTGACCCCTGTGTAAGGTCATTAGACCCCCAAAGGGGTTGCGACCCACAGGGTGAGAACCACTGCTCTAAAGCTCCTTCTAGAAGTATAAGGAGACAGATAAATTGATGCGAAATGGAGTAAGCAGAACCAGGAAAGGAATATATAGGATGATTTACAATGAATATAAATGGAGAGAAACAAACAGAAAGTCTAGCTGTATAATTGTAATCGCCAAGCTTGAACCTAAAGAAGAGTATGAGAATGTCTTTGCAGAGGTGGGTGACCACACTTGTAAAATATTGCATGTAACAGCCAGTTTGTTTGCTGTGTTGGTTAGTTTTACTGAAGTACTTTTTTTCTCTCTTAAAAAAATTTCTTATAAGGATTGGCTCTTTGGAAAGAGAAGGGATATATTGGAAAATGAAGATGATATAAAGACAAAAGATACCTATGGAAATTTTAAAAAGAAAATAAGTGAGATTGTCATGAGGGAAAGGGCTATGTAAATAGTAACAGAACCATTCTAAATTGCCCACTCTTCTCTGGATATCCAGTAAGAACCACCAAGACATGCAGCAGCATTTCTAGCTAAGTGCTAGGGGCAGTCCCTGCCCCCAGTGCCATCAGTCACTTTCACTGCAATGCCAGCAAAATATTTACCCAAACTGAAAACGGGTCCCTTGGAGATCATAATCCATCCACACTTTAAGGGTACTGAGGTTAGGAAGCAGCTATATATGATGTGTAAATCTAAAATTTAATCCTAAAACAATACTCCATCCAACTAGATCAGAGGTCGCAGTATGGGGACTATGGAAAGGCCCATAGGGAAGCTTCCCAAGGAAAGTACAGGGTATGCAATTCCACTCCCCTTCCCCCCAAAATAACATGACAAATGAATGCTTTTTCTTAAATATAGAGTTTCAGGATATACATTGCTCCTCCCTTTCATCTAAAACTTGAACTTTAAACTTTATAATAACACGACCATTTAAATTTCAAAAGAACATTTTTTCTTCAAGTTACTCTGAATTTCTGGACTGGCTAGACTCGTCCTCTGTACAACTTTGAATCAGCTGAGGGGTTTCTTTTTGTTCATGAATTAACCGTATCTTTAGAGCCTTTTTTCCCTTTTGTTCATCTCTCCCTTACAACTCTCTGGTCCCCTAGTCGCCTCAGGTAGCTGTCAACTAAGGAAATTTAATTGCTTGCCGTAGTGCCATAGGCAATGAGCATCAAAGGTAAATTCAGAACTCAGGTCTTCTGACTCCTGAGCCAGTGCTTTCTTCTCTGTATTGTACTATCACAAAATTAGTAGAAATAATCCAGCTGGATATGAACCTAAGTCTTCTTGACTCTAAGGCCAGGGCTCGGTCCAATAGGTCATGTTACCTCTGCTCATATAATTGAAACTCAGATGATAGGATCAAAGATTTAGAGCTGGAACAAATCTCTGAGTTCATTTAGTCTAACTCCATTTTATTGACGAGTAAACTGAGGCCCGAGGAGGTTTCATGATTTATACAAGGTAATAAAAGTAGTAAGTAGCAGAACTGGGATTTAAAACATTATACTTTGATTCCAAATCCAATGCTCTCGTCACTGCAACCATATCTGCTTTCTGTGTTCTCTTAAAGCTGATCCTGTTTTTCAGTGATTATATCATTAATACACTAATTTTTCCAACCCCCATTTCTCCTTCCTATAACCTAACCCTTAGATAACATTATGTTAGTAAATCCAGTTGTCAATGCTTTTCTTTCTACAATTTCCTTTCAACCATACTCTGTCTTCAATAACCAGCCTCCCATTCACCTCCCACAAAAAAAAAAAAAAAGTGACAACACAAAGAATGAGAAGCCTTAGGCTTGGGAGAAATTGAGTTTTAATGTTTTAATGTCATCACTGCTGAGCAATGGTAAAACTTTAAGGCAAAGTGCTTTACAAACTAACCTTGAGAATCATTGCTCGACTCCCATGGAGAAGGGAAGCATTAACTTCCATTTTCAGAGGAAATCAGAGAAGTCAGGATTAAGTGGTTTTTCACAATGGAGTAAGGGGTCTCAAGAAAGGCAAGGGTTCAACTGGAAGAATAACATGCAGCTGACCTTTTAACAATTTTTTTCCCTCGTATATGACCCTTTAGTCAAGAAACAGTGAGATATTTTTAAAAAATTTGAAAACACACACACATACGGCCATGTGTATGTGACATACTTTAAGGCTTAAGCTGTATTATTGACATTTTGCATGACTTTCTTAAGTCTACCCAATTAAGGAAATAATAAAGCCCTGATTTTTGTAACATTTGTCAATTTCTGAGGTACAATTTTCACACTAAAAATTGACAATTGTCTCTGGAGAGTCTGTCTGAGATGGCTTTGCTACATCCCTGCCAAGGGCTCAGTCTCTGAGATCTTCAAAGAAAGGAAGTTACCTACCTGTGAAGAGTAAGGTTATAGATATTAAAAAAAGCAAAGACAGGAAGTGGACAACATTTTGAGATCCTATCTAGCCTAGTGATACTCCAATTTCTTACCTGTTAAAATTCAAATATTTAAGGAAGAAGGGTTGCATACTTCTTTGAATATAGTCTTTATAGGCAAAAGTCATCATTTCTTAATTGCTGTTAGTTCTCCAATTCTATCAAGATCTGTGATTTTATCTGTCTGGTACAACACAAGCCATCTTGGTAAGACTTAGTAAGAAAGTTTCCTAAGGTTCAGAGAGCTTAAAAGAGCCTATCATTGTCACACAGCTAGTAAATATCAGAGGTTTGACCTGCAAGTTTAACTCAGATCTTCCTTATCCAAGATTCTATCCATCAAGCCAGTGTTCCTCTTTCTTATTGTCAAACACTATGTATACAATATGCTCATTTCAGTTAAGTCAAATTTTAAAATTACAGTTGCAGAGAGATTGGCTAACTTGCCTAAGTCACGCTGGTAAAAGACTCAGAAAATATCCATTTCTTGAACTCCTAAGTTCTCCATTACTCCCTTAAGGCAATGCTTTGGAGGAAGGACACAAAGCAAGCCATTACTTCATTTAGTGTTCTGAACATGAATCAGTTCAACTCATAATAACCTTTACTGAGCGCTGCCTGTATACAAAGATCTCTACTAAATCCAAAAGAAGCTCCAAAGATAATTAAGAGGTAGTCCCTGCCATAAAGAGGTGCATTCTTGTAGAGGAGATGATACATACAAAACTAACTATAAATCACTGATTTAGTAAGTTGGCAAGACTTTATGAAGTGCCTCCTTCGGAACAAACATACTGTTAGGTACTAGAAATAAAAAAAAAATAAAGCAATCCTTGCCCTTAAACAGCTTACATTTCAGTTCAGAGTAAGACAATAAGGGGAAAGAGAACATGATGAATATAATAGAGACGTGTAAGAAAAAATATCATGTCATTGTTTTATCAGTCCTTTATTTAAGGCTTGTGATAATAGGACTGTTGCAGAAACACAAGAAATTCATTGATAAATATATTTTAAAGGGTATATAATGCAGATAGAAAGGAAATTATTTAACAAAAACCAGAAAGTATGGTTTTATCTTTGAAGAATAAATTCAGGACAGGCAAATAAAGCTAGGGACAATAAAAAGTTGGATTTAGTTGTTGCTGTTTGGGGGGAGGGGGAATTCCAAGAAAAAAGATGAGGTTAAAAGAAGAGCTAGGATACTGCTCAGGGTTAATAAAAATGATGATAATTATTTTAGATGAGAAAATGGAACTACTCAACTAGTTTTGTTTTTTTCCTTTTGCTTTTTTGTCCTCAAGGACAATAATTTCTGGACTAGAAAGGATGGAACAAAAGTGGCTTAAAAGAAGTTGACACCCAAGATGAGAAGGGTGATAGTAAAGCACATACCTGTCCTTTATGACGTCATACCACCAGGCTCAGATGAATTACAATTCAGAATATGGAAAGAAATGGTACACAAAAGACTGAGCCATTGTCAGAGAGGATGGGAGAGGTGCCACAGGAGTACATAAGGGCAAATGGTTTTCTGATTTTCAAAAAAATAAAAACAAAAGTAGAACACAAAGCCAATAAACCATAGATCCCCAAAGTTAAGTATGATTCCTGTCTAATTTTTAGAATATTATTATTTAGGAACACATGGAAAAAGGAAGCTGTGACTACTGACATCACGCATGGCTTCTTGAATAACAAGTCATGCTGGACTAATCATATTTCTTCTTTTATTATTTTGACAGGATTAATACATCCAAGGACTGCTGTAGGTAGTTTACCTAACATTCAGGAAAGTATATGATCAAGTCTCTTATGCAACTCTCGTGGTCAAGATGAGGAGATATGGGCATGATAAGAATTCAGTGAGGTAGTTATATAACTGGCTGAATGCTCAGAACCAAAGAGTAGTTATTAACGAGGGTCATTAATGAAATATTCCAAGGATCTTCGCTTATACGTAAGGTGTTCAATATTTATCAATAATATAGATAAATATATACATGTCATGCTTATTAAATTCGCAGCTAGAATGATGCTATAGGGGAGGAGAATGTGACTAACATGTGTATGACAGTAAAGATCCAAAAAGATCGTGACAAATTAGAATGTAGAACTAAATATTATGAGCTGGAATTTAATAGATAGATATTAGGCACAGTGCATAGAGTGATAGGCCTGGAATCAGGAGAATCCAAGTTCAAATCCAACCTCAGGTACTTTCTCACTATGTGACCCTGCAATCTCAAATGAATCATCATATAATAATGGCAGCTAAGAAAACCGATGCAATCTTATATGCATTCAGAGAAGCAAAGTATTCAGAATATGGGAAGTGATAGTCTCAATGTGCTCTGCCCTGCTCACACTGATGTGTTCAATTGTAAGTGGTACATTTTAAAAAGAACAGTAATACATTAGAGAGCTTCCAGGAGAAAGCAACTAGAGTTCTATAGGATGTTAAGTCTATGTCACATGAGGATCAATGGAAAAAATGGGAACAGTTAGCCTGGAGAAGAGAAGACTTAAAGAGACTCTGATCACTATATTCATGTATTTAATGAGCCTTCACATGGAAAAGAGATTAGACTTGTTCTTCTTGGTCCTAGAGGACAAATCTAGGAAATGGGTGGACATTACCAAGAAACAGATTTAAACTTAATATAAAGCAAACTTCCTAACAGTGGAGCTAATCCAAAAGTAGAATGGGAGGCTCCAGGAAGTTCAGGAATCCTCTTCATGAATGATGTTCAAGCAAAGATAGAATGATCATTTGTTGGATGTGAGGGGATTCTTGTTTAGGTCCCTTGTTGGACTAAGTAGCCTCTGACTCCCCTTATGACTCTAATTCTGTGAGTTCATGTGAGGTGGAAATCATTTCTGGCAAAGGGTAATTAGAGAAGGCACCATATGAACCAGGTGTTGAAAAATGGACCTAATCACTCTTCCATAAGACAACCCTTCAAATACTTGAAAGGAGCTATCATTTCTCCCCACCCCTCCTCCATATTCTCTTTTCTTCAGTTTTGTCAACTGAGCCTCATGTAGCATAGACTCAAGGATCTTCCCACATTCTCAAATCCTCAAGAAGTGATGATGATGCTAGTTCCATCCCCTCTATCATGAAATAGGCACCAAGAGAGGAGAAAATGTCTGGAAAGAACTCGTCCAAAGGAAATGAGGATATCTTACTTTGTTACACTCACAGGTATTAGGCCTTAGGACCTGGTAGGTAGACTGTATGAATGGCTTAGAGTGGGTTAATGAAAGGGGAGAAAAAAGGACAGATAGATGAGCACAAGAACATCTCCCACTTCCACATGACTGGAGGCAGATAAAATAATCAGACTGTGCCTGTGGCTTTGAAGTATAGGCAATAACTCTGCCAAATATTGCAATCCATAGTTCACTGACCCTTGACATCATAATGATTACCAGGTTCTCTCCACACAGAGAGTAATCTTCTAGCCCCAATTCAGGCAGATTCAAGTGTACAATCCAATGTGACTGAGACACTGGGTGTCTTGTAGAAATAAACACACAACAAACTAATAAAAACAAGACCTTTTCTCAGCCATAGTAACCATGTTCTGCATTCCATTAACCTGCTGACACTGTTTGTAGGGTAACAGAAAGGTCACTGAAGCCTAAATCCTCTCCACAAGTCTCCCTCCATGCAATCATCTGAAAAACATGAGCTTTATTAAATAACAGCTACCCTCTTTCTGAGAAGGCCGTGGGAAGGTGATGCTGGGCTCAGGTGTCTGGATCTGTTTTATTATCACCCCTTTCATTTGCGTGGTCCCTTCCCTCAGAGGCATGTTTCACGATATCTCACACATGGCCTTGCATTAATCTTTAAAATGCCCCCAGAACAGGAGAATGGGGACAATCCTGACTCTACACCTTTTTTCCCATCCAACTATGTAGGAACTAAAACCAGGGACTAAATATTTTTATGGAGCCAATTTTGTCATTCAATACAGACAGATGTTCAAGGGGGAAAAAAATAACCTAACTCCAGCCCTAGGTAAAGCCTTCATGGAAGACATAACAACAACAAATCTGGAAGGTATCCTAACAAGATGCCGCACAAAATTAACAAAACTTGGGCCTCATTTCCCTCAGGCACCTAATACTTCTTTGCTATAAAAAAGAAAGAGCACTGATAAACATTCTCAGACAACATAATAAACAATTTAATAAAGAAATAATTTTGGAACAAGAAGACATCATCTCACTGAGCAAGAGTGAAGGCTGGTAATAAATACAGATTATTGGATTGGTGGAATGCAATAAAAAATGGTTTACTTGTAGTCTATGAAATGACAAAGATTTAAGAATGGAATTTTTTTTTTAAATCACCATAAGCAACAACCACATGAACTCATAACATGATCTCAACTATATAATTAGACACCCAACAGTATCTTGACAAAGAATCACTGATTGAATGACTGAAATGTGGGTTTATTTATAGAAATAAAGGGGCCTATAATGGCAATTTAAGATTATGTCATTGCCACCAGAGGTTAAAGACAGTTTGTCTTTAAGAAGCTTGGTCTAAATGATCAACCCATTTTAAGCAAAGAAACAATAGAAATTGTGCAGCACATAAGTATAGGTTGCCAAAGTTTAGTACCTATGAAATACTGAGCAGAACCTGACTTGGTAGTTCAATTTATACATCCAAAGTTCACTATTTTTCATAAACTAACAGATTACATCCCTATGCTTTAAATGCAGACATCAAAATGTTCTTGAGAATTCAAAACATAAACCATAATGGAACTGAACCATGATTGCAGTCTATAAATACCAATAAATAACAATGATCCATAAAAATGTAAAAATAATGTTTTAATAGATGTCGCCACATAGGATACTCATAATGTCTAAGCTATGGAATGAAAGGCTTTCAAAACACAGGGTTCTAGTGTAAGAAATCAATATTACATATAGGAATGGGGTGAAGTACCCATCTTAAATATCATATCATCTTCTCTATTACTGAAATTGTTCCAAAGATGTTCAGTGAGCCTACAGAAAATGAACATACATCTCAACATTTCTGAATGAATGAGTAAATGAGAGACTGAATGAATGAAAACGTGCTTATTAAATGCTTAAGTCCAAAAAATACAACTAGAAGATAAAATAGAAAAGTTGAGACAGTCTCTGCTTTCTAAACTCAAATTAGAGATGATAGCACATAGAAATTCAGTTACAGAGAGGATGTAAAGGCAGTCTTAAAAGTGCAATGAATGACAAGGTCCATGGCTCCTTATATTACATCATTAGTTCAGATGACTATGGTAGGAGTCTGGACAGAGAAAAGACAGAGTATGTGATAAAGACTAGAGAATTTAGAAGCAAAGAGAGTGAAGACAGTAAGGCCGAGTAGTCTTCTATCTCACCAAAGGAATAAAATTGAAGAATCTCATCTCATCCAAGCCATGGGAGATATGAAATATCTGGGTTCTAAGCTGACCAGGCCCAAGGGAGGGGCACATCATTTTATCTACTTATACAACAGTCCACAAAATATTAAACATAAAAGATTAATAGTATAGTGACTTGTCCCAAGATTGTTTAATCTCAACTCCATAAAAATTATTAGAAGAATGAGATAATAATAATAATGCCAAGAAAAATAGCTGCTGTGTGATTATGGGCAGGTTGTTTAATTTCTCTAAGGCTATTATTTTAAAAAAAAGAGTATTAGATAATTGCTTTGATCCCTGCTGGCTCTAAATCTATAATTCTATGAGTCTGGTAATCATAGACTTTATGGTTTACAAAAACTCTTATTGAGCTTCATAAACAACTTATTTATTAATTACTTAATTATTTGTTACTTTTAATTTATTTGAGTCTTATTAAGAACTCTATAAGGTATAGCAGATATTATTATCCCCATTTTACAGAAAAGGAAAATAAACCTCACAAAGATCAAGTGATTTGCCTATCCTCAATTCATTAAATTTATCTGGTAGTATTTGAAATCATGTCTGCCTGAATCCAAGACCAGTATTCTATCCCCACTGCCTCACAAGAGATGAGGTAAGCACACTAGTGAACACACTGTTGGTGCTCAATGAGCCAGCCAGTTTTGCCCCAGTGGGCAAGCTATTCCTACTGTACTTGGGGAAGAGGCATTAATTATTTTGCACCAGTTGCTAAATGGGGCTCTAGTTCCCTGTAACAATTAATGAAGCTCCCAAAGTGCCCAAAGTACTCCTAGGATACTCCACCCACTGGAAGAAACTAGCTTATTAAATGGGATGATTGCTTATGTATCACGTATCCCTCTGAAACTGAATAGCATGCAGAGGTTGAAAAAATAGAATTACCTTTAACTCCCATCATACCCTGTTCCTTTGACATAGGTAACTCTCCTGAAGAGTTTAAGATGAGTACAGCTGCATGAAACTGAGGTCCCCAAATGTTAAGTGACTTGCTAAAATTCATTTAGATAAGTGGTAGAGTCAGAAGCTGAACCCAGGTTTTCTGATCCCAAATTTGTGCTCTTTCTATTACTACATAATGACCTCTATGTTCTATAAGGTCTCTTACAACACCATCATTCAGTGAGTCTGTGACTCTGATCTCACAAGAGTCTGTGAATTCTGATGCAAGTATATATTCACGAATAACTGAAGTGTTATATTCTAACCAGATATTATTAATTTAGTAATAATATTTTATATTTATATTATTATTTAGGCAACTTGAAAACTAAGTTGTCAGGCAGGTGCTACTGATCTTCAATGGCAGGGAGAATGTCTTCATCAGGGATTCTCGCTATCTGTGGTTCTCAAAATGTGGTCCTGGAACTCCTGGAGTAATAGAAAGATACCTTAATTTCAAATATTGATAGATCCAGTCATGTAAACAAAAGTTCTTTGGGATCTTTGGTAATTTCCAAGAATGTAAAGGTGTCCTAAGACCAAAAAGTTTGAGAACTGCTGTTCTCTATCAACTAAATCAAAGACCTGGTCCCCCAAAATGGGATTTTTTCTTTTATACATTGCTTTACTAACATTATTACATTTAATTCTCACATTTCGGCATAGTAAAAAGTACAAATATTATGAGTTTCCTCATCTGTAAAGGGGTTGGATTAGATGATATCTAAGGTCCCTAAAATTTTAGTGGCATGATCATTATTTCAAAGATAAGGAAATGAACTATCAGAGAGAGTAAGTGACTTGGCCACAGTCACAAGGCAAAGTTATGACAGTCAATAAGAGGTATGCTCCACTTAAAAACAACACACTGCACAAAAGTCTGACCTTCTGGTATTACTAAATTACAGGGTGGTTATTTAATGTAGAAAAGAAGAGTTTATAAAGAATTCTCTGAATACTGAGCTCCCATTCTATGCTGAAGTGTTTGTTCATAAATCAATAGCTACTTTATGGAGAAGATGCCAGGGCACAGAAATTTAAAGTGTTTGAATTCATTGCCAACTGAAAAGCAATCAGAGGTGATAAAACAGCATATCTAAAATTACAAAGAAAGGCAATGGGAAAATGTGATTTCATTTACCATTTATAAATACATATATACATACATATATATATATATATATATGTAAAGCAAAGTTTCTATATTAAAATGGAACAAACTGTACCAAAGAACACATTTTTAGGTAAGCTTTACTCTTTGACTCTGAATTAGTGGCAGAGAAATGGATTTATCTTTTTGGAATTATAGCAATGAAAGCAAGCTAAATAATATATCTGAAGATATAATAACATGCTAATGCCCACATCTTTCTCCAAATATTTTCAATTAATTTTTTTCAATTGTTTTTCCACATTTCAATCACTTAACAGAGAAGATCTAGTGTTTATGTGGATGAGAGGAAAAAAAAAATAAAGTACCCAATACAGCAAGTTACTCATTCATTGATTTGTTCATTCATCAAGATTGAATACCTACTATGTGGAAGTCACTGGGCTTGTTAGGAACCTGCCTACTTAGCTATTTCAGATATATTAACATTGCTGAATGATACTGCATTAGCATTGTATCTTATCTGAGAGAGGCCTAATAAACCCAGGTAATTAAAACAAGTTCCAGTGCATAGTGGTGGCACACCCATCCTGGGAAGCAAGGTCAAATCAGAATTCAGGTGAGTATAAACCAAAAGGTTGGGCTATGTCAAGGCCAGGATTTCCTAAGAATGGTAGAATCCAGTGGGGTTCACATAGAAGCAACAGTTCAAGTCATGAGGGCAGTTACAGATCAGAGGCAAGGGTTTGGGGGAGCTGGTAAGTTGACTTAATATGTCTCTCCAAATCTTTAGATTTTTACAATGACAGTATGTGTGAGCCCCTGATACAATGACATGATCATAAACCTAGTCTGCTGGGGCCTTCTGAACTCAGCTATTCTAGTGAAGCTCTGGAGTCAGAATGCCTAGCTATTTGTAAAAAAAGAAGGTATAATAATGAACCCTTCCTCTGTAGCTCCAGGAAGACTAACAGGGCATGGGAAAGAGGGCCATGTCACTGAACTAAAGAGGCAGTGCTTTATTTTTAACAGGGCAACTGACTGAACTTTTGAAAAGTGCAGTACTAACAAAACCCATCAAATATGATATAGACCTTTGAAGGCAGAAGGCACATTTTTGCCTTCATTCTTCAGGACAATCTGAGATCACTCTATAAAGGCTCTAGGGCAGGGTTCCTAATCATTGGTGGCCTCTGGACTTCCAAGAGGTCTACTGGTAGATTTCAGGGGTTTGTGAACTTGGATGGAAAAAAAGCAAAACCAATCCACATCTATATTTTCACTAAACTTTAACCAAAATTTGGCTTTTCCTTTAATTATGAATACAGCTAACAAATTTAATTGTGAGGACACCTGACTGACAAGAAGTTCAATGATAGAAAAAGGGTTAAGAATAAAAAGAACCTTGACTGTGAAGAGAGCTGGTAATTGTACAATCTAACTAGGTATTAGTGGAAAAGATACAGGGAAGGCACATGGAACATTTCCCCTCCCTCCCTTCCTCTCTCTCTCTTACTTTCTCTCTCTCTCTCTCTCTCTCTCTCTCTCTCTCTCTCTCTCTCTCTCTTCCTGTTTCCTTGTTTTTTTTTAAAAATGTTCCCTTTTTCTGACACTCACTTCCCATTAGCAGGTAGAGTGGGAGCTGGGATGGGGAGAGAGGAACTCTTTGGTTCTCTCTTTCTGCCAGCTCAGCTATAACATTTCTGTCTCTTGGGCTAATCAGGAATAGAGCTGAAAGGCCATGTGACCTTGCAGTAGATAAACCACCCCAAGGATTCTAGAGAATGGTACAGATTTCCAATCTAATTTCATCCTCTGCATATGAAGGCTCTGGATCTAAATCTGTAGATTTACTGTTAAGAAATACATTATCAAATTATAGAAGACATTTTTTTCAGAAATGTCAGTGTTTATAAATTCATGTGTTTGCCAGGGTTCCTGAGACATTGTGTAATGAGAAGAGTGCTAGACTTGGAATCAAAAGATTGGGGGTCAAGCTCTAACTTCATTAACTATTTGACCTTGGACAGCTTATTAACTATTTGGTTTTGGAGTAAGTGGTGTAACTTCTCCAGACCTCAGTTTACTTATGAGTAAGATGAGAGGGTTAGGCTAGTTAATAACCTTTCCACCTTTAGCAACTAGATGACTCCGTGGATAGAGTACTGAGTCTGGAGTTAAGGAAGACATGAATTCAAATTCAGCCTCAGATACTAGCTGTAACCCGGATGCAAGTTACTTGCCTCTGTCTGCCTCAGGTTTCTCAACTATGAAATGTGTATTATAAGATCACCTTTCTCCCAAAATTGTCGTGGGCATAAAAAGAGAGAATATTTGCAAAGCACTTAGCACAGTGCCTAGCACATAGTATGTGCCTGATAAATGCTTCCTTACAGCACTGAATACAAAAATCTACAATATTGTTCTCCTTTGCAATGTTCATAATAGACCGATACAAAGTTTTATTAAGTGAGATTCTACCAGTCCATTGATTGCTCTATCAGTCATTTACCTAAGTAATCCTAGAGCAGTTGGCCAGGAAGGTGAGTAAGATTTAGAGATGGAAATAATCTTAGAAGACATTTAGTATAATCCCCAATAACTGAAAGCCACAGAAGTTACCAACTGGCAGTTAGAATTAGAATCCAGATCTTCTGACTCCTAATCCAAGGCACTTTCAATGCTGAAAACTCAGGAGCACAGTGTTTGTAACATGGTAGACATTATGTGAAGTTACAAAGATGAATAAGACAAGACCAATACTCCAGGATGTGCTGGAGCCCCCTCATTCAGACTCATGAGAATTGTTAAATTTTCTGTGTTAGTATTGGCTTGG
This sequence comes from Pseudochirops corinnae, assembly GCA_028646515.1. Classification (NCBI taxonomy): domain Eukaryota; kingdom Metazoa; phylum Chordata; class Mammalia; order Diprotodontia; family Pseudocheiridae; genus Pseudochirops; species Pseudochirops corinnae. The sequence goes on from CM053585.1 coordinate 427,899,193, forward strand.
AAATCTGCAAACTCTACAAATCAGGGCATGATTTATTGTTTTGTTGATTGTCTGGACTTAAAGTAATGGAGAAAATGTTAATAATATGTATTAAACTTTAAAGTACCCCATGTATTTTTTTTTTAGAGTGAGTTAACATTTAAGGGCAGCTAGGTAGGCAGTGGATAGAGGGCAAAGCCTGTAGTCATGAAGGCCTGAGTTCAAAACTAGCCTCAGACACTTGCTAGTTGTGTGATCCAGGGCAAGTCAGTCAACCTTTGCTTGCCTCAGTTTCCTTATCTGTAAAATGGGGATAATAAAAACCTACCTCCCAAGGTTGTTGTGAGGACCAAATGAGATAGTATTTATGAAGTATTCAGCACAGTGCCTGGCGTATAATAACACTGTGCAAATGTTAGCTATCATTACTATTGTTAGCAGCATACTAGCTCTTATTATTACCATTATTAGCAGCATGCTGCCACTAGTCACTCAATTTTCAAAATAACGTGTAGACAAAAGAATCTTTCCGACAGATGTAAACTCAAATATTTTGTTAAATGAGAATGTTTCCTAACAATGGCCCTCAACCAAAAGTAATGAGAGTCTGAGCTAACCTGAATAGAATATTAACAGGCACAAACATGCAGACCTGAACATGGTGGTCTGAATACAATGAACGCTACTAATGCCCTGATTACTTTGCCAAACTGTTAGATTAGTTTATTTCTGAAAGCCAGTATGGCCTACTGACAAGAGTTCTGGACTTGTTTTGTTCACTTTGTCTCTGTGAAATATCTTAATATAGGGTCCCTTCATTCCATCCTTTTGGCCACCATTCCAGGTCAGAGTCTCATCACCTGCCTAGGCTACTGCAACAGTCTCTCAGTTTCCGGTCTCTCCCCTGTCCAATCCTTTAGCCCAAATAATCTTCCTGATGCACAGGTCTGACCCTGGCATCCTCCTACTGGAAAATGTTTAGTGGCTTCCCACTGCCTAGAGGAAAAAACACAATCTCTTGTGTATTAGCGAGAGACATCCCTTGTGCTCAGTTTAGAATGGATACCCTCCTTCCTACCTCATTCCTGCCTCTCAGAATTCTTTTCTTCCTTCTCTCAAGGTTCAAGGAAGGTTAAGTGAAGACTTCATTGTTCCCTCTAGATGTTACTGTCCTTCCCTACCTTTAATTTTCTCCCTATCAATTTGCACACATGTTGTGTCTCCCCAATAGAATATAAACTCCTTGGGGGCAGGGACAGTATAACTGTGATTATGTATCTCCAGCACCAAGCATGGTACCTTGCATGTAGCTAACACTCAATAAACATTTATTGAACTCAAACTAAACTACAAGTCAAGAAACCTGGGTTCCATTTCTGGCTGTGCCCTTAGTCTACTCACTTAACTTTTCTGAGCCTCAAAGCCTTTCATCTGTAAGAAGGAAATCCAGACTGTGCTCTCTTCCTCAACTCACAAATGAGATCATGCAGGTACTTTGTACCCTGAAGTGCTATACAAAGGCAAGGCTTTGTTTATTAGCAGAAATGCTAAAATTGGTCATTTGAGTACTCTAAAACTGATTCCTTGTTCTTATTATTGCATCCTTAGCACATATTACAATGCTTAGCATATTAATAAATGTAATTGGGTTGAATGACTAGCATCCTGCTTACTGTATCAAGATAGATTCAACCTAGAACAGCAATACATTGTTCCGTCTGGGCCATACCTCCCCGCCCTCCACAAGGCCAACCTTACTGCCTATTAAGATGGATCTCTAACCTTCTGCCCACCCTCAGCATCAAGCCTTGGCTTCCTGCTGATGCTCTGGACAGATAAATGGCATTCTGCCTGTGCTAGATACAGATATCTGGTCTCTTATCCATGGTGGTGAGGGATTCCTGGCCTCTTATAATAACTAGAGATAGTTTCCTGGCTTCCTAGCCATGTTGGAAGCATTTTCATGGTTTCCAATCTGAAGGGCAATATAGTGTGATGGATAAGATGCTGGACCCAGAGACAGGAATATCCAGCTTGAAATCCTACCTCAGTAGCTAGCTCCATAATCCCAAGCAAATCATTTAATCCCTTTGATGTTTCAATTTGCTCATTTACAGAGTGGTGATAACAAGACCAGAAGCAGTTAACTCACAGGGTTGTTGTAATGATTGAATGAAATGTTACATGTAACTCTCTCTTTTCCTCATTTTCCTCATCTGGACAATGAGGGGGCTAGACTTCATGGCTGCTAAGGTCTCTTCCAGCTCTAACATCTATGACCCCATGCTCTGTATTAATATCAGTTATCACCACAGTTATGCCCACCACCCTGTGATGAATCTATTTGCATACTACCCCTGGCGTCTATCTTACATGATTTTTCTGGACCTCCAGCTGATCCCTGATCACTATAGACATATCACCTTAGACATGAGAAATAGACACATTAGCATTAAAACACTGGTTTAGTACCATTGATAGAATAAAAAGGAGGAGAAAAAAGAACAGAAGGAAGCAAAGACAAACAGGATAGCTTTGAAAGTAATGTAAATTTTTTAATGTAATTTTTTAAAGCAAGTGGTTTGAAATGGAGATTTGTTGTTTTATATAAAAGAATTCTCTTTTTCTGTTCTATGTGCACAGAATGCTTGTGTGTGTATGTGTGTGTGTGTTTAAGTTATTTATTTTTAAATTAGGATGAGAGGGAGACATTTGGGGGTGAGATAAAGATGGATTAGTTGGAACCTAAAAGCAAAAGCAGGAGAAAGACAAAGGGACTAAATGATCCCAAAGGGTCAACATTAATAATTTCTTTCTACTTCCTGATCTCATTCTCTTATGAATTCATTAACCTGCTTAATAACCAAACCTCCCCCAGCAGCAGTGTCCCCCACTGACTACCTATGCCTCATGTGATTCTATTCCTAAAGGTTCTTGCTAACCTTACCAACCTTCCTCAAAAGAACTATCAGAGGGAAATCAGAGCAAATCAATTCTCTGTTTTCCCCCCAATGTCTTTTGACCTAAACTAATTCCACTAAGGTTTACCCTATCCAATAGACCCAAATGGGTCTGACAACCCTATAGCAAACAATCAATAATCATTTATTAAGCATCAACTGCATGTCTTATCTTTTAGAAAAGATAATGTATAGAAGGGCTATAATATATAATTCCCCTGTTCTCAGCTTATCAAAATCAGTAGCTCAAGCAAGTACAACCATATTTAATATAGAGGGTCTAACAAGCAGTAGGTACCTAAAATGGTAACAGCCCATCAAAGGAGAAAAAAAACCCACCATTTTCCTGTGTTCTGCTGCATCATTTCCATCTTATTTTTTTCACTGTGGTTCCAAACATTTTATTGTTTCTTCATTCTGGAAGCTAGAAGAGCTGAGCTGTGGAGACCACAGAGGCAGTAGCAGCCAGCAATAGCCTCAGTGGCTGTGCCATCCTATGTCCCATGGAAGCAGGGATGGGGGAGAGGAGGGGAGTGCCTGCCTGCAGTTTTTTTTTTTTTTTAATAAAATTCTGTCCACAGACGTATCAAACTGCTGTTTTCAAATGTGTTATTATTGAAGGGAAAAAAAAGAGAGGATTTGTGTTGTGGAGTCTTACTAAGACAGAGTAACATAGTAGCACGTTCCTGGGTTGGCTGTTCCTGGGTGGCTTTCCCAGCATATTTGTGTTCCCTTATGTTTCCCTGCCTGGTTTCAACAACTCTGAACAAGATGCTCATCCCAGGTTTAGCTCATCACTTCTAATCTCATCCCCCTGCTGGCCAATCAAGCCTTGATTGATACCACCTCCCTCACCCTCCTCTTCCCCCTCTGACTGGGGGCTGGAGTGGAGAGTACCAAACTCCTCCCAATGCCTTCCTTTATAGACTCTTTGTCTCATTCCATTCTGCAACTATTGCCCAGCCTGATTTCAACTCCATGGAATGGGATGACTGTGAGCTGGATAACTCCTGGCTCTAGGCTCTCCTTTTCTTGTCTCTTTGTGTGTTGACTCCCCTCCCCCCCCCCCCATTAGATTATAAGCTCCTTGAAGGCAGGGACTATCTTTTTATTAATTGTATCTCCAGAACTTAGCACAGTGTCTGGCACATAAGAGATGCTTTATAAATGTTTAATGGATTGAATCAGATTGCAGAACAGCCTGAATTCTTGGATCCAGAGAACGTCAGAGGTTTGGCAGTGATGGATTTGTATCACAAGACCAACAACAGATGCACTTTTCTCAGTAGTTTTGTATTCTCTTTGGTCAAGCCAATCAGGAATTACAGGATGTTGTCCATCACAGTGATTTAGTGAAGGATAGGTAAAAGTGGTAAAGTTGAAGTTGTAACATTTTGAATCAGAATAACAGTTGTTATTGTTCAGTCATTTTTCAGTTTTGTTTGACTTTTCATAACCCATTTGGGATTTTCTTGACAAAGATACTGGAGTGGTTTTCCATTTCTTTTTCCAGCTCATTTTACAGATGAGAAAACTCAGGCAAACAAGTGACTTGCCCTGGGTCACAGAGGTGGTGAGTGTCTGAGGTCAGATTTGAACTCAGAAAGATGAGTCTTCCTGACTCCAGGTCCCACTCTATTCACTGTACCACCTAGCTACCCAGAATGACAGAGGAGCAACTAAGTGAAGGAGAATGTGGTTGGGTCCTTTGAGCTTTCCCTTAGGGATAGCTCTTAGCTTTGCTCTAAGAAACAGTGCAGTTTATATCCAGCACTTATCTAAGGGGTCACAATAGCTGAGTCTGCTGCCATCTTAGAGGTGACTATTTCCACATCTAGTAGAAGGCTCTTCCTTTGTCATTAGCCACTACTACTCCAGTAGCTCCAGTTATTGCCTGTGACTGCTGATGGAACTGTTTTTCCATATATATTTGTAGATGATCCTTGGTTGGTCACAGCTGTTCTTCTAGCCCCTGCTACCAGTTATAGTATGTACTCTGATGTATTCTACTACCAATGTGTACTCCCTGATTGGGACTTTAGGTTCTCCCCAACTCATATTGCATAGGGTAGGAGTGGGAGAGAAAAAGAGAAACTCTCCCTTTCCCCAAAGTGATTACTCTCAAAGGCTTGACTGGAACTCCTCTACTACTAACTAAATTGTCCTATCATTGGTAGTATTGTCACCTTAAGAGAGGCCTAATAATGACAAAAACCTTGATCCAAAAGAGTGACTCTAGTGATGAGAATTTTTGTCATATGGCAGGTCAAGTGGAGATTTCAGCATGTAGTGAGTTGAAGGGATCCTTTCAACATGCCTTAAATCACACTGTATTGGCAACTGCATACTCTTTCTATAATTAGGGCAGTTCTGGCCATGTCCAATCAGCAAAAGGGAATGCCATTTCCATTTTTCATATAAGAAAACTGAAGTCTAGAGATTTGTCCAACATCACTTTAAAAATGGAAGAGCTGGAACTCAAACCCATGTTTGACTACGAGTCTCATTTTTCCATTATACCTCTCTGCCTTATTGAAGATAAAAGAAACACAATCTTCTAGGGGCTGTACTGGAGATTTTGGCCCAGAATAGAATGAAGTGATTGTGGAAGGGTCCCAGTGCCTATTAGAAATCTGATAACTCTATTTTCCATTATTCTAAGTGGAAAGCATTTCATTAGGAGCGTATCATATTCAAGGTCCCTTCCATCAAATCCCTAGTCTCTGAGTCTACCCACAAAAGCTAAAGCAACCATTTACAATCGAATTGCTTGCTCCAAATGCAGTCAACTTTCAATTATTCAGGGACTAATTATCCCATTTGTGAATTTTTTTCAGACCCCTAGCTTTTCTTCCTCCTTTCTGTTGAACACATGGTGGCCAGTTCCACTGAACTAGGATCTCAAGAGGAGGAGGGGAAGAAATAAAAGTCAAGCTTGTTAATTTTGTTCTTCTAAGTAACTGTAGTCACCAACTCCAATTCGGTGTGTGCCAAGCAAATCTAGCTGCTATCACTCCAATCTCCCCTATGTCTATTTATTTAAACCCTCTCAATGTTCCACCTCCCGTGCCCCTCCCACACAATTACCTTTTTTTTAAATAACTGCAAAACATTTTCTGACTTAAAAGGCTCTTATTCTTTCCCTTTCTCCAAACATTATCCCTCTCCTTTTCACGAATCTATTTAGGATAAATTCTCCATGAGAATAAGCTGGATGATCCTCTGTCACCATAAAGATCCTCTCTTCTCACTTTAATATGAACCTTATACTTTCCTATCTTCAGGCTTGGTTAGCACTTATGTCTGTTTCATCATAGTATGAAGGATAGGCATTCTAGACATTGTGAACAAAAGCATGGAAGTGGGAGAGTATATGTTGTGTTAATATAGATCTGGCAATGACTTCATAAGCCATCTCATCCAACCTTTGAGGGCAGAAACTGTCTTTTAGCCCTTTTTCATTGCTCTACTGCTTAGCCTGGTGTCTGACACATAGTAGGTGCTTAATAAATATTAGTTAACCGACGAACCCACTCATTTTCTGTATGAGAGAAACTGAGGCCCAGGGAGATTGAATGTCTTGCCCAACGCTACCCAAATAGTAAAGATCAGAGATAGGATTTGAAATCACGTCTTCTGACTTCAGAGTTAATATTCCTTCCATCTTGAATTGACTGTACATAAGTTTATTCCATATTTAACAATGACTTATGGAAAGAGCCTTGAATTTAGAGGCAGGTTGTTGTTTTGTTGTTTTTCAGCTGTGTTCTACTCTTTGTGATCCAATTTGGGGTTTTCTTGGCAAAGATACTGGGATGGTTTGCCATTTCCTTTTCCGGCTCTTTTTACAGATGAGGAAACTGAGGCAAATAGGGGTGAGTGACTTGCCCAGGATGACACAACTAGTAAGTATCTGTGGCAAGATTGTGTGGAATCTTCCACATCTGTGGAAGATGAGTCTTCCTTTGTTCCTGGCCTGACACTCATTCTCCTGTACCACCTACCTAGGTACCCAGAAACAGGTCACCTGGGTTCCAAACCTGCCTCTTTACCTATGTGATCATGGACAAGTCATTTTACCTTTCTAGGCCTCAGTTTTTTTAAATAAGAGAACAATTAGATTAGAGGTGCCAGCAGCTCTCCTAAGTGCTGCTGGAAGCAGATTAAAATGTGATTGGGATGCAACTGAAAAAGCTAGAGAAAGAACAAATTGAAAATCCCCAATGAAATATCAAATTAGAAATACTGAAAACCAAAGGAGAGATTAATAAAATTGAAATTAAGAAAACTATTGAACTAATAAATAAAACAAAGAACTGGTTTTATGGAAAAAAAACAATAAAATTGATAAACCTTTAGTCAATTTGATTTTAAAAAAGAAAAACCAAATTACCGGTATCAAAAATAAAAAAGGGTGAATTCACCTCCCATGAAGAAGAAATTAAAACAATAATTAGGAATTATTTTGCCCAACTGTGTGCCCATAAATTTGACAATCTTAGTGAAATGGATGAATATTTACCTAAAAAAATATGATTGGGAAATGATTTATAAAAAATAAATAAAAATATAGTAGAACATAGATAAAGTGAATAAACAGTTTTCTAAGTCAATAGGCTTCCCACAGGAATCCTTAACATATGGTTTAGTGGTCTTAGTTTCTATTTGAGTTTGACATGACTAAGCTAGATAATTCCTCTTTAAATGGATCCACTTAAGTTCTAATTCCTATGATCTCTGTTTATTTGCTTTTGCCCTGTTATATACCCATTTTTTATTATAGGAATCTTAAAACTCTTCTACCTTCCTTTTGGACACAGCAGCACCATTCACCATCACTTTGTTCAGAATCCTTTGTCCTCAGTAATGTCTGACAGACTAACTGGGGAGAAATTTGGAAAGGGCTACGATGAAATTTTGATGTTTTCCATGTTTCATTTACTCATACCAGCGCCACTATATCATGAAATGCCCAAGTCGTTCATGCTCAGGTAACTTCTGACAGGAGGGCAGCTAAATGGTGCAGTAGATAGAGGGCAGTGCCTGGAATCAGGAAGACTCATCTTCATGAGCTCAAATCTGACCACAGACTCTTACTAACTGTGTGATCCTGGGCAAGTCACTTCACCCTGTTTGCCTCAGTTTCCTCATCTGCAAAATGAGCTGGAGAAGGAGACAGCAAACCACTCCAGTATCTTTGCCAAGAAAATCTCAAATGGAGTCACAAAAATTCAGACACAACTGAAACGACTGAACAGCAACAACAACATTCATACGGAAGATAGATTAGAAGATGAAGATAGTTAGAAGAGGGGGCTATCACAATTGTCCAGGCAGGGTAATAAGAACTTGCGCTTGAGTGGCAGCAGTGAGAATAAAGAGCAGGAACACATGCTAGAGAAGTTGCAGTGATGGAATAAAGAAGAAGTGACAAATGATGAAAAGGAGAAGGGAAGGAGGGTTGAAAAGAACCCTAAGTTTTCACGAAGAATTAGACAAACAGAAATTTTTTAATTACAAAGGTAGTGGGATAATCTGGGAAAGCGTGGTGTCTCTGAAGTCAAGGGAGGCCGGTCAACGTTGTTTGAATCTACAGGGACATCAAGGAGAAAGAGGACTTAACACTTCAAAAACAAAAAGGATTTAAAAGGCATAGAATTTGGCAATTAAGAGGTCACTAGTGACCTTTGAAAGAGCAGTTTCTATAGAATGACAGGGTAGAAATAAGATTGCAAGGTGCTGCACAAAGAATAAATGCTGAGGAATGGGGAGTATGGAGTAGTTAATCTTCATTGCCATGAAAAAATGTAAAGACATTTACATACATACATATACACACATACATCCATGCATATATATGTCTATGTGTGTATATCTAAACACACACAGAGAGGCCAATAGAGAGACATACAAAAAAATACACAGAGAGTCACAGATAAACACATAAAGACAAAGAGAATCACAAAAAGAGATAAGTAGCACTTCCCTTCCCCCCAATCCGCTAAATGCATGTTTCCTAGGTAAAAATCCAAATTCAAAAAATCATTATTTCTCCTCCCCACCCTGTTTCCCAACTTTTTCCCACACCTGTGCTAGCCTCTGGCCATTTCTAGGTGTCTCAGCTTCTGTTTTTCTCCTATGGAGGCATAGTATTCCTACTGATTTCAGCAGATATGTGACTTCTGATATGTATGTCAGGTTCCTGTTATCAGGAGCTACTTCAATATTTCAAGGAAAGGGCATAAATCTTGGAGTCAAGGAGAGACCTTGGCTTAAATCCTGGCTCTAGCACTAATTAGCCTTGTCACTTTGGACAATTTACAATTCATAGACCTAAGTTTATCTGTAAAATAAGGGTGACAATACTTATACTACCAAACTAAAAAAAAAAATTGTACTAAGCAAAGCATTTTGTAAACCTAAAAATTCTATGTAAGTATCAGTTATTATTACCAGATATTGGACCTTGATAGATGTAAAAAGAAGTGAGCAGTACAAACCTGGTCAATGAAAACACTGAAAGTGTTTATGATTTTTTTCCCTTAATGTGTCAGGTTGAATTACTAACATGTTTCCAAAAACATAAACACACTCTACAGAGGCAATATGGTTTAGCCAAAGAATGCTGGATTTGAAGCCAAAGAATATGAATTCAAATCCTGGTTCCTCTACTTACTACACCTATGACTTTGGGATAAGGCCTCAGTTTCCTCATATGTAAAATGATGAGACTGGACTAGATGATCACCTGTAAAATCCTTTGTAGCCCCAAAACCTATCCATCCAAGAGATACAAAAGTATCCTTTATACCAACAAAATTATATAATTATAAAAGAGAAGCATGGAGATACATGAAATCATTAAAAGGGAAAGTCATCATGTTATCAGAACATAATAGTGCCTGTACCTTTTTCTATTAAAAATATTTCAATCCCCAACACACCAATATACCATATAATAGAACATGTATATCATTCATGTTAATTAAACATCTTTCTACATTTTATTGCATGCAATAAGGTAAACCCTTTACTAATTATGACTGTCTTGGATGCCAGATGTTCTCTCTTCTGGGGTTTCCCTCCATGATTAACTGGTCCTCAGTACCTCCACAAATATTTGGTCCACAGCCATTGTGTAAAGGGTGAGACTGTGGGAAATAACTGCTGGGTTGGACACAAAAGACCTTTCCCTAAAGGAAATTATATCCATGTTATTAAATAGCTGAGTGAAAATTAAATTAGACAAGTTCCAAATGGAACAAGTTAGGCAAAGTCAAAGGAAGGAGAGGCAAATGTCTCCTAGCAATGCCTAGAGATCATCAGATGTGGGAAGGGCACAACCCAGTGAATTCTTCAAACTAAATCTGATGGGAGTCAGAAGTAGTAAAACGCTAATGTTTGTAATTTAGCAAACAGCTGTGCAAACCAAGAAGTTATTGGAAAGAGCAAACATTCCATTTCAAGGTGATTGCCATGAGAACACAGGCAGGAATACTGCCCAAGTGGCCCACGTATTACAGGGAGGTAGGAGAATGACGAAGGAAGGAAGGAAGGAAAGAAGGAAGGAAGGAAGGGGGGAGAGAGAGAGAAAGAGAGAGAGAGAGAGAGAGAGAGAGAGAGAGAGAGAGAGAGAAGATTCTCTCTACTGAAAATCTAGTATTTCGATGTATTAAAAATAACAAAGGGTTCTTTGTGAAATTTTTGTTGGGGACTCAGAATTTAAAACTATGCCACTAAGAAGAAGAGGGGGAAATACAGAGCTCACAGAAGGAAGAAAAAGTGAAGAAAAACATCCAGCAAACATTAAACAGAAAGTAGAGTATCTTTGCCAAGAAACCCCCAAATGGGGTCAGGAAGAATAAGACATGACTGAAACAACTGAACAGCAGTGCTGTTCACAGCCTTTAAAAAAAAATAAGCATTTTAAAATTATTTAGAATCTTGAAAAAAAATAGATTATTGTTCAATAGCCTGGAATTATTTATTATATAGAGGGGAATATCTCAAAAGCAATTGGAATAGAGAACAGCCAGCACATCCATGAATTACTATAGGGCAATCATTTGTTACTTGTGTTTTGGGATATAGGTGCCGGTATAGGCAGATGTTGAGTAAGGAAACATGAAATCTGTTGAATTCAAACGAGTGAAATTCAAAGACACTGTAAGTTACAGATTCATTGGTATTGGCTTATATGTTTTTACAAGCAGATGGCAGTTTCCCAAATCCAAGAAAATATTCCTAAAGTGAGAAATTGGCCCCTCAGTAATGGTATCACAATGGGGTATCAAAACAACAACTACAAAAAGTATTTTCAATTGAACAATCAACAAGCAAGGATTAAACTAGGAGCTTTACTAGGAATACAAAGATAAAAGTGAAATAGTTCTTGTCCTCAAGGAGTTACTTCTTATAAATTCTTCTATATATTATCTAAAATTTTTATATATCATATACTATATGTAATTTTATATATTCTTATATATTCTACTTCCCCTTTGATACTATAATTGGTACCACTTGCATGACATTAAAAAAAAAGTTAACTTGAAATGCAAATGCTAAGCTGTCCATTCCTCCTCATTCAAGTTCCAAATGTACACCTCAATCTCCAGAGCTTGGAGGGAAAACCTTCCTTTTGCCGCCCCTGTGGGTTGAAGGAAATGAGAAAGGAGGTACCAAAACTTTCCAACCTCCACATAATGTTGTGGAGGATTTCCTCTCGTGAGTTTATATTAGCCTGTCCTCCATCCAACCTATGCCTTACTAAATATTTTACAGAGATAGGGACTGCACCTCTGATTACTTCAGTACAAGAACTCCCAGAGAAGAAACTCCTTTTACAAAGGCAGGTCTGCGATTTATAGTCTTAAAGAATTGACTAAAGCACTGAGAGGTTAAGAGACTTACCAAGAGTATCATGCAGTATGGATATGTCACAGGTGGGACCTACCCAAGTTGCCCTGGTTTTGAGGCCATCTTTCTAATCACTATCCTATGTTGTCTCTCAAAACATCTCATAATTAAGGAAATAAGTTCAAGGAATTCCATTGACATTCCCTATCCAGTAACATTCATTTATTTTCCCAGTGTCCATCTGCATGGAATTTCTGACAAGATGCAATGGGAATACTAGATGAAGTCAGAGTCTCTGAGTTTGAGTCCTGGCCCTGTTACTTATGAGCTGTGTGGGTCTTTCACCTCAAAGGGCCTCAGTTTGCTCACCTAGAAACTGAAGGAATCATAGGATCATAGATTTAGGGTAAAAAGGGATCTTCAAGTCCATAAAGAGACAAGGATGATTGCTAAGGTTCTTTCCAACCTAAATCCTATGATGCTACATCTTTAAGCAACCCCCACATTACAGATGAGGGGCACTGCCTAATGAAAGAAGATAAATGCTTTTGCATTTATAAATAAATAAAGATTTATAAATAAAGATAAAAGCAAATTTATTTTCCTGGTTCCTGTGCCTTTATTCCCAATTCCTACTTCATTATTTTCTCTAGAACACCAAGGTGTCCATTGTACCATCCCCTTCTGACCACTTAGTAACCCTCTGTTATATGAAATTGTTGTACAGTCATTTCAGTCATGTTCCACTCTTTGTGACCCTATTTGGGGTTTTCTTCACAAAGATACAGGAGTGGTTTGCCATTTCCTTCTCCAGCTCATTTTACAGATGAGGAAACAGAGGCCAACAGGTTAAATGACTTGTCCAGGGTCACACAGCTAGTAAGTGTCTGAACTCAGAAGATGAGCCTTCTGATTCCTAGCCCAGTGCTCTATCCACTGCACAACCTGGCTGCCTCCAATAGACAAAATTACTTTGGAACTAATATAATGGTAAACTTCTTGAGGACAGGACTGTTTTCATTTTTTTGCCTTTATATACCCAGTACTTTGTTCAGTGTTTGGCACATAGTACCCTCTCGGTAAATTCTTGCAGAATTGAAGTCAATGGTCAGATCTATTCTGGAAAGCACTAACACATAAGACATAGTCTCTGAATATATCTCAGAAAGGATACCTGTTGGTGCAAGGAGAAAGGAAGAGCCTGGTTTTCACAGGGCTAATATTCAAGTTCACAAGCATAAGCAGTCTCTTGCAGTGAATCTTAATTTTTTATTCATTTAGCTACAAGTAAATGCAGCTCTTTGTCAAAGAGTGTTGATGGACACCTTGCTCTATTGATTGTTACCACTTGTAAGTAAGCTCAGAGCTCTTCATCCAGGCACGGTTGTTAGCCCTGAATGACAATGTATTTTTGACTCTTTTCAGAAGAAAGTGAGAGAAACATGCCAGTGAAAACACGCCCTAGGTATGCTACATCCAGTTCTTTGTTTCCAGTTTCTCTGACACAGAAACTCATTATATCTTTGTCTGCAGAAAGCAACAAGAGGACCGAGGCAGTTTGGCTTCTTTTTTTTTCTTGCATTGTTACCAAAATTAGACAAAATGTGCTAAAATTGTGTGATGTAACAGATTAGCAGAGAGAAGTGTTTTCACGGTTCCTGAAATCGAAAGGTGATTTTTTTTTTTCTGCTGCTGTTACTCATAACTTTCATCATGGAATCTATACTCAGGTTTCAAGATAGGCAAGAGGACTTGGAGACAATACTGGTATCAAAAGAAAATGTGTCAAAAAAAAATAAGGAAATGTATCTACAACCCTCCTATCAATTAGGATAGATCCCCTTCTCAACATGCACACAGCCAGCTGCCTGATTCAGATCCTCATTTTCTCTCTCCTCAACTACAAGAAAATCCAAGGAATTTCATTGATATTCCCTACCTAGAGTATTACAGTAGTTACCTAATAGGTCTCCTTGCCTTAAATTCCTCCATACACTAATCCATCCTTCATATAGCTGCCCAAGGGAGTTTCCTCAAAATCAGGTCTGACCATGTCACTCCCCACCTGCTCAATAAATTCTAGTGGGTCCTAGGACCTGTAGGATCAGATAAAAACTCCTCTGTTTGTCATTTAAAGCTCTTCACAACCTGGCCTTTTCCTATATTTATAGTCTTCTTCCACATTACTCCCCTCTATCCACTTCACAGGCCCATTTGGTATCCTTCACAATGCTCTGTCTCCCATGTTGTGTGTTGACACTGTCCGTTGGCCCATTCCTGGCATGCTCTTCCACTTTACCTGGATTTCTTAGACTCCCTGGCTTCTTTCAGAACTCAGCTCAGACACCCTCTCCTATGGGAGACCTTTCTGATGCCCCAGGCAGCTAGAGACTTACCTCTGCCCTTACCTGCATCCCTTCCACTATGAAGGCAACTTGTTTTTTTTATCTTTCTCTGCCCTGGTTGTCTCCCAGGTTAAGATACAGTCTTGAGGGCAGGGACTGTGTTTGCTTTTTCTCTCCTCAGTGCTTAACATAATGCTGGATACAGAATAAATGCTTAATAAATGCCTGTTGATTGAATTAATTGACGATGACACAAATACACTCCAGATTTCCTGCAAGACGACCTGGTTTTATATATTGGAGCTGATGACAACCAGTTGACAGTAATAGAATCCCAGGGAAATTAGACTGGTTTTAAAGAAAGAGGGTTGGAGGCAGGCTAAATATTTTATTTTTTTTTAAGTGAAAAATTTAACTAATACCTTCAGACCATTGATGTTCCTTGATATTCAGGTATCATCCCTGGGAAACTGATGAGAGTTGCTATTTTGTTCAGTCATTTCTCAGTCCTATCTGACTCTTCATGACTCTATATGGGGTCTTCTTGGAGTGATTTGCCATTTCCTTCTCCAGCTCATTTTACAGATGAGGAAACTGAGGCAAATAGACTTAAATGATTTGCTCACTCACATAGCCACAAAGTGTCTGAGGCCAGATTTGAACTCAGGAAAATAAGTCCTCTTGATTTCAGGACCAGGGTTCTATCCACTGTGCTGCCCACCTTCCCTACTGATGAGAAAGGGAAGAGCTAAAGGACATTGAAGATATGAGAGGGGAAAAGTTTTCTGAGCCTGACAATCTTTTTCAAGTTGTCCTCAAGGTTTTGAAATGAAAGTTTTAATTTCCTTTCGGATTTTTGTTCCCCCTACAGGGAACTCTCATCCCCACAAAGTTATGTGCTCTCTGATCATCACATATTTTCAAAATAAAAGGTCTTTCCCTAATGAAGATGTAAGGGTAAACAAGTGCCCATTGACTTATTAAGGTATATTGAGTGGTGGTAGAATTGGGAATTAGAACTTCAGTTAGCTCCTTTTGCTAACTCACTCATTTCTGTGAATGGTATCAATAGTCTCCCAAGTCAGACACAAGGAACTCTTTCACCTTTATTTCTCTATTCTTCAAGCCATCACAATTTTAATCACTTATTCCTTTCTTATGTAGCTTAAATTCTCCATTCCCATTGCTCCAAGCTAGTCCAGGATCTTATCACTTCAAGCCTCCTCAATCAGTCCACAAGCATTCATTAAGCTCCAGTGAGATACATTTATTTGCTCTTCCACCACACCATACTTATTCCTTTCTCCATCCTTTCCTTTGTTTGTACTGTTTTCTTCATCCCTAACCCATCCCAAAGTTCTTTAACCCTTTCCCCCTACTAAGCTCCTTTCACTTAAGCCCTGTCTCTTCCATGAAACTTTCCCTGGCTACTCTGTCCCACATTCATCTCTCTCTTCTTTGAATTTTTATTATGGTAGGTATAACAGTTAACATTTCTTTAATTGTTTTCCATGTGTATATCTTATTTTCCATAATCATCATCATCATCATCATATCTCTCTAGAATCTACTAAATGCATAGGCACTGTGCTAAGCCCTTTACAAATATCTCACTTGATCCTCACAACAAACCTGAGAGGTAAGGTGCTATTATCCCCATTTCACAGATGAGGAAACTGAGCAGCAGACAGAGATTAAGTGACTTGCCTAGCATCACATAGTAAGAGTCTGAGACTGGATTTGAACTCAGCTCTTCTTGACTCAAGGCCCAGCACCGTATCCACTGTACTACCTAGCTATCTTTACTACAATGTAAGCTCCATGGGGCCAGAACAATTTCTCATGTGTTTCTTGTAACTCCCTACCACTGTCACTAAATACAATGCTGTGCATATAATAAGAGCTCAAGAAATGTTTATTGATCAGCTCCAAATGCCCAAACATCTGTTTATTTCAGTACTGATTCATTTCCATATCCCTGAGCAGTAACTACCATAAAATCTTTTACATACTCAGTCCTCGATAAGTAACTGCTGAATAGACTGGTGAATGGATTTCTAACTTTGGCAGCAATCTTACTTTTGTCCAGAGTTTTTGCCTCATCTACCCCCAGTTGCAGCTCACAGATGAGTTAGGTAGCCACCACAAGAGATAACAAACCTATGGGAAACCAACAGGGAACTGAAAATAGTGGTGGAAGAATTGTGATTCTTTCATTAGAAAGTGATGCTGAAATTTAGATCAAACACTAAAACATCAGGGAATTTAATAGATGCTTAGTGACTTAATCTGACCTTACAGTGACCCTATTTTTCCTACAGCATCTTGTGACCAAGAACTTGAAGGATTTCAAAACAACATCAAGAGCAGAGTGTGGAGATCGGGAAGGCACCCAAAAATTCATGTCCAATTTTTTTTCTGAGTTTTATTATTTTGATACTAAGTGGATCACTGTCAGCAAGTAGTCAGAGAGCACTTTTAAACCCTTCTTCCTAGCTTTTTTTTTCAGTTGCTTGGCATTTCACAACACTGGCAGCTACTCTTTGTTCATGGCAGCTGCCTATTATGGGTTGGTGGTGTTGCAGCCAAAATTTATGAAGTTTCCATATGCTGTTGTTTGTGAGAGAAGATATTGGTAGAATCTGGTCCTGGACATATGAGAGGAGGTTTGAGAAATATTTGAGGAAGAAGAAATAGGAGGACTGAGTCAGTGCAATGAGGGGGGAGGGGAGAGAAGAGAGCTGAGACCAGTTGGGTGAGGCAATTCTAGGAGCTTGATGCTCTGACAGCTTGTGTAAGACATTGGGTATGAGCATGGGTTTAGGGGGAGAAGAGGTTAAGGGGAGACAGTCTCAATATGTGTTCAGGTCCAACGTGACCCCAAATGCCAAAGTATAGCAACACAAGTATGTTGAGGAGCATGATAAGAGGGTATTAATCCCATTTGATCTTGTACCACTTATCCGAATTAAGAAGTTTCTGATCTCTTTTCCATATCTAAGAAGGAAGAAATAATGTTCAGGGTACACAAAGAGAACTAGAGATAGGGTAATCAATGAGTCTGTGAGTGGTCCCTAACATTGATGATCTAAATTCAAATGCTCAAAAATAAGATTTCAAAGCCAAAACCTATAATCCTATGAAAAGCATGTGTTTTGAGGAGGCAGAACAATAAAATTCTTCTCTGAAAGGAGAAAACTACTGAAATGTTCTCAATTTAGAAATGCTTAGAAGCATAGTTGGGTATCATTAGGAATCTGAATCAACTGTTTAGGGATTACACTGTTTTGATGGAAGCTTTACCCTTCTACCCATTAAATGAGTTTTTAAATGTTTTTTTTTTTAAAGGAACATTTTTTTTTATGGATTTTTATTTCTTTTTTTAAAAGGCTATATTTTCCTGTCTTCACCAACAGAGTATATTTGGACTAATGAACCTATGATCTCACTAATGTGGATGCTCCCATCAATGGTATAAATTGGGATCCATAAACATCTTGTTATTCTGTGCAGTTCTAATCCACGTCTTTACATTAATTCAGTAGAGAGGAGTTAGCCAATGTGCTGACTCTAGGACCAAAATTTAGCACTTTCTGGATGTGCCAGGATCATCAGTCTAAATAATTTTTGTACTGCTCTCTAAAACTGCTGGGGCCATTGAATTTTGTTCTGTACTCTACATGAGACCAGACTGCAGCACTTTTGGATTTCTTATACCCAGTTTTAATCATTTCTCTTTCTGTTTCCATACTTTTCAGATGACAGTCATTTCTCACTGTTTTCAATTTATTTGCAGCAGAGATTCTTAGCAGTTCTAATTTGTTACAAGCATACTCCATTTAATATAATAAATTGCTTCTAGAAAAATTTAGTGTTAGGTTAAATGATGTTATACATAATGTACCATAGGAACAACATTATTATAGATAAGCAATCAGTCAAGTGATGTTACAGCAAGGTTTGATTTGAATGTATCAGTGATTGTACTATAAAAATATCATTGGTTAGGACAAACTAATACTGGACACACCTATACTTTTAATTAACTTTACACCTGAAAACCAGATCTCTAAACTCATTAGAATAGTGTAAAAAGAGTAAACAGACTGTCAGAGAAAATCTTAGAGGCTTTCCTATGGCTATTAGTGCATGGACATTATAACAGCTTTTTTGATTGCTCAGAGGCCTTCTTTCTTTAGAGTTTTAGCCGTGATTCATATAGGTGAGGCCACCGAATACCTAAGTTTCAATATTGACTACATGATTTATCATTTTATTATTTCCTGTCAGGGTTTCTAATTGCTTCATGTAAATCTTGATTCCCCTACTAGACTGTAACCTTCTTGATGGCAATCTTGTGCATATTTTATATCCTTTAGAACACTAATAAAAGGCGAAGGTGATGGAAATTGGTTAGACTTGGCCCCTTACCCCAGATGGAAGAGGAAAGACAGTGTAAATAGAGATAACCAAAATGGCTGAGGAATATCCATAAGCACAGCTGGTGACTCTGAAGGAATTCTATGAAACTGCACATGACTTCTATCCACCTCTGTCGTTTGCTTTATCTGACACTCATAATTGGTGCATTCAAAATTACATGGCATCTACTAACCTTTGGACTGTATGTGGTAAAAAATTGCAGTTCCTTTTGTCAATTTCAATATAAAAGCAGCCACTAACAGTCACAGACCATGAGGGGTTGGGCTAGATTGGAATAAAGCTAATTTCTGAGGAAAGTAACAATATATAAAGTTTCTTTTTCTTTAGTCAAAAAAATAAGAATCCAATGGGTGGCAATGAAGTGGGACACGCATGTCTTCTTGTATATGTCCATGAGTGATGGGTATATTATTCAATCAATCCTGCAGTTAGATGAAATTAATTTGAGGCTTCCTCTCCGTTCCTTGAAACCCCAGCCTAACATAGTTTGCTTTGGTAAATATTGATTGACTGAATATTTCACACAAAAAAGGAAAAGCAAAACAAAACTGATTAGGATTAGGGTAAGGAAAAGGAAGGGAGAGGCAGGCACAAATCCTGGAGTTATGACAGAGGAAGGAATGGGTTTTGGTCTTAGCTCTGCTACCAGCTAGCTGCACTACCTTGGAGAGGGGCTTAACCTCGCACAATTTTAGTTTCTTTATCCATAAAGGGAAGACAGTAGATGACATACTTCCCACTCTACAAATGTATGATTATATAACTGGTGGGGCAGCACTTTTACTAGGAAAGACAGATGGCGTCATAAATTTACATGTGGCAATCTCTCCATCTAACAAAGAGGAATGCTTTGGCCATTGCTATCAGGTCCATTTTCATTGCCTGTCATGGACTGCTCAGCCGCCTAGTTTCAAACATCCTTCTAATTTGCTACTCATGGCCTTCATCAAATGATTTGTTTTGATTGGAGAAGGCTAGAGCTTTGGGGTTAAGAGGCTTCATTATAGATTTAAAAACGTTTTTAATGCCAGTTCTGCTGTCATACCAGATGGATGCACTCAGCATTTTCCAGGGGCATATTTCTAGGTTTGAAAAAGAGGCTAGTGACTAGCTTTAGAAACATTTATTTCAGCGTAATTCTATTTGGACAGATGTGACATGAAATCTGAGGTAGCCTTGAGAAGGGGGGAACCATAAGAAAAGCTTTTGATTTTGGTTCCCCTAGAAGCAACAGAATACCTTCTGCCTTGTCTGACATAAAATAGTGCAATTTTACTCAGAACATTATGTGGAGTCATTGGGGAGAGGGGAGTCCATATGTATTCTCTATATTGTACATGGTTTGTGAACAAATCAGAGGGTTATCAATATTTATATATTTAATTTATATATTATATATTACATATATAATTAACTTCTTATTGGCAAAAATTATATTTCTCTGATGAAATTTATTAAAACTAATGACAAATGAAACCTAAAGAGGGAATAGTTCTAAACTCACAACACTCCTAACACTTCCCCTTGGGCGGCCAGGTCAACATGCGGCTAAGGTAAATTTGTCATATTCAGAAGATGTAGTTGTTGACATTAAATAGGAGAAACTCCTTCAGCCAGCTTTTACATTCTGTTAATGACCAAATTTATATTTTTTTCAGAACATAAATAACAAATATAGTAAAACTTCAAAATATTACATTCTATTCTTTAGCAATACCCAGTACAAACACTAACCCAATCACCTTCCTTGCCACTAGGTAAGTTGTATTGCTTCTCAAAGACAATGTTGTGTAGTGGGTAGATGGGTGGACATAGGGTTGGAAAGAACTGGGTTTGAATCCTGCCATAGACACATACTAGCTCTGTAACCCTGGCCAAGTTATTTAACACCTCTTGACTTCAGTTACTTCATCTTTAAAGTGAAGAGATTGGATTGTAGGTTCCTATAACCTTTCCTCTTTTTTACTAAGTTCCTTTCTGGCTTTAAATTTATGACCTGATGAGCAAAACTTCTCTCTGTCAGATGCCCCAGAAAACATGAAATAGTTACTTTTGGTTGCAAGGCCTGCCTAGCTTGCCCATCCCCTCCTGTTTCTTTTTTTCACAGGCTTCTTCAAAGCCCCCTCATGGCTTCTTCTTCAGTTAGTTTTATATATTCTTAGAATTTCAGTTCTTTCCAAGTAGAGATTGCTTGATTCTTTGATCTCAATGTCTAGCAATATGTCTGGTATACCATAAGTGCTTAAAAATGCCTGTTGGTTGATTCCAAGAACTTCTGAAACTTCTATATACTTCTTTTTGCTCTATTGCAGCAGTTCTCAACCTGTGGGTCGCGACTCCTTTGGGGGTCAAACGACCCTTTCACAGGAGTCACAGGGGTCACCTAAGACCATCGGAAAACACAAATTTTCGATGGTCTTAGGAACTGAGACACCTCTCCTCTATCCATCTTCAGGCGGGTCCACCCACATGCAGATACACCCACATAGGAGTATTAAAGGGTCCGGCATTAGGAAGGTTGAGAACCATTGCTCTATTGTCTTCCAACAACCACATCCCTGGTAGAATGTAGGACCCAATAAAAATGTCATGATGTGTGTAGCTCCCCTATTCCAGATCCCCTAACATTTCTGTGCTAATGAACTCTACCTTAAGAAAACATCAAAGGCTGCAAAGGCTGCTCTGAATGGGAAAACAGGTCACAGAAGGGTAACACTGATTGCATGTGGCAAAATGTGAGGGACAATCCCTCTGCCTTGGGTTTAATGACCATGTTAGAGTCTTACATTTCATATATACAAATATATAACAGCACCTGATTCTTTTGTCAGCGATTGGTGCCACTGCTGCCTTCCACGTTGCCCAGTTATAATTTGCAACCCAGGTAACTGCCTGTGACTTGTATGAGTCTCTGAGAGTTTCCTGAGCCATGGTCAGTATAAATAACTTGCCCACAGTCACGTAGCTAGTATGTGCCTGAGATGTCAATGACTTTCAAAAACGTTACCCACTCTGTCGTTATAATACTTTTCCACACCGCAGCTGTGTATACAGTTTATTTCTTTTACTGGATAAGGGGATTCTAATCCTTTGGGACCCACGAATAAAGTCCTTTTTGCTTTTTCTTTTTTGGAGGGGGAAGGTTGGGTAATTGGGCTTAAGTGACTTGCCCAAGGTCACACAGCTAGTAAGTGTTAAGTGTCTGAGGCTGGATTTGAATGCAGGTCCTCCTGACTCCAGGGCTGGTGATCTATTCACTGCACCACCTAGCTGCCCCACCCATGGATAAATTTTAAACCACCATGGATAAAGGACTAAATTTTTGAACAACTGATCTTTAAAATTACTGGAATAAATGTTTCATCATTTTTCAGTTGTGTTTGACTCTTCATGATTCCATTTTATGTTTTCTTGGCAAAGATACTAGAGAGTTTGCCATTTCCTTCTCCAGTTCATTTTGCAGATGAGGAAACCAAGACAAAGCATATTAAGTGACTTGCCCAAGGTCATACAGCTGGTAAGTGTCTGAGGCTGAATTTGAACTCAGGTCTTCCTGAATCTAGGTGTACTACCTAACTGCACTGAATATTTAGTGTACTGTGATTCTTTCTTTTCTGTAACCCCTATAGGGTTGGCAAAAATCTTTTAAATCATGTGTTTTGAATGAGATGAAACTGGACGGTATTTTACATATGCGGCCCAGGTAGAATATGTAGTGAACGGATGACCAAAAAGAGGAGACATGATACATTGAAAAGATAACAACAACAACAGTAATTACTCCTCCTCCTCCTTCTCCACGTAAGCACTTTTTTTTTTTATGTCATTAAGGTTTGCAAAGCTCTTTACAAATATTATCTCATTTGATTCTTAAAACAACCCTGGGACATAGACATTATTACTGTCCCCGTTTTACAGATGAGGACACTGAGGCAGACGGAGGACAAGTGACTTGCCCCAAGTCACACAGGTAAGTATCTGAGACAAGACTCAACGCAAGTCTTACTCAGATTCAGCACTCTATCCACTCTTCCACTTAATCTGGGTTCAAATCTCCCCTCTAACATGTAATAGCTGTGTGACCTTGGAAAGTTTTTTTTTTTCCTCTCAAGGAGTATTAACAAATAAAGCAATTCCCTGAGACTTAGTTTCTTCATTTATAAAAAATGGTCTGAGACTAGACCTCTGAGCTCTCTCTTATTCAAATTCAATGATCTTATGAACTCAAAATTCCTGGTTTCCTAATTTATCTTTGTCTCAAATGAAGTTTCTCAGCAATTTCTTTTTTCAAATTAATTTATTTATTTTTGGTTTTCAACATTCCTTTCCACAAAATTTGGAGTTACAATTTTTTCTCCCCATCTTTCCCCTACCCCCTCCACAAAATAGCAAGCCTACTGAATACCCCTTCCCCCAATCTGTTCTCTCTTATCTCCTCCCTCATTACCCCCCAACTTTCTAGTAGGGCAAGATGGATTTCTATACCCCAGTGCCTATGTATCTTATTTCCCAGTTGCATATAAAAAACCAGTATTTTTTTTAAACATTTCTTTTTAAAATTTTGAGTTCCAGATTTTTTCCTTCTTTCCTCCTCACCTGCCCCCACTGGGAAGATAAGCAATTCAAAATAGGTTGTAGTTATCCAAATAATTTCCATAATTGTTATATTATGAAAGACTAACTATACTACCTTCCATTCTATCCCACCCCCCACTTATTCTATTTTCTCCTTTGACCCCATCCCTTTTTCAAAAATATTTGCTTCTAACTACCCTCTCCCTGCCCTCCCTTCTATCATCCCCCCTCTTATCCCCTACCCCTCTATTTTCTTTTAGGGTACAATTGAGTGTGTATGCTATTCCCTCCTCAAGCCAAATTCAATGAGAGTAAGGTTGTCCCATTCCTTTTCACCTTCCTGCTCTTCCCCTCCACTATAACACTGTTGCTTCTTCTATATGAGATAATTTACCCAAATCTATCTTTCTCTTTCTCCTTCTCCCAATAAATTCCTTTCTCACCTCTTAGTTTTATTTTTAGATATCATCCCCTCCTATTCAACTCCTCCTGTGCCCTCTGTCTATGTATACATGAACATACATATGCCCATACTCACATACATATTTATATACACATACACCCTTCTATACATACATATACACACACACACACACACACATACAAATTCCCTTCAACTATCCTCATACTGAGAGAAGTCTTATGAGTTACAATTATCATTTTTCCATGTAGGAATGTAAATAGTTCAACTTTAGTAAGTTCCTTATGATTTCTCTTTCCTGTTTACTTTCTCATGCTTCTCTTGCTTCTTTTATTTGAAAGTCAAATTTTCTGTTCAGCTCTGGTTTTTTCATCAAGAATGCCTGAAAATCCTCTATTTCATTGAATGACCATATTTTCCCCTGAAGCATTATACTCAGTTTTGCTGGTTAGGTGATTCTAGGTTTTAAACCTAGCTCCTTTGGCCTCTGGAATATCATATTCCAAGCCCTTTCAATCCCTTAATGAAGAAGCCGCTAGGTCTTGTGTTATCCTGATTGCGTTTCCACAATACTCAAATTGTTTCTTCCTGACTGCTTGCAGTATTTTCTCCTTAACCTGGGAACTCTGGAATTTGGCTATAATATTCCTAGGAGTTTTCTTTGGGGTATCTTTTTCAAGAGGCAATCAGTGAATTCTTTCAATTTCTATTTTGCCCTCTGGTTCTAGAATATCAGGGCAATTTTCCTTGAGAAATTCTTGAAGGATGATTTCTAGGTTCTTTTTTTTATCATGGCTTTCAAGTAGTCCAATAATTTTTAAATTACCTCTCTAGGATCTATTTTCCAGGTCAGTGGCTTTTCCAATGAGATATTTCACATTTCCTTCTATTTTTT
>CM053585.1:427923769-427940154 GCA_028646515.1 Pseudochirops corinnae
CCATGGTCTCATGGTCTATATAACCAATTCATATTTTTCTTGAAGGCTTTTGATGCAGGAGTTCTGACTGCACTGTCTTCCTCCTGCTCCATGCTTTGATCCTTTTGGTCCAAAAAAAAGGATTCTATTGTCTATTTGTGCTTCCTGTGCTTGCTCATATTGCCAGCCAATTACTTGATGTTTGAGCTCTTTGCCATGGTAGAACTCTGCTTCCAGAATGGAGAGAGCTTTGTCCTAAATTGCTGGGGTTTTCACAACTGCCAGAGCTATTAGGAATATGCCCTCCCTATAGCCCCCACAAGCTCTGACTCACTGCTCACACACCCCAGGACCACTACCCAAGACTGTGATCCAGACCTAAGCAGGTTAAAGCAGGAGCAGTTACCCTCTGAATGGTTGCTTGTTCCTCCTATAATCTGCAGGCCAGGAGCTCCTAAGGCAGCCACACCACGCAGCTACAGTGCTTCCATTGCTTCTCACCCTGGGGGCAGCAGCCTAACCTTGCTCTTCTGTCCTCCCCCTCGCCCCCCCATTCCAACAAAGTTCCACACTCACCTTTTACTTTGCCTTTGGCGTTTATGGGTTGAGAAGTCTGGAAGCTGCCACAGTTGCTGGTTATTCACTTTCCTGAAATCTGCTCTGGCCGATGCTGGTCAGGGCTTCCCTGGGGCTGGAACCAAGTGGCTCCTGTGGGACAGCACTTGGTTCCCAGTGCCCTGTGATAGACCTTTCCTGTTGGTCTGCCAGCTGTCTTCAGAGGGAGATTTGTTTCTCTCTGTCACTTTGTGGGTTCTGTAGCTTCAAAGTTTGTTTAGAGTCATTTTTTTACAGGCATTGGAATTGTTTGGAGGTGGAGCCCATGCCAAGTTTAGTTATATTTGAAAAGTCCCCCATGAAAGACAGTGTTTATTGTTACTACTTCTCAAGTAGTAACAGTCTGTAGTAGATCAGAAAATCATGTGCCCTAGGTTAAGTTATCGCCCTCCAGCTTCAAAGCCTTATTTTTGTAGAGAGAAAACAAATACATACATGAAAAATACTTTCTTCATTATAAGGGTCTTTAGTTTCAGATTCATTTCACCCTTAGAATTTTGTACCTTTGGGACATACAGTTAAAAACGAAAAGGCAGTATGACTCAGTAAGAAGGGGAATAGAGAGGAAACATAGTTATTAATACAGGTAAACTGCATGTTTTCTAATTATAGCAGCATATGGTAGTACTTCTAATGGCCTTACATAAAGCATTTCTTAGACTATATTAATGGGAAACTAGGGTTAATGACCTAAGACTAAGCCCCAGGCCAACAGCTTATTCTCTCAATCATTAATCCCCAGCACATGACCAGGGCCTTGTTCATTATGGTTCAATTATGCTTACACTCCTCACAAGGAGAAAAAGCATTTCAGTACTATTACCAAGCTGTGTCCCCATGTTATACTTTAATACATAGGCCATAAAAATACAAAACAAGTTATTATTCCAAATGCCGAACTCTGTAGCACAATACAAGAACCTCGCTTTGTTCACTCCCTGTTCTGGTGTGAACTCAACCAGAGGATACTGCAAGGTGGCAGAGCAGGCAGATGGCACCATTTCCTCATGATTCTGGGCTCTTCTCAATGGTTTATATGTTGCAATACAGTAGGACCTTAGATAAAGTATACTGAATGCTCGTTGCTTTCCGAATGGAAACCAAGTGGATCAGAAGAAGAAATGAAAAAAAATTTTGTTTCCATGAGTTGTAAAGAAAATGTATATATCTTCATAGACCCTCAAACAATCTGTCAATAAATATTGAGCCCAGATGTGCAAAGCAAAGCCCCATGAGGGCTGCAAAGAAGTATGACAGATCTGTTTACATGGAGCTTACGGAAGAGAAGGGGAGCAAAACCAAGAACGAGTGAAACTGTTCAGAGTGGTAGGCACTAAATGCCACTTGAGAGGAACAGATAATAAGAACTTAGAGATGACAGAGAACATTGGGCTGACATGATAGGGAAAGGGGAGAAGATCCTTTATGCACAGTGTCTAGAGAGACGATGTTCTAGGTGGGGGGAGCTGGGGACAATGGAAACAAAGAATGAAGAAATGGGTGTACCTAATGCCTAACAGCTAGCATTTTCCTCCATTGATTCTGGATGCAGATAGCTGTGTGAAGGATGGATTAGAGTGGAGAAGAGGCAGAAGGACGAATTGGGAAGCTATTATTATAATCTGTGTGAAAGATGATGAGGGTATTAAGTAGGGTGGTGGCTAAATGACAGCAGAGCATGAGACATGTAGATGTGGTGTGTGGATAGAAACAAAATTCAGTAACTACTTGGAATATGTGGAATGAAGAAGAGTCAAGGATGACAATATTGCTAACTTGGGCAACTAGAAGGATCCCCAACAAGGACAGGAAAGCTGAGAAAAGGGGTGGTTTTGTCAGTCAGTCAATAAATATTTATTAAGCACCTACTGTGTCAGAAACTGTGCTAAAAACCGGGGATAAAAAAGAGGCAAAAGACAGTCTCGGCCTCAAGAACCTCATTATTTAATGGTAAAGACAACAGGCAAATAAATAAGTCTATATAAACTTATATATATGTATGTATACATATATAATAAGTAGGAAATCAATAATTAATAGAAGCATGAAGGCATTAGAATTTAGAAGGGTTAGGAAATGCTCCCTATAGAAGATGAGATTTTAGTTGGGTCTTAAAGGAAGTCAGGGAAGGCAGAAGGCAGAGAGAAGGGGGAACATTCCAGACATGGGGTACAAACAGAGAAAATGTCTGGAACTAAGAGATAGAGTGTCTTGTTTATAGTGGAATTCACTATCACTGGATGAAATGGTATGTGTCAGGGAGAAAGCTGTAAAAAAAATCAGGAAGGTAAGAGGAGGCTTGGCTAAGAAAGGCTTTGAATGCCAAACAGAAGATTGTGCTTTTGATCCTGGAAGTGATAGGGAGCCATGGGAGCTTATTGAGTGTGTTTATAGGTGGGGGGTAGGAAAGGAAATGACATGGTTGGGCCTGCACTGAGGTTTGAGGGGAAAGATAATGGGTTTTATTTGGAACATGTTGAGATTGAAATTTATATGGATTATTCATATCCAGCAACCAGCTTTGTGATGTGGGACCAGAGCCTAGAAGAGATGGTAAGAGTGGATACTAAATCTGGTTGTCCACATAATTGATCATTGAAACCATAGGAGTTGGCAAAATGAGGACAGAAGAGGGGACTCACAGCAAATCATCTTGATATGTTTTATGACCTATGAAGTAAGATGCTCAGCTGAGAGTTAGAGCAATGTGAATAGATAATTTTGGAATGGCCACTATAGTATGTAGAATAGAATATCAATCATGGAGGAAAAAAATGATTGCCTTTTCATGGTGAGGACTCATTTGATTTCAGGTAACGTGGTAATGGACCCAGTCAACTAGGTTTTTAAATTTCTTCCAGGTCTGTCAGTAGCATTTGAGCAGGGACATTGGAGGTAGATATAGGGAATAATCCAGGGTTGGTGCTTGAGAGGGTGTGATCAGCAATAGGTCAAAAAAGCAAGGAATTTGAGAAGAGAGGACAAGGTTGATTTAAATTGGTAAGCTAGGACCTACCTCCCACGGTTGTTGTGAGAACAAAGTGAGATGATATTTGAAAAGTGATTTGTAAACCTTAAAGTGCTATATAAATGTTAGCTATATTATTATTATTATTATTATTATCATTAAAGATGTTGAAATTGGGAAAGAAGAATATAGAAAGAACAAGGGTGATGACCTGGGAAAATACTGAGCAGTGGAAAGATTCAAGGTCATCGTATAAAGAATAGTTTTAGGAGTAGGTGGGCATAGGGAAAGATGAAATGATAATATATCATGACCAGACAATAGAATGTGGGAGCTCTTGAATACAGAAGTGTAAAAGAATGATAACACTATCAAGGATATGACTATTGCTTTGAGTAGCTGAGGAGTAGAACTGGGAACTTAGGGTATTTGAGAGAGGGCCAACTTGTATGTTGAATTGCTCTAGTACCAATGTTGGTGTTGGGTTAGAGAAAGAGACCATCAGACAAATACAGAACCTGCTGAAAAAAAAAAAAAGGCTTCTTGGGTGTTCAATGTATAACAAGCACTAGGATCTAGATTGAGGGATAAACTTGAATAGTTACCCCTTCCACATGACGACTTTCCCTATTGTGGTTTCGATATATCATGGGTTGGCATAAGAAATTAAATGGGAATTTTGGGGGAGTTTGAAGAACCTGCAGACAACACATGAAGACCAGCAGATAACACAGAAAAAGTTTAGAAACTCAGAAATGCATAATACATATATATATACATATACATAATACATATATATATATACACATATATAATATATACATATATATATATATAATCATACAAAATCAACATATTTTATCTTTTAAAACTATAATAATTCAGACTTCTTCTCTGGTATGAAGGGAGGGCCAAAAATTTTTATGGCGATTTTCCAGATCATGGGGGCATTGTGCCCCTAACCCCCATAATGGGGAAGGGATAACTGCAGAATAAGCCTCAACTGAGAAGAGGTTGTAATGGTGATAGAAGAAGAGATTGGCATGGGTAGTGGAGAACAAGGATAGGTTGTTTAGCATTGTTCTCTAGCTGTTTAATGTATGTTGTTAAGAATTCCTTCAGGATAGGCACAACGTATTATAGTCCCTTTGCATGCTTCACAAAGTCTAACCCAGGGATAGATATCTAATAGGTGGTTTACACCTTAGTTGAACTGAATTAAATTTGACATCCAGAAAAACCAGTGAGCCACAATCAAAAGAGACATGGTTACTTTTTCTCAGAATCCCACATTAGTTTCCAGCCAATCGATGTCACCTTGACTTTTGAATTCATCCCTCACTTCATAGATACCGAATGACCTGGGGTTCAAAGACCTTTTCATTAAGACCAGGCTAAACACAAACTGTTCCATTAGGATTCCATATTTTGGCATACAATTAAATAGAAAACTTCTACCTGATCCAGGAACATATGCTCTGCAAACCACCATAAAGCCTCATAAAACAGCCATACAATTAATTTTTAACAGAGATGCACTAATAGCTGACTGATCATGCATAACAGAACTGGATGGGAAACATTTTGCCTTTGCCAGAGAGAACATATTGCATCCCAGATTTCAGACAGTTCCCTTCAAAAGACAAATTTTGTTAGCTATTGAAGACAGAAATACTGATTTAAATTTGTGGTCTGATGTTTTTTCCTGCTTCTTACAGGCAAGCCTGTTTCTCTGTAGTGATGAATCCTACAACACTAACTGACAAGCAACTGGGAACCAAGAAGGAAGAAACTGGGTTGGTTCCTTGACTCCTGCTTTCAGCACTCCTAAAAAGCCTCTGCTTGTCTCTGGTTAGGGATTGGATCTGTGATTTCATGAGAATAGGGAACTCCCAGGTCAAGAAACTGCCTCTACCAATGCAGGTCAGCACCTTTAGCAACTGCTAATCTTAAGGAACTTGCTAGAGCGTGGAGAGGTTCAATGACTTGCTTCAGGTCACACAGCCAGTGTGTCCTGAATGTAAGACTTGAATCCAAGTCTTTCTAGCTTTGAGACTGTCTCTTATAATTTTCTATTTATTTAAAATTATCATGAAAACACTATAACTGCAAAGGAATTGGAAATGAATATTACCAAGAAAGACATGGAGACCCATGTACCAGGTATAAACAGGGGACAATGGGTAGAGGGAAAGGAATTAAGGAGAACTGGAATAAAGATGTCATCAAAGAAATTTATGAGCAAAAAGGACAATAGACTGACCACTGGGTAAGCGAGAAGGAAAACTAAAGGATAACCTGTGTGCTCCACTGGTGTCTTTGGGATGTCAAGCTTTGGGGTGGACCCCTTGTCATCATCTAATGGAAAGACAGAGACAAGAGCTACACAGGTTGGGCAGGCATGAGCAGGTTGCAATCTGTGTTACTGGAGGGAATACATACATTGATGAAATCATAGATGTGCTGGAATATTTTAGATACAAGGTCTGGGTTAGGTCAGCAAAGGATTTGGGGTTCTGCTCCACCTGGCATTAAATGTTTTGCATGCACTTGAATATTTCAACTTGGGTTTATTTTGGGCAAAACTAAATCTACAAATTTTGGACACACAAATGCTTTGCATCTGTAAGTAGTTTTGTAAAAGCCATTTGATAGGAACGTGGTTTGAGAACCATTAAGCTTTGCTATATACTTCTATTCTTAGAACTAGGAAGTCAGATTTTGCATAAAATAAATTGACTTGCACCTCCAAAAGGCTGAAGTATGGGAGATAAGCTATTAAAGTTGTTCTAATATTTGCTTCTGAAAAGCACAAATTAAAATGGAGGTATCTGAGAGATTTCAAAATGAGAAATACTTTTATATAAAAAATCCTAAAGCATCTTTAAATTAAATTTCTCTCAAGCAAATAGGTCTCAAAATTTTTTTTGAAAACGGAAATTTCATCACAGATTCAGAAGAAATGGTGGGTTTGAGTGCTTTCCAAAGGCTTTAGGAAAGATGAAACTTACAATTAATTCCTACAATAAATAAAACATCTTCCTTTCCCACAACCACTGTATTGTGTTGTTGTTTCATCTCCTTTCTAAATAAAATAAACAGAAAAGTGTGAGTATTTTTCTTGCTGCTTCCCTTTTAGAATGGATTGGGAAGGAGTCTGGGGCAGGTAAAATGCCATGGTAGAAACGAACACTGGTTTTGGAGTCAAAGAACCTGGCCTCTGAATTCTGCCACTTATTACCTGTGTTGACCACTTAGCTTCCCTGGGTCTGAGTTTCCTAATCAGTAAGATCAAAGGTTTGGCCCAGATGACTTCTAATGTCCCTTCTAATTTACATCTATGTGTAACATCCTTGCTTTGTTTTTCTTGACTCCATAACAACAGATTTAAATGCAATAAATAACAATTTAGTTAAATGAACTTAATTTCATTTCCCCACAGAAAACAAGTTTCCAGATGAAGAAACTACAAAAAAAAAAAAAAGAAAATAGAAATTGAGAAATATAGAAGGACAAGATAAAAAATGAAACTTATGAGTTCCTCAGCATTGTGTAGTAGTGATCAAAGACAATGGACTAGAAATCAGAAATTAGTTCTAGTCCATATTTTATCAGTTTTGTCAGCAGTGTGACTTTGAGCAAGTCACTCAGCCATACCATGCCTGTCTCTTAAGAGCAAATTGGAATAATCATAACCAATTAAAATAATAACTAGTATTTATCTTGTACTTTAAGTTAGAGGAATGCGGAGAGCGCAGCAGAAGCAGGCAATAAGGGGGTGCCTAGAACAGGCCTCTTTCCATTTTTTCCCAGAATGAGGAAAAGAGTACATGAACAAGGACCCAGTTTTCCAGCAGGTCTCCAGCAGAAGCAGCAGGAATGAATTGCCAAGATTTGGGCAGGTACAGATCTTGGCTGTCAGGGCTACAACCTAGGAGGAAGGGGAGCCTTGTCTTCAAAACTGGAAAGATTGACATGGCAGCAGCTGCCCAGGAGGAGTCACTTCCCCAAGAGCCAGCAGCAAAAGTGTTCTGTACCCAACGATGGGCAAATACCTGCAGCTTAAGAGGGGTTTCTCTTTTTTGGGGGGTGGGTGCATGGTAGGTGGAAGGTGGAAGGTGGAAACAACATTCCCTGGGGTATTAACATAATTTAAAAGTATTACTCTATAGTTTTCCCCTTTTGTACTATAATATTTATATCTATTTTATTTTTATGCTGGAATGATTTTGACAAAGTTCAATAATACTTTTACTATCTGAGATTCTTTTCTGGACATAATTATTTGTTCCTTGTCAATATGACTATTGAAAATCATTTTGTCATGTAGAGGAGGGGAATGTCAAATATACTAGATATTCCACTGCTTTAAAATTTGCTAAGCACTAGATATGTGCATGTATGTATATATGTGTGCACACACACCTATACATATATATTACATATGTAATATATTGTGTGTATATATACATATACATGCATGCATATATATACATACATGTAAAAGCTCATTTGATTCTCACAATGACTGTCAGAGAAAGGGCAAAGTCACATAGATATTAAGTGTTTGAGGCAGGATTTGAACTTGGTTCTTCCTGACTCCAAGTTCAGTATTCTATCCATTATGTAAGTTAGGTATCTCCATAATCATAATAATGTCTGTCCTGTTCATCAATGCCAATCTTTTTCTCTTCCTTCCAGACCTGTCGACATTTCCAGGGTCCTAGTTCATCTCCCCCAGGGCCTTATTCTCAGTTAGCTATCATAATTTCCACTAAATGGTTAGCCAATAAGAAGGTAAGGTGCCACAACTTCCAGGAGTATCTGCATTGTCATTAGGGGCTCTGAGGCATAGAGACTAGAGCTGTGATTTCACTCTTATAAGGAACTCCTAGAAGAGGTCATTCCTACTAACTGAAGTTGAGACCTTCCCTACAACTTGGAGGCTTAGGATTCTGGAGGGACTGAGAGCTGAAGTGGCTTGATCAGAGTTATATACAGCCGGTACACATCAGAGGCAAAACTTGAAACAAGACATTGTGCTCTCAGAGGTCCATTCTCTATCAACCATTATGAAATGTCTCTCAGAGGATTTTGGAAAAAAACAAAACTCCCCAAACTCCCTGAAATGAATTTATTATCATAGATTTTAATATAGTTCGTCAAAAGATAATCTTTGGAGGCTGTGGTGACTGGGTGGACCAGGGCCTTCCCAGCCTCATCCCATTCCTGAAATTACAACATCTAATGGTCAGGGTCAGCTGGTTTTAGAGTGCCATGCCTGGAGTCAGGAAGACCCCAGAGTTCAAATCTGGCCTCAGACATTTACTAGCTCTGTGACCCTGGGCAAGCCATCTAACCCTACTGACCTCGGTTTCCTCATGTGTAAAATGAGCTGGAGAAGGAAATGACAAACCTCTCCAGTATCTTTGCCAAGAAAACCCCAGATGGGATCATGAAGAGTCAGACACAACTGAAAACGACTGAACGACAACAAAGTCACAGTCCACATAGAGGAATCTGTGTATAACTACCTACTCCTAATGCTGGTCCTGGCTACCAAGAATGAATATTAATGTAAGTGTTCAAATGACTTTCTCCAGTAATAAGGGAAGAAAAGATTTTCTAAACTGAGCACCTGATTGATGCCTTAAGTGATCTCAGAGAAGGAACACTTGGGAGATTCGGGGGATGGGATGAGCTTCCTAAATGGTTTAGATTGGTTCTCAGGCCACTTATAAGCTGTACAGAAGTCTCAATTCAGGAATTAGATGCACAAGGAGTCACCAGAGATTCTCCCAGGCTTTCCCTGCCACAAATCAACCTCTAGGGAAGCAAGAATGCCAATAAACAAATCAATTTTATTCTTTGTTGCTAAGAGACATCTAGGGTAAAGAAAAAAAAAACAGTCTCTCCAGTTTGAAAAACACTTAGTGACTTTTCTACAACAGGAGAAAACCATAATCTTACTTAAAACTATGATAAACTAGTCAGATATCAAATTTAGAAAACTGAGGTAAGAAGAATAGAGCATCAACCTTGGGAAACAATGCAAACAAATTATATTAAAATAGTTGTCAATTTAGATGTTTGTTTTTTTTTTATTATGGACCCCCGGGTTTAGACCCTCTCCTCTAAACCCATTATCACATGTCTCCACAATCTAGCTCGTATCTACTTTTCCAGTCTTACGTTTGCTACTGTGCTATATCCAAATCAACTTCCTCATTTTCCCTGACTATTCTCTCATCCTTAGGAAATACTCTTCTTTGACTTACCAAATTGTATCTATCCTTCAAGGTCCAGATCAGCTTTCTTCTCCTCCATGGCTCCTTCTCATGCTATTTTAAGCAGTGGTGCTTTCTCCTTCTTCTGACCTCATAAGGTATTAATAGCTATCCAACATTTCTCTGACTTCATACTTCTATGTTTCAGCATGGCGTGAGATAGCCCTAGGTTCCCAAAGCTATGCTACCTAAGTATATGCTATGGAAGGCTGTACAAAGCTGAAAATGTTTCAAATAACATATGAACCTAGGGACAGACAGTACATCCATCATAAAAAGACCAGAAGAACGGAATTCCAGGAGGCTTATCACCATATCAGCCATGGGGTAATGAACTATTCTAGCTACTGGCACTCTCAAAGAAGGTCTGCTAAGTCATGAAGGAATTGGAATCTGTGTCAAGGTAATCTAAATCAATGAACTCCTAGGTCATTGAAGTGTAGAGGTTCAGATAATTCATTTTTGACAATTAATCACATAACAACTCTTGTAATGTCTTTTATTGTTCTTTAGTTGGTATATTTCTGCATTTGTCTTGTGCTTGTATCTTCTCTCCTTAAATTATAAGCTCCTTTAGGACGAGGACTGTGTCTATATATTTCTTTGCATTCCCCCGCAGTTCCCAGTATATTTGTTTATTAAAAGGAGCATGTCCCTTTAAAAGACATGACTGAAGAAGCAACACCTAAATGGATAGAAGATGGAGTAATAAAATTCAGCTATACCATGCTTTAAAACAATTCACCTAACATTTAAGCACTAATTACATTCAATATTCTGGCATTAGGGATACAAGAATAAAAAACAACATAGACCTCGCTCTAAGTAGATTACAATGTAATAGGGAAGGAAAGGGAAGCCAAATAGCTATAACAGAAGTTATGTTACGATAAGTGGCTATGGAAGGCCAGACAGAATGGGATAAGATATGAAAAAAGGGAGGGATGGATTCTAGCTAGGAGGGTAATAAAGGCTTTTTAGAGATGGGCCTGAGCTAAGTCTTGAAGAAAAGAGACAGAAGACACTGGATTATAGAACTAAAGCTAGAAGGCCTCTCAGGGGCCATCTAGTCCAAACCCTTAATTTTAAAGATGTTTCAACTAAGGCAGCAGTTCTCAACCTGTGGGTTATGTTAAATTTGTAACAATGAAAACATATCTTGCATATCAGACAGATTTATAACAGTAGCAAAATTACAGTTATGAAGTAGCAACGAAAATAATTTTATGGTTGGGGGGTCACCACAACATGAGGAACTGTATTAAAGGGTTGCAGCATTAGGAAGGTTGAGAACCACTGAACTAAGGCATAGGAAGATTAAGAGAGTTGTCCAAGGTTCTGAAAGCATGATTTGAACTCAGGTCCTTGGACTCCATAACTAGTGTTCTTTCATCATATCACACTGCTGGAGTCTATTGCAGGAGGAATAAACATATAGTAGAACCATGCGTAGTGGTCAGAGAGGGCAAGATAAAAATCAAGGAATCATGAGTACAGGTATACCAGTAACTCATGCCTTTAATGAGTTACAGCCAAACAGACATTTAATGTTATAAGTGAATGATCAGCCAAATACTGTGTCAAGATCTGGGGACTTTGGAATAGCATTTAGTTATTCTAGAAGTATTTATTAAGTGCCTACCAGAAACCAACTACAGTGGTGTAACGTTATTGTCACACCTACATGGGCCAGGGAAATATTCTCTAAGATGTTCCTTTGGTCCAACTCAGCTGAGATATTGGACTGGGAAAAAGAATTAGTATGAAACAAAGGTGAAAGGTAAGCTGGAACTAGTTGGTGGTAGGTCTTAAATGCCAAGATGAGGACTTTGTATTTTATTTGGCAGGTAATAAGGATCCTAAGGCCAGCTCAATAGGTCAGGCCTTTCCTTCTTTCAAAAAGGCTAAGGCAGCTAATTTATATTAAAAACTGCTGGGGGCAGAGCCAAAATGGCGAAGTTGCTGGAGTTCCTGCTCCAACTACCTCCAATACCTGTAAAATATGACTCTAAACAAATTTTAGAGCTACAGAACTCACAAAGTGACAGAAACCTCCTGCTGAAGGCAGCCTGGTGGGCCAACAGGAAGGGTCTATCACATTGGGCTGGGGGCTTAGCAGTCCCATGTGAGCCCCAAAGGCCAATGAGGAGAAGAATGTCTTAAAAATGGCCAGATGGAAAAGGAATTTGAAAAACTCACTGAAGAGAATAATTCCTTCAAAATTAGAATGGAGTAAATGGAAGCTAATGACTTTATGAGAATTCAAGATACTACAAAACAGATCCAAACAAACAAAAAAATAGAAAGCAATGTGAAATACCTCCTTGGAAAAAACCATTGACCTGGAAAATAGATCCAGGAGAGATAATTTAAAAATTCTTGGACTACCTGAAAGTCATGATCAAAAAAAGAGCCTAGAAATCATCCTTCAAGAAATCTCAAGGAAAATTGCCCTGATATTCTAGAACTAGGAGGCAAAATAGGAATTGAAAGAATACACCAATCACCTCTTGAAAAAGATCCCAAAAAAAGAAAACTCCTGGAAATGTTATAGCCAAATTCCAGAGTTTCCAGATCAAGGAGAAAATATTATAAGCGGTCAGGAAGAAACAATTTGAGTATTGTGGCAACACAATCATGATAACACAAGATTTAGCAGCTTCTACATTAAGGGATCAAAGGGCTTGGAATATGATATTCCAAGGTCAAAGGAGCTAGGATTAAAATCAATACTCACCCAGCAAAACTGAGTAAAATGCTTCAGGGGAAAACATGATCATTCAATGAAATAGAGGATTTCCAAGTATCTCTTTTCTTTTCTTTTCTTTTCTTTTCTTTTCTTTTTTTTTTTTTTTTTTTTGCTTTTTGGAGGGCAATTGGGATTAAATGATTTGCCCAAAGTCACATGGCTAGTAAGTGTGTCAAGTGTCTGAGGCCAGATTTGAACTCAGATCTTCAGAGTTGGTGCTCTATTCACTGCACCACCTAGCTGCCCCAACTTCCAAGTATTCTTGATGAAAAACCAGAGCTGAACAGAAAATTTGACTTTCAAATACAAGAAGCAAGAGAAACACGAGAAGGTAAACAGAAAAAAAATCATAAGGAACTTATTAAAGTTGAATTATTTACATTCCTACATGGAAAAATGATCATTGTAACTCATGAGACTTTTCTCAGTATAAGGATAGTTTAAGGGAATTTATATATATGTGTGTGTGTGTATGTATACATGTGTGTATAAATATATATATGTGTATATAAATATTTTTGTATATGTGTATATGTGTGTATAGGAGGGTGTATATGTGTATGAATACGTATGTGAGTGTATGTATATGTGTATACATGTATATTTAGAGGGCACAGGATCAGTTGAATAGGAAGGGATGATATCAAAAAATAAAATTAAGAAGTGAGAGAGGAATATAATGGGAGGAGAACGGAAGAGATAGAATAGGGTAAATTATCTCATGTAAAAGAGGCAAGAGAAAACTGTTACAATGGAGGGGGAGAGCAGGAAGGTGAAAGGGAATGGGTCAACCTTACTCTCACTGAATATGGCTTAAGGAGGGAATACCATACACATTCAATTGGGTATCTTACCCTACAGGAAAGTAGGGGAGTAGGGGACAAGAGGGGGGATGAAAGAAGGGAGGGCAGACTAGGGGAGAGGGTAGTTAGAAGCAAACCCTTTTGAAAAGGCACAGGGTCAAAGGAGAAAATAGAATAAGTAGGGGGCTGGATAGGATGGAGGGAAATATAGTTAGTCTTTCACAATACAATTACTATGGAAATGTTTTGTGTAACTACTCATGTACAACCTGTACTGATTTGCTTGTTTTCCCAGAAGGGGTGGGTGAGGAGGAAAGAAGGAAAAAAATCTGGAAATCAGTGTTTAAAAAACAAGTGTTAAAAAAATTGTTTTTTACATGTGACTTGTAAATAAGATATACAGGCACTGGGGTATAGAAATCCATCTTGCCCTACTAGAAAGTTAGAGAGGGGATGGGGGAGGATATAAGAGAGAACAGATTGAGGGAAGGGGTATTCAATAGGCTCATTATCTTGGAGTAGGGGAGTAGAAGAAAGAGGGGGAGAAAATTTGTAACTCAAAATCTTGTGGAAATGAATGTTGAAAATGAAAAATAAATAAAAGATTGATATTTTTTAAAAATAAAAATTAAACTTCTTTAACCTAGTGTCCTCTAAGGATCAGAGCTTTTAGGATGTAAGTGGTAAAACCTTCCATTGCACACTGTTCTGTGATAAAAGAAATGAACAGTTCCCAATCTTTCATATAGAAAGGTCCAGAGAGTTTTTTTTATAGTTTCATGTCTTAGATAAACTGAACAGACCATGTTCCCAAGAGCTCCTAATTATAACTACATATTCAAAACTATATGAAAGATCAGTGATATAGAGAGAATACAATGCCATCTTTCTTTGCTCCCTGAGGTAGGAATTGGAAACTCATAATCAAAATTTAAAGTGGCTGACAGCATCTGTATCCTTTACAAGACAGAAGAACCCAAGTTTAGCCTCTACTTTGTAAAAATATTTAGTTTTAAACTAGAAGCTACCAGATAGTGGTCTTTCCTCCCCCCACACAAGCCAAAGAAACCTAAATAATGTCTTTCCAGCCCAATCCCAGCTTGTTCCCTTCCCTGAGGCATCCCAATGTCTCTACTCATCAATTAATCAATCAACAGACATTAATACCTGCCAGCACTGTGCTAGATGCTCAGGCTAAGGGGACTAAGATAGGGACTAGTTCTGTGATTTATCATTTCTATTCTGGCCAGAAACTCTGAGGGTCTTCCCCTCCCAGACTGATTCAGTTGTGACGGCAAACTAGACAATCTTTTGCTTCAATTCTAGCCTAGCCTTTAATCACTGAATGGGTGTTGTCTCAAACAAACTGAAACATAGAAAAGAACTTAGCTTAAAAAAGTCCAAGGTCTCCCACTGCATCTAGGGTCATTGCCAGTCATCCTGACCTATGTCTGGGCACTGGACTCCTATGACTCTGGAGGAAAGAGTGAGGCTGGTGACTTTGTGCAGCTCTACCTCACTTAAATCCAATTCACTTATGAGTCACAGCATCACCCTCCTGATGTCATTGGTCCTCTTGGAGAAGAAAGGACAAAGAACAACAATTGGAGTAAAGACATTTCAGTGAGGACCTTCCTCTACCAATGCAGATTAGCACCTTCTCTTAAAGCTTTAGAAAATTACTTGGGGAGAAATGAGAGGTTAAGTGGCTTATCCGAGATCCTGCAGTCAGTATCTGTCCAAGGTGGAGATAAATCCAAGTCTTCCTTGTTCCAAAGCCAGCTGTCTGTGTACTATACCACATTGCCCCTAGTTATTGGTGATAAAGATGAAAAAGGAGCCTAGATTCTGCTGGAGGAGACAACATGCATATAATAGGCAGATACAAATAAATAGGATATAAATGCGCGAGGGCACTAGCAGCTAGAAGAAGGCTTTTAAAGCAGAATTTTGAGGGTAATAAGGGATCTGAGAGATAAAGGTGGGTAGGGAGTGCATTCTACACATGGGAATGGCTAGAACAAAGGCAAAGAGATGGGAGATTGGAGTGTCAGCTGTGAGGAACAGAGAGAAGGTAGGCTTTGCTGGATGATAATATTTGAAGGCCTGGGAACCTCTCCTCCTATGGGACCTTATGCCCCAATGTGTGACATCTCTTGCCCCTCCGTGAACCTTCTTTCCTCCCTCAATCTAATATGTCTTCAGAATGTTTATCTGAGGCTCAATTTCCTTCCTCTCCTTCCATCAGCCTTTTTTCCTTTGACCTATCCAAAGAGACTGCTTTCCATCACTAGATTATATAAAACTGTTAAGCCTGAAAGGCATCACAAATATTCTTCAGCAATGAAAAAAATTTTTTTAAATGTATCTTGTTCTAGTCAATCAACATTTATGAAATGTTTACAAGATGTAGCATGAAAGGCACCATGGATAAAGAGGTGGTCCTGGAATGAGGAAGTCCTGCCTCTGACACATGCTGGCAGTGTGACCCTGAGCAAGTCACTTCACATTTCTCTGAACAATTTACTAAGATGATCAACTGTAGAGAAGGTGCTGATTTGTATCTGTAGAAGGAATTTCATCATCTGAGAATTTCCCATACCAGAAGTTCTCAAAGTGGGGTCTTCAAAACTGTTTCCATAATGATACTAAAATTTATTTGTCTATTAAAATATTCCTCCCTTTTCCAATGATTTATCTGCTTGAAACTGGATTTTCTTCATACACTTCAACCAAAACAGCTTATTGCAACAGATTGAATGCAGACACAGATATGAGAATCCAGCTGTCTTCCATTAAGTCAGATATTAAATAGATTTGTAAAAGTATGTGAGACAATACCAATCTTCTCACTAATTCTTTTTGCTTTGGAAAAAATGTAGTTAATTTTCATTAAAATGTGTTATTTATTCTCTACCCTGTCCTTGTCCCTGTCCTTGTCTCTTTACAGAAGTGTGTACTTCCAGCAACCCTCCCCCCGACCC
>CM053585.1:427940654-427967583 GCA_028646515.1 Pseudochirops corinnae
TTTGTATTCTCTGAAGTTCAGGGTGCTGACTTTTCCCCCTGAACTAAGTAAATGATATACGTTTGATTGATTAAGATTGTTAACCCATTTTGAGTTGCTTTCCTTTAGAAAAGCAGATCTAAGAACCTGTGCTAGCAGCCATCCTGGGTATGCTAAGGTGCTTGCTGATACAGTAGAAAAAAGGAGGAGAAGAGGGGGAAGGAAGGGGAAGGGAGATAAGGAGAAGTGATACCATTGGAGCATTCTTTTTTTAATTCATAGAAGAAAAGAGAAGACAGGCTAGAAAGAAGTACAGACAAGTAAGATAGCTTTGAAAATTATAAATTGAACTAAATATACTTTTAAAAAAAGGCAAGCTATACATAATAGAAAACTGTAGTTTCATGTGTGATCCTTTTATTCTGTTTTACTATGTATATGAACATGCTTCTTTTATTTGAAGTTTAATTCAGATTAAAAGTAGCTTTTAAAAATAATTGCTTTGCTAAAAATTCCTGCCCCACTATGATGGTCTTGAAGAACTAATAATCCAAAAGGAGGAGCCAAGATGACAGAGTAAAAGCAGGGACTCACCTGAACTCTCCCAAATTCCTCTCCAAACAACATTAGAATAATACCTCAAAAAGGATTCTGGAATGGCAGGACCAGCAAAAGGATAGGGTGAAACTATTTTCCAGCCCAAAACAGCTTAGGTGAGCAGGAATGGTCTGCCTCACTAGGGTGAGAGTGGAGGATAGTACAATGCAACCTGCACCCCAGCAAGCCAGCACCAAGCCTTAGGGGAAACTGAATCAGCAGCAGTGACTTCCAGAACTCTCAGCCCACAGAATGTAAGAGAGATGGATGAGTGCAAAGAAGGAGACTCTTTACAGGGGAGGCCTTGTTTATACTGGGAGGAGGACTGTTGCATTCTCCATATACAATTCCAGATTGTAGTCCCAGGATGAGAAGAAGCACTGGCAGTAGCTAGGAACCTGTTCAGGGTGGACAAGAATGTTTTTCACCACTCAGAGATCAGAGCACAGGCCAGAAGAGCAGTGATCACACCACTCCTTAGATCACACCACTCTGGAAGAACTGAAAACTTATAGATCCCCAGAACTATCTCTGAAAACAGCAACATGAAAAACCTGAAGCTTGGGACAGTTACCTCTTCACCCTAGAAATAGAACCCAATTTTAATGTAAAGTTAAAAGTCAAGAAATGGTATGGGAATATAAGTAAAGAACAACAACAAAAAAGAACCTGTCCATAGAAAGTTACTATGATGATGGGGAAGATCAAAACACAAACTCAGGAGAAGACAAAAATATCACAACAGCTACATCCAAAGACTCAAAGAAAAATGTGAATTGGTCTCAGGCTGAAAAAAAAAAGAATCTCTGGAAGACCTCAAAAAGGATTTTAAAAATGAAATAAGAAATAGAAGAAAAATTGGGGAAAAAAAATTGACAATGATGCTAGAAAATCATGGGGGGAAAAGTCAACAGCTTGGCAAAGGAGGCACAAAAAATATTGATGAAAATAACACCTTAAAAACAGTCAGAAAACAACTGGAATATAGTGGAGCCACAGTTAGGATAGCAAAAGATTTAGCAGCTTCTACTTCAAAGGATCAGAGGGTTTGTAATATGATTTTCCAAAGGATAAAGGAGCTAAGATTATAAGCAAGAATCATCTACCAAGCAAAATTGAGTATAAGCCTACAGGGGAAAAAATGAATGTTCAAAATGAAACCTTTCAGCCATTCCTAATAAAAAGACCAGAGCTGAATAGAAATTTTGACTGTCAAATACAAGACTTAAGAAAAGCATAAAAAGGTAAACAGAAAAAAGAAACTATAAGAGATTCAATAAGGTTAAACTGTTTACATGAGAAACTTCCTACATGGGAAGTTAATACTTGTAACTCAAGAACTTTATCATAATTAGGTCAGTTAGAAGAAGTACACATAGACAGAGGGCACAGGTGTGAGTTTACTATGATGAGATGATATCCAAAAAAAATTAAGGTATAAGAAAGAGGGATACATTGGGAGAAGGGGAAAGGGAGAGGTAGAATGGGGTAAATTATTTCACATAAAAGAGGCACAAAAAAGCTTTTACAGTGGATGGAAGATGGGGGTGAGGGGCAAGCAATGCTTGAATCTTATTGTCATCAGCATTGGTTTAAAGAACAACATGTACATTCAACTGAAATCAATCCTACCCTACAAGAAAGTAGGAGGAAGGGGACAAGAGAAAGGGGAGGAAGGAGCTGATAAAAAGAAAGGCAGATTGAGGGAGGTATTGGCAGAAGCAAAACACTTTTGAGGAGGAATGGGGTGAAAGAAGAGAGAAGAATAAATAGGGGGAAAAGTAGTTGGAGGGAAATACACAGTTATTAATTCACTATTTGACAAAAGCTGCTGGGGCAATTGGAAAGCAATTTGGCAGAAATTAGATATAGACCAATATTTCACACCAAGATAAGGTCAAAATGGGTACATGATTTAGACATAAAGGGTGATACCATAAGCAAATTAGGAAAGCAGGAATAATTTACCTGTCAGATCTCCAAATGAGAGAAGAATGTATAAGAAAACAAGAGGTAGAGAACATTATGGGATTAAAAATGAATAATATTGATTATAACAAATAAAAAATAAACAAATGAAACCAATGAAACCAAAATTAGAAGAAAAGCAGAAAACTGGGGGAATTTTACACCCAGTTTCTCTGATAAAGGCCTCATTTCTCAAATATATAGAGAATAAAATCAATATAAGTCATTCTCAAATTGACAAATTGACAAAGGATATAAACAGAGTTTTCACATGAAGAAATCAAAGTTACCTATGGTCATGTGAAAAATGCTCTAAATTACTATTGATTGGAGAAATGCAAATTAAAACAACTCTCAAGTACTATCTCCCACCTATCAGATTGGCTAATATGACAGAAAAGGAAAATGAAAAATATTGGAGGGGGTGTGGGAAAATTGTGATAGTAATGCATTGTTGATGAAGTTGTAAACAGATTCAACCATTTTGGAGAATGCTTTGGAACTATGGCCAAAGGGCTATAAAACTGTACATACCCCTTGACCCAGCACTACCAGGTCTACATCCATAAAGATTTTTAAAAGGGGGGAAAGAAGCTATTTGTACAAAAATACTTATAGCAACTCTTTTTGTGGTGGCAAAGAAGTGGAAATTGAGGGGATGCCCATCAATTGAGGAATGGCTTAACAAGTTGTATATGATTGTGATGGAATACTATTGTGCTAAAAAAAATGATGAACAGGGTGGTTTTTGAAAAATGTACATGAACTGAAGCAAAGTGAAGTGAGGAGAGCCAGTAGAACATCATATACAGCAATAGCAATATTGTATGATGATCAACTATGAATGACTTAGCTATTCTCAGCAGTATAATAATGTAAGACAACTCTGAAGGGTTCATGATGAAAAAGACTATCCTCCTTCAAGAGAAAGAACTGATGAACTATGAATGCAGATAGAAGCATACTTTTTTAAACTTTCTTTATTTTTGTTGTTGTTGTTTTGGTCTGTGCTTTCTTTCACAATAAGAATAATCTGGAATTTTTTTAAAAGCATTGATATTTCATAGGATTAAGGATGTTATAGACCATACTTTCTAGTTTTTCAGAGAAGCTAGAGTTTCATTTGCTTTCCTCAACATGACTATTCTGTTCATTTTATTAGTGGTATGCAAGTTTCATTAGTTTCTTATTTAATCCAGTCTACACTTTCATTGTGATGGGCAAGAAATTTTGTACACTGTTCCTTCTTCTTCAGGCATTCTCTATCTCCTCTAATTTCTTTGCTTCTCAAGTCTCTATAGCAAGGCTTCTTAACCTGGGGTCTACAGGCTCCCAAAAGGGATGTTGACGGATTTCAGAAGACCTGTGAACACAGATAAGAAAAATTTACATATCCATTTAAACATAATTACTTTCATACAACTGAAAATTCTGGGAAAGTATTCATAAGTTTCAGTGCATTGGCAAAGGTGTCCTTAACACAAAAAAATGGTTAAGAACTTCTGGTCTATA
Source organism: Pseudochirops corinnae (assembly GCA_028646515.1). Taxonomy (NCBI): domain Eukaryota; kingdom Metazoa; phylum Chordata; class Mammalia; order Diprotodontia; family Pseudocheiridae; genus Pseudochirops; species Pseudochirops corinnae. The sequence goes on from CM053585.1 coordinate 427,944,711, forward strand.
GTACAGCTTTTCATTGATGTTAACATGTTTATTGTTTGAGTTCTTTTGATTCATTGAATGTGTTACATTACATTGAAACTTTTAGTTTTTATCTAAATTTCCATTCAGTACATTTCTTCATCATTGATTTTAACTGAGCAACATGATATTCAAATTTTCTATCATGTGTCCCGATGATGTAATCTTCCAATGCATTTCTACAGTTCTTCAGTGGTTTCCTTTAATCACTTCTGCCATGGTAATAACTGACTCCTTTCCTAAAGAACATTTCTGGACACCTCTGCCCTTCCTCCTATGGTCCTTACTGGGGTAATGATTGTAGCATATATAATTGTTTGCAGGTTCTGAAATATTTTTACATTCTCTCTCATTTATTTTGGGAGAATATATTCATTCTTGATTGTTAGAGCTGATACCAGCTTTTTTGAATGCCTATTGTTATTTGTTTGAATGTCTATATAATTGGATTCATGCCATCAAACTCAAAAAGAGCTTTTTGAAATTCAATTCTAAGAATGTCCCTCTTCTCAAAATAATTCTAGACATTGTGATTATTTTTTCATTTGTTTTATTATTAGATAGCACTTTTCTAGTTTGTGTTATGTATAGATTTTTCAGTGACTGGTTTTTCAACTTTTCCTTCTTCTGATTTAAGTAATTCAATTTCTATTTTTATTTCATCTAATCTGGTTCTAGGAGTGAAATTATAACTCATGATTTCCCTTTACTGAAAAATGAGATTATATGTCTAAAGTATTTTACAAACCTTAAATATCATTATTATTATTATTAATTAGATATGAATGAATGAATTATAAATTATTTATTATAAATGAATGAATCCTATTCTCCCCAGCCTTGTACCTACAAATCTCTTTCCCACAACCATATCCCCATCAACAATCTATTAGCTGTCTGTTTTGATTTCCAAATCCTCCTCCCCTCCCTACCTCCTCTTGGGCTGGGCCTGGAGGTTAGAGACTCTAGTCTTCTTTTGAAGGGTCCTCTATGAACTACTCATTTTGCTTCAGCCATGGAAAGGAAGAAGAGGGAAGACATCATACTCTCAGGTTGGCTGGAGAATAGCAGGTGCCATCAGCCTCTCATCCTCCTCCATGCTGATATAGATATGAGGGTGGGGAACCTTCACAGATGACTGAACCCAAGGGTGATAGCAATTTCAGATTCTGCAGTCTACTTCAGGGCTTTTTCCTGGGCCAGGTGTAAGTTCTAGAGTGAGCATTGGACCTGGGTCAGAGTATCTAGGTCCTCCTCCAGGGATACCAAGAACTACTCTTTTATTCCAGAATCTTGATGGCTGCTGGCTTCAAGGACAACCATGATAGAGTTGGAGGATATGAACTTACTACTGAGGGGTGAAAAAATAGAAGTGGACACCTATCAGATTGGCTAACATGAAAAAACAGGAAAATGATAAATGTTGAAGAAGATGTGGGAAAGCTGGAACACTAATTCATTGTTGGTGTAACTGTGAGCTGATCCAACTATTCTAGAGAACAATTTGGAACTATGCCTAAAGGGCTATAAAAGTGTATATACCCTTGGACCCAGCAATACTGCTTCTAAGGCTGTTTCCCAAAGAGATCATAAAAATGGGAAAAGGACCCACATGTACAAAAATATTTATAGCAACTCTTTTTGTGGTGGCTGAGAACCAAAAATTCACAGGATACCCATCAATTGGGGAATGGGTAAACAAGTTGTGGTATGTGAATGTAATGGAATACTATTGTATAAGAAATAATCAGCAGGAAGACTTCAGAAAAACCTAGAAAGGCTTATATGAACTGATACTGAGTGAAGTGAGCAGAACCAGGAGAACATTGTTCACAGTAACAGCCAGTCTGCGATGACTGATTTTGATAGACTTAGCCCTTCTCAGCAATGCAAGAGCCTAAAACAATGTCAAAGGAGTCATGATGGAAAACACCATCCATATCCAGAGAAAGAACTATGGAGTCTGAATGCAGAGTGAAGCAGATTATGTGCTGTTTTGTTTTGTTTTCTTTCTCATGGTTTCTCCCATTTGCTATAATTCTTCTATTCAACATGACTGATGTGAAAATGTGCTTAATAGGAATGTATGTGTAGAGCCTTTATCAGATTGCATGCTGTCTTGGGGAGGGAGGAGAAAAGAGGGGGAGAAAATGTAAAGCCTATAGAAGTGAATATTGAAAACTAGAAATAAACAAATTAATAAAAAAAAGAAGAGTTGGGGAAAGTTTCCTATACAAGATAGAATTTGTTAGGATATAATGGAAGCCAGGGAGGTCAGCAGTCTAAGCTCAGGAGAGAAGAGCATACCAGGCCTGGTAGACAGCCAGAGAGAATGCCCAGAACTGAGATATGGACAGTCTGTTCAGTCAAGAGGTCAGTATCACTGGGTCAAAGGGTACAAACAGGTGGTATAAAGTCTAAGAAGACTGTAAAGGCAAGGGGTCATGAAACACCAAACAGAGGACTTTATAATTAACCCTAGTGGTGATAAGAATTCCACTCAAGTTTATTGAAAAGGAGTGTGGTGGGACGGGTGGGGGGAGAAGGACGACATGGTCAGATTTTAGTAGCTGAATGAAGAATGGTTGGGAGTAGGGAAGGGCAACGCAGGCACACCGACCAGCAGCTAACACAGTAATCTGGGCATGAGGTGATGCGGGCCTGCAACACAGTGATGGCAGAGAGCTAGAATAATAAGGAACATAAAAAAGAAGTGGGAAAAGAGGGGTTCATGAAGCTTGAGACATTTGTCAAGGATGATGCCCGTTCATGGTGGTTGTAGTAGGGGAGACGAGATCATTTGAAAACTCTGGGTTTTCAGCCCCTGAAATCTTCCCATGCTTTGGTATACTATGATGAGGGTGTGGAGCTTGTTATATGGATGACTGTTTGTGTGAGTTCTGGGGAGGAGGCTCTGCTTTATCACCAGCTTCATGAATACATCCAATACCTCTAATGTCTATATGTTGTATTTAGCAAAGCACAGTTTGGTGGCTTTAAAATGGTAGCCTTCAGGTCATACTTCATGGAGTCAGTGTTGTCCAAGGTGATAAGCAGCAGTGACAGTCAGGGATGTGACCACTGAATTCCCTTCACCATGCTGGGTACGCAATAGGCAGTTGAAGCCTTTCAACACCACAGTGGGGTTCAGTCTAAGTGTGGATCAGTACTTCTTCACTAGATCACTAAGCACTAGAATGTCTTTGTATAACTTGGAGGTGAGAATATTGTTGACAGAAAGGAGTATGAAATCCTTGCATGTAACTCTTCGGATTTGGTTCCAGTTTTGTCATGACATAGAAATGACTGGTCTATAATAAAAGCATTCATATCTTCTATCCATTCTGTGTATGCATGTATGTTGTCTACTTTAACAGTTATTATTGTTGTTATCACATTTTTATCATCCTTATTTACTTAGTTATTTGTGTCTGCATGCATCAATCAATAAGCATTTATTAAGTACCATGTGCCACACACTTGTGCTAAGCATGAGGGCACAAAGAACATAAAATAGAAGTCCCTTCTCTCAAGGAGCTCATGCTCTAATGAGGAAGATGATAAGTAAAGAACTAAGTACAAACAAGCCATATACAAGATAAATTTGACATAATTCACAAAAGAAAGTACATATCCCACCCCACCCATTGTAAGCCCCAAGAGGGCAGTGACTGTCTTACCCAAACCTTATATATCACCCACAGTCTAATCCAGTGCTCCATATGCAGTAGATCATTAAGCTTACTAAATATTTGAACTTCACTAGATTATCATTTCTTCACTTAGATTTCAATTCACCATTAACTCTTTTTATTCCATCTTTCCTAATTCAGCAATAATGATGTTTATATTAGTGCCTTAACATTTCTGAAGTATTTTCTTCCCAACCATTCTGTATAGTAGGTAATACAAGTATTGTTTTCATCTTCATTTCACAAATTAGGAAACTGATGTTCAAAAAGGCTGTCACTTGTCCAGGGTTATATAACTATTAAGTTTTGAAAACCAGCATTTAAATCTCTGCCTTCCAGTCCAAAACAATGGCTCTTTCCACCAGGGCACTCTGTCTTGTAAATGTTGGTTGTCCATAACATTTTTTTGCAAATTTCTGCTGACCTTTAGCCTTCCTATTCTTTTTATAGGATTACACTTATTCTTATATTCATCTTCAGTTATGTGCCCTCACTTCTATCATTTCAACACAACCTTTTAAAATCTGAGCTCATTAGAGAGTTGTCTGTGCAGCCATATTAGTCTCTTTAGAGGTCCAGCAATACAACGACAAAGCTACAACCAAGGCAGGACCAGTGTGTACCAGTAATTGTGGAATCCTAAAGTGAGAGGAAGGGTAATGTTCTTTTATATAGCATTTGAGATCAGAGAAATGCATATGTAACCCAAAAGTCAGCTAAGTTGTTATAGTTATTGAAAGGTACTGGTATCCAAGGGCGGAGTAAAACAGTAAAAATATAAAGCCTTAGGTGGTAGGATTCTGCTCAAGTCAAGGGAGCCAAAATTCAGGAAATTTACACTTTTTAACCAGTTCTAGCTGCTTCCTAGAAGTAAGCTTAAGCCTGTTTATTCCAGAGATTTGCATGCCCTATCCTTCAGGAATATATCTGCCTGTGTAGTCAGTCCTGGGTGGGACCCTCTTCTTCCTACTGATGCAGCTGTTCTCACAGGGCTTCTGGTTCATATGCACATTAGAGGCAGCTCAAACGGATTCCCCAGAGCCCATTGTGAAATTGTCAGTGTGAGTATTTACATCTTGAAAACTAGCAAACTTGAAAATCAGGAATGGATTTATTGTTGCATTGATTGACTAAATTTAAGAAAGTAATGGAAAAGATGTTAATAATATAAATTAAATTTAAAAGTGTTTCTTGCATTTATTTGATCGTTTACTTGTTGGGAGAGCCAGCTGTGAAACATTTATCAGCACACTCTGGCAATCTTTAAAACAATGTGGGAGCAGAGCAAATGGCTGAATGAATATGCCTGTACTACCTCCTATCTAAACAGTATCTCTTTGTTTCCTAGAAAAATCATAGAGGTTCTGAAGACAGGTAACTGGAGTCTTCTGCAATATACATGTTTATTCTTCCCTGGCATCAGGTGTAATCTTGCCAGTGTTCCATGCAAAACAGCCAGGGAGGGACTACATATTTGATATTTGGAACAGAACTTTCCAGGTGCAGAGAAAAGAACTGGGGGGTGGGGAGTGGTAGCTCCATTTCTCAACCCTCATTTAGTTTGTGGAAGGTGGGAGCCTTGTATTGCATTTATCACACAAAGAGAGAGAAAGAAACTTAGACATATAGACAGCCATGTCTATTCAACAGGCATGGTTCATGGGCAGTCACATGGAAAATGGTGAAAGCAGAAAACAAGTCCCCAGGTGTGTCAGTAGCATGGCTAGTCTAGTCATGGGGTAACTTCTTCCTCCTCCTTCCCAACACCAGTAATTGGAGTCAGGGTTATAGAATAGCTCTTCCCCACCCAACTCATTCCATGCACTGTTAAAATGTCTAAATATTCCTCCCTCACTTTGAGTCTAGAAACTCCTGCAGGCTCAAGGATTATAAGAGAGAAAAGAGGTTGCAGGGGTCAGTGGAGCAGCAGACAGGGAGGAGAAATCAGTTTTTAGGTTTATAGTTTTTAAGAAGGAAGGAATCTTCATAATAAATATTTAACAGCTTAGTTTAAAAAAAAATTCCATGGACTAGTGGTGAAAAAACATTGCTACATTGGGAATCTGAGCTTTGTCTGATATTACTGATTTTGAGGCTGCTCACACGCACCCAGAGAATTTCATAGTTGGAAAGGACCCAATTAGCCATCTAATTCAATCCCTTCCCAAAAAAGGATCCCCTCTACAACATACTCAACAAGTACCATTCAGCTTTCCTGGAAATTTTTCAATTAGTGTTCACCTATTTTCCCTTTATATCACTTTGGGATAGTTATAATTATTTGAAAGATTTTCCTGACCTCTGATCTAAACTTGCCTCTTTGCAAATCCTATCCATTGCTTGTAACTCTATGGCCAAAAAGAAGTTCAATCCCTCTTCCACACAACAGCTCTTTAATTCTCAGTGACCATGATTGTGTCTTGCCTGAGTTCCTGGGGTCTTGTCCTCATGTGCCTTAAACTTGACGCCCATCCCTGCAGCTTTCCATTGGATGCTCTCTGGCTCATCGATCCCTTCCCAAATTGAGGTGCCCAGAACTCACCATAATATTTCAAATGCAGTCTGAACATGACAGAATACAACAAGATTACCATATTATTCCTAGAAGTTACGCAAGATTGCATTAGCTTTTTTGACTGCCACGTAACACCATTGAATCATCTGCTCTTGTCGTCCACAAAAAACCCCAGATATTTTGCAAATTGATCTCTAGCCATACCTCTCCCATCTTGTACTCATAAAATTGATTTTTTTGAACCTAAATATGACTTTATATTCATCCCTATTAAGTTTCACCTTATTAGATTCAACCTACTCTTCTGGTCTGTTGAAATCTTTTTGAACCCTCATTCTGTCATCCAGATAGATTGATTTGCTGATGTGTTATCTACAAAACCAATTAAATATGCCATTTAGTCTTTTACAAGAGTAATTGATAATAATGATATCTATAACATGACTAAGCATGAATCCTCATGCTAATCCACTTGAGACATTGGGTCTGGCCATTCAACTAGAGTTCTAAATCCACCTACCTATACTAGTGCCTACTTCACAATTCTCCGTAATTTTCCTAGAAGAATCCATGAAAAGTTTTATCAAGTGATTTGCTAAAATATAGTCAAACAATATCTAGAACATTAACCACTTTGATAACTGTCAAAAAAATGAAATGTAGTTAGTCTGGTATGACCTGTTTTGATGACACCAGACTGGCTCTTGGTGATCACTACTTCCACTTCCAGATGTTCTCCAGATGTTATATATTATAGAATTTTCCGCAGAATTAAAGTCAAGATCACTGCAGATTCCAATCTCTTCCCTTTTTTTGAAAATCAGGATAACTGATGTCATTCTTTGGTTCTGGGCTACTTCTCTCATTCTTCACAATCATTCAAGTATCACTGAAATTTCAACAATCATATATTCCAGGTTTTTCGTACCTAAGGATTTAGCTCATCTGGACCAAGTGACTTAAATTCATCCCATGGTCTAGCTGCACCCAGAATTTTTTAGCCAAAGACTATCCTCAGGTGATGGGAAAATATATGACTCATGTAACCAGGTAGTACTTATCCATGTATGGCTATATGTTGCTTTTAGGGCAGGATGGCCCCTGTGTACAATGTGATATCCAACTATAATATGTGACATTACGTAGTATGCACCTATGTATTTGGTCTACTATATGGAGCTCTAGTATGTGAGACTATATATACAATATATACTTGCATACTATATGTCTGGGATACCTTGTATATAATTATATTGTGAACTACTTGGGTGATGAATATATCTTGGTAGACTTTTCAACAACTGCAATTTTTTTATTTGAGACAGTTTTTTAAATTGAATGAACTGCCCAAAATGTAGCCATGGTTTGTGCTAAAATTCCACATTTACAAGGATTATTTGAATCTTAAAGTGTTATCCCTAAGAATATCTGAATTTAACTCATTCTAAGATCCCAAGCATTCAAGAAACTCGAGCTAAAAAATTTTCCTTAAAAGTCAAACCTATATCCCAAGCAAAAATACAAAGGACTAATATAAAAAGTCAAAATAACCACCCCCATCCCACCCCACCTTTACAGTAGATTTCCACCTTCCCCAGGATCTAAATATTGTATCTGACTTGTAGTACTACAAAACATCCCTACATGGGATTCCACAGAAAAGAGAAATAATTTTAAATCCACCTTCTAGGGGATTTAAAAAAAACTCTGTAGGTCCTTAATTCCTAAGGACAAACATGATTCTTCAACATGATAGTAGCATCCTGTCCCCAACTACAATGGAAAAATATCTGAAAATGTTAATGAGTCAAGCAACCCCTCTGGGGGAGGAGGAGTAGGGGTCTCATTTCCCTGGTGACTTATATCATCTCAATTCCATGTCATGAATCTGTGCCAATCCTTCTTCCCTTTCATATTTCTGTCTGGCTCCTTTTCTTCTATGTCTACATTTCCAATAGACTCTCCATCTAGTGATTCTATTTGGTCTTTCTGCAGTTCCACAATTCATATGGCTTCCTGGGGGGACCAAATGGATGCACATTCATTGGTGTATGTGAAGAAATACAAAACCTTATTGGCTTTGACTTCCCTGACTCAGCTTCTGGGTTACCTAAGGGCATATAAAAAGTCCCAATCATGTAGAATCTAGGCAGGGGTGTACTGATAAATGTTAAATAACCACTTCTGGGATCAGTGTGTGTGTGTGTGTGTGTGTGTGTGAAGATACAAACATCCAAAATACTTCTAAGTTTAATCTATATCTTTCTTAAGTCTAGACAATCAGTAAAACAATACATCAAGCCCTGGCATTTGCCAATTTCTGACATATAAATGTTCATACAAAACATATAACACTTATCCTTAGCACACTGGTTTGAGCAAGCTTCAGGACATACCTATGTCAAGTCTTCTCAGACCCGGTGGGTACCTGAGATCATGCAAGTCACTATACCCTGATGATCTGCTGATCAGATTCATCTCCACGAAGATAGTGTCTGCCAGAGCTGTTTCTTTGCTGCATTTTGGCAAAGCAAGCTTCTTTTTTGTCAACTGTTCAGTGATTTATGTGTGCCTCATTTCAGCCCCACATTAAACATAAATTAAGAGAATGCTAGTCTTAGGCCTATCCCTCATACAGGCAGAGCCTCTAAATCAAGGATTTTACAAGTAGTGAATATATTTGGACCAACCAACACAAGGACTTAGAACCATATCATTCTGGTTCTGGGAAGTCCTACATATGCATAACTCCATCATTTTATAGTGCCTTACCCAAGGTTGATGAGGTTAAGGATGTACCCCCAAATGTTTCAGTACAAGTTGTCCCCAAAGCATTCCATTAGGTAAGACTGAGGTTTGCAGGTGAGAAGAGCTCTAGCACAAGTAATGTACTGTGTGACCTTGAGCATGTAAGTCACTATAAAATGAGGGTGTTGTGAATGTGCAGGACTTCCCAGAACCAGAATACTATGATTCTAAACCCTTGTGTTTGGTTGACCCAAAGATGCCCCCTTCTTGTATAATCTTAGAGTAAGAACGAATACAGGCACCCTGTAACTTAAAGTCTGACAGCTGAAAGAGATGAAGTGGTTTGGCCCGTGTTCACCTAGCTAAGAAACATCAAAGGTGAAGTTTGTTCTTTAGGACCATAGGTACATAGGGTTTAGATCTGGAAGGGAAGGGGCAAGGAAGGGAAGGACAAAGCTCTTTCTACTGTGCTACCAACTATCTTGCAGGGGATCTTGGAAGTCATTGAATTCCATCCCCTTATGTTATCCTTGGAAAATGGGGGCTGAGAGAGGATAAAAGTACCTAAAGTCACACGGCAAGTGTGTCCAAGGCCGGATTTGAACCCTTCTTCTCACTTCCAGGTCCAGCAAGCTCTCCATGCTGCCTCTTCATAGTTATTCTATCCCCTATTGTTCATAATGGAGTTATCAGCTGGACCTCTGAGCTCTACTGAGCTAAAAGATTTTTCCAAAGGCAGATGAGTCTGAGAGTGGTGGCCAAGTACTCAGTGAAGAGACCGCAGGGGTGTCATGACAGGGAAAAAGTTACTGGGGAGCAGAGAGAGAACAGATCATCAACCTAGAAGTATTGTGAGTGACAGATGAGAGCATGAAAATGGTGGGGGGTGATGTGAGGGAAGAACCTCAAGAATAGAAAAGTTCATTTGGCTGGGAGTGTACACACACAATACATATTTTAAATAAACTAGAAGCTACAAAATTCAGTTATATACCTAGAAAAACAGAAAAGCTTTCATGTGGGCCAGGATTTTTTGAGGATGCTAGTAATGTAACTATTGGCCATGTAGAAAACAGCTGGAGGTTGACCCATCTGCTGGGCATCCCATCCCTACCCTATCTCACCAAGATCAGTACTCTGGTTGGCAAATGACCAATTAAAAAAAAAAAAGCTTAAGCACCCCCAATGTCAGAGCCCACAGCTGTACAGTTGATAATTCCATGCCAGGGGCTGGCTACTTAGTTTGTGCTAAGACCTGCATAAAGCTGGGCACTTGGGGACTGGCAGGCCTGCCTAGCCAGCTATTTCTGAGATAATTGGCATGGATATGTCTTTCCCTTTTTTTGTCCTGACCAAATGAGTTTGAGCATCGAAAGAAACATATCCTGCAATTTGCAAGGCAGAAACCAGTGAGTTTAGTATGGTTTCCAAGCTCTAAACTGGCCCCTGTCCATGGAGAATTCAGCAGGCTAGGCTAGATAGATGCCTTGAGGATCCTGGAAAAACCTTTGTTGGTTTTTTTAGTAAACATTTTTCTTTTTGAGACATGAAAGCAAGGCTTCCATTTACTGGTTGGGAAGTATGGTGGCTGGCAGTTGTACTGATGGTGCTAATGGCTGTGTGGGCAGAGAATAGAAGAAACTAAAGAAAAACCATAAGTGGATTTGTTTAACTCTAAAAAGCTAACCAAAGACGGTATAGTCACAGAGAGAAAACTAGGATTGGATTCAGAAGACTGAGGCTCTAATCCCTTTCTGATACTGATGACCTGAATGGCCTTGGGCAAGTCATTTCCTACCTGGGGGAAGCCACTCATCCAGCCAATTTCCTCATCTGATTAGCTGTAGGAGGTGCTGGAGTCCAATATGCATAAACCTGGGCCCTGGTAGCAGGAGCCATTCTTGCCTCTGGATCAGAACCTTCACTGACTAAGGTTCACTCCTACAGTCTCTCATTTTACTTAGCAGATTGGGGTGAGGAGGGGTGAGGGTGGGGTGGGAGGGGTGATACTCACCTCAGTTTTATCCTCTGAGAATGAAAAAATCATGAAGATGGGTTAGATGATCTCTAAGGGCAATTCTAGTTAAAAATCATTCTTTGATCCTATATGTCCCTACACACACGTGTGTGCATGCGTGTGTATAATTAATATAGATGTCATTTAGATGGCATATATACACATACATATAGAGTGGGTATATATTACATACATAATTATATGTACACATGTGTGTATATGTGTGTGTATACACATACACACTATGTGTACATACACACTAAATACTGTGTATATATATATATATATACATATAAATCATATATACGTAATATATGCCCACTATAGATGTGTGTGTGCCATCTAAATAACACCTATATTAAGAGGTTCTTTAAATGAGGATAATAGCTAATATTTACATTCCTCTTTAAAGTTTACAAAAGTATTTAACATGTATTATCTCATTTGGTCCTCACAACAACCCTGTGAGATATGTGTGATTATTACTCCCGTTTTACAGATGAGAAAACTGAGGCTGAAAGCGGTTCAGGGACTTTCCTGGAATCACACAACTATTAAAGAGTCTGAGGTGTGATTCCAACTCAAGTCTTCCCGACTCTTCATGACCCCGTTTCGGGTTTTCTCAGCACATACTGGAGTGCTTTGCCATTTCCTTTTCCATCTTATTTTACACATGACAAACTGAGGCAAATCGGGTTAAGTGACTTGTCCAGGATCACACAGTTAATAAGCGTGGGAGGTCAGATCTGAACTCAGGAAAATCGATATTCCTGACTCCAGGCCTGGCACTCTGTACACTATGGTGCCACCTAGCTGCCTGAGGATACATAGATCAAGCCAAACTTATTCTTACTCTTGGCAAAACTTCGCAGTGCCCAATGTCTTTTAAATGGTGGGCCAACAGCCACCTAAATACATACAAAGTAGTGCAGGGTGATAGATGTGATGAAAAGACCATTGTGCCAACCTCTGTGAATCTTAGTTTCCTCACCTATAAAATGAAAGGGTTGGACTTAGGCAATCTTCAAGGATTGTTTCAACTCTAAGATTTTATTAACACTCACTACTTGGACACCAGGTTCTACCTAACAGCAATGACTTTCTCTTACATTTACACAATGTCCCAATGGCTATCAAAGAAGCAAAGTCTGACAAACTTCATCACTCAGCCAGGGGACATGATCAGAAATGCAACAGGATCCTGAAACCATCCTGAGCAGAAGTGTGGAAATATACCTCCTATTTTAAAGGTTACCTCTCCCTTACCTCTCACAGCCAGGCCTCATTCATAGAGCATGTCCCAGGGCTGCCGGGAAATCAGCCAGTCTCTCCTTCTTATATTTAAATTTAATCTAACCATAACATTACCCTGCATGTCAACAGTTCAGGACAAATCGATGGATTCTAGTTTAACTATTTAGCTGTGCCAGTGGTAATATGTTCAATCATGCATTAAATTAAAAATGACACTTGGAAATATGTGTATCCCAGGCCCTGGTACTCTGCACCAAATAAAGGAAAGATTTAAAATGCTGTCTAGTGGAAGATTACCATTGAAGGGGTATGAATCTCATTATGGCAGGCTGCACTGAACACATTTGCAAAGTTCTATTTAAATGCAGCTCTGATGGTAGCTGCCTGGTTATCTGGCTGGCTAAATATTTCCATTTACTTTCCATCACAGCAAGCCCAGATGCTTCCTAAGGGAGGAGGACGCTGTCAATACACCTCCACTTTCCAAACACCCAGTAAGAATTCTCTTGTACCCACCCCATCCATCCAATTGCTTGCTCCTCCAGATGCCCCTGAATCACCCATGCACCCACATAGCCATTCATCTATAATACCCAGTGCCTAGATACCTGAAATATTCACCACCCAGATGCCCAGATAGACACACTGCCTCCATGTGCATGAATATGGCTATTTTAGGCAGATTAGCTCCAGAAAAAAAAATTAAGAAGTAAGTCAATGTTACTGTGGACAAGTCATTTTTATCACTTTGGGCTTCAGGTTCCTCATCTGTAAAATGGGAAGATAGGGTGGGGAGGGGGATGAGAAAGAGGTGAAACTTCACACTAGCTAAGAGGCAGCAGTGGATAGAACTTTGGGCTTAGAGTCAAGAAAACTTTAATTCAAATCCTGCCTCAGATACTTATTATCTGTGTGACCTTGGATAAATCACATTATTTCTCTGTGCTTCAGTTTCCTCATCCACAAAAGGAGAAGATTAGATTAGATGAGAAGTAGCTAGGTGCTACAGTGGTTCAAAACTGGGTTTCGACTCAGGAAGATCAGAATTCAAATCCAGCCTCAGACACTAGTTATGTGACACTGGGCCAGTCACTTGACCCTTCTTTGCCTTATTTTTCTCGTCTGTAACATGGGGATAACAATACCACTTACCTCCCAGGTTATAAATGAGATAGATGATAATTGTGAAGCACTTAGCACATAGTATGCTCTATAGAAAGTTAGTTATGATTATTAAATCTTCTCTGAGATACTCACTAGCTCTATGACCCTGGACATGTCACTTAACCTCTCTGTCTCACTTTCTTCATCTGTAAGATAAAGAGTGGGACCTGATGGACCTTAAAGTCCCTCCCACCTTTTAGCTCTAGGATTTTCTAAGACTCTCCAGCTCTGACCTATGGTCCTTTTGGTAGCATAGGTTTCAAGAATTTCCCATTTTTAGTTGCTTTCCTTTTCTTGGGTGCTTGGTCACTGTAAAGAGGAAAGGAAAGAGATAACATATGGGGGAAGGTGAAGAAAGAGAGGTTGGGAGCCCCCAGACAAACTCTGCCCAATTCCGAATCCTGCACAAAGCTAGTCTGAAGACAATCCAAGCCCTGAAATCAGTTTCGGTAAATCAGTGGTAACGAATAAAAAAATATCAGCTCTCTCACCTCCATACACCAGCAACTGCATCCTGAAGGGCTTTTCCCCCATTGGGGAAAACTCTATAATTATCCTAAATGGTAGCAAAATTCAGACCCCATAATCCTACTCCCAAATCCTTCCCTACAATCTAAGCTCTAGTCTTTGGGGATCAATACAATGAAGTCACAGAATCTTAGAGCTGGAAGGTACCTTTGAAATCAATCATTCCATCCCCTTCCTTTTACAGCCAAAGACTATGAGTAGCTCAGCTAAGTCCAGCAGTCCAGAAAGGGTACCATGGGTGAGGTCTGCCTGGCCAAGAAACAGAAGATAGAACAAAAGCCTAGAAAAGATCATTCTATTTTCCTATCCACCCAATACTATCTCTTCCTGTCTGTTTGCTGCTTTCTTGATCTTTCCTGCTACAGTCTTTCTTCTGTAAAAATGTTCTAAGTTTTCACTTAGAAACTCAACCATTGAGAAATGTCCCTTTAAAAAAAAGTTTTTTCATGAGTTTAACCTTGCAGAGTTTCTGAACTGTTCTGTCATCATAAATGAGGATAGAGACAGCAGCAGGACTGCGCTGAAATTAACTTGATTTGGGCAGTTGGCTTCTGATTGTATTTGTGTTGACTGCCTCTGGTACTGTCAGGCTTGCCAAGTTATCTCCAGATTCTCTCTCTCCCCATGTCAAGGTTGAAGGACACTGGCAGGACAGCATACCAGCAGGAGCCCACAGCACTGATGCTTGGCAACTCTTCTTGTAGAGGTCAGTCCACAACGTCAGGCTCACTTCCATCTCATCAACTTGTCTTTTTACTTAGGAAGTAAATGGAGAAAATTTTGGACCCTTGGAAACAGTTGCACTCACTCTGTTATATGAGAGCAGGCTTGAAAAAGTGAGTCAAATCAATTCACCACGGCTCATCTTAAGGGTACCACATTGATTGGGGAGCAGGGGGTGAGAGAAGAGAACAGTTCCAAATTTCAGACTCCAGCCATGCAGCTCACCTATGTCAAGAGACTCATACTTCTAGAGATGGAAGTGTAGCAGGGCTTTGATGCATGCATGGGTCACCTGTGTGGGAGGTGCCAGAGACCTGCTTCTGGGTGAAGTCATTCTGCATCCCCCTACCATGTGAGTGGGAGCAGCATCCTTCCATTGGCTAGATAACCAGAATTGAATGTATCTTTAAAAGTACCAGAAGGGAACAGAGTGACATCCAAGGATAAAAGTCTCAGTCTCCCACAGAATGCACTAAGTTGGGTGGGGTAAAGGGCCACCTTTCCTTTTCCCATAGACTGTGGTCCTGAAACATGGGCTTGGGATTTTGATCTTTCATTTGTCCTTTTCCAGTCTTAGGTGCAGGCAGTAGGGTCTCCTAAGCCAGGAATTTGAGACATGGAGATCTTAAAACCTAGGATTCCAAGCCAGTTGATACAAGTGGCCCATCAGGGAAGCCCTGAGAAGTCAGGGTACAGGGACACAAGTTCAAGGGGGCTTTAGATTTGGAATTTAGTAGGATTAATGCTGCAGGAACCATGTTAAATTGAGAAGCCAATCCCCTCACCTTCCCAGAAACCAAAGGGGCATGGGAGGGATTACTCCTCCCAAATGTTGGGGGTCAGAGGGTGGTATTTTTGTATATTTGTTCTTACAAATATCCCTTTGTAAAAGGTAATTTTATTGGTAAGTGATTAAGTGGAACTGGGGCACTTAGACCCCTAAAATTGAGGGAATACAATCAGTGGGAACATTGGCCTTTGGCACAGATGAGAGACCTCTCCTCCAAGCCCCTTAAGAGTACCAAAGGCTCAGTAATAACTGTTAGGGAAGGAATCTTAGAGAAATTCTAGTCTAGTAAGTGATTTGTCCAAGGTCTCATAGCTAATGAGTGGCAGAACCTAGATCTAAACCCAATTCAATTCACTTCAATTCAGTTCAACAAGCATTTATTAAATTCCCATTAAGTACAAAGTAATCTGCTAGGTGCCAAAGATAAAGATGAAACCACAACAATACCTGTCCTCAAATATTTTATATCAAAATATTGACCAACCAGTCAGTATTTATAAAACTTCTATCATATACCAGGCACTGTTTATGTGCTAGGGTTATAACAATCCCTACTTACAAGAAGTTTATATTCTAAAATCCATTTGTGGTATCCACCATATGCAGTGCATCAACTCTATCATATTTTCAGGGACTACCCAACTGTGCTCGATCTGGACTATAATCAGTAATTATAAGTGAAATTTGAAGTGCTTTTTTTCCATCCTCAAAAACAATGGTGGCATGGTCCATTTCTCTTAGTTATATAACCAAAGTTCAAGTTCAGAAAACATGGAAAGCAATGTGGCATATTAACTATAGCACTAGAACTACAATAAGAATTCAAATATGGCCAGTACAGAATCTTCTTCCCAGAGAAAAGTTTCCCAAAGTTTGGAGAAAATATCAGTAATACCTACAACACGGTATATATTACCCCATAGACACTAAAAACTCAGTGACTACCCATAGTACAACCCTCCCACCCCCACCCTTTACCTATTTTTTCTGGAAGGAGAACTTTTCTACCAAAGACTTGGTTTAAAGGAATTTGTCGAAGCTGCCTTGTGGAGATCAGTACCCTGGAATACCCTATTTGCTCATACACAAAGAAGCACTCAGCAAAAAATTCTTTTCTTCTAGTCACTTCAATCTAGGAAAAGAGCTCCCTATAACTATAAGTCATGTTCATTTGACTTTTTTTTTTATCATTGTTATTTTTTTTTGTTGGTGGTATGACTTTCATTTCCAAGTTCTTCTTTGTCAAATAAATGAGAGTCAGCAAATCTTATATCACAAGGCTGCATGACCATAAGGACATTTCAAGGTCTACTGATCTTGCAGATTCATAAAATGTTGAGTTTCTTCTTTAATCAATCTGAATTCCAAGAAAAGACAACCTCCATGAATTACCACAGGATGTCACTGAGTTTTAGTGTATGCTGTAGGTGTTACCAATATTTTCTCCAAACTTTGGGGAACTTTTCTGTGGGAAGAATACTTGGCAATGCAAAAGTAGCTCCTGAATTTTAAGTAGGCCCACAAAAGGAGGAATTCCCCTTTTGCTGGAAATCTATTTATTTAGTAATCTATATACAGAAGGGAGCCCAATTAGAAACTTTTTTGGGAGGGAGCCCAGAGTTTAACATTACAATGCTACTTGGCATTAGGAGTCCTAGGGGAAAGGAGGCTAATAAAAGGATTTCTTGTTTTTGTAATGTGACCAGTGTATTTGTATGTCTTAATACCAGAAGCTCATGTTTATGTGGTTTGGACACGATGCCTTCTTTGGTTTCACGTACCATAGACCACAAACAATGATGTTAGCCCAAAGTTCCCTGTCTCATAAATAGACTATTTAGGGCAATGTTTCAGTCAACTCTCTCTTCTCCTTAAAAAAGAAATATTCATTTACTTTGTAAATATTTTATATATAAAATAAATGTGTATATATTCACATGTACACTTTGCTTCCCTGATAGAATGTGAGCTCCATGAGGGCAGCGACTATTTCATTTTTGTTTTGTATCAAAATCATCTAGGATTGAACCTGGTACACACATGTTTAATAGATACTTGTTGATGCATCAGTTCTGAAACAAAAGGGTAACTCAAATCGTTACTGTCATTCAAATGGTATATGGAGGATGACAATGAGTTGATTACAGAAGCAATAGACAAGGCTTCCAGTGAATGACCTTAGAAAGAAAAATCAGATTAATGAGACTAATTAGGCATTTTTTCTTTAAAAAAAATTTTTTTCTAAAAATATGCTTCCCAGGACTCTAAAAAAAATGAAAAATAATCCCAGCATTCTCTTTTAAAATTAAATAATCTATTTGAGTTACCTTAGAAATCAAGATGAATACCAAGCAAAGTCATTAATACTTGGTGGGATTTAAATCCTTGACTCTTATTTAAAAGAAATTATTTCAAATTTTTAAAAATTCCTGAGGGTTTTAATTTTTGCTTCTTTGTTTCATTTTGTTTTATTAGAGTCCTAGTAAACATGTTTTTGTGCTCACTAACTTTGGAGGTTACTCACTTATTCAGAAAGATTTTCTACCCACAGAATTTAAATTATTATTTATGGATGACAGTTTTGTCCTAAGATGTAACTCTAACTTCTCATCCTCTCTCCAAACAAGAACAATTAGATTCCAGAAGGACATCATCCTTTGCATATGCCCTAACAAATGAATCTTCACAAATCACCACTTCCACCAATACAGTGACTTATTTCAAATTCCTCCACCTACAGCAATGGTACCATTATACTCTAGGTTCACAGGAACTGAGTATGGAAAAGATACTCTAAGGAAGGCCTATAGAGATAGGGGTAAAGTTGTTTCACCTAATTCATAATGTGAAATTTTCCTTCTTAGGAGAGTTCAAGGCTGAAAGTGAAATTTAGCATTGCTAAAGTGGAGAGAGCAATAGTAATAGACATAAATTCTATCATTCTGTTTTTTCTCCAAGGTCATTAAGTAGAAGCTTTATATAGACGATGATGCCTCTGCAACCCAAAACTGACTGCCACATAGGATTTGTTATTTGATTTACAGCAACTTTTTGAGTTATACTTTTACTTCAAAACAGGACATGGTGAGCACCAAATAACAACAAAACCAGCTGAAATGATTATATTTTAACAGACAAGATCCATTGTTGATATGGAAGTTATCCCTAAATCAACTGTCTGTGTACAATCAGACTACTGACTCATAAAAGCACAGATCAAAATTGGCAAAAAGTCAAGAAGACAATAATTATGAAAAGCTGTAGCAAAAAAAAAAAAAAAAAAAAAAACCAATCCAATCCTAAACTATTAGAACAAGTGATTTAAAAATAGAAAAAATGGTGAATAGATACCATGACAATTATTATAACTTCATATAGAATTTTAACCAATGCAAATCTATTGCTACAACAAAATCAAAGGAAATCAGAATACGCTTTAATCAGCAAATATTTTATTTACTTGCTAAGCAGAGAGAGATGGCAGCCAAAGGCTAGACTGATTTAGAATATAAATTCACTTGTAACTATAAAAAATATAATAATATAAATAATTAATTTATATTAATTAATTTATAAATATAAATATAAATAATAATATAAACTCATTCATATCATCTTCTCTAAAGTAATTCCCCCACACTATACTCACACTGGTGGAGCTTGTCCCAGAGTATAGCTTACTGACTTCCCCCTCTTCCTCTCAGGGTTTTAGGCCTACCAACAATGTGCTATATTTCTGGTACCATTTACTTTGAGCCTCTACTGATGTGCCTGCATTGATAATCAAATTTAATCAAATCTTTAGTAAAGTTATTTACGAAGATGGTATAGCAATTCCACAGTCTGAGATATAGGCTCTCGTAAGTACAAAGAGATTCTAGAGGAAGAATTGGTTTAAATTTAGAGTGTGAGTAGTGAGACACACACGTAGAGAAAATGTGTGAACAAAGGATAAATTCACAATTTCTGTTAACTAGAAGTCTTTTCTTGAGTCCATAGTAGACATTAATATCTGATATAATGAGTCCTGTTCTTTGAAGCTGCTTCTTCCCTCTGATGATCATTTTTCTGTATCCATTTGTGTCTATGTATGTCTGTGTTTATCCTTTGTTTGTCTCTCTTATCTCCTGTCTGGATATGCTAACAGTACTGGCCATGTGTGCACAGCCAACATGGCCAAGTGGTAGAGTAGGCAGCCAAACCTGACTTTCAACTCTGTCAAATCATTAGCCCAAAGGTTTTGCTTATTTCTTGATAGGAAATAGGAATAAGGTGGCATAGCTTCTCCTTTCTTACAAGAAGAAGCTTTGTCCTTGGCATGTCTTTCATCTCCTAGTTGAATGCTTTGTCTTCTGTAAGTTCCTTCTCTCCAATAAAATAGTCAACAGAAGGAATGGGGAAAGAGAGAAAGAGAAAACCTCTCCTCTCTCCAAAAAGCAATTCTCTCTCAAGGAATTAACCTGTACTTCTTCACCACTGAACTTGTCCTCTGATTGACAGACAAAACTGACTACTATTTTTATTCCTAACCCTAGAGGTATAATTTAATCTTCTCAACCAGTCACAAGATATTTCCTATGTAGTTATCTATCCTTCATCCAATAGCCAAAAGTCCTATAATCATTTTAACGTGATTAAAGGTTCATTCACACATGTGATATAGTCATGGGGAAATTCTTTATTTCTCATTTACCGAGGATGCCCGTTCTCACCACTGTTGTTCAATATTGTATTAGAAATGCTACCAATAGCAATAAGAGAAGAAAAAGAAATTGAAAGAATCAGAATAGGCAATAAGGAAATAAAACTATCACTATTTGTATATGATATGATGGTATACTGGGAGAATCTTAGAGAGTCAACTAAAAATATTAGATGAAATAATTAACAACTTTAGGAAAGTTGCAGGATATAAAATAAATACATTTTTAACAAACAAACAGTAAAGTCTAGCAGCAAGAGATAGAAAGAAATTTCATTTAAAATAACTGCAGACAATATAAAATACATGGAAGTCTACCTACCAAGAAAAACCCAGAAACTATATAAACACAATTACAAAATACTTTGCACACAAATAAAGTCACATCTTAACAAATGGAAAAATATCAGTTGCTCATGGGTAGGCCAAGCCAATTCTACCTAAATTAATTCACTCATTCAATGCCATCTCACTCAGACTATCAAAAAATTATTTTATAGAGCTAGAAAAAAATAACAAAATTTACCTGGAAAAACAGAAGGTCAAGAATATCAAGGGAATTAATTTTTTTTAATGTGATGGAAGGTGGTCTCACTGTACTAGATCTCAAACTGCATTACAAGGTAGTAATCATTGAAACAATCTGGTACTGGCTAAGAAATAGAATAATGGATCATTGGAATAGATAAGGTACAATACACAGTAGGTAATGACTGTAGTAATCTAGTATTTGATAAATGCAAAGAATCCAGCTTTTGAGACAAAAACTTAATATTTGACAAAAACTGCTGTGAAAACTGGAAAGCAGTTGGGCAGAAACTAGGTATAGAACAATATCTCACACTATATACCAAGATAAAGTCAAAATGGGATATGAGATTTTTAACATAAAGAGTAATGCCATAAGCAAAATTAGAGGAGTATGGAAGAGTTTACCTGTCGAGTCCAAGGATAAGGGAAGAATTTGTGACCAAAAAAGAGCTAGAGACCATTTTGCAATATAAAATAAATAATTTTGATTATATTAAATTGAAAAGTTTTTACACAAACAAAACCAATGCAACCAAGATTAGAAGGAAAGCAGAAAACTGGTGGGGGGAGGGGAAGGAGGAGGGAATTGCAGCAAGTTTCTTTGATAAAGGCTTCATTTCTCAAATATATAGAGAACTGAATCAATTTATAAGAATACAAGTCATTCCCCAGTTGAAAAATGGTCAAAGTAATGAACAAAAAGCTTTCAGATAAAGAAATCAAAGCTATTTTTGTTCATATAAAAAATGCTCTAAATCACTATTGGTTAGAGAAAAGTACATTAAAACAACTCTGAGGTACCATCTCACACCTAACAAATTGACCACCATGACAGAAAAGGAAAATGATAAATGTTAGAAAGAATGTAGGAAAACTGAGACAATAATGCACTGTTGGTGGAGTTGTGAACTAGTCCAATCATTCTGCAGAGCAATTTGGAACTATGTCCAAAGGGTTATAAAACTGTACCCAGCTATACATCTGTATTATGGCGATAATAATAGCAGTTGCCTCCAAATGTTCCTGCTTATGGATGACACTGTGCTGGTTACATAAAGTTTATATATTGTAGAGTTTCCCAGAAGAGATATAGAACCATTCAAGAGTTTGGTCTCACTATCCACACAGGAAAGACCAAGTGGATAAGGGATGTCTGGTGCCCAGAATGTGACATGCATTTAGATAAAATTTGCCCATCAGGATGTATAACTGGAATAGATAATACAGATTGGCAATGAGTTAGACCCATAGTTGAGCAGAAGGAGAATGGGATACATTATCTTCAGGAAATTGTAGAATTTTTTAATGACAATTTTCTCATGAAACAAAGACTCATCTCTTTAATATCAACATTCTATTGATGTTGCTATATGATAGTATGACATGGAATACAATGTTGCCAAAGAGCTAAAAAATAAAAATTATAGAAAAGTCAACCGAGAGGAGTATAGTGGGCGAGGACAATGAACAACTTAAGAACAAGAGTTCTTTATAGGAAGTAGACATAGGATAGTGAAATGGCAAAAACGAGGGAGGATAGGAAGACAGAGAGCTCCACTGGTACCCTGGAGATGTCAAGCGAAACCAAGGAAGACATCCCAAACACTGGTGGACATCCAATGGAAAATTTATGAGAAGACACAGAAAAGGATCCCACAGCATGGGCAAGCATGGATAAGTTGAGAGCTGTATCACTGAAAGGAGTTCCCTCCAATTGATGAAATGTCAGGCCCATTTGAGCACTCGCATATTTGAGTATTATCCAATACAGTTCTGTGCAGTCCCAGCTGTTATCTCTTCAAAAATGAAGTGACAAACATGTCTGCATAAATGGAGTCGGGCAGCCTGAGCACAGCATACCCTGAGCACAGCAAAACTGTCAATCTTCACTTATTACCTTACACTTCTATTAGCTAATGCTTGACCTCAGCTCATCTCAATTCCTCGTCTCCTGCTTGACTCTCAACTCCCTTATGATTCCTGCATTTTATTAACCCTTATGTGAAAAACTAGCCTATGACCTCCACCACAAATTCATTGCTAATACCCTACCTGGTGAATCTCTTTGTCTTTTTCATTAATGACAATTAACATCTGTATGCCAGTAATTTGGTCAGTCAGTCTGGCTCTAATACAGCACACAAGTTCTTTGCTATAACAGATCTCAAGGATTATTATAAAACTTTTTTTT
>CM053585.1:427968083-427988629 GCA_028646515.1 Pseudochirops corinnae
TGGGCTTCCAGCCGTCTGACCATTACATCCATACCTAGTTAGTTACCAGAGAGGGAAGCATCAACATCTGGGTTTTCAAAGCCAGAGGGCTCAATGGCTGCCCAGGGTCTCGCCAAATCACACAACTCTTTCCAAAGTGAGCCCCAAAGCAAAACCTCACATCAGGGTATATATAGCCTTCTCCTGGATCAGAGAATGTCACAACCCTCTTGACCAGCTGCCAAATCACAAAGTAATAAGGTGTGGGTGTTCCTGAAAAACAAGCCTCCTGCCACAGGCTCCATGTGACCACATTCAGCCTATTAGGGGGCAGAGTATATTTTCAAATCAGGGAAGGTTCTCAGAGTCACTTAAACCTATCAAAGGGCCTATGGGCAGGGAAGATCCTCAGATTCCCATAACATCTACTCCCCTCTGTTCTTTTTCTTTCTCTTATACTACCCTCCTTCTCTCTTCTACCAGGTAATAGTGAGAAATCCAGAGTATTTAATGTCCACAAAGCAAACTATTTTCCATTTAAAGCATACCAACAAACATTGGAATATTAAGAATGATTAATACAGAATGTGACATTTTCTAGGACAATAGTATAAACCCACCATTTTTCTTCATTGTGTTTAATTAATTATCATCACTCAAGAGAAGAACTGAATATAGCTTTCAAGTCAAAAAGGCAGTCCTCCTAAAACATTTTATTAATCACTTGAGGTACATGGATGACATAAATTATATGATTCCACTAAAAAGCACATTAAACAGTTCATCTCATGGAAACTTTCTACAATGATATCAGTGTGTCATTTGGAATTCTGTAAAGGCCAAATTCTTAATATGCAACAAGGAAGAGTGGAGACTTAAAGGTCTGAACTTGAATTGGGAGGTAAGATTAAACCAGAGGATACAGGCAAAATTATAACTATCTTGTTCTTCTCAATGCTCAACTCACCGAGCAGTGTGCTATCAAGAAGGCTGAAGCTGAGTTTGTTGGGATTGTCATCTCCTGCCTGCATGCTTTCATATAGGCTGTCCTTTATGCTGGCAATGTTCTCTTTTCTCATTTCTATCCAGTATACAATAGGTGCTCAATAAATGTTTACTGATTATTTGGTTAAGAATGAAAGTATTGAAAATTAAAGCTGCCCCAAAATGGAATGAATTGTGTACCCCAACAGTGGATTCCTTCTCATTGCTAGTCTTCAAGGGGAAGGTGGAATGACACTTGTCAAGGATTTTGTACAGGGAATTTCTGCTTGGGTACAGGTTAGCCTGGATGGTCTCTGAGGTCCCTTTGAACTCTGAGATTCTATAATCAATTGGTGTCATCATCTTTTACATTTTTATTTCCACAGTTTTGTTTTTTTCTCTTAAAAAATTGCCATATTACTATAAATTATTATTTATAGCATTGTTTTATGTATTATTTATACCATTCTTTAACCTTTCTCAATCATTTTCATCTTTCACCTTTTCTGATTTTTCCTACTTCCTTACCGCAATCCTTTATTTCACGCTATTGATGCTATTTTGCTCGTGTTTATCTAACATCGTTCAGCTCTGATTATGATGATGATTGTAATGAGCAGCTATAATTATACCTTAGATTTATAGAGCATCCTTCCTCTATTGAGCACAAAGCATGTTCACATCGATCATCACATTCGTTCCCACATTGCCTCCATTTACAGATAGAAACTGAAGCCTGGATAGGTTGTGCCTGCCAGAGCATCTGCAGTCAGAATTCAAGTTCACATTTACCCGCATCTCTGCTTTATGTAGATTAAAAAAAAACACACACAAAAAACTAATAGATCCCCAGAAATTTATGGGTAACACAAAAAGTGTCAGTAACTTAGCGCACGGTAGACTTCTGGAGCTGGGGCCTCAGATGTTGGTATTTCCCCCCATATGTACCAGTGTGGTGACAGCATGCAACAGTTCTCCCAACATGCTTCTTTCTTTGCTTCCCTTCCCCCAACCCCGATCTTTTGAGGCAGCAAAGGAAGGGCTTTAATTAGGTCATGTTTTGATAAATATCCTATTCAGTGCTCTGTGTATTAGATCAAAAAGGCTCATGGCCTGACTTCTACATCTGATCTGATTTTTTTTTTTTCCAAGTCTGGTCCTATGAGCTCATTTTAGTTGGCCTGGCTGCATTTTCTTGATATTGATGAAGATTCAGGGGATTGTAGGAGCATGGACTTAGAGCTGGAAGGAGCCTTAGGGCCATTTAGTCTGATCCTCTCATTTTCTATCTGAGGCTTTAGCTAAAACTCAGCAAGGATGAATGACTTACCCACAGTCATAATGGGTATAAGTGACCTGGCTTGGATTTGAACTGCAGTCTTCTGCATCTAAATGCAGTGTTCTTTTCATTGTACCATGTTGCCCTTCAGTTTCTGGGTTGTCTCTTGGTGTTGTTTCTGGGACTCTACAGAGAATGCTGAACCCCTTGCAAAACCTTTTCTTTCCACATTAACAGAAAGAATTTGAGGAAGGAGGAGGGATGATCCCAAACTGTTATCCATGAGTCTGGAATTTTCAAAGCCATGTGTGGGCACCGGTGCCATAAACCCTGTTATTTCTTAATGGGATTTGAATGTGAAACTCCCACATGCTGCTTCTAAATTTTGCTCCATCTGTTCATTTATGTAAGTTTTTTTTTTATTCCTTTATTTGGGACAGCAAGGTGGCCTACTCTGGTTTAAACGAGGAAATTGGAATTGTAAATTTGTGGAAGTAGGGGGAGACAAAACTGATTGGTGGGTGGTTTGTGGAAACCTGTCTGCTAGTTTCCATCCCCCTCACTTTTTAGTTGAAAAGCTGCTAGTTGGATCATGGACTAGTGAGACAGTATATTTAGCGGCAGTAATACATGGTTACACACCCTTGTACTGAGATAATATTCCCACTGGGGTAATAGCATTGGCACCAAGGAATCTTGAAATGGACAGCTCTGGGGAATGTATTCTCCTGCCTCCATGTTTTATTCAACTATTCCTTACTTGTGAAATATGTTCTCTACATCTCTTTAACTGACTGAATTAAATTCCTAAGCATCCTGTCACAGGTATCTAGGTGGCCCAATGGACAGAGCATCGGGCCTAGACTCAGGAAGATCTGAGTTCAAATCTGATCTCAGATACTTACTAGCTGTATGACCCTGGGCAAGTCACTTAACCTCTACTTCACTTTCCACACCTATGAAAGGGGGATCATAATAATATCTCCCTCCTAGAGGATCAGATAAGATAATTTTGCAAAGAGCTTAGCACAATAGGTGCCATATTAACCCTATTTAGGCATGTAGTAGTTAATGCTTATTCCCTCCTCTCCACCACGTATAGTCTGATTGAAATGTTATCTTCTCCAAGACACCTTCCTTGTCCATCAAGAGCTTTCCCTCAGACTCACAGTGCACTTTGCACCTCTCTTGGTACTTATATACAATATATACTTTTTATATATTTTATTATTTTATATTATTATTATTTATCATATTATTATATTTATTATTTTATATTATATACTCAATACTTATATACAGTTTTATATGTATCTGTGTATGTGCCTTCACCCCCGGGGTGTCCTGGTAAATGTTTAACAGTTGGCTTTTTGAAAAAACAAAACATATCCATGACACACTTTTTAACATTTTCTCCATCATTCTCTTAAGTCTAGGCAATCAGTAATCGATCCCTGTCTTTGAGGCAGATGTTCCCATTGGAAATTTAACAACTGACTGGATCCAGAACATCATTAGACTATAAGTTTCATGAGGTTAAGAACAGTGTCCGGGCTAAGTTTCATATATTCCCCCCTCTCCCAACCCTGCCAGTGCCCAGTACAGCATGCTTCACAAAAAAATCTATTCAATCTTCATAAGTTGATCAAGAGATTTCCTCAGACCTCACAAAATTCACTTTAGTGAAGTTGGCAGCAGGATCACAGAAACAACTTGAAGCGCCAGAGGCAAATGGGTGTCCTAGCCTAGACCTAGTCCACAAAGGCAGCAAGGAATTTACATGGTAATTCTCTACCTCTCAAATATTGACATAAATCCTGGATTTCTATCTGATATGGGATTTACCTTTAATTTTCCTCTCGTCTCCTTTTGGGTTAGGGGTCATTGATACTTTGAAGGACATTTCTCTTATAATCAATTTCCTCCCATTTCAAGCCAGATGGGATTTTCACCCTAACGCCATGCCTTAGGTTTTCTGGCACGCTTTAGAAATTGCTGTGGCTAAAACAAAGTGGAAATTTTCAGAGTCCTCAGCTTTATTTATTTATTTTACAGCTCATCCACCGATTTATGGGGTGGCAAGGGCCCCAGTCACATGAACTCTCTAAACCTAATTTTCTTTTTTCTGTGAAATTGAGACAATGTGGGCTTTTTAGATAAAACAGTTTTTGGGAAGGAGCATTGTAGGTGGGAAGGAAGTTCTTTCATTATTTTATTCTTATCACACTAAGGAAAACAGGACAGCTGGTAAGGACTTCATCAGATTTGCTAAGTCTTGGCTAAACTTTGTAAATCCTTCCCTTTACCCTCTGCCCCCACTAGTGCTTAGTATGACATATAAGAATCAGAATCTAGGGGCTGGCACATGTTCGTTTGCCATAATACACTGCCCTTGCAGAATTATTTATTTGGAATGAGGTCGAGGGCATGATCCAGACAATATCTTGCTAAGGGAGAATGGGTAACTCCAGGGGGCTGCTGTTGCTAGATCAATAGCCAGCAAATATTTATTAAGCACCTACTATGAAGGAGGTGCTCTGCTAAGTGTTGGGAATATAAAAAGAGGGAAAAGACAGTCCCTGTCCTCAAGGAGCTCATGAGCTAATATGGGAGACAACAGACATGTACAAATAAGCTTTATACAATATAAATTGAAATAATTAAGGAGAAAGAAGGTAATAGAATTAAGAGAGGTTGAGAAAGCCTTCCTGTTGAAGATGAGATTTTAGTTGGAATTTATGGGAAACTCGACTTTCTGGTACAGTGAAAAGAATACTTAGTTCTGGAGTCAGAGGAGTTGGGTTCAAATTCTACATTTGGTGATTACTGTCTATACCACCTTGAATTTTGCACCCCTGTGCCTCAGCCTTCTCATGTGTAAAATGAGAGGATTGGCCTTGGGACTTCTAATGTCCCTTCTAGCTCCGTACCTATGGCTGGTATGCACGTTGAGGGGATGCTGCTTGCCTATCTAGATTTTGCATAGAGCCTCTTTCCTGGCTTCTGACTCACTCCCTGATCTTGCACTTTATCCTAGGAGTCTGAAAAAATCTTTGTTGAATTTCTTGAATTGAAAACCAAAATACTTGACAATAGCCATAGCTTGTTGGAGTCTTGGATTTTCTACTAGGACCCGTTATCACGCTCACATTTTCAGAGCAATAAACACACACACACACACACACACACACACACACACACACACACACACACACACACACACACACACCTGACTTCAATGTTTTTCCACTGCTCTCTACTAGGGCCCAATAAGGGAGGCATCAAGAATCAGGACACGGTATCTCTGAGTGTCCACAAGAATGACTCACATTTCAGGATGAATCATATCCCATATCATTTGGTTGCTGCAAATCCTTAAAGAACCTGATGAGGGCAAGACCAATTGGTCCAAATTTTGATTCTGGTTGGTCTTGTTGTTGTTGTTTTTTTTTTGGCAAGACATCCACACTTTAGGGAGGTGGGTCTCCTCTAATTCATTTCATATCAGTCGCCAAACAGCTGCTAGACAGAAAGACCTGGGTTGAAGTAAGAAAAAAAAAAAGGAAAAGAAGCATTAGAATTGCCCATACTTTGGGACAGCCTAACCCCTTTCCTTCCTCCTGATGTTCTGGCCTCAGTACTTTATAGCTCCCTACATAATTCTTCACCACTGAAACACGGAAATCTAATATTAGAAGATGGCAGCTTACTTTATATGGATAATTTTCCCCGTGCTTCCTCTTTTTCCCACATGGTCTTTTGAGGCAGCAAGCCAAGTGCTTTCATTTCAACACACCAGCGGATTGTCAGTTTGCTGTGGAGTGAACGAAGTTGTGAAGATTTGAAAAGTGGTGTCCTCTTTAATTTGTGCTGATGGTTCTTTTATGGCCTAAAAGCAGTGGCAGTTAGTTCTTTTAGGGCAGTTTGGAAGGGTGGGAAGAGCTTTAGACTTGGAGTCAGGAATGCTTGGGTTCAAATCTTTTGTCTGGTGCATATTTGCTATGTGGCCTTGGACAAAACCTTACCCTCTCTGAGTCTTGATTTCTCCAACTATAAAATGTGGATAATAATCCTTATTCATCTTACCTTGGACTTTTGTTATCAATCCTAATTCAATCAATCAACAAGCATTTATTAAGTGCCTACTATTTGCCAGACACTGCATTTTGCACTGGTATACAAAGAAAAAAATGAGAAAGTCCTTGCCCTCTTGGAGTGATTGATTCATTGTTATAAGGATCAAATGGGAAAATATATGTGAAATGGCCTTGTCAACTAGTAATCCACAACTGAGTAAAGCATTATTTCCATTGTAGGGCTATTGTAAGAGTCAAATTAGATGATGTAGATAATGCTATATAAGTATGAGCCATTGTTATTATGGCCAGACTTTCAGTCTTCTCTAGTAATAATACTAATAAGAACTAGCATTTATATAGTGTTAGAAGTTTGTAAAGCACTTTACAAATATTATCTCATTTTATCTTTATAATAATCCTGGGTTATTATCATATCCCTTTCATAGATGAGAAAACAGATGTTAAACGAGATGCCTCAGATTGCACAGTTAGTAAGGATCTGAGACTGAATTTGAACTCAGGTCTTCCTCACTTCAGCACTCTATTTACTACACCAGCTCGTATGGTGCTATAGGCTTGAAATAAAGAAAACTCAGGAAGACCAGGGTTCAACTTCTGTCTCTGATGCTTTTTAGATACGGTTGTGGTTATTGTTCAGTCATGTCTAATTCTTCATGACCAGCATGCTAGGTCCTTCTTTCTTCCACTATCTCTCAAAGTCTGTCCAAGCTTGTTTTCATTGATTCCATGACACTATCCATCCATCTCATTCTCTGCCATCCCCTTTTCCTTTTGCCTTCAATCTTTCCCAACATCAGGGTCTTTTCCAGTGAGCCTCTTCTTCTTCTTCTTCATTTTGATTTTTGGAGGTGGGAAGGCAGGGCAATTGGTGTTAAGTGAATTGCCCACGGTCACGCAGCTAGTAAATGTTAAGTGTCTGAGTCCAGATTTGAACTCAGGTCCTCCTGACTTCAGGGCCAGTGCTCTATTCACTGTGCCACCTAGCCGCCTCTAGTCCAACTCTTACAGTCATACGTTGCTACTGGAAAAAAACAAAGCTTCGACTATATGGACCTTTGACAACAAAGTGATGTCTCTGTTTTTTTGTATGCTGTCCAGATTCACCATAGTTTTCCTTCATTTAAACCTCTCTGAATCTGTTTTCTCATCTATAAATTGAGACTAGGTCAGAGGGTCAAACTTGAACATAACAGGCCACAGTGCAGTCCATAATACTCCTGAAGGTGGCTCAAACCAGATTAAAATGTCACTGGAAAATATTTAATAAAATAAAAAAAAATACATAGATAATATAATGTGGTTTTCTAAGTCACTATATAGCCTGAAGAGATACTTGTGTTGTTTTTGTTTGAGTTTTAGGACAGACAATCTTTAATATCCCTCCAAACTCTAAATCTAAGGTCCCATGAAAAATCACTCAACTGGGAGTCAGGAGGCCTGGGTTCTAGGCCTGGCTCTCCCACTAACATTTTGGGTAACCTTGAGTAATTCATTCAATCCTACTGAGCTTCCTTTTTTTCACCTGTGAAATAAAGGGGTTGGATCAGCTGGCCTTTAAGGCTCTTTCTCGCTCTAATACTCTGCTGCTGGATGATTCTCAGGTTTTCACCTTAGACAAGTGAGATGGTGCAGGGCAGCTGATTCTATCTAGCAAATTACTGGAGTTTGATGTGTGTAGAGGAAATAACACCTAAAATTGCTGGCTCTGAGCCAGTCCCTTACCTATTCTTGACAGTCTTCCTTATCTGAAAGGAAGGACTAATAATACCCCCTGAATCTCTTGAGGGTGCTGGGAGATTAATTAATGTTAAAGTCAGCAAAAATAGAAATCCCCATAGCTCTACTAAGACTGGTTACTATTATTATTCTCAGTCTATTTGAAAAAATCGAGAGTTTTTTTCCCTGCCTATAAAATTCACATTACCGCAATTAGAGGGTAGGAAGTCAAAGAAAAGAAGCTGTGAGGTTAGCAGATTTGTCAGTAAGTAATGCCTTGCTTCCCACTTTTCTCAGATTAGAATGAATGAATCCCTAGATGAATTTGATCTTTCGTGTTTGAGCATAGCTTTGGGAAAGATAACTAGTGAAGGAGGCAGCCTGGTGTCATCTGAAAGCTGGGCCTAGAAATAGGAGCCTTTCATTTTTCTAGCACCTGACTTCAACAACTTGGCATGTGCCCTATTAATTATTCTCTTTGCGTTTGAAGGTCCACGAATTGATGATAAAAAATATTGACCCACATGATAGGGATGTGATAACTAATTAAGGGTATTCTAGTATGTAGCATACGTGGTACCTGGCTTAATAAATGTTTATTGATTGATTATTGGTTGGTATGATAGATATCATTGAGTGACTACTGGATAGAGTTGTTAGTACCTGGCAAAACACTAGGGATTGGAGGGAGGGGCTCTAACATCAATGCTATTTTTTAATTTTAATTTTTTTTCTTTTTGGAGGGGCAATTGGGGTTAAGTGACTTGCCCAAGGTCGCATGACTAGTAAGTGTTGTGTTATGTTGTGTTGTGATTAAGTGTCTAAAGCCAGATTTGAACTCAAGTCCTCCTGACTCCAGGGCTGGTGTTCTATTCACTGTACCACTTAGCCAACCTGCCATCAATACTATTAATTGCATGTTTCCTTGGTGCATATCAATTAGCAAATATTTAATAAGCACCTACTGTATGCAAGGCACTATGCTGAGTCATAGGGATTCAAAGACAAAAATGAAACAGTCTGCATTCTCAAGAGTTTACATTCTGTAAAGGAAGATCACACATACATATACAGGTGTATGCAGAATAAATTCAAAATAATCACAAGGTAGTTTTAGAAAGGAGAGCATTAGCAGTTGAAGAGGAGGAGTTGATCAAAAAAGGATTCAGGCAGAAAGTAGAGCTTGAGTTGGCTCTTAAATTAAGTGAAGGATTCTGTAGAGCAGAGGAGAAGAGGAAATCCATTTTGGGAATTGGGGAAGGCTGGTGCAAAGTTAGAACACGGGGTGTCCTGTGCGTGGAACAGAGACAAGGTCAGGGGTGGTATGAAAGAGCACAGAACCTTAGCTGCTTCTTCTGTGACTAAGGGGGGGGGGCCCTCAGAACATTTTGACAGACAGGACTCTATATTCTAAAGTTCATTTTTTTTAAAGACTATGTCCTTATTCATTTTGTGATGTATATGCCACACATCCTTGTGCCTCTGCTGATTCCTGAGACATCTCTAAGTCTAAACTTCTGCCATGATGTGTCTGAGTCAAGGGGAATGCTACAGAATGAGGGAGTCAGCCAGTCTTTCAAAAAGTTCACAACACAGAGACAATTTTTTTTGAGGCAATTTGGGTTAAGTGATGGTAATTTCCTCCTGAATCTTCTCTTGCCTGTGGCTCAGCTGGGAATCAGATGATAGTGTTTCCCACACTAACCACCAGTGTGAGCTGAAGAACAGTCCCCAGAAAAGACTGACCTGCAGGACAGTGAACAGTCATTTTTGCTGGTCTGTATGACACAGGACTAGACATAGTGGGTGGCAGGGGCCAGAAGGATACAGGCCAGATTCTTGTAGCTGCTTCCTCTCTGCTTTGCAGGTCAGTGGTTGGAGCTGAACATGTCTCCCACTTTTTCTCTTGGGTGGCTAGGACAATCCTGATGAACTTCCCCACATTCTTTAGCTTTTCTTTGACCCCTCAAGTCTTGAGGCAGTGTCTCTGCTTTTTTCCCCGTCTTCCCTTTAACACATCAGCTCTCGGTCTTCCTCTACCTGTCTTTTCCATTGGCTCCTTCAGAGGCATCTGAGTCCCTCCATTCTTTGCACCCTGATTGTGACCTCTGGAGTATTTTTCTTTAGAGGGAATTTCTGCAATGTCCACCTATGCCTCTTTACTCTCTTTCCAGGTCTTTGTTTCTTTTTTCCTCTCTTTGTTTTTTAAAGTTGCCCATATAGATGGGTTTGTCTATGCATGGATCAAAGGGAGGGATGAATATCTACTCTAGAATCTCCCCAAATATCCCTCAAGGGAGGCTTTGATTCCCCCAGAGAGGGGTACAGGAGTCTGGGGCCACTGACACTGTCCTGATCTGCTCCCCCTCAGAGAGAGACTAAATTCTGGACTAGAATCATAACTATGCCACACCCAACCTCATCCCAATATAGTTAGTCTAAGGCAGTGGTTCTCAACCTTCCTAATGCTGTGACCCTTTAATACTCGTATGTGGACATATCTGGGAGTATCAGAAATATGTGTTTTCTGATGGTCTTCGGCGACCCCTGTGAAAGGGTCGTTCGACCCCCAAAGGGGTCATGACCCACAAGTTGAGAACCGCTGGTAAGGGAAGTGATTTTTACGTTCAAGTCATTCTCCTAGTCACTATTCCTTAATGAGAAGTACCTGTTACATGTTATTTAACCCCTCTTGCTAGATGCTAATTACATTAAGGCCTTCACATCAATGAACAGTGAATAAACCCATTTATCCAAGTGAGAGCAAACAGAATTTAGATATATTATATGCAGATTGGAATATTCCAGACAGTACACAGAGAGAATTTGCTGCCCTACCACGTGTGATATATTTGAACTCAAAAGAGACAGAGATAGACAGACAAAAGTGTGTGTGTGTGTGTGTGTGTGTGTGTGTGTGTGTGTGTGTGTGTGTGTAGGGGGATAAGGAGAGGGGGAGAGGGGTAAAGGGAGACAGGAGTAAAGGGAGAGAGGGGGAGAGGCAGAGAGAGAGAGAGAGAGAATATGTCCTTGATTTCACCTAGAGAGACATTCCTCTAAAGTCTCCGATGTGGCAAGAAGGAAATCAAGGACATGCTTGAGGCACCAGCTCTTCCAAATGTTGACTTTTTTTCCAAAATCTTTCTCTCTTTCCAGAGACTTCTCCCTGTAGGGAGTCTGTTCTCTCTTAAAGTCAGAAGCCAGAAGACAACTTCTCTTCTCCCAAACTCTTGCTAATCTAGCCCCCATGTAGAAATGAAGTGGTGAGTAATCTTTTTCTCCACCAATAAGTACAGTCTTATGTAAATGTCCAAGCTTGAACTCTGGGTTACCAGAGCCATTATGTGAAACTTAAAAAAAAATTGTGCTGGTATTACTTAAAAATCATTTATTTCTAAAGTATCACTGGCAGACAAACTGTACAGTTTAGCTAGCGCAGGAAGGTGTAAGTCTTACCGTATCATGTGTCTTACTCATAGTGGCTTCTTCCCCCAGCCACCGGTCCCCCTTGCTCCCATGGCTCTTCCTTGGGTTAAGTGAGAATACCATTAGTACTGCCGCGCTCTGAACAAACCCGGCAAGTGGGCTTTCGGCTTTCGGGCATCTACGGACAATGCGCCTGGGCTGAGAATATACTGACAATGCACGTGGGCTGAGAATTCCAGGCTCGAGGAAGGCTCTCAATGCCCAATGCGCGAGATAAATGCTTATCCACAAGCCACTGGGGAATACGTTGCTACTCAGCTTACCTTTTAAGCACCATGAGGAACAGAATTATACTGTGTGACGATTACAAGATGAAAGGTTATAAGCCAATTTTTGGACTGAAGAAAACCAGAGTGCGACAGTTATGCGGTGGCAATAATTATGTGGTGAAGTACGGTACATTTCTTTTTTGTCTTTGTGTTTTGGGTGTAGAAGCTTTTATTCCGAATGATTTTGTGTCAATTCAGAACAGTGTAATCCAGGAGGTAAGAGGGAGTGTGTGTGTGTGTGTGTGTGTGTGTGTATTCAAGAATTAGGTCTTTACTTTTCCTTTTTTTTCCCCACATCTGTGATTTCATCCACATAGGAAGCTCCCACTGAGGGAACTTCTTCTACCAATATAGATCACTATTTTGGGGGTAATTTTTAGCATTAGAGTTGCCTAGAGCAATGAGAGATTAAGTGACTTGCTGAGAATCACACAGCCAGAATGTGTCAGAGGTTAGAATTGAATCTAAGTCTTCCTGACTCTGTATTATACAAGAAGTGAGTAGAAAGCAAGCCTCAGGGCCAGAAAACCCTGGGTGCAAGTCCTGCCTCTTATACATTCTGCTTGTGTGAACTTGGGCAAGTCACAATCTCTGAGTGCTCTTGGAAACTCAGCCTAGAATTTGCAAAGAAGGTTGCAGCCTTACCTTAGTAGTTTCCCAATCTGTGAGTTCCTTATACCAATGGAATACCCCATCCCTATTCCCCGTGTTTATATAGTAAACTTAAGTGAGGGAAACAGATTTCTCTTAACAACTGCAGAACCTTGCCTTTCCCCTTCCAGTGTTTGTGTTGCCTTCTGAAGGCTCATTAGAACCTCTGGGACGTTTTCCCCTGTAGTCACTATCTGGGTGTGGGATGGGATGGGGGGGAGGGGTCTGAGAGGAATAGAAAGGACAAATGTTTGTTTTGAGCTACAAAGTTTTCCTCCTCCCCCCAAATTCCAAACTGCTTTTTGTCTCTCCAGGACATTTAGGGAAATACTTGAGGCAGGGCATTAACTAGAAGGCCACTGCAGTAGTAGAGGTATGAGGTGATAAAGGCCTGCACCAGGGTGGTGACAGCATCAGAGAGGAGAAGGGCAAGGTGTGTTAGATGTTATAAAGGTAGAACTAGCAAAATTTGGCAATAGATTGGAAATGGGAAACGACAGAGAGTGAAGAGTCATGAATGGTACCTAAATTGTGCATCTGTGTTAATGGAAGAATGGTGGTGCCCTCAACAGTAATAGAAAAGTTATGAAGGGGGAGAGAGACCCATTTTGGACATGTTGAGTTTAAGATATCTACAGAGGACCTAGTTCACGATGTCTGATAGGCAGCTGGAGATGGGAGACTGAAGGAGAAGGGAGAGGCTAGGGCTGAGCAAATAAATCTGAGGAATAGACAGACTCATGAGATGACCAAGTGAAATGGTATCTAGAAAGAAGGAGACTCAAGATAGAGCTTTAGGAGAAACCCAAGATTAATGGGTGTCACGTGGATGAAGCTCCAGCAAAGGAGACTGAGAAGGAACAATCTGACAGAAGGAAGAATCAAGAAAGTAAAAACCTGGAGAGAAGAGAGTTTCAAGGAGAAGAGAGTGATTGATAGTGACTAAAGGTGCGAAGAGATCAAGAAGGATGAGGATGGAGAAGAGGTCTTTGGATTTGGTGAACAAGAGGTCAGAGTAACTTTGGAGGGAGAACATTCTTATACTGCTTATGAATGGGAGATATAATGTAGAACATGGCCTTTCTGGAGACCTTTCAGAGCCCTGCAGCTGTTCCTGTGTCCACCACCATCATGCCCCAACACTTCTCCTCTGCAATGGTGTGGAGAGCTGCTGTGGATGCGAATTCCACCTGGTTCTCAAGGTTCCATGTTCCTCTGCTATCTGGGGACAAGTGGCCCAGAAGGAGGGGAAATGGCTACTCATCAGGCTGTTTTATGAATCATATTGGCTATACTGGGGAGGGGTGTCTACAGGACTGGGGGTCATTTCACTCTTATTCACTGTCATCTTCAAAATGAGAAATTTCTATATGAATGGGTGGGGTCTTTGGGTCTGAGGATTATTTCACTCTTATTGACCATCATCTTCAATGAGAAATTTCTATACGAATGCAGCTCTGCTATCTGTGGTATTGAAGGATATTTATTGAGGTGTAATTAATAACTGTTCACAGATTTGCTTATGGACAATCCAAGGTAAGTGGCTCCATTTATCATTCTTCAGAACATGAATAGGGAACATTACCCAATGTAAGGGTTTGTAAGCATTTTTCATGTCTTGGATTTGCTTGGCTGTCTGGGTGAAGCCCATGGACCCTTTCTTGGAGTAATGATTTTTAGTTGCATAAAATATATTACATAGGATTACAAGGAAACCAATTATATCAAAATAATTCATAAAACAAATTTGTACATCCCAGGCTAGGAGCCCCCTGTTCTACTGGAATATGAGAGGAAGGCATTCCCTTCCCCCTCAATATACCATCACTAAGTATATTGTGAAGAGGAAAAATGGCAGGAAACACATCTTTTGTGGCTGTCTGTACTTAATTTGGTCAGAATCTAACGCCCAGCATATCTTATTTTTGACTGATAAAACTTTTAGTACAGGTCTGAAGGATCTGAAACAGGAATCTGAAGAAATGTTGTTTTTAAAAATGTTATTAAAAGTGTCAGAATTTTTGGTTATAATAGTAATAAGAATATCAAGTATTTATATTGTGCTTTAAGATAAGGTAAACATTTTACAAATATTATCTCCTTTTATCTTCACAAGAATCCGGGAGGGTAAATGCTCTTATTATTTTGATTTTACAGATGAGGTAATTGGGACAGATAAGGTTATGTGATTTATCCAGGGTAATGCACATAGTAAGTGTCTGATGCCAAGTTTGAACTCAGGTGTTTCTGACTCTGCGTCTTGCAGTTTCTTCTACTACATCACCCAGTTGCCTCTACTTATTAGCTGCCTGGTTACATAGTAAATTTTGGTGACAAATAGCTCATACTTAATATGGCACTCCACTCTGACATCTCATCATTGGATGGAAGTGACCTTGGGTTCTTGAGGGTTGTGGTGAGAGAGTTGTGAGCACAAGCAAGGTGGGATTTTTGTTGGCTTTTGTTTTTTCTTCTTGTGGTTGGAATTCAGTTTCTCGGGGTCAGGTTAAATTGTAAACATCTAAAGGATTAACCTCCTTTGAACCCTGCTCATTCACAGCTGTGCTGAGTCAAGTAGGTTTCGTGCCTTCTGACTGAGCCCATCAGGCGCTGAGTCTTTGTTATATATTCTGGGAGGTTGGCATTTTGCTTTGGGGGGTTCACTCATGAGAAGGATATTTGATTTCCTGGTTGAGACTGAGTAGCTGTATGTTCAAAGCCCTCAACTGCTCGGATTTCTGTGCTCCCTCGATCCAGTGATGTATGTAAAGTGCATAGCAATATTGCTGTGTTCAGACAGCTGGAACCTGTCTGTTGGTCTTTGTGCTAATTTCTCTGATTGTATTTTCTATACTCCTTTCTCTGTAATTAAAGTAAGATTTTTAACAGCTTTAAAGATGTCTTTCCTTTATAAAGCAGATCATAAGAATCTCTGCTAGTAGGCCATCCTGATGTTTGCTGTTACTGGAGTGTAAGCTCTGGAAGGTTCTGTTAAGACAGAAAATCTTAGAGTACTGTTCTGGTAGCAGACAATCTACTTTGCAAGGATCAGTCTGACTGAATATGGAAAAACTCATCCCTCAGAGGCTGGCCATGTGATGATGAATTCTTTGGCCATGGCGACAAGGAAAAACAGAATATTTTCTGTCCTGTGCAGCCCATTGAGGAAAAGGAGGCAGATGGTGCTAAGAATCACACAGTTTTTAGACTGTCTTTAAATTTCATTTTCACTCTTGGTACCATAAGTGTAAGATCCTTGTCCAATGACCAGTGAGTGGATGTTTCATAAGAGGAACTAAATCATATCCATCCTGACATTCTCATTATAAACAAAACCAGAAGGCAGAAGGAAGCTGGGGTCAAGTAGAAGGATGGCACATTGGTTTTCCTTAGAGTGACAAATGAAAGAGTTGGCATAGCTAGTTTTATTGTGTGTCCAAAGATAAGGTTGCTGGGATATTTGGACATCTTGAATTGAGGGGCTTACAAGAGCTAGGCATAAAAATGCTGCCAGAGCAATCATTGCAGCTTATGCATTAGTATCTCTGGTAGAAGATGAAGGAGTAGAGGATGGGGGATACAAACTGACTGGTGATTTTATTTTTCTGGTGTATGAAATCCCCAATGAGAAACCTCCCTCTACCAGTACAGAGCAGTTTCTTCTCTACTTGCTCCAGGGTCATATGGCCAGTATGTATCAGAAGTGGGATTTGAATTCAGCTCTTCCTGACTCCAAGGCCAGCTCTCCACTCTGTTTTGCATTGGAGAATTTAAATAAGCAAATACTTTGCTATGTAGTGACTCCAGTTCAAAGATGGGGCTAAGCTAGCCTGATGAAAAACAGGGTGGAAAGTATGGTTAAAAAGGAAAAAAAAGGAATAGGAGAGGCCAGGGACTTGGAGACTACACAGAAATCTTAATAGTGGTGATGATGATGATGATAACTAGCATTCCTATAATGCTTTGATACTAGCAAAGCACTCTACAAATTTTCTTTCATTTGATCCTCACAGCAACCCTAGGAGGGAGGTGCTGACCCCATTTTATAGATAGGGTCATCAATGTGGGGATGGTTGAAAAATCCATCCGGGACTCTGATTCCCTATTTCAAAAGTATTACGAGAAGCTCCAGAAGTCCTTGGTTATAGTAGTAATCATAATATCAAACATTTACACAGTGCTTTAAGATTTGTTCAGCATTTTATAAATATTATCTCCTTTTATCTTTACAACAGTCTGGGAGATAGGGCCCACTCTGGCTAGCCTTTGGGTGATGAGTCTCTCCATATTCAGCCAGGCTGATCCTTGAAAAATAGATTGTCTGCTACCAGAGCAGTATTCTAATATTTTCTATCTTAACAGAACCTTTCAGAGCTTATGCTCACCTAGTACAACCCTTAAGAACCCAAGGTTGATCCCATTCAGTGATGAGATGTCAGAGTAGAGTGCCATATTAAGCACAAGCTATTTGTTACCAAAATCTATTGTATAATCAGGTAGCTAATAATTAGAGGCAGCTGGCTGATATAGTAGAAGAAAGTGTGGGACCTAGAGTCAGAAATAACTGAGTTCAAATGTGGTATCACATATTTACTAGTTACACGATCCTAGATAAGTCACTTAACTTTTGCTTCAGTTTCCTCATCTGTAAAATGAGATAATAAAATGAGGACATGTTCCTATGGCTTACTCTATTGACCTCCAAATTATTCTCTTTAGCCTAAAATACAAAAGAACAAGGACTGAATCCCCTGGGCAGGGCCATATAGTCACAGAAGGAAGAAATTCCCATGGTATCTCCCCTTTATAGCATTGTCTTTCACTAGCATCTGTGAGCAATAGATTCACTGAGATCTCCTAAGAACACAGCTCAAAAAAATGAGGCAAAGAACACCAATGATTTCTTAAACGCCAAATCTAATGACTTAAAAAAAACAACTTCATTCTTTTTTGACCTTTGTGGATTTCACATCATGGATCATTTTTTTCCCCTCCTGGATCCTCTCTCCTCTCTGGGTTTTTATAACATTACTCTCTTTGTTTTCCTCCAAACTGTCTGAAGAGTCTCTGCTACTATTTCATAATGCAAATTCCAACCCTAACTGTGTAATATACCGAAGGCTTTTTCGTAACCTCTCTTTACTCTCTTATGATTTCATCAACTCCTATGGGTTTAATTATCCCATCTACGTAGATACTTTGTAAATTTATATGTCTAGCTCTAGATTCCTCTCCTGAGCACCAGTCCCATATCTCCAATTGCCTATTCAACTTTTTTCAAACTGGATAGCCCATAGGCATATTAAACAAAGGAACACGTGAGTAAAGAAGGTCATTAATAGATGTCTGCCTGCAAAAGATGATGGATTGATCACATGGACAGCAGGGGTTCACCAATAGGCTGCCTATGCATTCCACTCATGTCCTTTTAATTTCAGGAGAAAATAAAGAAGGTTTCCGTCATACTGGATAGGCTCCCTATACAAAGAGATGGAGGCAGAAAATGGAATGTCCTATATGAAGGACATCCAGGAGGTCAAATTTACTGTGTACGACATTGCCCTATGTGTAATGGGATTTAAGATCTTCCCTTCCCATTAATAGGCCTCACATGGAGCCCATTAAGGGAAGCTTGCTTAGGGGAGGCTTGCTTATAGGAAGACTTTCACACCTTTTTGCCAATTTCTTATTAGGCACTGAGTCAGAGAGTTGTGATGTCTTCTGGCTCTGAAAAGTGTATGTATACTCTGAGTTGGTATTTTGCTTTGGGGGCTTGATTATGAGAAGGATCTTGTGATTCCCTGGTCAAGATTCTGAGTGGCCATTATGTTCAGAGCTCCCCCTCTGCTCAGATGTAAAGGCTCTCTCAATCCAGGGATGTATGTAAAGTGTATAGCAGTATTGCTTTGA
This sequence comes from Pseudochirops corinnae, assembly GCA_028646515.1. Classification (NCBI taxonomy): domain Eukaryota; kingdom Metazoa; phylum Chordata; class Mammalia; order Diprotodontia; family Pseudocheiridae; genus Pseudochirops; species Pseudochirops corinnae. Next base: position 427,986,458 of record CM053585.1, read on the forward strand.
TGCAGGCAGTAAGAATCCTTTCTGTTGGTCTTTATTTCTCTGTTTGTATTTTCTCTGAAGTTCAGGGTGCTGATTTCCCCCTTGAATTAATGAATGTAATTTAAAAAGATTGTTGATCCCTTAAACAGCTATCTTTCCTAGTAAAGCAGATCTAAGAACCTGTACTAGCAGCCATCCTGGGTATGCCAGTCTGGTTGCTGCTATACCATGGCAAATTTATAGAAGATTGTGAATAAGAATCTCATAGGATGAGTAGTTAAGGAAGGGCTGTGATCTGCATCTTTGCAGGGAACATCTAAATCAAAATCACTCAAATATTTGAGTAATTGAGTGACATGGTGAATAAAATAATGAAGCAAAGAATTTAATATTGTCATAAAATGTTTCATATCTTTATAGAACAAAATCCCACATACTCACTTATCTGAGCAGCCCTTGCTTTCCTGAAATTATTAATTTCCTAAAATTATACCATTCATAACTCATCCTTTTGTTTTTGAGATTGTAAATTTTTTTGGTTCAAAATGTGACTTTATCACAAAGAAGCAGCATGGTATAGTGTAGCTAGGACTGACCTTGGAGGGAGAAAGACCTGAGTTCAAATTCTGCCACTGAGGCACACTACCTGGATTAGAAACTTAACCTCTCAGTGCCCTCAGGATGAGTCTCTAAGATTACAAATTAAAGCTCTGCTGTTTATGTGCATTGATGAAGGAGATTTTTACAGTGGAGCTTCCTCATGACAGAGCAATAAGAGGATATGTTTGTTATAATAGGATTAAAACACAAGATAAATTCAGACTTTAAGGTCTAATAGTAGATTACCAGAAAACTGCTGCCTTATCTTAGATTGCCATCATTAGCATTTCAGGAGAAGCTATTTATTGGAATCAACCCCTTAATAAATTAGAACTTGCAGTCTCATAGACTTAAAGAATTTGTGATGAAGAGCTTGGAGGACACTAGCACTAATTTCATTAATGTTCTCTTGGATTTTCTTTCTTCAAAAAAAATTCTTAAGGACTCACCTTGTGATCCCAATAGAACCCTTCCTCATTCACAAAGAAGTATGGTAAAATGATCTGGAGAAGATAATGGCAAACCACTCCCATAGCTTTGTCAAGAAAACCCCAAATGGGGTTATGGAGAGTCGGACATAACTAATAGATGAGACAACGACAACAACAACAGAACAGTGAGGTTAAACAAACCAACTTGTTAGCTGCCTCTTCCCCCACATTCCTTGTTTTTCAGTTGGGATCCACCTTACCTGTGCAGAGAAGAGGAAGGGATCCTACACTTTCAGTCCTCCAGGTTTGATATTGGTCATTGCATAGATCAGGGCTTTGCCCTCTTTTTGTATTTTCCATTAGGCTGCTGGGATCATGATGGATCTTATTTTCCTAACTCTGCTCACTTCGCTCTGCTCTAATCCAATATACATTTCCCCAGTGGTCTCCGACTTCTTCATTTTCATTGATTCTTGTGGGATGATAATATTTCTTACATTCATTTATTCAATTAGATTCAACACGCGTTTATTAAGCACTTATGTCCCAAGTACTATCCTAGGAACAATGGATATAAGGACAAAAATGAAAACTGCCTTCAAGCAACTTACATTCTACCTAGGAGATAAAATGTGTACACAGATGTTAATACAAGATATATGAAGACAAGATATAAAGCTTTTTTATTGGGGGGGGAAGGGAATCACTAACAAGTGATGGATGGGAGGAGTCAGGAAAAGCTTCATGTAGAAGATGACCTTATAGGTGAGTCTTAAATGGAAGGAGGTATACCAAGATAAGGATAAGGAGGGTGGACATTGGGATAAGGAGGGTGGACATTCCCATCTTGGGAATAGACTAGACAGAAAACTCGGGAGGCCGGAGGTGCAATGAGGAACTGTAGAAGGAAGGAAGGAAGAGTACATGAGGGGAAATAATGTGAAGTAACTCTGTTGAACCTTTGAATACCAAACAGAGGTAATTGATCCTTCAGGTAATAGGGAGCCATACAAGCTTCTTGATGAAGGAAATGATATGATCAGACCTGTGCTTTGAAAAGATAGTGCAGAGGAGATGTGACACTCTCTCTCTCTCTCTCTCTCTCTCTCTCTCTCTCTCTCTCTCTCTCTCTCCCTCTCTCTCTCTCTCTCTGTGTCTCTCT
>CM053585.1:427989129-428048465 GCA_028646515.1 Pseudochirops corinnae
CTTTGACTTTGGTACTTTGTGATTGAATTAAGGATTTTGTGATTGACTAAATGATTGTACTTTTTTGAAAACTATTGTGACCACTTTGGTGAAAACTATGTGGCCATTTTAGTGATAAGTCATTGTGAATGCTGTATTCTGATTTTCTGTGAATATTTTGCTCTGATTTGTTATGGAATAAATAGAGTGTTTGCTATATTTTGTAATCAGAACCTGAAAAGCTGTTCACAGTAGCATTCATCTGGAAAGCTGCTCATGCATGGCATTACATCACCTCAGGTGTGGACTATTGTAATAACCTGTTTACTGTTATATCTTTCCTACTTATATATTTCTCTGCTCCCAGTCTATCCTCAGCTGCTAAAGTTTTGTTCCTAAAGCACAAGTCCTATCACATTACCAGTCCTTCACTCAGTAAACTCAAGTTCCTCCCTATTACTTTCAGAATCAAATGTAAAATGCTCTGTTTTGGCTTTTAAAGCCCTTTACAACCTTGCCTCTTTCTACCTTTCCAGGATTCTTACATTTTACTATCTTCAACATACTCTATGATACAGTGATACTGCCTTCCTTACTCGTGGCAGTATCTCCTATGAGATACTTCATTTCTACCAACCCTCTGCCATGTCCATAGCTGGAATTCTCTCCCTCCACACTTCTACTTCCTGACTTCCTTCAAGCTTCACTTAAAATCCTAGCTTCTGCAAGAGACCTTTCCAGATCTTTCTTAATGTTAGTGCTTTGCTTTTGAGATAAATTCCAGTTTTGTTGTTGTTTAGTCACTTCAGTTGTGTCCAAACTCTTCATGTTCTTATTTGGGGTTTTCTTGGCAAAAATACTGGAGTGGTTTGCCATTTCCTTCTCTAGTTTACAGAGAAGGAAACTGAGGCCAACAGGATAAAGTGACTTGCCCAGGATCACACAGCTAGTATATGTCTGAGATTGGATTTAAACTCAGTAAGATGAGTCTTTCTCACTCCAGGCCCAGCACTCTGTCCACTGTACCACTTAGCTGCCCATGTGACCTGTAGGGATCCCATTTCTATTTGAAATTGATACTCCCTGGATGGAGGATGAATTGGAGAGGGAGGAGACTAGAGGAAGAGAGACAAATTAGAAGGTGTTGCAGTAGACTTGGTAAGAGATGATGGAATCTTGAACTTGACTCTATGATTGGAGAGAAGTATGAAAGTAAATATGACTAAAGCATTTATTTGAAATTATAGACTTAGTGTAAGAGGATTTTCAAAAACTACATACTTCCAGAAATAGGTGTGGGATATTGAGGATGTGAGTCATTGAAAGATAAGCAAGGTAGTGGATGAGCATTTACTGAGTTTAGGCACTGTCTGTCTTTTCAGCTCTGCCAATGATGTGAGGGCTAATAATATTCCTCAGACTGAAAATAGGAGTTTTGTGAAATCTTAGAGAAGGTATGAGCTCATGGGCTTTGAACAGGAAGGTAAAGTTATCCTGCTGGGAACAGTAGGGGAAAATATTATAAGGAAGGGTAGTTTAAGAATAATAGTGGTCTATAAAAGAATTATTTAGCTGGATGCCAGTATAGAGCAAAGAGAAGAAAAATTACATTTCCTATAAAAGGAACAGCTTCAACTATTGGCTAATACAATTGTTTTAGGCTTATTTAATATTCCCCTGAACTTTCCTCCTTCTGTATCTTTGCTTATGATGCTCACTGCACCTGGAATGCCCTCCCTTCGTTATCCCTACCTCCTCTCCAATATCCATCTTTTAAATTCCTTCCTTTTCTTTATAGCCGAACCCAAATTTCATTTCATCTGTCAATTCTAGACTGCTTTTATCACCTTCAATTGGTAAAAATCTTTCTGTTCTTGATCTTAGTTTATTTTGTATACCTTTCTTACAAGATATGTACAGTAATATATTCTATATATACACATATGTAATTAATATTATTATATTTATATAATACACAAATTGATATGTACACATATCGTTATATGTAAATATATGTGTACACACAGGGCATCCTAAGCCTTAACTTACTTAAGCTATTAAGGCTTTGGGAATTTCGTGTGTGTGTGTGTGTGTGTGTGTGTGTGTGTGTATACTATTTCCATGACCATATCTACACTTTTGAGAGCAGGTTCCAAAGTGTCTTAATAGGCTTTATACTTCTAACGTTTATCACAGGGTTCTGTATATAGTCAGTGTCTTAAGAAAATTTTCCATGAAATAGAATTTGTCAAATGAAAAGAATGGGTCAAAGGCAAATTAGGACCTCCTGTAGCTACAGCCATTAATGCTTTCATAAGAGTAGAGGTGGTTACTATGAGATTAGTTCAGGAAACCCTAAAGTTCATGGCAGGAATTTTGTAGGCTTATGTAGGGAAAGACCTTTCTTAATCAGAAGACACAGAAACAAAGACATTTGAGAAATACCCCAACAAAGGGCTGTGAAATCCTGCAGCTTTGCCAAGTTGAGTCTTTAATGGTTCCTCATTGCTTTTAGGATAAAATTCAAACTTTCAATTTGACATTTAATGCCCTTTGTGCTCAGGTTTCAGCCTAACTCTTCCAGTATTATTTCACATTGCTCCCTTTCATAAAGACTACATTCCAGCCCAACTGGTTTCACTGAGGTTTCTGAATGTGGAATTCTATCTCTCTCCTCCATCCCTTTTCATAAACTGTCCACCTGTGCCTAGAATATACATCTTCCCCACCTCAGCCTCTTGGAATCCCTTGCTTTATTCAAAGCTTGACTCATGTGTTACCTTATGCATGAAATTTGTTCTAATTCATCTAGTGGTTGGAACTCTTTTCTTTCTTCTGTCATATTCTTAGTTCTATAACATGTTTTCTTTCCCACTCCTCAGTAGAATATAACCTACTTGAAGTCAGTGTTAAATTTTATCTTTTTATTCCTATTACTCAGCACCATGCCTTGCAAAGCAATAAACATTTTTTAATCACTAACAATGTGACAGGTATTGTGCTAAATGTTACTAATAGAAATACAAACAAAAAGAAAGGATAGTGGTTGCCCTCAAGGAGCTTACATTCTAATGGGGTAAGACAATCCACTAAAGGGAGCTGGAAAGGAAGAGGAGTGTGAAGGAAGGTACCTACCTGGCATAGAATCATGGTATTGAAGTCCAGAAAATCAGAAGCACAATTGGAAAGGGAATGAAGGTTGACCAGTTTGTACTCCTCTCCAAAACTAGCCAATGAGACAGTGGAGAGGGGAGCTAGAATAGCAGAGAGGTGTTTCAGGATGAGAAGGCTGCAGAGGTGATTGGATTTTCCAGGGTGAGATGTTTTTAAGCACTGAGGGAAATTCCAGGTAAGACTGTGGCTGAGGTATGGTGTCAAAATCCAGAAAGTCAGAAGTACATCTAGGAGGAGAATGCACAAAGCAGATGTGTAGTATTGCTTGTTAGAGTGGATTTGATCAGATCTTTGATGAATTAGAAGTCTGAAAGTTTGAATTAGTATAATTCTACCCAGACTAAACAGAAGAGCCCAACTTCAAGGAGAACTTGGAGAAGGAAAGTCAGCCAGTGTAGAGACCAGTGTGAGTCCAAAAGCACCTGTGGTGCTGAGGGTCACAGCCCAGTTGCTAAGCTCACAAGGAAGTCTCTCATGAGACCACTTGCTTGATGAGCAGCAGCTGAGACGACTGGTTTGGTTCTCCTCCATTGGTCCATACACCCAGTGCACGAGGGGATCATGCTCTAATCATGTTGCCCATAAGGTATAAAAGGAGGATGCTACAATGCAATAAAGGACAGCTGCTGTACACTTCTCTCACCTCTGGTCTCTTCAATCCCTCCTGAGACTACGGCCTAAGGCTGACCCTTAGGCTACTGAGTTGAGCAGCTGTTACAGCTGATGCCACAACATCGGGCTCATAAAAGGACCTCAGGGGTTGATAGAAGGACCCAGAATCATGCCAGTGCTCCCTGAAAAAGACAAGGTATGAACAACTCTATTTGCAGAACCTTCAGAAGTGGATGCCTGAGTGACTACGCAGTATCCGGGAACCAGCAGAGCTTGGAGAGCAGTGAGTAAAGATGGGACAATACATAGGCAAAATGAGACTGGGGGAGAGAGAGGCTTACAGGACCTGTCCCACGGATGGGGAAGTCTGGGGCATCAATTTCACAGCTTACCACATAGTGAGAGATGCCTTCGGAGAGAAAAGAAGGGAGGTTCATATGTTCCCTGCCTGTACTCAAACAAGTCCATCCCTTCCTAGCGAAGGTGGCCCAAGCAGGGATCAGTCCCCAGAGAGAGAAAGGGAGTGGCTTTGCCCACCTATGTCCGCTTATGTTCTTGTATCCTGACCTCTCAAGCTTGGCAGAGCAGGATAGGGGCGGGACAGAGACCCTGGGACTATAGAGTTGGGCAAAGTTCAGGTGAATCAACAGAAAGGAGGAAAGAATTATGGTTGTGAAAGCTTGCTCATGGTAGAAGAGAAAGGAGTATCAAGCGTGCTGCCTGAGGAAAGCACATGTAAAATAGAGGCAGGGTGCTGGCTGAGGGATGTAGAAAAGGGAACTATGGCTCAAAATTTTAAAAAATTGATACTAGAGTTCCCTCAGGTGTCCTGAGTGCATGCTCTGCATTAGAAAAAACACTAGAGAGGGCGTGAGAACCAGGGGATAGGATAGGTGGTTGGGAATTCTTTCTGGGCATTGAAGAATCTGACCCTTTCAATCCTGGACAGATGAGAAGGCAGCATGAACTTCTCCCTTTTAAGGTTCTTCTATAGCTGAAAGCAGCCACCTCTAAATATGGCCCTACTGCTCCCTTTGTACTATACCAATTGGAAAATATCTCAAAGTCAATTCTGTGTCCCAATGATTAGAAGGCATTAGACAGAGCAATATTGACCCCAGGGCAGGCTGTTTTTTAGATGGTGGAATACACTGAGCAATGCCGTCTCTGTGCAGCTGAATTGGCACCTGGTGCACCTATGCGACTGGTGTTTCAACGACTTTCAGGCACTGGTCTCTCTGCAGATACAGCCCAACAATTGGGCTATAGAGAGGAGGCATATTTAAATCTCTGTAATTGCACTTGCCATGCCTAGAGCATGATACCTGTGGCCAAAGAGGACAAAGAAAGCTTTACACAAATAAGACAAAAAGCAAATGAGCCCTTTACTGACTTTGTTGCCCTAATGCAAGAGGCTGTAGCTCAAGCCATGGGGGATGTGGGAGGCACTGAAAGAATGTTAAAAATCCTGTTGAGAGAGAATGCAAATGCTGATTGTAGAAGGGCTGTGATAGGGCTCTGAAAAGCTGCCTCCTTAGAGGAGATGATCCAAAGATGCAATAAGGTGGGCTCTCAAATCTATCAGGTAGAGCTCATGTCTTCTTTCCTGGCTACTCCAAGGAAAGTTGGTGGAAATTGTTTTAGGTGCAGCAAACCAGGACATTATCTAAGGGAGTGCAAATATAGACTAGAGAAGGGCCTGGTAAAGGGAAGAGCTCCAGAAGGTAGTCGAGGGACCCACCATACCATGCCCAAAATGTGATCGGATAGGATATTGGAGTTCTCAATGTAGACAGGGAAAGAACCAGGGAAATGGGTTTGGGGGCCCCTCAAGGGCCCCACAATCTTGGGTGCTTGTTGCTCGAGAGAAACAGGCACCACAGATGCCCGAGTGGAGGGTTCGTTATGCAGCCTTGGCAGCACAGCAACCATCCGAATTTTCCAATTTCGGCATTTAGACTATTTTAGCCTTCCCCCACACAGCACCTGTGAAGTCCCAATTCAACCCCTCTCACAGATTTTTCCCCCTTTTCTCATTATTGCTCCCCCTGACACATATTCTATGGCCACTCCGGTTGTTAGGATATATCATGAAATCCCCAACACCATCCTCCTCTTAAATACAGATGCTGATTACGCTTACATCAACAAAGGAACTCCATAGCTCAAGGAATGTTCCTCAATTGCCCCATAAAATCCATGGAGGAAACTTTCTTCATGCAACAAATTGAACAAACAAGGCCTATGATGACCCTTAGATTAGGAAGGAGAATATTTTCCAGCCTGGTCGACACAGGGGCCAACAGAACAGTATTCCCCACACGGATGTGGCCTCCTGAATGGGAATCTCTGCCAACTGAGACCCAGGTGGCTGGGGTAGGGGGAATCACCTTGGCATATATTTCAAAATTCCAGTTGAAGTGGGAGAAGGAGGGAAAGAAGGGGACAGTCAAACCACTCATTATCCCCAGCCTCTCCTTCATATTATGCGGCAGAGATATCCTCAAAAATATGAATGTCAGGATCACTACGAATTTTTAGGTGGGGTCATTGGGGGTAAAAGAGGGAGGACAGCCCCCCGCATGTCTTGAGACACAAATGAACCTGTGTGGGTGGACCAATGGCCCCTTACATGAAAAAAGCTGACTGTCCTCCAAGACATAGTTATGGACCAGTTACAAGGAGGGAACATAGAACCATCATTTAGCCCTTGGAATTCACCTGTATTTGTTATCAAGAAAAAAATCAGGTAAATGACACATGTTGACTGACTTAAGGAAGGTGAATTCAATGTTAGTTCCAGTGAGTGCCCTCCAAGAAGGCCTACCTTCTCCTAATATGATACCAAAAGGTTGGCCTATCTGGATTATAAACATAAAGGACTGTTTTTTTAGTAGACCACTGCATCCTTATGATCGCAAGCATTTTGCCTTTTCTGTTCTCACCATAAATTTTCAAGGTCCCTCAGCATGATATCAATGGACAGTTTTACCCCAAGGAATGAAAAATCGTCCTACTGTATGCCAATGGTATGTTGATTTTGCTATCAGGAAGGTTAGAACGACACTCTCCAAAGGAATGTTAATACACTATATGGATGACATATTGGGAGCCCGTCCTGAGAGAGAAGGTTTAGAAAGCATGCTAACAGCACTTACTCACAAGCTGAACTGTTTAGGTTTGATTATCTCCCCAGAAAAAGTCCAAAAACACCCCCCTCCCCATTCACTTATTTAGGATTTGAATTGAGTCCCCTGACCATCGAACAGAAGGTTCCTATGCTCCAATGGCAACAGGCTCAGACTTTGAATGACTTTCAGAAACTCATAGGGGATATACAATGGCTCCAAGCAAGAACACATAGACCTAAACCTTTGTATGATGTATTAGAAGGAGACCCTAGGTTAGATTCTCCATGATTCTGGAGTACTGAGGCAAAAACAGCCTTTCAAACAATTATGCAAATGCTGGAACAGATAGAGACTGTTAGGTGGGACTTGTCTGTTGCATTGGAAACTACATTGATCTTAGCCCCCCAACCTTATGGAACTATACACCAAAACAGAGGAATTATCGAATGGGTATGTCCTCAATCACAAAATAAGAGAGTGTTAACTAACTATTTGGACCTAGCCTCTCAAGTTGGATCATAGATTACTATCTAGGGCTATACAAATATCTGACCGTTTACCTATTATGTGGATCAATATATCCAAAGACACGCTTGATTCATGGATAGCCACTCAACCAGGTTGGGCAGAACTCTTAGCTGTGGGAGATCTGAGAGCAGGCAGCATCCTTCCAACCACACAAATAAGAACGAATTGGCAATGGGTGGAACCAAAAATAACCTCTTCTGAACCAGTGGCAGGGCCGAATGTGCTCACAGATGCCACTTCCAATGGACGCACATCTCTATATTCCCCTTCTTTAAATATTACAAAGGTTTTTCACACACCATACACACCCACACAAAAGAATGAGCTTTTTGCTATAATCCAGGCTCTTTGTATCCCTGAGGCTATTAATATCATTTCTCCTAGTGATTATGCTTGTAGCGCCATAAAAGGCATAGAAACAGAAATCCTAAAGAAGGGTCCAACTGATATCACAGAGCTTTTTCTCCAAGCCCAACAAACTGTTTGAACTCATGCACACCCATTTTACATTATTCATGTACGATCTTACACTGATGGCCTTGGTCCCATTTTTGATGGCAACAATAGGGCTGCTTGCTTATTGACAAACATGGTTGTAACTGACCCTATTGCCTAAGCAACCTTGGCCCATGAAAAATTCCACATGTCAGCTCCATCCCTACACCGCCTTTTTAACTTTTCCAAAGGTGAGGCCTGAGCCATGGTAAAACAATGTACCAAATGTGTGCCATTTCAACCCCCTGCTTGCACAGGAACCCTAGGGGGTTCAGTCCTAATGATCTTTGGCAAATGGACATCACTCACCTCTTGAAGGGTAAGTACTTGCATGTTACTATTGACACCTTTTCAAGTTTTCTTATGGCAGCTTTACAGTCTGGGGAGGCCAGCAGGCATGTCTTTAATCACCTATTTCACTGTTTTGCACAGATGATAAAAACTGACAATGGTCCTGCCTATACATCTTCTGTCATGGCCAGTTTTGTGACTGAGCATGGTATTTTACATCTCTTTAGGATCCCGTATAATCCCATGGGACAGGCCATGGTGGAAGGAGCTAATCGAACCATCAAGGATTATCTTAAAAAGCAAAAAAGGGAAGTTGGCTCAGGCCCTGTGAGACAGGACCACATAAACAAGATAGTTTATACACTGAATTACTTAAAATTTGATTCTGAGGATCTCACACTTGCTACGCGCCAGCTCTGTAGAGTCGAAAAGACAAAACTGAAGCTAGGACGCTGGGAAAAAGATGGCAATGGTGAAAAAGTAATGTGTGAGACACCTATGGGTACTTGGGAAGGCCCTTATCCTCTCATAACGTGGGGGCCAGGGTTTGCTTGTATCTCCACAGATGAAGGCCAATAATGGGTTCCTGCAAAGAGTGTCCGAGTTATCTGTAAACCAGCAGCGTAAAAGGAGGCGCCTGTCCCGATGACAGTGGAGACCACTCCAGATGAATCAGCAAGGGATGTGGCTGCTGGCTGCAGCCTTCACCATGCTCGCCATCTTACCACCTGCTCATGCAGAACAACATAGCCAACCCACCACACCATTGGCTCCATCAGTCAAGCTAAACTTTACAGGCCATGAACATCATGGGAATGGGTCTCCATCAGGTCAGCATGCAGGGGACTCCCTGCAATGCCTCACTTACCCAGCGTACGGGGGAAGCTCAACATGCAAAACTGCTGATGACAGTGGATGGCCACTGATAGCACATTATAACTATACACAGTACATTCTGTTTCCATGCAAAGGTGCATCCATCAAAAGGCAGAGCTTGGAAAGATCTGTGGAAAGCCATGGCTTCCATGGGACCAATTGTGATAACAGCTTGGGGCAGCATTGGGGAACATGGCGACATGTGCTCGAAACTGGGGACTGGAAAGCACAACCAAATGTTGGATGTAGCTTTTATACTCGAGCATGTTTGGGGGGAAGATATGCTTTTATGTGGGGACATAGTGTAACAGGAGCTCAAGGGGTGTTTAATGTGACCTGTATGAATTGTACAGTTAGTCTCTTGCTATGTCTGTATCTACTGTGTAAAACCAAATGGTACAAGCTCAAAATGTGTCAAAAGGCTTTGAAGAACAATCCAGAATTGATTTAATATCAGCAGCTAATTCAAATAACATTGGACTGTGATTATAGGTATAGGACATTTTATGTAATGGCTAAAACCTCATAGTTGAGGCATATTATTGTTTTGTGGTTCTTCTTTATTTGGTTTAATATTTTTGTAATAGCTTAGCCATGATTCAGGCTGATACTCACTTGTCACTTTTCTAAAAAACAAAAAAGGGGAGTTGTAGAGATCAATGTGAGTCCCAAAGCACCTGTAGTGCTGAGGGTCACAGCCCAGTTGCTAGGCTCACAAGGAAGTCTCTCATGACACCACTTGCTTGATGAGCAGCAGCTGAGACATCTGGCTCAGCTCTCCTCCATTGGTCCATACCCACAGTGCACAAGTTGATCATACTCTAATCATGTTGCCCATAGGGTATAAAAGGAGGACGCTACAATGCAATAAAGGACAGATGCTGTACACTTCTCTCACCTCTGGTCTCTTCAGTCCCTCCTGAGAATACAGCCTAAGGCTGACCCTTAGGTCAGAGTTGAGCGGCCGTTACAAGCCAGGTTGATGGGAAGGAAGACATATACCTCAATTCATCTTCTATATAAATACACACAGATTAGTATAAGTAAAAATACACACATACACAAGGTATCCCAAAAGTTGGGGGGGGCAGTTTAAGCTATTAGCCTTAGCATTTAAACTATTAAGTTAAACTTAATATAATATAATATATATATAATATATAATATAATATAATAAAGCTTAAAACTGCCACAGGACTTTTGTGACACTGTGGCAAGTGTGTGTGTGTGTGTGTGTGTGTGTGTGTGTGTGAATAGGGTTAACTTTTAGGATTCTTTTAACTTTATAGCTGCCTTTTATTTTAAACCCTTGTATACTTCCTTTTGGTTAGTTCAACAAACTCTCTTAGAACCCTAAATGATGATAATGATAGTAACCATAATAAGTGTTCTTTTTGTAAAGTGCTTTATAATTTATAGAATGTTTTCCTCACAACAATCCTGCAAGGTAGAGAGTGAAAATATCATTCTTGCTTCAACTTATAACTTTGCACTTTACTGAACATCTAATCTAGGCATAGCACAGACTGAGACATTATGAAAGCCTTAAGTAAAAGTCCCACAAGGGTGATACAGGGAAGTGGAAGGGCAGATCAGTGAAGATGTCATAAAAAAGGTGAAAGCATATTCAAAAGATCATTCACTATGACCAGGTTAGATTTATGCCAGGAATGCAGGGTTGGTTCAATATTAGGACAATTACAAATAAAATAGACTATATTGATAACAAAAACAATAAAACCCCATAAATACAACAAAAATGAAGAAAATTATTTTCTGTTAAATACAGAATTCATTTACATTTAAAACTCACAAAAATCATAGGAATAAAGGGACCCTTAATATTATAGACATATCTATCTAAATTCAAGAGTTAGCATTGTCTGTATTGGAGAAACATAGATACCTTTCTAATAAGATTTGGGAGATAGCAAGGGATGTTCACTGTCATCATTATTATTTGATATAGTTATTAAAGTACTAGCTCTTTCAATAAAATGAGATAAAGAAATTGAGGGAATAGGAATAGCCAAAAGAAGAAATATAATTTATTGCTATTTGCAGATGATGTATTTAATAATATCACCAAAAATTCAACTAAAATATTAATTGAAACAACAAATCCGGTGAAGTAGCAGGATATAGCCTTTCTGTGTATTAATACAATTACCCAATAAGAGATTAAGAAAAAGAAATTCTATTAAAAAAAACTGCAAAATTTATAAGATGTCTGGGAGTCAGCAAGTAATATATAGTCAAGACTTATATGAATTCAACTACAAACTAATCTTTAAGAAAATAAAGGAAGACAATAATTAGATATTAATTGTTCATGGTTAGGCTTTGTAAATATAATAAAAATGTCGACATTGCTGAAATACCTTTACAGACTTAGTGCCATACCAATCCACTTATCCTTATAGACATAGACAAAAGAATAATAAAATTCATCTGGAGGAAAAAAGTTCAAGAATCATATAGAAAATAATGGGAAATGTAATAAAGGGAGACCAATAGTCTCTTAGAGTACCAGCATATATAGCGGTCTCTACATCTTAAATGGTTATATAATGGTACTCATCAAAGCTATTTAATATCAATTGAAATTAGAAAAGATTATCAGTTAAGCAGATTAGATAAAATAAGGACCAGAAACAGTTATGCAGTAGCAGTGTTTGATAAACTCAAGAAAACCAACTGTTGCTGCTAGAAAAAACTAAGAAGCAATTGGCCAGAAATTAGGTTTAGAATTATCTCACATGATAGACTACCATAGCAATGCTTTGGGGGCTACTTTTCTGAAGTCCCCAAATTTTTAAATGGATACATGACCTAAATGTTAGGAGATATTTTATTTCTAATTTTTCAGTCTTTTGACTTTGTTCTAATATTTCTTGATATCTCATAGAATTATTGTGTTCTATGTCCTTTGTGCTGTTTTTCACTACGTGGGTTAGGTTTCTACTTTCTGTTGTAGGTTTTTTATTCTCCTGACTTTTTTTCAAGAGTTATGATTTCATTTTAAAGTATTTCTTACTTCATTTCTTTCATCTAGGCTCTTGGAGTCTTTATAGTCAATCCACTCTTTTATCTGAATTTCTACCTATACTTGTGGAGTTACTCTCTTCTGGATTTATCTCAGGCTTTCACATCCCCTGGCTTACTCCCTCCATGAACACCTTGCAACTTCTTGCCATTTTCTTGCACAGTCCTGGACTGGATGGAAGAACTTACTTTACCTTCTTGACTATTCTTTGTGGTGTCATTTTAGATTTTATGGGGGGTGTTTGTGGAATACCTGGGCTCCTCTAGGACCCATCACATCATCATCTAAACTGAAAGTTAAATGATCTAAATATGATAGGTCATATAACAAACAAATTAGAGATAGGAAGGAGATAGCTTTCCCAACTGTAGCTTAGGAGGATTAACTAAACAAAGAATGGTGTTGATCATAAAAAGATAAAATGGGCAACTTTAATTACATAAAATTAAAAGTAAACTTTTCTCACAAGCAAAATCAATGTGTTTACCATTAAAAGGCAACGGTTAACTGGGAAAAATATTTGTAGCAAATTTCTCTGATAAAGTTTGGATATACAAGATATAGATATGTATATATCTATTTTTACACACGTGCATACTGTTATATATGCATACACTCATATTTATACATATATATACATATACTTATATCCATATAAATATATATTTATTTATATATAATTGATATAAAAATATAAGAACAAGAGTCACTTCATACTAGGTAAATGGTCAAAGGATATAAAGTTTTCAAATGGGGAAATGTGGGCTCTCAAGAACCATATGAAAACATTATCCAAATTAAAACTAAGAAGAAGAATATAAATCGAAATATCCTTCCCATTTTGTACCCATCTGGCCGGCAAAAGAAGAAAATGAAATTGTTGAAGGGGATGTATGTATGTATGTATGTATATATGTATGTATGTATGTATATTGAGAGGATAGAGGACAGGCATATTAATGTAATAGTGATGGAGCTTGAATTGGTCTAACTATTCTGAAAAAGCAATTACAGCTATTTTTTCCAAAATCACTAAACTATCACTATTCCTTTTGGCCCAAGGATATATCACTTCTAGGCATATGTCTTAAAGAAAGGCAAATGGACCTGTGTATACAAAAATGTTTAGAGCAGCACTTTTTGTTGTAGAAAATGACTGGAAACAAAATGGCACCTATTCATTGGAAAATGGTTGAAAAATTGTAGCATAATAATGTAACTGAGTATTATTGTGCTGTAAGACAAATATGATACCTGGAGAAAGACCTAGCCTAGATGCCTCAAGAGTAGTTAGGAGGCAGAAAGACAATTAGAGACTGAGAATGTCTTTCTGAACTATTCCCCCAACCCAGCACAAATCCAATAGGGAATGCTAAACACAGGAAACATATAGATCTAGCAGGAGGGAGAACTTGGGAGGGAGAAAGTACATAGAAAAGACTCAAGATGTACTAACCCAGAGTGGAAAACAGAGACTCTTTGGAGTACTATAAAAAAGATAGGTACCTGAGGAGACATTTTGTATGGACTATGAGATTGGTGTGTGAAACAACAGAAGGTCTAAATAATTTGGAGTCATTTGGCTCCAGAGACATGAAAGGGCTCTAATACTGCTGCAGTTAAGCTGCTTGAAAGCTGTGCCATTTCTTGGCTAGGAAAACCAAGCAGCAAAAAACAGTGAAACTGGAGTGGAGAGTAACTGTGGCAGAAAGAACTCACAATTCTCTCCCCCACCTCACCCCAGGACCAGTGAACAGCTGTAGAAAAACAGGAGAGCAAATGAAAGATCGGCAAAATAGCAATGCAGCAGGAAGCAGGAGTGCAAGAGAGGTCTGGTAGGGATCTTTATGTCCAGAGCCCTGGAGGTAACCTGTGTAGCAGCAGAGCACCCCCATGACTCTTACTCATACTGGGACTTCTCTCAGCATTGTCACAGGAACTGCTCAGATTCTTTTGGGGAAGATGGATCACTAGAAGTTGGTCATCTCCTACTTGCTTGAAACTCCTTTTTCTTTGTCCTCTACTGTGTAAATAAAATTATTTTATTTATGTTTTAAAGCCTTATGGACATGAGTGCTTATAAGGGTAATTAACATAAGTATAACTAAGTTTGATAGCATGCTAGTTGTGGAAATTAACAGGTTCTAAGTGAGGCAGACAATGAGCTAGCTCTGTGAGAGGTCTTTAAAGTTCTGTTTGGAGGAAACTTTTAATACAAGAGTTACAGTAATAATACTTAACCTCAATAATTCCACTAATGTCCTACTTCAGTGCCTAAGCACAGCATAGAGGTAAAGATGAGTGCTTTGTCAGCAAAGCACAGACATTGCAGGTGCTATAAAGTTGGGAAGAATTTGAATATAGCCTTTCTATGAATTGAGTATTTTTTGTCCGAGGATCTGCCCAGCTAAGATCAGAGAAGCTCGTCAATAGGTTAGTCATAGGAAAATCAACTTTGTGGCTACAGCAACACTCAAAGACTATGAGATTGTCAAAGAGTTTTGCCTTCCTTCAGAGGGAGAACCAGTTATGAAAGTCATTGTTCACTTCTCTGCTTATGGTACTGAGCATATTGCAAATGAGGCAAGTTCTTGGACAAATGAAACCATAAGAGCTAGCATTTATGTAGTATTCTAACGTTGGCAGAGCTCTTTACAAACAATTTCTGGTTTTATCTTCACAACAACCTTGGAAGACAGATGCTCTTTTTATCCTCATTAAACAGATGAGGATAGACAGACAGAGCAGAAGTGGCGACAGAGGTGGAGTGAGTTGTTCACAGTCATACAGCTCGGTGTCTGAGGCCAGATAGGAATTCAGGGCTTTGTGACTCCAGGTCCAGCGCTCTGTCCCCTGTGCCACGTTACTGCCCAAAGCCCTTCTAGCTTAGCAGGACCTTCCAGAACTTTGTGCTTGGTGGCATAGCCTTCAAGTAGACTCCTCTCCAGGCCACCTTAAGTTATCAGAAGTATACTTTAAAAGTATCATGATAATAACATTTAGATAGTACTTTAAGGATTCCAGTGTGTTTTTCTTATAAGCACTTTATGAAATCAGTAGTCAAAATACCATTATTCCCATTTCACAGCTCATAGAGGTTAAATTATGCAAGGTCACACAGTGCCAGAGATGACTCAAAACTCAACTCTTGAGACTACAATACTAATGAAAGATAGGTAGCTGGATGGCAGAGTGGATAGAGAGATAGATTCTATTTTTATCCTCATCAAACAGATGAGAAAACTGAGGCCTCTTATCACATAGTGAATAAATGATAGGATTTGAACCCAAGTCTGTTTGATTCCAAGTCAAGCACCATATCCCCTATGCTGTGATGCCGACCGTGGTTGCTTTTACCCCATCAAAGATGACTAGTTGTATGATTGTTGTAAGTACTGGTTGTAAGTATGATCAAACATTTCTGGCTTCTTATTTCAGACTCAGGAAGGTGGAGGTTAAAGTGGAAGTCTGTATTCTTTACTGAGTGAAGGAAATCCAAGATGAGACAAAGTTGGCAGCCATGTTTACTGATAAAGGGGGCTGACAAGCAATGTGAAGGGGTTCATTTGTGGAAGAAGAATAGGGGATGTCATGGATATGTTAGGTGGGCAGCAATATTTGGGAATTCAACTCCATTCAATTTAATATCCATTTATTAAGCACCTACTATTCCAGACACTATATTAGACACTACAGACAGAGAAACAAAAACCAATCAGTCCCTACTCTCAAAAAACTCATGTTCTATTGGAAGATATAACATGTACATAAATAAATATGATAGACATGCAAAATATATACAAATTACTTTTTAGGGGGTATTTCAGTTGTAAACAAGTGAAGAGACCAGGAAAGGTCTTGTGTAGAAGGTAGTACTTGAATTAGAACATTTTGGACTCAATGACCAGCTTGTGTACAAAGGCATAAAGCAAAAAAGAAATCTTTCCCCTTTTCCCCTTGTCACTTTTTTACATCTATTTTGTAAACATTTTGCATATAACTACACGTGTAAGATATCTCCTTGGTTATATTATAACCTCCTTGAAGGCAGGAACTTTAAAAATTTTGTTTGTATATCTCCAGCCTATAGTGTCTAGTACATTTTTTTCTTCCATCAGTATAGGAAGGTTCCAGTGAGGAATTTCCTCTACCAGTAATATCTGAACCTTCTCTGTACTTTAGAATAGTCTCACTGAGTTGTCTGGAACACTAAATAGTTAAAAAGTGGTCTGCCCAACCAGTTTGTGTCAGAGGCAAGGACTTAAACCAAGCCTTCTTGATTCTGGGGCCCCCTTTGAATATAGTATTCCTTACTGTCATGTCGATACATTGTAGGATCTTCATAAATGCTTTCCGATTGACTAGTTAAATATTATCTATAATGGCCAGCAAATAGGCCATTTTGGCTGAAATGTAGAACGCCAGAGGTTGAGTAATATGTAATTAGTCTGGCTAGTTAAGCTAGAACTAGATTATGAAGCTGAAGCTTGAGTACTTAGGCCACACAGTGAGAAGATAAGACTCATTGGAAAAGACCCTGATGCTGGGAAAGATTGAAGGCAAAAGGAGAAGGGGATGACAGAGGATGAGATGGATAGTGTTGTGGAAGCAATGAGCATGAGCTTGGACAAACTTCAGGAGATAGTGAAGGAAAGGAGGGCCTGGTGTGGTATGGTCCCTGGGATCATGGAGACTTGGTCATGACTGAGCGACTGAGCAACAAAAAAATTATTAGGAGTTTTAAACTGGAGACATTGGGAAAACACTTCAACCCTACTGTCCCAGTTCCTGTACTTTTTTCCTGCTGCCTCCATTGGCATCTCGATGGCAGATACATAAGGATGCCACTCTCTTCATGGCTGCTACCATCAGTCATTATGTACTTCTCCTGTGTCTATTCCAGTGCATCCCTTTGGTTAGGTACTGCAGGGACAAGATCATTGATGCCTATTTTCCTCTTGAAATCCAACTCATTCTTCAAGTCCAAGAAATCAAAAAATGTCACTTTATCCATAGAACTTTTTTTGTTGTTGTTCAGCTGTGTCTGACTCTTTGTGACCCCATTTGGGGTTTTCTTAGCAAAGATACTGAATTGGTTTGCCATTTCCTTCTCTAGCTCCTTTTACAGGTAAGAAAACTGAGGCAAACAGGGTTAAGTGACTTGCCTAGGGTCACATAGCCAAGTAAGTGTTTGAAACCAGATTGTAACTCAGGAAAATCAGTCTACCTGATTCCAGGCCTGTTGCTCTATCCACTGTGCTACCTAGTTGCCCCAGATCCTTTTTTAAATACCTTCAGTTGAACAACAATCTCTCCCTCCCTCCCTCCCTCCCCCTCCCTCTCCCTCTCCTTCTCCCTCTCTCTCTCTCTCTCTCTCTCTCCCCCTCTCTCTCCCTCTCCCTCCCTCTATCTTGCTAAGGGGGGAAATGATTAGACAAAATAACAAGGTAAGACAAAGATGTAATGGGAAAAGTTTTCTAAATAAGTGGAACAGAAAATTTTAAGAAAGAAACAGTGTTAGACTGTTTTCTCTAATGACCATATATGTATGTATAAGATTGGCTTCCAAATTTAGCTGTGATGGAAATTCAATAAGTTATCAAGATTGGATTAAGGATTTATTAAGGATTAATTGGATTTTATACATAAATTGTATTGATAAAGAAAGTGAAATTATTTTTCCATTTTTGAGGTATCAGTCTGATAATATTAAAGGGCAAAAGAGTTCATTTTGCACAGTTGGACCCTCATGAACTTTTAAGAATTCTTATATCAGATATAGGATTTAGTTAAGGATAGATATAACAAATGGAATACATAAACGGAAAATCTCTGAAGTTTCAAGATTGAAGGAACCAAATTCACTAAATTGCATTCTTATTACTAGCAGAATTATCTAGCAACCTCTAGATTTGGAACTAGAGAAGCAAAGTTCCCTTTAGAGCTGCCCTGAGAATAAAGCCTATTGTCCAAGAAAAGATATCTAGGGACTAGATAACTACATGAGACATCTGCAACTCTAATATGCTGTGAGAATGGGTTACTAGGATACAAGGAGACTTGATGTTAATTAATGTTGGTGATAACTGTTTTGGTTTTGGTCTTTTGTTTTGGTAAACATGTTTACGTTTTCTTGGTTACCTTGGTGACGTGTAAATCTCCCTTCTCAAAACTAATCTGTTGTGAACCATCTAAGTAGTTTGATCTGTACCTGATTTTTATGCAATGAGAGGAATTGTATGAAAACTTTACTGCATGGTTTGAATCTAACGCTGTATGGCTGGGAAACTGGATTGTCTCTGTATGCTGTTTAGAGATCCCTAACCAAAGACTTATGTTATACTGACCAGAAACTCAGATCCTAAGTATTGATACTAGGAGTTTTCTCACAATTGTCAATGTATGTGTCTTTTAAGGCCCCTACCAGGTCCTTCTGACTACTCCCACAGCTGTCAAACTTGTGGGTGTGGTCCCCTGGACCATCTGAAGAAAGCCCCTTCTCCTGAGTGGGTGGCAGAACCCTCTGGGGACCTCAAGGTCCATCTAGTACAGACCCAGAAGCAGCCAACATCTAGGGGTGAGGTAGCTGTCCCAAGATTACAGACGAGGCTGACTATGCTGTCCGTGTTTTTTTTTTTTCCCCTCTTCCCTTTCATTATGTGCCCAACCACCAACACCCTGATTCAAGCATGTGTTGGCATTTTCTCCCTCCACATTCTTGGCCCCCTCTCTTTTCTGCTTTCAAGCAAATGATGGCTAGACAAGACCTATTCAAATCAATCTCTTGTCCTGGCCCAGCTGACTTCTTGTGGAATCTTGGCTCATACCTGCCTCTCCTTTATTGACCAGAAGGACAGGGGTTCTTTCAGACCTCCTCCCTTTGACTAAAAGGGAGAAATGTCAAGATATTAGGAGACACCCTGTTTTCCAGAGCTAAGGCCCAGCAAGCAAGGTATGCCCAGAGCTTGGCAGAACAACAATCCTTTGCACTTACTTTCTGGAAGTGATGGTCCCTGAGCTCAGGCAAGAACCAACAGGCCCAGAAATGAAGCCCTGTTGTGAATGGATTTTATGTCATTAGATAACCTTGCCTCAGTGTTACTATTGTATCTTACTGCTATCTACACTATTTGACTCTGTCTAGTCACAAGAACATAAATCAAGGTTCAACCCTACTTTCTCAGGTCACCCCATTAGGGACAGGGCCCCAGCGCATGTGTCTAATCTTCCTCCTTGCTTGTAAACTGTTTCCCTCACTTTGAAATTAAACTTTTGTTTGATTCCTGACTCCTATCTCTAGCCTGCTTTGTTTGGCTCTGGCCACTGACAGGTTAGAGGGTGGTTCCATCCAATGAACACCCTGTTATTCTCTCTTTTCTCTCTCTCTCCTCTCTTTTCTTTTTATTATCTCTCTCTCATTTGTTTCCCTCTTGTTCTCTCTGTCTGCCCTTTCTCCTCTCTCTCTCTCCCTCTCTATTTCTCTCTCTCTCTCTCTCTCTTTCTCTCTGTATCTATGTCTCTCTTTCTCCCTCTTTCTCACCCTTCTCTCCCTCTCCCCTGCCCCATAGACAACAGTTGGGGTGGAGGCAGGAGAAAATTAGGTCCTTTTCTGATC
Organism: Pseudochirops corinnae; assembly: GCA_028646515.1. Classification (NCBI taxonomy): domain Eukaryota; kingdom Metazoa; phylum Chordata; class Mammalia; order Diprotodontia; family Pseudocheiridae; genus Pseudochirops; species Pseudochirops corinnae. The sequence goes on from CM053585.1 coordinate 428,008,877, forward strand.
CTCTGTTTCTTCCATGTGGAGACCATAAAGCTTAGCTCTTCCCATATGAAGGACAAAGACAGTAAGTCGAGAGCAGGGCTTGCATCATATCTGTCTTTGTACCTTGAGTGTACAGAACAATACCTTGCTTAAAATAGATGCTTAATCATCCATTTAATAGATAATTTTAAATATTTAGTAGAAAATTTAATTGAGGGACATTGTATTTCTCCTAATAGACTTAAGGAGGCAGGCATAATGGAAGGACAGGGCTTGGTCACTGCGTTGGACGAGACAAAGACTGGCTTTAGTTTCACTGCTAGAGACTCTGATACTCTAGAAACACAAAAGTCACCAGCATTTTAGAGCTGGATGGGACCTCAGAGATCACTTAGTCTAACCACATCACTTGATAAATGAAGAAAGGGAGATTCGGAGAGGGGAATGAGCTGACTTGAGCTGGTCGGTAATATAACACATCACTAATTATTGGCCGCTTGGGTGGAACAAAAATGAACAGTGACACTTCGTCTTGCAGATGCTTTTCTAAGGTTTCCCATTGGCAGAGGCAGGGCAACAAATGGGAAGAGCAGCTGTGGTTGTTAAGCCTGGTTGCCTGTTGGTGATGCCATCCAACCCTACGTAGGATTGTGACTAAGAAAATAAAAACAACTAATGAAAACTTCTGCGCCAATCAGTGACTGAACACACACTGTTTGCAAGAAATTTGATGCTTACCAGAGATAATAAAATAGTTGGTAATTCGATATTAAGCTATATGAGCTCTGGCAGGGAAGGATTTGATGAGTTAATGATAAACTCCAGAGCCTAATTTGAGAAAGCAGATCTCTACACCTAAAATAGTAGACTGAGCCATCACCACTGAGTGAGTTGACAAGCCTGGAGAGAATATCATGTAAATTGGACAGGATGGGGAATGTTTTGCAACAGATAATCTCCTCGAATTTCTATTTAGGACTAATGATGATATGATGTCATACTGACATAGGTCTGCAGGCCTGAGCTGTGTGGGTGGTTACTTTGGGAAATCTCAATCGACTTGAGGCTGCTGTCAGGGCTGTACCTCTTTCCTCCCACTGAAGTTAAACTTTTTTTTCTCCAGGAAGAGGCTGGGGGGTGGGGATGGGGACCCCAAATGGGTTGGTGGTCCCATGACATAAATTCCATGTGATAACATATTCTCTTCTTGCCTTTGAGACCAGACTGTTGGCCCTCAATTATTTGTACTCTAAGTTGGGGGATGTAGTGTTATACTTAGAATTGGGTAGATATGGGATCAAATTCCACCTTAGACTCACCTGTGTGACCCTGGGCAAGTCATTTAACTTCTGTTTGCTACAGTTTCCTCATCTGTAAAATGGGGATAATACTAGCACCCTCTTCCCAGGGTTTTATGAAAATCCTATGAAAAAATAATTGTAAAGTGCTTAGCACAATGTCTGGCACAAAGCACTCTATAAATGTTAGTAAAACAAACAAACCAAAAAACTAACCTCTCTGATCTTTATTTCCTTATCTATAGAATAGGGGACTGCACTTAATGACTTCTGAGGTTTCTTTCAACTCTGCAATCCCATGAAAGTAACATGAGGTAGCAGAATGTACATTAGCCTTGAAGACAAAAGAGTCACATCTGGGAGCTGCTTCTGCACCTTCCAGGCTGTGAGATCTCGGGCAAGGCTCTTCAGCACTCCAAGCCTGAATGTCTTTATCTAAAAAATGGAGATCATACTGCCACCTACCTCACCTCACTCTCTGTCTGTCTCTGTCTGTCTGTCTCTTTCATTTCTGTCTCTTCTATCTCTCCCTCTCTTCTCTTTCTTTTCCTCTTTTTGCTCTCATCTTTGTCTCTCTCTTTGTGTCTCTATCTTTTCGTGTCTCTGTCTCTGTCTGTCTCATACACACACACACACACACACACACACACACACACACACACACACCATACAATACACTAGTATTATTATTGGAGAGATGAGGCCAATCTACAATTCTACACAAATTATGTAGAACTTCAGAGTTGGCAGGGACCATCTTGTCCAGTCATACCTATTAAATTAGCCTTTCTCCTCTGGACTAATGGTTATCTAAGCTTTGCTTGAAGATGTCCAAGAGGAGGAACCTAGGATTCCCTCGAAGGAGCCTATATATTGGTTACCTTTGTTTAGTTATGTGTACCTACCTGATGATCCATCTCAGAGGGGCTAGACACTCCAACATATGAAGTACTGAACAAAGTAGCTGATTGCCAGCAGTAACAAGACCACTTGCCATGAATAGGCAGATAAGCATAAGCTCTTTGGAGAGGTAATATTCTCCTCCAACCCTCTTCTCTTCCCCCTACCCCCACCCCAGATCACTGGTCCTGCTTTCAGGCCAGCCCTCACAGTCATTATCTGGGGAAGCAATGCCTATGGAGAAGGGGCCAGTCATTCACTAACTGCCAAGCAGCTTCTGAGTATAAGTGAGCAAGCCAGCTTAGTTGAAGCAGCCAGGCACCCTGAGGGATAGATGGGAGACAACCTGTGCCAGGCAACTCAAACTACCACCACCATCTTCCACATAGTCAACACAATAAATAATTGTTGACTTGACTTGAGAATGACAAGCCTCTCTGAAGTTAGGTTGGCTTTCAGATAACAGGCCCCCAGTCAATCATTGTTCTGGTATAACTCGGGAACACCTAGTACAGCTTGCCTTCTTCTAAGACATTGCTGTCTTTAAGAACCTGTGGCCCCTCCATGCCTCAAGGAGCAGGATTTTTAATGGTATTCCTCTAACACATCCCCTACATTTTTCATCTCTATATCTTTTCTTATATTATTCAATTCATTTGTAATTCTCCCTCCCCCAGTTATCATCATCGTCTCCATCTTTTGAAATAACTGTCCACTCTTTAAAACCCAACTCAAAAGTACCTCCTCCTCCCTTAGTCCCCTCAAACACAGCATATTCTTGTCCTCCTGAGCACCATTTGTAGCTCCTATGTTTTTAATGTTCTGTAATTTAATATATACTTCCTTAATCATCCTTCTTATATGGTTTATTTATGCATATTATAGATTTCTCTATTCTTATTGTGTTCTCTCTCTCCTCAATTCCACTTCCTAGAATCCCTTACTTTTTTTGAGAAGGAAGTCAAGCACAGCCTTTTTCCTGAAGACATTCATAAAGGTCCTTACTTCCTGATTCCCTTAAGTACCAGCACCCTAACTTCAGGAATCTCTAGTATTTAGCTACCTTGTCTTTGCCTTCCTAGGTTCTAGTATAGTATTTGCCACATATGTAATAGGTGAGGTGTTTACTGAATGCCTGGTGATTGTTTACTAGAGTGTGGAGTTTTTAATAGCAAGTACTGTTTCTCCCTCAGTGCCTAGCACAGTGCTTTGCATAATGGGTACTCATAAAGTGTTGGATGAATGAATATTTGTAGCAGTTACCAGATATTTCCCTTTATGACCAACAAAGCCTGACATTAGAAAGTGAATCAAGGACATAACAGATGTCTAGGTAGTGATGAGAGGGGGGGAATTAAGGGAACACAGTGAGGAAAGAAGTAATTTGTCAGTGTCAGTATCCAGACAGTCATTTGTACCAATGAATTCTAGCATCCCATTTAACAACATGAGACAGCAGAAGGCAAGAGGTCCAGACCATTGCTTTAAGAACAACAGTTTTAATTGTGTGATGACTAACTCTGATAGACTTAGCTCTTCTCAGCAAAGCAAGGATCTAACACAACTCCAAAAGCCTCATGATGGAAAATGCTGTCTACATCCAGAGAAAGAACTATAGAGTCTGAATGCAGATCAAAGCATACAATTTGCTCTCTCTCTTTTTTTTTTTGTTTCTTCTTTCTTGTAGTTCATCCCATTGGTTCTAATTCTTCTTTACAACATGACTAATGTGAAAATATGTTTATTATGAATGTATATGTAGAGCCCATATCAGATTGCTTGTTGTCTTAGGGACAGGGAAGGGAAGGGAGGGGGAGAAAATTTTAAATTCAAAATCTTATGGAAGTAAATGTTGAAAACTAAAAATTAATTAATTAAAATTTAAAAAAGAATAACTGTTTTAAAGTGATTAAAGTGAGAATAAAAAGAATGACTTCTTAAAGAAGAGTCTCCAACATTCTCTTCAGTCTCTCTAAGCTGTCTCTTGCTTTATACCTTTTTATATATTTCCCATAATGTCCAGTGTAAATTGAATTACATTTTAAATGCATAAGGGAAGCTTGCTATAAAGCAAAGGATCTTTTTGTAAACTCCCCATTTTCTAAATCAATTTTCATATATTGATTGTATGCAGAGTACTGCATTATTGCAGAATATCATAGCTGTCGCATCCATTCAGAGCTGGCCCCAGCAGACAGTAGTTTGACTGTCTGATATGCAATGGAAGGTACATCGGTTTTGGGAAAAAACTGCTAGAACATGGATTTGGGAGTGTCAGCTCATTGTAGTTTGATTTATATACTTTTTAAACAGATCATTGGGTAGGAGAAGAATTAATGACCAAACAGAGGGTAGAAAGGCTCAAGGAAGACAAAAAGGATAATTATGATCATATAAAATGAAAGTTTTTGCACAAACAAAAGAAAAAAGCAGAAGGGAGGCAGATGCCTTGGGGGGAAAACTCTTTGCAGCAAGTTTCTCTGATAAAAATCTTTCCCCCAAGATATATAGAGAATGAAATCATATTTATAAGAAGATAAGCTTTTATTCTTCAATTGACAAATGGTCAAAGGATAGGAATAGGCAGTTTTCAAACGAAGAAATCCAAGCTGTGAAAGAATGTTCCAAATAACTGATATACAGAGAAATGTGAATTAAAGCAACTCCATGGTTCTACCTCACACCTATCAGATTGGCAAAGTTGACAAAAAAAAGAGAAAATAATAAATGCTATAGAAATGTAGTTGGGATTTCAAGCAGTATTGCTCCTGAGCTCCCATCAGTGTGCCTCTAATTGATAACCAGTCATATAGACTTCAGTTAACTTTTTAAAACGGTATTTACTAAGCAGGTATAGAAAGGACAGTTGTTACAAAAGTATCTTCCCCAACCCTCAGAGCAGGAACAGACTGTCCCTTTGCTCACAAAAAGCTCTAACTGTAGCATGTAAAGATGATGAAGTTCGTTGGTTGTCGTCCTTTACTCTTGAAGAAGACCAAAATGACATCATTTGTTACAATCCTAATTCTTTGTCCTCTGGAATATCATATTCCAAGTCCTCTGATTCTGTAATATAGAAACTTCTAAATCTCATGTTATCCTGACTGTGGCTCCAAAATATTTGAATTGTTTCTTTCTGTCTACTTGCAATATTTTCTCCTTGACCTGGGAGCTCTGAAATTTGGCTGTAATATTACTGGGAGTTTTCATGTGGGGATCTTTTTCAGGAGGCGATCAGTGGATTTTTTTTCCATTTCTATTTGACCCTTGGGTTCTGGAGTATCAAGGCAGTTTTCCTTGACAATTTCTTAAAAGGTGATGTCTAGGCCCTTTTTTTTTGGATCATAACTTTCAGGTAATATAATAATTCTTAAATTATCTTTCTTTTATCTATTTTCCAGGTCAGTTGTTTTTCCAATGAGATACTTCAAATTTTCTTTTATTTTGTTTTCATTCTTTTTACTTCATTGCTTCTTTTTAAATTTTTGCACTTTTTGGTGGGGGGAAGGCAGGGCATTTGGGGTTAAGTGAATTGCCCAAGGTCATACAGCTAGTAAGTGTTAAGTATCTGAGTTCGGATTTGAACTCAGGTCCTCCTGACTCCAGGGCCAGTGCTCTATTCACTGGGCCACTTAGCTGCCCCAGCTTTATTGCTTATTGATTTATCATGGAATCATTAGCTTCCACTTGGCCAATTTTAATTTTTATGGAATAATTTTCTTTGTTGACCTTTTGTACCTCCTTTTCTCTTTCACCACTTCTACTTTTTAAGAGTTGCTTTCTTCAGCAAATTTTTGTACCTCTTTTTCCATTTAGCCAATTCTTCTTTTTAAGGCTTTCTTTTCTTCACTGGACTTGTGTACCTCTTTTACCATTTAGTCTATTCTGTTTCGTAAGGTATTATTTTCTTTAGTATTGTGTGTGTGTGTGTGTGTCCTTTACCAAGCTGTTGACTCTTTTTTCATTATTTTCTTGTATTACCCTCATTTCTTTTCCAATTTTCCTCTGCCTCTCTTATTTGATTTTTAAAAACCTTCCTGAGCTTTTCCAGGATCTAAGAAAAATTCACATTTTTATTTGAGACTTTGGATATAGCCGTTTTGACTTTGTTTTCTTCTGAGTTTGTGTTTTGATCTTCCCTGTAATCATAGTAATTTTCTATGGCCAGGATTTTTCTTTTGCTCTTTTTCCAGCCTATTTCTGGACTTTTAATTTTGCATTAAAGTTGGGCTCTTCTCTCAGGGTAAAGGGAGCACTGTCTCAGTTCTGTGCAGCTATTTTCTGAGCTATTTCTGAGGGTCTGTAAGCTTTCAATTCTTCCAAGGTAGCATAATCTAAGGAGAGGCGTGTTTACTACTGTCCTGGTCTGTGCTTTTGTCTGTGAGCAACCACAAGTACTTTTTTCCACTCTGGAACTATGACTAGGGCTCCCACTCCCCTGAGGCCACAAGCTCTGATGTGTTCATGGTCCTTCTTGCCCTAGGACTGCAACCCAGGATTACAACCCAGATCCAAATGTTGGTTATGCAGCAGAGTCCTTCACCCAGTGCTGGCAAAGGAATCCCTATAGTCTTCTTACAAGTTGTCTGACCTCCTTACTGTCTGCGGCCTGAGAGCTCCAGAAACTGTCACAACTTATTCAGTCACCCCTATGGCCAGCTGCTGATTTCCTGTGATGTGGCCAATATTTGTGCAGCCTGTGCTAGAGTGTACTCCACTCTTCCCATTGTAATAGACCATTCCTGCCAATCTTCTAAGTGTCCTGGGCTGGAAAATTAGTTCACCTACTCCTATTGTGGCTTCTGCTGCTCCAGAATTTGTTTCAAGGCATTATTTAATGTTGTTTGGAGGAGCAATTTGGGAGAATTAAGGTAAGTCCCTGCTTTTATTCTGCCATCTTGGCTCTGCCCCCAGCCATCCATTTAAAAAAAACCCAACAACTTTCTGCTGCTTGTGCCACTTCTTTTGATCAGATTTCCTAGTACCCTGGCTCCTATATATCAATGTGCCTCTTTCTTCAATCTACAGAGAACCTACTAAGTGAAATTAATTATTAGATCTTTTAAAATTTTTACTTGTTTTATTAGGTCTTAATATGACATAAATTAAAGCACAAAATAACCAAATATTTCTGCTGCCTCTTTGGCTTCTTCTCTGTTAATCTGACTCCCTTGGCATATGAAAAAAAAAATGCTCCATCTTACCATCTATTTCTGGTAGGTGTAAAATTCTTCTCTTTCCTGGTATATTCCAGCTGTCATGATACATTTCAAATAGAAAAGGCAACACATGCTCCCAGTGGGCACATGACTGATTGTCATTACTAACTGGCATCCTCATGCCTACACATGTGTAAAGTATGGTCTAACCATTGGCACATAAGGCTGTCATGATATAAACTTTCTGAGATCACCCTAGCACAGAATTCTGCAGCTGGTGGCATTTGGATGAGCTTTGGCACCATAACATGTGTGACTTGGCATGTGTGAGAATGAGGCTGGAGCACCTGTCCATGTCTAGAAGCTGCCTCTAGCCACCTCTTCCTGTGTGAAAGTGGCAGGCACGTTGGCTGACTTCATGGTTCTGCTGTTTGGCTTGGGGGGGATAAGAGAGCCTAGGGGCTCATATACCTACCTGACTGCTTATTCACTGTCCTTCTGAAGCACTGACTGGGCTGTCAGCCTGGTTCTTGACCCTTCTTGAACCCTTTGCCAGGCAACACATTTACTGGATCAGCTGCTATGATGATTTTCTGTTGGGAGAGAAAGAGTTACTTTATATTTGTAATAGAACACACAACTCAGACTATTGGTTTCTTGTATTTTTTTTTCACTCCTTTGGTTTATTATGCTTGTCTATGGCTCTTAGCAAAGGAAACACAAACCTGTACTTGTATGTGTACTGGCCCCCATACATATAAATGGCATGAGTACATTTTGATGCTTTTGTGTATGCCATTAGCCTATGTTTGGCTTATTCTTGTGATTATAGTTGAGTGAGAATATTATCATATATTCTCTGTGTTGCTAAAAGGCAGACGATAAAATAAATGAAATCATTCCTACTATAAGTATATTTATTTAAACTGCTTGCTTGGCATAGATCTTCAACAATCTTGGGTAAGTCAGGAGAATTAAGACTAAATGCCTGATTATGGGTTCTCTAAGCCTCCACCAATTTGTTCTACCCTACCTCATTATGCTCATTGCTCCTTACCTTCCTGTCTACAGATCTGTTTACTAGACAAAGTGCTATACAATGGATAGAGTAATTACTGACTCAGGAATCAAAAAAATTTGGCTACAAATTCTGCCCCCTAACACTGCCAGCTATGTGACCTTGAGTAAGTCTATTGTTCATTTTCATGTTTGGTAAAATAGATGTGGTGATGCTTATCTTTACTTTGCAAGAGTTTTGTAAAGAGTCTGGTTGTTACAGCACTATAGAAAATGGAGCCAGCAGCTAGCTAGTGCTGTGGTTTCAGGACTTGATCTGAAGTCAGGAAGACATGAGCCCATATCCTGCCTCAATCACTTATTAGTTGTGTGATCTTGGGCAAGTCAATGAATGTCTATGTGTCTCAGTTTCTTCATCTGCTAAGACAATTTAGACAAAGGCTGCAATAATATAAAGGAAAACAACTTTGAAAGACTTCACCTCTCTGAGCAATTCAGTAACCAATCATGACTTCAGATAACCAATTATAAAACATGCTGCTTCATCCACCTTCTGGGATAGAGGAAACAGACAAGGGATGCATAATGAACTATGACTTTTCAGACGTAGCCAATGTGTTGATTTATTTTGTTTGATGGTATCTCTTTGTTACAAAGGAAAGCTTCTATATGAAAAGGGTTAAAATGGAATTAGTAGAAACTGATAACAATGCAAAATGTAAAAAAAAAAAAAAAAGAAGAAAACAAAGGATTGTCAATGAAACGCTAAAAAGAATATGGAATCTTCTAAAGATCACCTGGTAGGATAAGATAATCAGACACTGAAGTCCTTTCTCAAACTATACAGTCAAACATTCATACTCTAATGCAGGGAGCACAACTCCAATGTGCTGGCCAAGATATTTGAATGAAAAATGTGTGCTTGCTAAAAAGTCTATTTTATGGAGAATTCACAAAGTGCAAAGGTGGTCAGAAGAAACAATTCAAGGACACTCTCAGGGGCTCTCTTAAAAACTTTGGAATTGATTGCATGACATGGGAGACACTGGCACAGAACTGCCCTGCATGGCGTGCCCTCATCAGAGAAGGTGCTGTACTCTATGAACAAAGCAGAATTGAAACAGCTCAAAGGAAATGCAGGATGTGCAAATTTAGAGAATCCACCCCAGTGTTCACATGGACTATTTGTACCTGATCTGTGGTAGAATATTCCGAGCTTGTATTGGTCTGATCATCCACAGCCAGACACACTATAACTTGACTCTAGCATAGTTATGTCATTTTGGTTTTCTTCCAGAAAGGACAACAACCAACAACCAAAAAGAATATGAACAAGCAGAAGGAAATTCAAAAGGAGACACGGACGCACCAGGCAATTTTATGAAAAAGCAAACTATACAAAGAAATTCAGAGCTTCATATATAATTCTCTTTTCTATTTTTACTTGCAAATTGATCCATGTTGGTTGATGTTTATTAAGTTCATAATATAAAAGAATTTTTAAAAAAAGACAGTTTTAGGGATAGCTGTACATAGAGGCAATAAGATGAACATCTGGAAGTTCTCTGGCCAGGAAGAAAGGTTCAGGAATTCAAGCCAGCTTCAGAGAAGTTACAGAGGCACTTCCAGACTAGACGGCAGCAGCAGCCAATGTGTAACAAGGGAAATGCAAATGTATAGACTCCAAATGGAGCTTGCCTTTCATTAGGATTGTGAATTGCATACACTATGTAGGTTTGGGAAAGAGTGTCCCTAAGGATTTTTCCCTTGAAGGAAGACTCAATCACAAAGTAATGATATGTCTGGAGGACAGGGGAGGCTCATGGGGAGGTAGTACTCAAGGAAGGGTTGCTTGGCAATCTAGGGAACTTCAGGCATTTTCATCTTTCTGGTAAGGCCTACCCCAAGGTATTACCATTTATCTCTAGGACTCTATAGGTCTATTGGAGATAGAGGTCCACTTGAGAGGAAAGGACACAAAAGTCTTCACTATTTGAGGGTTCTGGTTTGGCTCTCACAGTAATCCTGGGAGGCAGGGACAAATGTCATTTTATATATGAGGAAGCTGAGGATTAGTAAGGTTGACTGATTTGCCCAGGGATAGACAGCTAGGAAATATCTGAGGTAGAATCTGAATCTGGGTCTTCCTAACTCCAGATCCAGTGTTCTAACCTAATCCTGTGTTTTCCAACCCTACCTCTGACACTAATACCATACTGTCTTTCATATGGAACCATAATCTCCCTAAATCTGACAAATTCAAGATATTTCCTAAAGGAACAGAAAATAGATAAATCTGGACAAAGGATTCATTTTCTTTAATGGGATATTTTGAGAAACAGAAAACTGAATGCAGCCTATGAGTTTTTATTTGTTATTTTTGTACCAGATCTCTGTAATTTCATTAATGTAGTGGACTCCAAGTGAAGAAAATCCCTCGACTAATGAGGCTTACTTAGCACATGCTCTGCAGCTTAGTCTGAGAGAGTTGCCTGGGGCCACACAGTGAATAAGTGACTTGTCGGGGGTTACACAGCCAGTATACATCATAGGTGAGACTTGAACCCAGATTACCCTGCTTCCCAAGACAGTTCTGCATCTACCATGCCATATTGCCTTTCATCTATGCTTGTTTTAATACTCCAGGGATGCCATTCATCTGTGTCGATCACAACCCCCTTCCTTACCTTTTTGAAGATGAGCTGCTCTGAGCTGAGAGAGGTTGAGTGGTCTTTAGATTGTAGATAACACTGTCTGTCATTAGGCTCACTCTCAAAGTCTTTCTATACATAGATAATGTTAATAAACGCTGGGGGGAGAGGAGTGATCTTCCATTGGCATAAGAGGATATGAGCGTCCAAGAGAAAGGAAAATCTCCAGGATAGATTATTCTAAATTGAAAAATCTTATTATCATTAAGGAAAATTTGGGCAAATGAGAAGGGAGATATGGAAGACATTCTTTAATTGCAGATAATACAGACTGCTACAGCATTTTCAACAGATAAAGAATGGTAAGCTGTGAATTAGGATCATGAATAATAGAAAGAATGTCAGGCTTTGATGGAGAGGAAGAACTTAGAGGCTTATGTCCCAGAATGTGAGAAATAATTACATTTTCTTTGGCATAAGTTGACTTTTCAAAGGATGCTCATAGACTCAGTCATAGATGGAGTGGGCAATTGTGATACTCATCAGAACACTTCAAGGATATGTGGTTTCACTAGTGTGGCTCTGTAATTTGGTAGACAGTCATCAAAGGTGCTAAGATTAATAAATTCACTACCCTTTAGCCCACCTGTTGGGGAGCCTAGTAGAAGTCAACTATGAATTTGGCTAGGCTAGTGGTCCTTGGCCAACAGAAGGTCCATCTTTGTAGAACCTTCTAAAACTTGTTATTTGATGGCATAGTCTTCAGAATTAGAAAATCATCTCCATATTGTGATGTTGCAGTATAGGACTTTGTAGGCTAGATAATGACAACAGCAATAATAATGTAGCCAGTTTTTATAATACAATTTAAAGTTTACAAAATGCTTTTCTTACAACAACCCTCCGAAGCAGGCAATACACAATTGTTATTAACCCATTTTACAAGCAAGGAAGGCTAAAGCTGGTTGCTTATAGGACTGAGATTTCTGATCCCTCTGGAGATACTCTTTTGACTCAGATACCATAGAATGTAAGCTTGTCAATATTTTGATTTAATTATTTTTTTCTCCAGGATTTTTGTTTGTTTGGAGCAGTGATTTTGTCAGTGGGGTGGGGGATGGGAGGGCTTCCCATGAGAAAATTCTCCCCCTACTACCAAATAGCAACTGTTTGGCTATTTGTGTATTCTTAAGAAGTTCCTTGGGGTACTGAAGTGTTAAATGATGCCCATGATCACATAGCCTGTGTGTGTCTTTCTGACTCAGAGGCCAGTCTTCCATCTACTACTCCACAATGCCAGCCCCTGAGTAAAATCATAGTGGAGGAGTCCCTAATTAAACAAAAAATGCCTATGTATTGATTGCTTTATCAGATCGTGTATACCAATCAGACAGTTTGTAGCTATTATAGAATTTCTCTTCTAGGCTAGTGGTTCGGAGGGTTGTTGTAAGAAAAGCATTTTGTAAACTTTAAATTGTATTATAAAAACTGGCTACATTATTATTGCTGTTGTCATTATCTAGCCTACAAAGTCCTATACCGCAACATCACAATATGGAGATGATTTTCTAATTCTGAAGACTATGCCATCAAATAACAAGTTTTAGAAGGTTCTACAAAGATGGACCTTCTGTTGGCCAAGGACCGCTAGCCTAGTGCCACATTCAGACTCTACCAGTTCTTTCTATGGAGGTTTTTCATCATAAATCCTTTGTAATTGTCTTGGATCATTGTATTACTGAAACCTGTACCATTCTTGACCTCTCTGCAGCATCTGATACCACATGTTGACCACTTTCTTCTTCTGGGTACTCTTCTAGGTGTTTATGACACTATTCTTTCTTGGCTTTCTTGATGTCTCTCTGACCTTTCTTCTCAGTCCCCTTTAGTGGATCATCAATTAAACTGTACCTTCTAACTGTAAGTGCACTTCAGAACTCCAGCTTGGGCCCTCTTCTTTTTTCTCATAATACTTTCTCACTTATTGATCTCAATGACCATGGGTTCAATTATCATCTCTTTGTAGATAACTCAGATCAATAGATCTTGTTCTAGTCTCTCTCCTGAGCTCTAGTTCTATATCACCAACTGCCTATTGGATATATCTTAACTGCATGTCCCATAGGCATCTCAACCTCAATATATCAAAAAGTGATTTATTATTTTTCCTCCAAAACTCATTCCTCTTACAAATTTCATCATTAAAATCTAGGCCACCACCATTCTTCTAGTAACCCAGGTTCACAACCTTGATGCCATCCTCTCAACCACATACTCTCTCTCATCTAATATATCTAATCCATAACTAAATCTTGTTGTTTCTACCTTCATAACATCTGTCATAGCTGTCATCCTCTCTCCACTCACACAACTGCCAACCTAATTTATAACTTCTCAGCTGGACTATTGCAAAAAGACTCTCATATGATCTCCCATCCTCAAGTATCTTCCCTCTTCAGTACATCTTCCATGTACCTACCAAATTGCTTTTTCTAAAGCAAAGGTCTAATACCTATGTTACCTTCCTAGTCAAATACTCCAATGGCTTCCTGTTATCTTTAGGATCAGACATGAACTTCTTTACCTAGTATTTTAAATTATTTATATCCTGGTCCCTTCCTCTCTTCTCAGTTCTCTTACATTTCTGTGATCCTTTTCATGTTTCCTACAATTGAACTAAAGTAGTCTACTCGCTGTTCTCCCATAACCATCTACCTCCTGTTTCTGTGACTTTGTTTTTTCCCCCCTCACTTAATTTTTTTCCAGTTACATGTAAAAGTAGTTTTCAACATTCACTTTTATAAGATTTTGAATTTCAAGTTTTTTTCTCCTTCCCTCTTCCCCCTTCACTCTCCCTAAGATGGCAATCAATCTGATATAGACTATACATGTAAAATCATGTTAAAACGTATTTCCACATTAGTCATGTTGTAAAAGAAGAATCAGATCAAAAGGGGAAAACTACAAGAAAGAAAAAAAGAGAAAATAGTATGCTTCAATCTGTATTCAGACTCTATAGTTCTTTCTCTAGATTGTATAACATTTTTTACCATGAGTCTTTTGGAATTGTCTTAGATCATTGTATTGTTGAGAAGAACTAAGTCTATCCAAGTTGATCGTTGCACAGTGTTGCTGTTCCTGTGTACAATGTTTTCCTGGTTCTGCTTATACCACTCAGCATCAATTCATATAAGTCTTTCCAGGTTTTTCTGAAGTCGGCCTGCTCATCATTTCTTATAACGTAATAGTGTTCTATTACATTCATATGCCACAATATGTTCAGCCATTCCCCAGTTGAGGGACATTTCCTCAATTTCCAATTTTTGGCCACCACAAAAAGAGCCGCTATATATATTTTTGTACATATGGGTCCTTTTCCCATTTTTATGATTTCTTTGGGATACAGACCTAGTAGTAGTATTGCTGGATCAGAGGGCATGCCTCGTTTTACAGTCTTTTGGGAGTAGTTCCAAATTGCTCTCCAGAAGAGTTGAATCAGTTCACAACTCCAACAGCAATGTATTAGTATTCTAATTTTCCTACATCTTCTCCAACGTTTATCATTTTCCTTTTTTGTCACATTAACCAATCTGATAGGTGTGAGGTGGTACCACAGAGTTGTTTTATTTTGCATTTCTTTTATCAGTCGGATTTAGAGCATTTTTTTCCGTATGACTCATAGCTTACTTTAATTTCTTTGTCTGAAAACTGCCTGTTTATATCCTTTGAACATTTATCAATTAGGAAATGATTTGAATTCTTATAAATTTGTCTCAGTTCTTTATATATTTTAGAAATGAAGCCTTTATTAGAGACACTGGCTGTAAAAATTGATTCCCAGTTTTCTGATTTCCTGCTAATCTTGGTTGCACTGGCTTTGTGCAAAACCTTTTTAATTTAATGTAATCAAAATTATCCATTTTGCATTTCCTAATGTGACTTTGTATTGACTGTTCATCATGCCTGGAGTGCACTTCCTTATCAACTCCATCTCCCAGAATTCCTATTTTCCTTTGAGTCTCAGCTCAAAGGTCACCTTCTTTTAGCACAGCTTTGCACAGGAAGCTTTGCTTGTGGACAGAGAAACATAGCAGAATCATTATTTTGTTGTGAGACACATTAAAAGAGGGCTTCTTCTTTGCTATTCTTATTTTTATAGACAGGGGTAAGCTTTAGGGAAAACTGTTAAGGAGGTGATATTTGAATCCACAGAGGTCATTGACCATGACAATTGGTACTGCCCTTTGTGCCCCCAGTGCTCCTACATATCTTCCTGGGGACTTTCAGGTCTGTCCCTTCTATCCCTCACACTTCTTCGTAGTCACACAGGCAGCTAGAGGGATAGGGTGATGAACCTGGAGTCAGGCAGACCTGAGTTCAAATGTAGCCTCACTTACTAGCTGTGTGACCCTGGGCAAATCACTTCATCTCTTCCTGCTTCAGCTTCCTTCTCTATAAAACAGGGATAATAATAGTACCTACGTCCTAGGGTTATTGTGAGGATTAAATGAAATTATATTTGTAAAGCTCAAACCACTGTAAATGTTTGAGATGATAATGATATAATGCTAGAACTATATTGCAAACTCAGGTTTTTTTTTTTATTCCTATCCATGAGCTTTTTGACCTGCTGTCTTGCCAGCATTTGTCCATAATCATTGCTTTTAGAATTCCTCCACAACTATGGAAATCTGTGACTCCATTACATTTCTCCATTACAATTACAAAATCTTTTTGATTTTCATCTGGTCCCCTCCATCCCTGATTTCTTCTGGGCCTTGAGTTGAGGATAAGGATTTGGACAAGGCTAGGAGTAAAGTGTTCTGAAGTATGGAGCTTGGTTGTTGAAGCAACCAGGAAGATGCTGCCTGAGCATCCATGTAGGGAGCCAATGCAGATGACTCAGCAGCCTTTCTTTCTTGAGAGACAACTGGCCACTCTCAAGGTCAATCTTCGGCAAGACTCTTTGCCATCAGCTCCTTGCTGGTAGGTCTGACCCTGTGCCAGAGGTGCTTCCCAGGGCCAGGGCTATAACAAGGACTTTGTCCTAGGCAGCAGCCTTCAGGGCCACCTGACAGACTACCCACAGGAGAGCTCTTTAGTCCTCAGGGAGAGTTTTTGCCTCTTGCCCAACTCCTACAGTGATAATGCTCTTGGGAAAGAAGCTGTTTCATGACCCAATATGCAAATTCAGTTCTGGGAATGGACTCCTGGGATTTGGCTGTGTTGTTTCTTTTCAGGGCTTTAAAAAAAAGGCTAATCATTTTTATGAAACACTTTAGAAAGTTTTGGAACCTGGGAACTGTTGCATGGCACCACGGAAAAGAGAGGATAGGAATGGGGTGCATGAAAAGGAATTGACTGGTAATGAAATGAAATGTCAGCTTGAAAAGAATGATCAGCGGTGAATTACTGTGTTAAACTATCCTCCTACTCTTCCTCTACTTCCCCAGCAAATGCTTCTGAACACATACACATAGTAAACCTTCGCATAAAAATAAACTGGTCCTTTAGGAGAGGGAGGGTGGCAATAGAGTTCCTGATCATTGTATTTCTCTAATGCTGTATGCAAATTACTATATATAGGAGTGTTAATGTTCAAAAACAACTATGTGATTAAGACTCACTTCACAATCAACAGCTACAGGAATCTAAAATTTACCATCTAGTTATTGACCTTTAGGGTATTTAGCATTAATTATTTTGGTTACAACATCCTCTATATTTTTGGTCTAATTATATTGCATTTAAATTTGCACTTGGGAACACTAACTGAAAAAAAAAATTACCCCAGGATACTCTGTATGTCAGTAATTACTTCTCATTCAACTCTTGCTCAGCCAAAAAGGCAAGTATACTCTTAATTGTGAAGCTGAGGGTTCAATTAGTCTGTCTCTCTTGCCTGTTATTCTTCTTGGCTGTTTGTCCTATTTTTCTTGCTTTGAGAAGGCACAGTATGTCTGATCCTAGGACTCCGGAAATGAATCCCAAGAGTAAAGAATGAAGAATTAGCTATTCTATCGAGCAAAATCTCTGCATTTGACCCTATGTTGGTTCTGAGGCTGAACATTTTATCCTATACACGGTAATTGCAGCAGGAAAGAGGTTCCTGTCATACTTTCCAGGATGAAGCAAACGTGACTGACTGAAAGGCTTAATGACATTCTGTGAAATGAAACACTTGGAAGTCATGGAAAAGTCTGTAAAGAATATTGGACTGTGGGACAGAAGAATGGGAAAATGTGATAGGATCAGCATTTTTCTGATGTAGCATCTTTCCTCCCACCCATGACATGAGACAGCTTTACCTGAAGAAGACAAAGTTGCCCCCAACAGAACCTGCTTTCCCTTCTATAGTTTCTTGGTCATGCCAGGGAATAAAAAGCCCCAGACACATGGAGACGAGGCCTCAGAATTTGTGGATTTTGGAAGACTATGAAGGTCAACAGGTCCTTCACCTTGATGCCCAAACAAGTTTCCAGATGGAGACAAGAGGTAGGGGGAGGGGGAGCATGTCCAGTGAACCCAATGCCATTGTAGCCTCGTCACATATTCTTGCTGAACAGCATCAAAGTAAACGTTTATGCCAATGGTTCAGGAACTTGCTTGTGCCTCATTTTGTCCCAGCCTGATCTAAGTGCCAGCCTTCAAGCTGCATCTTGGACAGAAAGAAAAGGAGATCATTTTTCTCTGTAAACATCTACATACTGAGGGTCATTTTCTCTCAGGTTTCTATACTGTATTATTTTTCCTGGTTTTGATCTGCAATTTAATTAGTGTGGGGGATTCCTTGGTGTGGACAATTCTATCAAAACAGATCAACAATCTCTCAGCTAAACGTTCTAGAGAGTTGCTTGGGGCACTTAGAAATGAATCTGATGAGGCATCTAGGTGGTGAAGTGGATAGAGTGCTGAACCTGGAGTGAGGAAGCCCTGTTTTTTGTCCTAAATTCCTCATCTGTAAAATGGGAATAATAACAGCACCTGCTTCCCTGGGTTGTTATGAGGATCCTGCAGGCAAGGGGCTAATTATTAAGAGTAATATTAAAGCACTTATATGTCAGACACTTGCTAAGTACTTTACAGTTATTTCCTCATGTGATCCTCATAACAACCCTGGGAAATCAGGAAATCTGGAAATCTATTATTATTCCCATTTAACAGATGAGGAAACTGAGGCAAACAGAGGTTAAGTGACTTTCCCAGGGTCACATAGCTGGTAAGTATCTGAGTTCAAATTTGAACTCAGGTTTTCCTGACTTCAGGCCTGGTTCTTTATCTCCTGGCTGCCCAACTGCTCTGGTAGAGAAGTTAGTAGTTGGAGAATGTTTTCTATTTTATTGCCAAGCTATTTAAAGCTTTTTTCTAGATAGGTGAATAAGGCATTTATTAAGTAAGTACCTGCAGGTACTGTGTTAGGCAAAGAAGATACAAATGTAAGAGAGTTAATCACTCCCTTGAAGGAACTTACATTTTAATAGGAGGATGGATTACCTGTAGGGAGTTGAGCGCCAGAGAAGGAAGTTTTGGCTTGTGAAGTCACAGGTACTAGAATTGGAATCACAGGGCAATTGATCGTAGCATCCCTTTCAGTTGCAATGGTTGCAGTAATTTGATTTTTTTCTTTACAGAGATCAAGAGTAAAAGGTTGATAGGGAGTGGAAGAATGTGTGTGTGTGTGTGTATATGTGTGTGTTGTATATGTATGTGTGCATGTGTGTATGTATGTATATATGTATGTATGTATGTATATATATGTATGTATGTATGTATGTATAAGGAGGGCAGATGGAAAGATTCTTGTGCTTGGTAGGTCTTGGTTTCTTGACAGATGACTGATTGGGATATAAAACATGGTGGAGGCCAGTTAGAAGTAGTTAGTGGGTTAGTTGAGTTATCATTCACTCACCTACCAATAAGGAGAGATGCATGTTGTTTTCTCAAGCCCCAGGAATCTCTGAGCTTTCTCTTCTTGCTGTTTACTCAATCAGCCTGGGTCATTCTGATATCTATGAAAATATTATAGCTTTTGAGTTGATATCTATTGTACCTACTGTGTCCTTTCCAATGTGTGAGAGTATAGATGAAGATACAGTAAATTCGGGAGGGGGAGGAGTGGCATTTACTTTGCAAAAGAATTTGCCCAGTGTCAGAGTTGGATTTGAACTTCTTGACCCCAAAGCCGGTGTGCCTTTCATTAGACCATGCTGCCTTTCAAATATAATTAAAATATAAAATAGAATAGGATAAGGGGATTGCATGAGTTATCCAATCAAAACACTACTAGTTGGAGTATGGGAGGAATGTTTCATGGAGTAGGTGACATCAGAAGCAAACTATGCCAGTGGGTCATAAGTTCTACCAGGTCCTTCATTTCAAAGAGGACCAATGACATCACAATGTCATTGATGTCTTGACTCATGCATGAATTAGATTTAAGTGAGGCAGAGTTGCTCAAAGTCTCCCTCCCAGAGTCACCAAAGTCCAGTGGCAAGATAGAAGTGAAGACAACTGGCAATGGCCTGGGATGAAGTGGATGACCTTGGCATCTTCAATGTCTGACCAAGCTCTAAGAGCTCCACAGCACTTGCTCCAGCTGCATTCCTGGCCATTGGAACAAATTGTTTTCATCCACCCTTTCCACTGGGGGAAGTCTTCACGTGCTCAGGGAAGATAGCCCCCTCTGCCCCTGGCTCATAATGAGTTTGTGGATTTGTGGTTACCCTCAATTCTCTGCCAGGTCCTACCTCTCTAGGAAAGGTCCAAGTACACAGCAAGAAGTATAGTGTATGACTATGGGCTTTGTGACCTTGGGCAGCTCACTTAAGTGTGCTGAAAAAGGGAACTTAGTTCCCTCTGCTATAAAAAGAGGAGGTTGGACTAGATGGTCTCTGCCTTCCCTTCTAGCTCTAGAACTAGGCCCTAATAAGCTACATTGTCATCCAGGAAGCGCAGAAATGTTCAGCCCAAGATGACAAATTATTTCAATCACAAAACTAGAACATTCCTACTAAAGGGTGAAGGGTCTGAGATCTGTTTCTATGAAGGGGATAACTACGCCAATAAAATAATGGATCTTTAAAGTATTGAAGAGGAACTCAAACAATATATCCTAAAGTACATACACACATATACACACATGTGTATAATATATGTAGACATATGTATTATATATACTTATATATATACATATATGTGTGTGTGTATGTGTGTGTGTGTATTGTGTATACATAGGAGTATAGCATGTTCTAGAGGAAATTCTTTTTCAGGTGTGGTTTGGACCATATGGCTTCTGTGGTCCCTTCTAATCCTGGGTTTCTCAGATTCTCTTTTATTGCAAGACTCCTTTTTATTATTTTGGTCCAGACTTTTGTTTTAATTGGTATGAGGGATTCCTGGCGAGGAAACTCCCTGTAAAAACAAGCAGATTAGCAGCTGAACTGCAATTTATAGTCATGGAGAGTTGGGGGGGGGGGGTGGCTAGGGGACTATGAGGTGATGGGTCTTGCCCAGGGCTGCCTAACAAATATGGGTCAGAAGTGGGCACCTGAATTTCTACATTCAAAGACCAACTCATTTATCTGCTACAGTACACCATGTTGTCTGACACAGCTCTCTTAATGCATTTAAAATGTTTTTTTTTATTTTTGAGAAATTGATTTATGTACAACTTTTAAGGAATATATTTAGTGCATAGGGAATTCAAATGTTCATTACAGAACACCCCACAACCACCAACCCCTTCTCCCCACCTTTGCAGAAATAATTTTTGCCCTCAGAATCAGAAACAAAAAGAGACTGAGGAGATGATTGCCTCTTTGGTGTATATCCATGGAGTTCTAGCTCAGCAGCCAGTTAAATGACTTTCCACCACATGGACCAAAAACCCCTGAGTAATCATGGTGGACAGAAACTAGAAGATATTTGCACATGTTCTAAAATGGGAAGGAAGGGGAAAGGGTTTGTCCATCAGGTGTGCTGGGAAGCAAGTCTACTCTAAGTTTCCATGAGTTTGACCAGAATACCTACAGACCATACCTAACTGGGGTGCTACACTCATAAGTATATAATAAATTCTTAACTATTTATAATCACGAAACATTGTTTTGGAATTAATCAAAGGTACAGATAACCATCAGAGCATATAGTATTTGACCAATCACTAAAATTTATTTCCACTTCCATTTGATGTCCATATTTCAAAATAACATTTTCTCAAAATATATAATCCTCTTAAAGCAGTGGTTCTCAACCTTCCTAGTGCCAGGACCCTTTAATACAGTTCCTCATGTTGGGTGACCCCCAACCATAAAATTATTTTTGTTGCTACTTCATAGCTGTAATTTTGCTACTGTTATGAATTGTAATGTAAATATCTGATATACAGGATGTATTTTCATTGTTACAAATTGAACATAACCCACAGGTTGAGAACTGCTGTTCTTAAAGTTATAAAGAAAAAGTAGAATTTGGGGAATTTGGGGATCATAACTTTAGAGTTGGAAGGAATTTTGGAAGTCAGTCACTCTTCATTATATGAATGAGTAAACTGAGTCTGAGGGAGGTCATATGACTTGCCTAAAGTTACACAGTTAGAAAGTATTCCAGGCAGGATTTGAATTCAGGTATGATTCCAAGCACAACGCTCCATCCACTATGCCACGGACATTAAATTTTGAGCTGCTCGAAGTAGTGGGGACATTGTATTTGTACTATCTTCTCTTGATCTCTTTTTTCCTGGGGAGAGGGGTACAGGGAGAGAGATATACAAGTATTGCAAAGTAATACAGGAGTACCTTGCAATTGAAAGGTTTTCTGATTTGCTGGGAATGATGCCATTTTAGGAGTATAGGGACCCCAGAATACTAAGGCTCAGGGCAAAAGTCATCTGGAAAGATAGACTCAAGGGGTCCTCTAGTCAAGTGGCTAAAAGTTTACAATAATGCTGATATGACAGGCTGAGGCCCTTAGGGAACTCAGAACCTCACAGGAGTGATGCTAAAGCTTATATAGAAAAAACACAGTGAATTGTGTGGCAAGTATGCTAATTAGGTGGCGAACATACCATTTCTGTACCTTGGGCACAGACATCACTCACTGCTGGAATGGCCTAGGTGGGGTGGAGGGGCTTCTAAGGGGTCTGTACATCTGTAACAAGATAGCCTTGGGAGTTGACCTCTGGATGGTATACCATAACTGTGGGTATCAGAACATGATAGTTCTGCTGGTACAAGATAGTCCCATTCATACAAGGGAAACTACAGAGATCAGCTTGTTCTTGTAACAGGGAGAGAGTTTGCCTCACTGGGGCCCACTCATGAGTTATTGCCAGAGATAGGTTCTTTGAGCTGGGGAAAGATATTCTAGGGCTAGGGTCCAAGCACAAGCACCTCATCAGGAGTAGAAGTGAGTAGAAATGATGTAATGAACTCCAGTGAACGAAGACCAGGTCCATCTTCCCTGTCTTTGCATCCCTTACACCCATGGTGTCTGGAGACTTTCTGGCATCATTTCCCCTCTTCATGCCACACCCCCTCCCCACCACCACATTATTAGCTAGCAGTGATTAGTGTTCTACTTCCATTTAACCAATTAACATCAATTCGATTTTTAAAGGGATATTTTCTTTAAATACATACCAAGAATGGAAGCACATTCTCTCTCTTCCCCCCAACACTTAAGGGGCACACTCTGTCCTATACTATCTTGTTCCCTGGAGAGGGTAGTATCAAACTTAATGCATTTTCTACAAAGCATTTTCTCCTCTAGGTTCATTTCCAAATGCACAAATCATTCCACAGGATCTTGATGTTGGGTTGGCTAGCCATGAAACCCAACCAGAATTCTGTTCTATATCTCTTGGTGGCTCTGCTTGATCCAAATGAGTGAAGTCCAGGTCGGCTTAAGGATTCTCTCAAAAGAAGTTATGTTGTTGTTGTTCAGTCATTTTCAGTTGTGTCTGACTCTTTGTAATCCCATCTGGGTTTTCTTGGCAAAGATACTGGAGTGCTTTGCCATTGCCTTCTGTAGCTGATTTTACAGATAAGGATCCAAGGTCAGCAGGGTTAAATGATTTGCCTAAAGTCACCCAGCTAGTAAAAGTTTGAGGTCATATTTGAATTCAAGAAAATGGGTCTTCCTGACTTAAGGCCTGGTACTCTATACATTGCACCCTTATTTTCTATTTGCCTTTCATTACCTTTCCAAGTCATATTAGTTTAAATTTGTACGTTCTCTTTTTCCGTTGTAAAAATCTAGGGGGAGGGAAGATGAGTATCTAGACCTATGGTTTTGTACACTCTAGAAAACACGTTCTTCTGACTCATGTTATGTATAGACAGGACATCTGTGTAACACAGTGCTCCAAGACTCAGCTCTTGTGCCCCCTTCTACGTATGATTTTTCCTGATTTTTTTTATCTACTAATGCCCTCCCCGACCCCTAATATTTTGTATCTATTTCTACAGGTGTCTGTCCTTAGCCCTATATTATCTCTCCTGATGGAACATAAAGTCTTTGAGGGCAGACTCTTTCATTTTTGTCTTTCTATCGCTCCCTCAAGCACAGTGCCTGGCATGCAATAGGTACTTAATAAATGTTCGTTAATAATTAACTGGGGGGCTTGGACACTACCAGTAGAGGAGCAAAAAGAGCAGTTGGTGCTCAAAGGAAGTCAAATGAAGTGCCTTTTTGCATTACCAAGGCTTCAGGGAAACAGTCCGACTAAATAGCACCTAAATATAATAATAATAATAGCACATAAAATATACCAGAAACGTCACTGGAGCCTTTGAGGCATCCAGATAAAGCAAAGGTATCTGGTAAACTGTACAACATCAATGGTATCAAACCCAAATAGAAATGAGTCCAATAAACTGTATATAAGGCCCCCTGGGTTGCATAATGATTTAGAAAAACACATGTTTTTTTTTCCAATATATGTTATTTATTTCATTAGACATTTCCAATTACATGTTAAAAAATTTAACATCCATTTTTAAAAATTTTGAGTTGCAAATTCTCTCCCTTCTCTCAATCCCTGGTCCTTGAGAAGGCAAGCAATTTGATATTGATTATTCATGTGAAGTCATGCAAAGCATATTTCCATATTAACCTTGTTGCAAAAGAAAACACATGGAAAAAAGAGAAAAAATAAAGAAAATGAAAAAGCATTCTTCACTCTGTACCCAGAGTTCATCAGTTCTCTCTCTCTGGAATTAGCATTTTTCATCATGGATCCTTTGGAATTGTCTTGGATCATTGTCTTGATCCAGAAAACCACATGTTAATATTATCTATGTTCTGTTGTGTTTTTATTTATTTTGCTGAATATTTCCCAATTACATTTTAATCTGTTTCAGAGACTGCATTCTCTTAGGCCATGTTGGACACCTCTCAGTTACACCATGCTGCCTCCTAGGGTCCTAAAAACTTTACAATGGGGCAAAACAGGAATATCGACCCTTAAAGTTTGTCACAAAAGTCAATACCAAAGCCAGTATTTCAACAGTATGACACAGAATAAAGTAGGCAAATAAAATACTATTGGGTAACATGATACAATAGAAAATATGCTGATGTGGAATCTGAAGAACTGGGTTCAGATCCTTGTTCTGTAATTCAACTTGCCTATGTGACTTTAGACCAGACACAAAATTTACCTGAGCTAAAAACTAAGTTTTCTCATCTGTAAAGAGAAGGTGTCAGACTAGGTATTTGGTATTGGGTCTCTTTACCTTGTGACATTTAAAAAATTTGAGAGACATAGACATAATTTTTGGGTAATTAATCATTTTTTAATAATGCTAGCATTTTATTTTATCTATAATTTCTTTTTTGGAGGGGAGAAGGCTGGAAAATTGAGGTTAAGTGACTTGCCCAAGGTCACACGGCTAGTAAGTGTTAAGTGTCTGAGGCTAGATTTGAACTCAGGTCCTCCTGACTCCAGGGCTGGTGGTCTATTCACTGTACTACCTAGACACCCCTAGCATTTTATTAATGGAAGAAGTCAGTGGCACTCTCAAATGCCAAAAAAAAAACCTCATAACAGTGAGTTCAGTTTATATGCCCTTGGATGAGAGCTGGATTCCTGAGGGTGGCAATCAGTTCTGATTGGTTAACAATTAATGAGAGAGAAAGAATATTACACTGAGAGATGGACCCATCCTAATGATTGTAACTTTGGGGGACTGTAACTTTGGTTATGTCATCTACTTCTAAATTGCTCAGCCTTGGACAATCTAATCAAAGAATAAGAATTTATTCCCACCCATACCTGGGGGTGGATTGGGGTAGAGCAAAATGGGCTTCCCCACCTTAGATTAAATTCCTTGTACAGTTGGGTGGGTTCTCAACAAGACTGAGAAAGTTAATTCAATCTCATTATCAGAAATACCCTTCAGAGACTGAACAACTGACAGGCTTCTGAAAAAATCCTGGTCGTATTTCAGTAATTGATTATTAATATGAGGGAGAAATGATCTTTTCTCTCACTTTGTATTATCATTGTGGTACATAGAGATTCTATAATTCTGAGGTCATGGCATATGTTTCAGAATCCAGAGACTATTGGAACTAAGGAAGTATATGAATGATTGAAGCTGTGGCCCCCATTAAAATGTGACCTAGTTAAGGGCAGAGGCCGTGCAATGTCTTTACCTTTCTTTGTGTCTCCAGTACTTAGCACAGTGCTCAGCATATAGTTAAGGGTTTAGTAGGTTGGGCTTGTTGAGTAATTAACTGTCCACAGGCAGCCTGCATATCTTAATTATTCTAGCTGAGCTGACTCCCAATTTCCTGTGCCTGGAGAAGGGTACCCAGGGGGAAATGGACATGTATGGCACTGGATGCAGAAAGGAGAGAAGGAAAGGATTCTGAGAACCGGATACCCAGAGATAGTAGAGGTAGAAGCACAAGTGACTAGGGATCAGGTGTAGCAGATGTGTGATCACAGGGAGCCAAGTCAGCTTAGTGGCCAGGGAGGGACCTTTAGCAAGAAGTGCAAGAAAAGCTGTGAGAGCTGAAGACAGGGTCCTCTGGACCAATTCTGAGAGGAAGAGCTAGTGCTCAAGACAGCTCACCATGATCCATGACCCTTTGTTCATCATAAAATGCTGTAATTTTCCCATTAAAGGGCAGAATTTACTTTTTTCCATTAATTTATCTCTTGATATATTTGAACAGTTTAATGTGCTGGTGTGAATGATGATGTATTTCTGAGTCAGCTAGTGAAATTGATATAGTTTCCCATCCTCTCATTTATGTATCTCCTCTTTAGTGGAAGTTCTAGAAATGGAGAAACAATCAGATGAGTAGGGGAAATGAGAGGCTAAAAGTAGTAACTTGTCTTACCTATCTGTTAATTAATCAAAAAGTTAGTTGAAGTTAAATAGCTAGATATATTTCTTGTCTGTATGATCACAGATTTCAAGAAAGAAGTCTTAAAGATCATCTAATCCAAATGTCCCACTTTACAGATGAGGAAACTAATGTGCAGAAATATTATCTATGGAATTGTTATGTCTTCTGATTCAAAACAACCAAATACAGTCATGACTGATATTATAGTTATATATATATTTTTGCTAAAGACATATGTGTCCAGCCAGCATAATAGGTAGTGAATGGCACTCAATCTCAGGGTCATGGATTCATGACCCACACAGGATATCTAGGTTTGAGTGGCAGCATGGAGCAGTGCTGGTCCTCAATTCAGAAAGACTTGGGTTCAGATCCTACCACAGACACTATAGTGATCCGGGCAAAGCTGTAACCTCTCTGTGCCTCGCTTCCTCAACTCCAAAAAGAAATGGACTAGATCACCTCTGGAGTCCCTCCCAGCTCAAAACTGATGACATTCGCATTAGTTTTCATTTGCTTTTTCAAACCCTGGGGACGCTGGATTTTAGGGATGAACAAGGTGGCAATAAGGCCTGAAATAAGCAGGCAGACCCTTCAAAGGATTAAGTGGGCTCTTGCCAATGACTTAATCCTTTCAGGTGCATCAAGTTCTGCAGCAGAAAGATGGACAGACTGATCAAGCAATTCACATGAACCCACAGTGGCTTTTTTGGTGAACCAGCAAAAGCCATGAAGAAAGGTGAGGGGTCAAAAGCAAACAGGAAGTTGGTTCTGGAAGCTACAAGATGCCAACATGAGAGTAGTCGCTCATGGAGCTCTCCTATATTAGGCACACATTGTGTAGCGCATCTAGCCTTTGTCCTCTGAGCCCTTAAAGTGGTTCAACTGGCCTAATTCTAAAACAAGAGTCAGTTCCTGCCACCCTCCTTTCTCTTGGAGTTGGCTGAATTCATTGGAATTTCTCTTTTTCTCCAGGAACCATGACTCCAAAGAAGACAGTAAGTAAACCCAGTAAAACAATGGTTTCTTCTAGTTTGTGAGATTCCATGTTTCTAGAAGATCCTTGCAAATTAATTTCATTTAATGGAATAAAGATACATTTTACTTAGTATTTTCAGCATGATGTAATAGATACAGGGCCAACTTGAGTGTCAGAAGGAGCTGAATTCATTGAAACATACTGCCTACATAACCAAAGAAAAGTCACATAATCTCTCTCCATGTCCCAGGTAATTCTCTAAGATTATAAATCAGTAGATGGAGTGAACAGCACTTCCCACCTCTTCCCCAAAAGGAAATTTTGTGGAAAATATTGACTTTCTATAGAATTTTTTTTTGAAGTTTTTTTAATTACTGTTTTAAAATTTTTATTAATTTATTTTTAACTTAAATGTTAGAACTTAAATATACAACAAGAAAAGAAAAAGAAACATATTATGAACTTAAATACTAAAACTTAAAATACAAAATAGGTAAAGAAAAAACAATGTAAATACTAAAACTTAGATACAAAATAAGAAAAGGAATAAGAGGATTGCCATGTGCACAGTAAAATGAGAGAGAAGATTCAAAATATACAACAAGATTTTCATTTCAAGAAAGCCTATACGTAATAAATAGTATGCATTGTGTCCAGTTTTCTATAGAATTCTAAGTTAACTTGAAATATTTATTTATCAGTCTTAACACTTGTGCATATGAAAGAATCAAATGAGAAGTACAATATATTTCATTCTATGCACTGATTTTTAAAAATCTGTAGCTCTGCATTTTGGCCCATCGTTAGGCAATTGTGCTTCACTCTAGAATTAGCACATGGAATTTGAATTTCAAAAAGTAGGCAATATTTTGAAACTGCATGTTGCATAGAATCCTTAAAATCAGATCCTCACAAGAGATCCACAATAAACAGGCATATTAAGCAACTTGATTGAAAATCAAGGAAATGCTATGTGGGTGAGGGGCAACATGGAAAGTAATAACTGATCAGGTATTCAGTTTAATTTTAGTGTTATTTTAAAATAATAAGTGGTTTAAACCCTGACGGGATGTAGGCTACACCTAAAAATATCAGGATGTGGGTGGTAAAATTCAGGAATACTCAGAGGATCTGTGATTTTGTCAGTAAGGGAACTCCCTCCATCCTCCAAAGCACATGCAGCTCATTTATGACTTAATATACAACTTGATAGTTATTTGTCTGAGGAGTATGGAGATTAAATGATTTTCCCAGAGTCACACAGCTAATAGAAGTAAATCTGAACCCAGATCTTTCTGACTCCAAGCCCAGCCCTTTATGGCCTATACCAGTGGCATCAGAGGCAAATAGAAATGAATCCTTTAAACCATATATAAGGATCCCTTGGGTCACATATTAAGATTATCTATATTCTGTTGTATTTTTATTTTTGTTAAATATATCCCAATATCATTTTAATCTGGTTCAGATGCTACATTTCTGTAGCCATGTTTGGTACCTCTTAGTTACAATATGGGGGAGAGGTGTATGTAGGAAGGCCAGGCAGTAGCTGGGTGGCAAAGAGAATAGAGCATTGGGCTTGGAATAAGGAAGACTTATTTTCCTGAATTCAAATCCGGCCTCTGACATTTACTAGCTGCTTGACCCTGGGCAAGTCACTTAACCCTGTTTGCCTCAATTTCCTCAAGTATATAAAATGAGCTGGGGAAGGGGGATGGCAATGGGAAAGGGGGATGGCAAGCATTCTTGTGTCTTTGACAAGAACTCAAATGGGGTCACAAAGAGTTGGACATGACTGAAAAACAATTTAACAACAACATGAGTCACATAGAAATCCACATATTAACATTACCTACATTCTCTTCTAATTTTATCTATTTTAAAAAATATTTCCTAATTGTATTTTAATCTGGTTTAGACACTATATTCCTGTAGGTTATGTTTCATACCTCGTTGGGTACTAAAAATTTAAAAATGTTGGAAAAAGGGAATATCAGCTCTCATGGTTTGTCCCAAAAATTAGTGCCACTACCTTCATCACAATGACAGAGAAGTAGGCAATGAAAATATCACTGGGTAAGCATGGTGTAGTGGAACGTGTTGATGTTGTGGTGGTGTCAAAAGAACTGGCTTTCAATTCTGATTCTGTCTGTCAACTTTAGGCTAGTCACTGAATTTGCTTGGGCTTAAGTTTTCTCATATGTAAGGTTGACATTACACTGGAATGTCTAAGGTCCCTTCTACCTCTAAAATGATCTATAGTCTTAAATTGTAGAATAAAGCCTGACTTTGTCCCCCTAATATTTAACAACTTCCATTAGAAGTCACTCTTCCTGTTTTTGTTTTCTACTCCCAACCCCATCTGGAATATTCTTTTTGTATTGACATGCTCATGTAAAGGGTAGCTTGGCTGCCATGGGCTGGACACCACACTAGACCATATCCTAAGTCAGGAGTGGGGAACCTGTAGCCTCAAGGCCACATGTGGTCCTCAAGTGTGGCCCTTTGACTGAATCCAAACTTCATAGAATAAGTCTCCTTAATAAAAACATTTGTTCTATAAACCTTGGACTCAGACAACAGCAGACTTGTATCTCTCTTTTGACAATGGCAACTTGTACTTGAAATGGCTTCTCTAACATTCTCAAGCCCACCTTGTCTTTGTCTCTTCTTGCCATTCCAAAGTCTGTTTTCATTGGTTTCCTTGGTCATCCCAACCTAGCACTATCTCTCTGACCCATGCTTTCTCTGACCTAATCCTTTGACATTGGTTTCTCTTTCTCCAGTTTTAGTTTTGATTCTAGTCCTGGTCTGATTCCTGGGCTTTTACCTTCTGTGATGAGTCATTATGGTGGAGTGGTGATAGTGGTAGGAGTCTAGTTACAAGGAAACAGAGGCAAATAGGGTTAAGTGACTTGCCCAGGGTTACAAAGGGAGTGTCTGAGGTGGGATTTGAACTCACATCTTTGCCTCACTTCCTCAACTGTAAAATGAGTTGGAGAAAGAAATGGGAAACCACTCTAATATCTTTGCCAAGAAAACTCCAAATGAGGCCACAAAGAGTCAGACATGACTGAAATGACTCAAGAACAACAATTTCCTGACTCCAGGTCCTGCATTCTATCCACTGTGCCATGTCCCTAGTGACTTCGATATTCATGCTATCTTTGAACTTCACTCTAATGGCCTCCATCTCCTCTATTGCTACCCATAATCATGACCATGCTTTGTAATTCATTATAATTTCACTTCAAATTTGGGGTTCTCCTTATCTCCGAATTCGGCTTTCTTTTCTCCCACTTCTCTCTTCCTCCCTCACTTCTCCTGAGTAAAATCCTTTGCCTTATTGTGACCCTTCAATCTTGACTTCTTTTCCTTGTCCATTGGCCCCCTCACAAATTCACTTGCTTCCTTACCCAGTCTAGACTTCATGGTAAGTAACTTGGGATTTTGTATCAACAGTAGTGTTTGGTTTGTGGCACATAGCAAGCAATTAATAAGTGATTGTTAACTGATGAATAATAAAAGTTAGTATGATGTGATGGAAAGAGCACTAGTTTTGGAATCAAAGGTCTGTGTTTGAGTCCTGTTTCTAATACTTAATAGCTGTGTCACTTATGTGCTCTTGTCTATAAAATGACACCAGGGATAGGGACT
The DNA here is from genome assembly GCA_028646515.1 of Pseudochirops corinnae. NCBI lineage: Eukaryota > Metazoa > Chordata > Mammalia > Diprotodontia > Pseudocheiridae > Pseudochirops > Pseudochirops corinnae. Next base: position 428,039,877 of record CM053585.1, read on the forward strand.
GAAGCTGCAATTTCACTGGTATAGAGAATTCCTGGATGAAGAAACTCCTACTAATTCAGATTGGTCCTTGCTCTGCAGTTTTGAGTCTTAGAGAATTACCTGGGTTAACTGATTTGCCCAGGATCACACAGCCAGCACAGTTTGGGTCCTTCTGGTTCTGAGGCCAGCTGCCTATTCACTATACCATGATGCCTCTCTAACAATACCTGCACTAGTTGTGCCTCAGGGCTGTTGTTAGGAAATGCTTTGAAAACCTTAAGCAGCCATAAAGATATGAACTACCACTGCTATATGGTAGAATTATTCTATTATGCAATTCTATAGGCTTTGCAGACTGTATTAGGGCTTCCTATCCCACTGTCAACAGTGTCATATTTGTTGTAGTTCACATCCTGCTCCTGGGCAGCTAGGTGGTGTAGTAGATCGAGTGTCAGGCCTGGAGTCAGGAAGATGTGAGTTCAAATTTGGCCTCAGACACTTACTAATTATGTGACCCTGGGCAAGTCACTTAACTCTGTTTGCCTCAGTTTCCTCATCTGTAAAATGAGTTAGAGAAGGAAGTGGCAAATAGTATCTTTGCCAAAAAAAAAAAACCCAAATGGGATCACAAACAGTGCTATATGACTGCGCAACAACAAGAAGGAAACAAGCAATTATTAGCTAGCTATTTTGTACCAGGTGTTTTATAAATATTATCTCATTTGATCTTCACAACAACCCCTGGGTGTAGATTCTGTTATTATCCCCACTCTATTGTTGAGGGAAGTGAAGAAGACCTAGGTTAAATGACTTGCCCAGGGTCATACTGCTAATAAGGGTCTGAGACCTGATTCTAACACAGACTTTCCCTCCTCCAGGCCTAGTGCTTGTAACAGCAATCAATTTAGCAGATACTTAGCACTTAGTAACTTAGGGCTAAGTATGGAAGGTGTGAGCTCTTCTCCTGTCCTGAAGTGGCAGGAGGGGGTTGGCTGAGGCAGGAGGCCATTGTGTATATATAAGAAGAGTTCTAGAGACAGAGAGGCAGAATCGGAATGTTCCTCCTGGTAGCTCCTGTTGGAAGCAGCAGGATTGTCCCAGCATCTGGGAGGTGGGCTGCTAGACTGAAGAAGTGAGTTGAAGTTTTCTTGAGAGAAAGAGAGAGTTTCTCTCCCAGCATCTGGAAGCTGACTGAGAAACGAGATGGAATTTTTCTTGAGACCAGAATTTAGTGAGGGCTGAAGTGGCTGTTGGTGCTTCCTGGAAGGCCAGTGTTTCTGCTACTGCTGCCTGGAAGGCTGAGTTTTCTACTAAGTCGTAGAGCCAGCTGAACTGCTGGAGGACTGAAGAAGCATGACCAGGATAAGACTATCTGTTCGTGGCCTGGCTGATCCTTGAGTTCCTGGCAATGGAAGTGGTGAAAGGTTTGAGATGTGCTAGACCCTGTGAACTTTGGTGTGTGCCAGGGACTGCCCTGAGGACTAGACAAGGACTTGGGAGCTGTCTACCTCTGAGGACTGGACGAGAACCTGGGAGTCATCTGCCCCTGAATCCAGGTGACTGTTTGGTGGATTCAGGAAGGAGCTGGGACCATGGAAGGGGATCAAGGGAATCAGAAAGATCATCCCAAGTCAAGATGAAGAAAAGGTGTCCCCTTGGATGAAATTGAGGTTTACTGGACACCGAGGGGTGGAGGGTTTGTGTGGTTTTCTAATGATTGTGTTTAGTGACTGATTGTTAGATAAGTGACTGATTAAATTAATGTATGATTGCCCCATGAGTGGAAGATTGATTATTGTATTGTGAATTGATCAAATGATTAAGTAAGGAGGGTTTCCCCCTTAGGGAAACCAGATGATTATTCTTTTGTTCTTTGTTCTAAATATTGTGGCCACTGTAGTGAAAACTGTGTGGCCATTCCAATGTTAAGCTGTTGTGAACACTATATTGTGATTTTCTGTGATAAGATGTAATGTTGTGAATATTATATTGTGATGTGTTGTGAATGTTTGCCTTGATATGTAACAGAATAAATGGAGTGTTCACTATACTGTGTAATCCAAACCTTAAAAGCTGTTCACAGTAGCATTCTTTTGGGAATCTGCTTGTGCATGGCGTTACAGTGCTCTATGCACTACACCTCCTACCAATCTTTATTCCTTTCTCTTCCCCATCTTCCCATATCCAATCAGTTGCCAATCAGTTGCCATCTTATTGATTCTGCTTCCATAAAATCCCTTGCATCTACTCCTTCCCTTTGTCTCATAGGTAGTACTCTTGTTCAGACCTCATTGCATCTTGCCAAGGTTTTATTACAAGAGCCTCTAATAGGGTTTCCCTGTTCTCTTGAATTCATCCTCTGCTGCCAAATTGCTATTCCTAAGGCATGCCTCATCCTTGGTCCAGAAACCTCAATTTCCCATTGCCTATCTCTAGAGTAAAATAGACACATTTTTTGCCTAAATATTAAAGCCCTTTACAATTCAACTCTGGCCTGTAGCCCCAGGACGATTGTATGAGTCTTCCCCTTCGTGAACTCCTATGTTCCAGCCAAACTGGTCTGTTGGGTGTTCTCTGTATGCAACATTTCTCTCACTTCCATGCTTTATATAGTCTCTTTCCACATCAGAATGTATCCCCTTGGCATCTTTGCTTCTGGAAATCCCTAAGATCCTTTGTGACCTGGCCCAAAGCCGGCCTTTTACAAGAAGCCTATCCTTGTCCAGCCAGTTCCTAGGCTCAGCCACATCTCAAAGTTACTTTCTTTTTCCTTTATATGTGGTTTGTATTTTATATGTATGTCTATCATTTCCCTCAAACACAATGCAGTATTCTCAGTGATGTATCTTCTCACTATGTCTTTGTATCTTCACTGCTTACCAGAATACATAGCCCGTAGCGGACATACAATGGATGCTTGTCGAATTTGACTAGAAGGCTGCATTTTGGAGTCCTTTCTCTACCACTTATTACCAGCATGGTCATAAGTCAGCCCTATTCCCCTCTCTGGACCTCAGTTTTCTCATCTCTGAAGTGAGGAAGCTAGACCAGATGACCTTCAAGTCAAGGTCTGTTCTAGATCTAACACTTTCTGGCTCCCTGGAGCAGGAAGAGAATGGAAAACATTAGGCAGAACAGAGTGACTGTCTTTGAATCTCACAAGTTGGTCCCCAAGTAAGAAATGGGCTTCAGTTTCCTCATCTGTCAAATGAAGAAGGAAAGGGGTTGAAACAGATGGCTTCTGAGGTCTCGCCCAGCTTTAGGCTTATGAGCCTATAAAGAAATAAACTCCTAAAAGGACTGGAAGTTGAAATATCTGCAAAAAAGAAAATAAAGTCAGAGCACACAGGATGGTTTAAAAGATGTTGCTATTTTTCCCCAAAGTTTCATCTTAAAAGATAATCTCAACTTTCTCTTCATTCAAGCTTTTATTCTCATTCAACAGGATATTCATTATAGGAAGGAGGCAACAGAAAGAATTAGAAAGGGCAAGTAAATACTGTTAACAAGGACTATTAATTAATAACTGTCACCTTTAGTGCAACCTGTAACCCCGGCCAGAAGCCTGAAGCCCAGCAGCCCTCATGTAAAAAGATGCCTTCATTTTCTTAATTCTTTGACTCCAGGAAGCTTTTAGAGCTAGTCATTCTGTAACAAGAGCGGGCAGGTTAGCTTCCATTTTCCCCGATTGACGTTTTCCAATGGAAATACTGCAGCATATAATATTTTTTTCAGGACTAATTTGCTTTCGTGTCTTAAGCTGTATCCCTGTCCACAAATTAGGCTATGTATGTCTCCCCAAGCTGAAGAGGCTCCATCAGGAATCCTAACAGACAGCCCTGTGGAAAGATGGGAGGGAAAAGGAGGGAGTGGGGGTGGGGGAGTCGGGAAGAGGGGAGTGGAGAGAGAGAGGGAGAGAGAGAGAGGGAGAGAGAGAGAGGGAGAGAAAGTAGAGGGTGTCTGTATGCTGCGTACATATGGTACAGGCAGTGAGATCAGAGCGCTAACAGAACAGGCTGTGTAATTACATGTTTCTAGTAAGTGTGTTAGCCCCACGGGGAGCTAAGCTTTCCAGTCCATTTGGAGAGGAGAAGTAGATTTTGGAAAGGTGACAGGGGTCAATGCAGAACTGAGTGCCTATTCAGCTAGGATAAGGGTAACCACTGATCCCCAGTGATTGCCTGGTGACAGTCTGAGTTGTCTAGATACTTGGCTTTTTTTTTTTTTTTTTTTGAAGAGGGGCCACACCTTGCTACAGGAAAGAAGACACTGACCAGGTTGGAAGCGGTAGGTTGTAATGTTTATGCAGCAGAAATGCTGGGAGATCTATAGAATGGGGCTCAGAGCTGGTTGTTTTATCTGCAATAGAGATTTCTTTTTTTTTTTAAACATGTTTCTTATGGGGAGAGTTGCTGCATTTCGTGAGGTATCAGACTAATCCTGCCGGTCTAAGCTGTCATTTATCTGTTTGATGTGATCTGTGTTCCTGTAGCTTAAGGGAGCCCTATCTGGAGCTCACCTTTAAATACCCTGTAGCTTCTGATGTTCATTTTCCTCTCCCCCCACCCCCAAGCAGGCTCCCCACACCATCCCCCTCAGATCTCTCCACCAGCCCTTCCCCAAACCTCTCCGTCCTATAGCATTTGGCCTACCTTATTTAACCTTGTTCCCACTCCACCCTGAGTCAGAATGTCTGGTTCGTTTGCTGCAGGTGTCTGTGGATGCGCTGCAGAAGCACAGGGCCGAAGACTGCCTGCCTGACTTTGATTCTGCTGGCATATTCGTGTATGGGAATAGAAGGCCATGGCCGTCCAGCTTGTTCCCGATTCTGCTCTCAGCTTGTTGATGGTAAGTGCTCACTGCAAGCTTAGGTGGGGGCCTACTCGGAGCTTCAGCTCCTGCTCACCCTGCAGTGTGGGTGGCTGCTGGGGCAAAGATCTTCAAAGGGCTCGGATTCCTTGTTGTTTTTATTCGGAAATGATGCTTTGGGTGAGAGAAACGGCCTTGACAAAGCAAGGACAAGAATCAGAATAACGAATACATCCCATTTTAGGAGCTTGTGGCTTAATGAATAATGTTTTGAGAAGGGTGTTTATAAACAGGTGTTTATGCCTGAATTAGGTAGCCTAGCACTACTTCCCTTTTGGGGGGGATCTGAAGGGATCTCTTGGTGATCGTGGATTGTTTACACTAGTACTGATTGGTTGGATTTTTTCTTCTAGGGACATCCACACAGAGATATAGATAAACATATTCAAATATCAATATATCTCTGTCTCTTTACATGTCTTTTCGGGTTCCCAGATAGAGGTTCTGGAAGTAGTATTTCATTACTGTCCTTAGGAGACTTAGCTCTCTGAGCAGTGGGTAGCTTGTTTTCTGACTAAAGATGGGGAAATAGGCAGGGTTTGTTTAAATGTTTATTATCATTATGAACTTTTGTGAATGTCTTTATAAAGTTGCCTGTATTTTTAAACATGTGAAGAAAGTTACTGCCCCTTAGGTATTAAAATGAGGAAGGAAAGGAGTATCCTCTTATATTGACTTAACTTCTTAGAAAAAGTCAGATCTTCATGTGGGAATGTCTTTCTCAACTCTCTTGTCTCATCTTTTGTCACTCTGTTTCTCATTTTACTCTTGCACTGTCTCTTATCTCTCTTATCTCTTCGTCTCTTTCTGTCTCTGCTTCTCTTTCCCTCTCTGTCTCCCTCTCGTCTCCCTCTCTCTGTCTCTGTCTGTTTCTCTCTGTCTCTGTCCCTCTGTCCCTCCCTTTCCCACCCCTCTCTTCTCCCTCTATACAGTAGCCTATATGATGTAAAAACCTGTGTGAGATGTTGGAGTATGAACGCCTAACATTTACACGAGAGATTTTAAAAACAAAGAACAAGGACTTCTACTGTGTATATTGATCCATGACTTTTATTGGCAATGGGAAAAGCAGATTTTCTAGGACTGATGAGTTTATTAAAAGCAACTTGGGGAAGTAATCAGTAGGGATCCTCGCAGTTGGTGAACAGAGGTCAAACTGAGAAGAGCAAACACCTTGATTCCTTAGTTAACCAAAAATACCCAGTATATCATCTGGTACACAGTTCCTTAAAATGCCTGCACTCCCTTACATCTGTGACTGTTGTTGACTTCAGTGACAAAAAAGGGAGAGAAGCAAAGCTGAGACCAGAGGCAGTGTCACAAACATGATAGAGAAGGAGCTGGGGGTTCAATTAAGCTTTACCCTGGAGCCAGCACCTCCTTGGATCTTTTGCATTTGGTACTGCAATGACCTGAATCTTAACTAGACAGACACCACTTGTTTGAGAAGTACCAGAAGTATTTAACAAGGCCTAGCAAATGCATGGACATTTGGAAGGGCTCAATACAGACATGAAAATCTATCAAGAATAGATTCCTTAAGATGAAAAGAAGAAAAGTTTTTAAACAGTAACTGGGCAGATTTACAAAAACAAAAAATTCCTTCAAAGAGAATGGGATTGGATTACAAATTGGTACCTATCTTAGGCCCCTGCTGGGCTAACTTGGCATAAGGTCATCCGTCTTACTAGCTTCAAACCCCAAGCACATGGGGTGGGTGAAAAGAAAGAGAATGAGAAGTGTGGCCTGGCAGGAAGAGCCAGAGAGAGATGGAGTCACAGGCCTGGCAGGAAGCCAGAGATGGGGAGGAAATGATCTTTGCTCCTTCAGTGTGTGTGTGTGTGTGTGTGTGTGTGTGTGTGTGTGTTTGTGTGTGTGTGTGTGTGTGTGTGTTACTACTACTGTTGGCCTAGGGAGGTCAAATGGAAGTCTAACAAAAAGAAACTTCCCTGTTGTGTGCTTGACAGGTGGCTTGGTACATAAGATTAATGTGAATTTGGAGACAGAACTCACAAATTGGAATATTTTCTTTGCTGCTTTCTACCTGTGTCATCTTGGAAAAATCTGAAACTCTGTGGTCCTCTGTTTTTCTTTCTGTCAAATGAAGCTGTTGGATTAGATGGTCTCCTAACTCCTTCCCAGCACTACATACATGTTCCTATGATCTCTTGAGCCTCCACAACTACTCTTGACCTGTTCCCTCTTCCTCAAGTGCCTGGAATGACCTTCCTTCCCTCAGAATCTTTTTTTTTTTTGTTAAAGTCTCTTCATTCTTCCAAGGCTCAGTTTTTCAGGCAGCATTTATCCTTCCCTTAAGGAGAAATAATTTTTCCTTCCTCAAACAATAAAATAAAATAACTCATTCTTTTCATTTCCTTTGACCTATCCAGTGCACTTTCTTCACTTTCCCCTGTATCATGAGGTAGCTAAGTGACATGGTTAGAGGTTAAGTAACAATGGTTAGAGTGCTTGGAGTTAGGCAGATCTGATTTCAAATACTGCCTTAGATCCTAGCTGTGTGACCTCGGGCAAGTCACTCAACCTCTAAGTCTGAGATTCCTCAGCTGTAAAAATAGGGGTGCTAATAGTACTTGTATTATAAGACTGTGAAGATTAAATGAGGTAATGGTAAAGCACTTTGTAAACCTCAAATTTCTATATAAATGCTGGCTATTGTTATTTTTGTGTATGTCCTTTTCCTTTAAGGTGATAAACTTCTGGGGGTCAGGGTTCACGTTCCACATCCCTTTTTTACTGCTAGGGATGGGGAATACAAGGGCAGCTAAGTGACACAGTGGACAGAGCACCAGGCCTGAAGTCAGGAACACTCATCTTTCCTGGCCTCAGATAATGCCTAGATGTGTGACCCTGGGCAAGTCACTTAACCTTGTTGGTCTTAGTTTCCTCAACCTTCAAATGAACTGGAGAAGGAAATGGCAAACCACTCTAGTATCTTTGCCAAGAAAACCCCAAATGGGATCACAAAGAGTCAGATGTGACTGAATGAACAAACGACAATAATATAGAGACTGCATCTATAATTTCATTGGTATAGGATGACAGTTCTCAAATTTTTTAGTCTCAAGATCCCTTTACAGTCCAGGGGTGAGGAACCTGCAGCCTGGAGGCTATTTGTTCTATGAAGTTTGGAGTCAGTCAAGGGGCTGCCCTTGAAGACCTAGAGTGTCACATGTGGTCTCAAGGCCGCAGGTTCCCCACCCCTCTTACGCTTCTAAAAATTATTGATGACCCCAAAGAACTTTTGTTTATGTGGGTTATATCTATACATAGTTACCATATTTGAAATTAAAGCTAATAAAGTATGAGAAATATTTAATGCGTTTAAAATAACTAACCCATTATATGTTGACATAAATAACACATTTTTATTTATTTATTTTATTTTTTTGTATTCATGGATTTATTTTCTTGTTTACATCATTCATTTCCACGAGATTTTGAGTTACAGATTTTCTCCCCATCTTTCCCCTACCCAACACCCCAAAACAGCCATCCCACTGTATAACCCCTCCCCCTATCTGCTCTCTCCTATGTCTTCCCCCCTCACCCCTCTGACTTTCCGGTAGGGCAGGATGGGTCTCCCTACCACAGTGCCTGTGTATCTCAAGTTCCAGTTGGATGTAGTTAATACTACTACTATTAATATATATACATATATACATATATATTTTTAACATTTGATTATGGAACTTTAGATTCTAGATTCTTTCTCTTCCTCCC
>CM053585.1:428048965-428065027 GCA_028646515.1 Pseudochirops corinnae
AAAAACACCCTATTCAATTAAAAAAAAACTTCTGGGAAAACTGGAAAGCAGTCTGGCAGAAATTAGGCTTAGACCAACACCTTACAGCATATTGCAAAATACATTTTAAATGAATACACCATGTAAATATTAAGGATCATATTACTAAAAAATTAGAAATGAAACATTATACCTCTCATAGCCATAGGTAGGAGATATATTCTTAGCTAAACAAAAGATAGAGGCTATTATAAAAGATATAATAGATAACTTTGATTACTTGAAGCTTGAAAAGCTTTTGCACAAACAACATTAATTCATCTAGGATAAGAAGGCAAGTAGTCAAATGGGAAAAAAATTACAACAGATTTGTCTGATAACAGTTTGGTTGTACCTTAAGGAAGCCACTGATAAGGAAAAAGTCCCACTATATTTCAAAATATTTTTAGCAGCACTTTTTATGGTAGCTAAAAACTGGAAACAAAGTATATGCCCATTAATTGTGGAAGGGCTAAACAAATTGTATGAAAGTAATGGAATATTATTGTGCTGTAAGAAATGATGTGTGTGATGAATGCAGAGAAGAATGGAAAGATGCTTAATAAAGTAAGGAAAGCCAAGAAAACAAGTTACACAGTGACTATAACAATGTATATGAAAAGAATAACACACCAAAAATTTAAAAGTAGATGTAATACAAGTATAAAGATCAAGCTAGACTCAGAATAAAGAGATACCAGAATACATCTTCAACTACCCCTTCGTGAAGTTGGGAGGTCCACATATTGCATATATTTTCCTCTCCAAAAAATACCATTTGTCATCTGGGATGACTCTCTGGCAGGGGGCATATTTAGAGGAGATATACTTTGATACTAAGCTGGTATAAGAAACAAAAAAAATTAGTAAAAACTTATTTTTAAAAGTAATATCACCTACCTCTCAGGGTTGTTGAAAGGATCAAAATGTTCATAAAGAACTACCTGGCATATAGCAAACTCTATATAAATGGTAGTTATTAGTATTGTTATTATTATTACTATTGCTATTATCAGCATGTAATTACATTACTATTATTATTAGTCATTATTATTATTACTATTATTGGAGGTAGGATCATCAAGACTTGGCAACTAACTGAATATGAAGGTGAAGGTGATTGAACTGTTGAGGAGGATTCCAGGGTTTTGAAATGGCTAAGAGATTGAAAATGATCCCAAGATTTCAAAATTGGATGACTTAAAGGATCTCAATGCCCTTAAAAAATAATAGGGAAGATGGCAAGAGAGGTGGGTTTAAGGAAAGGAAGAATAGAAAAGGACTGAAGAGAAGAGAAGAAAGAGCCTTGTGGTACATCCAGAGTTAAGTCATGGAATATTGAAAGTGATCCAGAAAAGGAGACTGAGTTGGACTGAGAGAAAGATAGAAGAACCAAGAGACTGCAGTCATATGAAAATTCAAAGAGGAAAGAAGGTAGTCAATCTTCTTTGCAGTGCAAGGCAAAGACAGAAAATGTCATTATTGGCTTTTGCAATTAAAAGATCACTGGAGAAGGTAGTCAAGATGGCTACATCTTGAACAACTACACACCAAAAAATCATAAGTAATATAACAAAATAATAAAGATTAGGTAATACTTCAATGAAAAGAGATGGGAAGACAACCCAACCTACCCCTTAATGGAGGTGTGAGGTCGATAGGTGTTACATAAGTGTCTGAGGTCAGATTTGAATTCAGGTCTTCCAGTCTCCAGGTCTAGCAGTCTATCCACTGTGCCGGTCAACTAGATTTTTACCAGCATTCTACTTTTGAAAGGAAGTAAGCAATGATTTTTTTTAAATGCTAATATCAAATATTTTTAATTCCAGAGACCATCCTGTTTCTCTCAATTTTCTACATGTTTTATGACTAGATATATGAATATGTATATACACAATATTATGCTATCATAACTACATAATAATTAATCACCAAAGATTAAAGTATATTTAGACCCAAGACTTAATAGGATGGGAAAAATTATAGCAATACCTCATTTAACACACTATCGCTTGTTGTCCTTCATTCTTGAAGAGGACCAAAATGACATCACTATGCTAGAGTCAAGTTTAAATGTGTCTGACTGTGGCTGATCAGACCAATATGATCTCAGAATGCTCTACCACAGATAGGGCACAAATAATCTGTGTGAACATTTGGGGTGGATTCTCTAAATTTGCACATCCTATGTTTCCTTTGAGTTGTTTCAATTCTGTTTTGCTTATAGAGCACAGCACCTTCTCTGATATGGGGACATCATAATAAGCAATCCTGTGCCAGTGTCTCCCACGTCACACAATCAATTCCAAAATTCTTAAGAGAGGCCTTGAGGGTGTCCTTGTATTGCTTCTTCTGCCCGCCAGTTGTCCATAAAATAGTCTTTTTGGCAAGCGTACCTTTTGCATTCAAACAACATGCCCAGCCCTTCAGAGGTGAGCTCTCTGAAGCAGAGTTTGAATGCTTGGCAGTTTAGTTCACTGGATGTCTTCCTGAAGTTATTTATCAATATAATTTTTGTGACCTGAATTCTATTTAAATATATTAGAAAAAATAATTCCCTCACAGCAGCTTTGTAAAGGATACTCAGACAATGTGATTAACTTTATTCCACGCTAATTTGCCCATTTCACAAATTCATATTTTTTAATGTATGATTTCCTTAAAGCAGGGCCTCTTCTGCCTCGCCGTTGTAATTCTTATTTTATATTTGTGGAAAATAAGTACAAAGAGAGCATAATTATTCTACAGTCAACAAGGAAAACTGAAACTACAATTCAAATCTTCAGATTCATTCAGTATAAGTACTTACTAAGTAGCTGGTATTTGTCTACTCGGCTCTCCACTGAAGACATATTTACCTAACCTCTCTGAATCTTGAATTTCTCATTTATAAAACAGGAATAATACCTGTCATATCTACTTCTCAAGGTTATCATGAGGATCAAATTAGATATTTTATGTAAAGTGTTTTTAAATTTCAGTTATTTCCAGACACCATGCTCAATAATATGGGGATTAGAAAAAGTTTTGGTCTTTTCTCCTCAAGGAACTTTACAGATGTCTTAAAGCCTAGGCTAGAAAAGTTTTGTTGCTATTGTTGTTCTTATTGTTGTTATTAATAATCATACTAAAAATGTCAACTTCAGGAAAAAAACTTCCTTTTGTTCCACAAGACTTATCAGAGATAGCATACTACCCTTCCTGAGCTGCCTTTCAAGTTCATAACAGAATATAAGCATTTAATAAAACTCTTGATGAGCTTTTGTTGACATAAATCCATAAATTGCATTGTAACAAATTAATAAATTCATGCACCAACAATGCTGGTTAAAATCCTTCCATGGTCTTACAGATCTCTTTCCCAGAGTCTTTCCATGAGCTTTCCCTTAAACTTGAGCCACGTAGAAATTTTTTTTTAAATTATGCTCTGTGAAGAGTAGGGTAATCCATCTTTATGGAATCCAACGTGACCCACAATACTTCTATGTTGGAAGCCTACTACAGTGACTACTTATACCCAGCACCTAACACAGTGCTTTGCACATTCACATTTGCTGCATTGAATTATTCCAAGATCAGCTAAAATATCACCTCCTACATTAGGCCCTCCTTCATTCCCCCAAATTCTAGGATCCTTCTTCCCCCTCAAAAAAATTACCTTGAATTTATTGTGTATGTTAATTTGTAAATATTGACATCTATGCACATCTCACCCAATTGAACCTAAGCTATCTGAGGCGTGGACTGTTTCGTTTCTGTCTTTGTAACTCCAGAGCCCAGCACAGTCCCTGGCACATGGCATAAAATATTTGTTGATTGATTAGTTGAACTGAGTTAATCAATAAACATATGTATTCCAAAAATGAGCAAGCTATTCAGGAATTCTGCCTTGACATTTATGGTTTGTGCCATTTATGGATTGTAAGCTCCTTCAGGGCAGGAACAGTCTCATTTTTTTTCCAGTACCCAGTATAGTGCCTAGTGCAGAGTAGAAACTTGGCAAACACTCGTTGAATTGAATTAGCTCCAAAGTTTAATCTTTCTTAAAGAGATTCTTCTGGGTTCAATGGGATTTGTCTGAACCTAATAGGTTATCGTGATGTACTTAATAATAATTAGTGACAGTAAGAACCAGGTGCCTATATTGAGGGGAAGCTCTGAATTCCACCCCTAATCATTCAGTTTAAACGTTATGTTATCACCTGTGGTAAATGAGGTTACCTCATAACTCCAAACTGAAAAAAGTCATCAAATGAATTCCAGGATGACGAGTGCCTCAGTCCTCCCTTTCCTCTTCTCTCCATTAGGTAAAGCGTGAGGGCACATGCACAGTAAATGCAGAACATCTGCTTCACTTCTTAATGAGCCCATATTTGGGGGACTTTGGGAAACCTAACTGACTATGACCTCATGGTCTTAAGTCTCTAATTCCAGAGAGATGCAAACCAGATGAGGAAATGTGAGAGGAGGAGTATCTGCCAGAGTCCCTGGACTTGTAGGCTGGGCTAGTTCTTTTCCTCAGAAGGTGTTGAAAGCTTCCTCGAGTCTTAATTGGCTCAGGAGATGAAAGACTGAGGTCATTGGTGTCAGTTTCCTGGTCAAAAAGCCACAAGCAGCTTGTATTTCTCAAAAACTTGACCAGCCAATGACAGAGGCAACACAGAAGCAGGGCAACTGTGTTCAACTGAATCAATGAGGTGTCTTCACTGAATATTCTCCTAGGATATGCTCCCCCTGCTATGAATCATGGGGTCATAGATTTAGACAGAGACTAGAAGAGAACTTAAAGGGTCCAACCCTCTTATTTTACAAATAGGGAAACCGAGGCTGAGAGAGGTTAAGTGTCTTGCCCAATGTCACACAGCTAAGCGTCTGAAGCAGAATTTGAACTTAGTTCCTCTGACTCCAAGCCCAGAGCGCTATCCAATGAGCCACCCAGCTAGAACTGATGTCAGTATCAAACTTTAGGGCAGCTGGATGGCACAGTGGATAGAGCGCCAGACCTGGATTCAGGAAGACTTAAGTTCAAATCGGGCCTTAGATACTTACTAGTTGTGTGACGAAGGGAAAGTCACATGACCTTTTTGCCTCAGTTTCCTCATCCATGAAATGAGCTGGAGAAGAAAATGGCAAACCACTCCAGAATCATTGCCAAGAAATCCCTACATTGGGTCACCAGAGTTGGACATGACTGAAAGGACTGAACAATAACTGGAACAAATCAAACCTGAATTACCAAGTGATCAGTCTGAGCTAATCCTGAGCTAACAATGCAGGACCAGGCCAAGATTGGACTTTCCCAAACTGTTCCATTTTGAACAGAAGCCATCCCAGCAGAGCACTCAATGGAGTGGAAAAGGTGTGTGACACTTTCCCCCTCTACAACATTCAGGAAGGATGCCTCTTCCTCAGGAAGTCTACCACCCAGCCCCAGTGCTTGGTCTTCCACTGGCTCAAGTGGAAAACATGCCTCCTGGGGCTTTTCTTTCCACCCCAGACCCCATAGGGGAAGGCTCATCTTGTGTCCTGTCAATTGCACCTATACAATCCAACTGCTCTCCCATACAACTGCTATCTCCTCCCTATCTGTTCCCAAGCTGATTGTTCCAGGACCAAGAATTCCTAGTTATGGCTCACCCACTGTAGTTCTTTTTTAATGCTAACATACTTCTCTTAGAAGTGTATGTTTTGCTCATCTGGGTATCTTACCCTATAGGAAAGTAGTGGGGAAGGGAATAAAAGGGAGATGACAGAAGGGAGGGCAGATTGGGGCGGGGGGGAGAGTAGTTAGAAGCAAACACTTTTGAAAAGGGACAGGGTCAAAGGAGAAAATAGAATAAGTAGGGGGTGAGAAAGGATGGAGGGAAATATAGTTAATCTTTCACAATATAACTACTATGGAAACGTTTTGCATAATTACATATGTACAACCTATATTGAATTGCTTGTCTTCCCAGTGGGGGTGGGTGAGTAGGGAAAAAGGAAAAGAATCTGGAACTCAGACTTTTAAAAACAAATGTTAAAAAAATTATTTTTTTACATGCAACTGGGAAATAAGATATACAGGCACTGGGGTATAGAAATCCATCTTGCCCTACTAGAAAGTTGGGGGTGGTTGGGGGAGGATATAAGAGAGCACAGATTGGGGGAAGGGATATTCAGTAGGCTCACTGTCTTGGGGTGGGGGGGAGGGGAAAGACGGGGAGAAAATTTGTAACTCAAAATCTTGTGGAAATGAATGTTGAAAACTAAAAATAAATGAAGAAAAGAAGTCAAAAGAAGAAAAAGAGTTACCTGGAAAAAAGATAAAGAAAAAAACTTTGGGGTTAGGGATTAATGCATTGTTTTGAATTGTTGATGAATTAATTGTCAATAGGAAAGGCTAATAAAAGAACTTTTTTCTAAAAAAAAAAAAAGAAGAAGAAATGTATGTGTTGGAGGGAAAGAGGAAGGAGGGAAGAGTAAGGCAAGAATGTCCTTTAGCTTAATATTCACTTTGTAGCTTTCACAAGCCAGCTTATCCATATTGCCTCTGGGAAGAGGCTCCTTGGTAATACAGTATATATACACTTTGCATTGGCTTTCACAGGTTCCAGCTTCTGAGGTCAGTGGTTATCATGTCATTGGAATGACAAAGCAATTGCCCTGATAACACCTAGTCAGGAACTTAGAGGTTACATTTCTAGATTCTGGTACACAATATAAAGCTTTAGAACCAAATGAACCTGATGTCTCTCCACCGAGAGAAAGCAAATGATAAGAGTTGGAAATATTGGTTAAATCCCAGGGGGCCTCCCATTCACCCATAATACATGTCTGCCATTTGTGAGTAGCGTATAATACATCATTAACCACCATAGTTTCCTTACAAAATGGGGCCTTCATTATCCTTTCCAAATGCCTGCGGGCATATGTGATATACATACTTGGAAAGAGAGGCTGCAAGAGCCTCTTACCATGAAATAGCCTTGTTTTCCTTTTCTCAGGAGACCATGCGTTGATTCCAGTGATTTTTACGAAAGGTTTTTATTAGCCAGCATCACCTCTAAGAGGTGTGACAAGAAGAAATAGAGGTTTGACTCTTGTTTCTGGAAGAGTGTTTCTTCCTGCACATATTTCCGTTGCTCAAACCAAAGCATACCTATGGTTTTTAAGATAAGCCTTAATCTTTTCCGTGCCCACCTAAAATTCTTTTCTGCCTGCTGGGCTTTCATTTTATTTTTCTTTTGACCACTCAGAATGCAAAACAGGAATGTTTTCAAACATCAGCCGTTTTCTTCATGGTATGTGAAGTTGGGTGACGGGCTATACAACCGTATTTCCTCTCAGCAGATTTAATAGCTTAAAGCCAGCCTTCCAGTGTCAGCCATCCATTCTCTCTTCAGTCCAGGCCCTGAAACTCCCATTAAAGTTAATGGAGACAATTATGCCTACAGACCAAAGGGAAAATAAACCCCTTCATCTGTAAATTAGCCTGATTCCAGTAGAAGATTTTCTATGTCAAAGCAAGAAAGAAAAACATGAAAACATGCCAGTCACAAGCTAGTCTACTTAAAAATCTAAAATCAATGTTTGTTGGTTGGGGGTTGTGGGGAGGCTTTCCCTCTCTGAGAACAGAAATGGACAATTGAAAAAGCTCAACAGTTTCTTGGGACACTGGGTCACTAAACTGTCTATCCGTGATTTTCTCTACCATATCTACTTAGTAAGAAAAAAAAAACTCTAGTTGTTTCTTAGTGTCCTCTAAATTTCTGCTTTTGTTATGGTCTTTCCTATTCTCCCTCAATCTTTTTGTTTCCCCCTGCCCATTTTAAAATATATTTTCCATCTATTTTATATGTACTTATGTCTGTCTATGTCGTGTCCCCTGACAGAATTTAAGCTCTTGAGCGCAGTGAGTGTTTTGGTTTTGTCTTTTAAGTCCCATCATGGAAGCACAGTACCTAGCACAAAGCATGCATTTAAAAAAGTTGGCTGATTCATTGGTTGATTATTTTTAACCTTATGAGTCAAATTTTCCTTTCCAATAGGTGCTATGGGAACATTTCTGTCTGCTCTTCCTTTATGCTGTTGCATTGAAATAATTAATTTCTCCATATTCAGGTTTGGGGGAGACTTTGAAAGCCAGTTAGCTATAATTTAAATCGCTTCCTCTTGTGGGAGTCTCAAGCTGGCAGCCCTGTAAGAATGCTGAAGAGTCCAGCAGCGCTGGCCAGTAACGATATTTGTCAATCAAAAGTTTTGTTGGTAGGTGTTTGGAGGAGGTGATTCCTTCCTGGTCTGGAATCTTCATAGCGCAGTGGATAGAGTGCTGAGCATGGAGTCACAAAGACCTGCTTCCAAATCTGACCTCAGACACTGATTAGCTGTGTGACTCTGGCCAAGTCATTTAACACTGCTGGTCTCACTTTCCCCATCCATAAAACGAATTGGACAAAAAAACGGCAAACCACTCCAGTGTCTGCCAAGCAAACCCCCAAATGGAGTTACAAAGAATTGGATATGATGGAAGCCACTGAATGGTCCCCCAATGACAGCTTGGAGGACCAGAAAAGGCCTCTTGTAAGAGAAGGTGGACTTTGAGCTGGGAAAGGAAGCTGGGAAAACTAAGAGGCAGAGGTAAAGAGACAGGACGTTTCAAGCACGAAGGACCTATGGCCAGGAATGTCAGATTTCAGGTATTGCAGGTAGGCCGGTTATAGCTGGAATGCAGAAAGTGTAGAGAAGAATGAAGTACAAGTGAACTGGAAAGATAGAAAGGGACCAGGCTGTGTTTGATGTACTTTAAATGCCAAACAGAGGAGTTTATACTTAACCCTGGAGATAACAGTGAACTTTAGCATAGCCAGATCTATGCTCTGGAAAAATCACTTGGGCAAAAGAGTGCACCAAGAATTGGAGTAGGGAGAAACTTGAGGCAGAAAATTAGAGAGTTTTAGTGAAAAGATAACAAATTCTGTTTTGGACATGTTGAGTTTTAGATGCCTATGGGACATTCAGTTAGAGATGTCCAAGGGACAATTGTCAATGTGTTATATTTCCCTTATAATCTCAGATTCTATGATATTCCAAGTATGTATAGATTACATACACACACACACACACACACACACACATACACACACACACACACACACACACACACACACACACCCCTGTTTGTATCTAATGGTAGCCATCTCTAGGATGGTGGGGGTGAGAAAGGGAAGAAAAAAAAAGGAGGGAAAGAAAAAAATTTACACAATAACTATTGTATATTTAAAAGGAACAGCAAGTTATACACAATAGTTTTGCAGTTTCATGTGTAATCATCTTTTTAATTATACTATGTTATGGAAATATTTGTTTTATTCCATAAATTAGAAAAAAAAAAAAAAGGAAAGAAAAACAGGGAAGGGAAAAAAAGGTTTCATGATCCAAAGATGACTATTCATGACAATTAGCATGGCATAAAAAAAAAAATCTGCCTGAAAAAAGAGCAGGGATAAGGAATAAGGGACCAGGACTGTGATTTTATTGATATAGAGACATCTCAGAGGAAGAAACTTCCTCTCTCTAGGCAGATCCTTACGTTTTCTACAACTCAGAGAGCTGCATAGAACCCTAAGAGGTTAAGTGACTTACCTAGAGCCACACAGCCTATATGTGTTCAAGACAGGACCTGAACTCAGATCTGGATTTCCCTGAGACAACTAGGTGACTCAGTGGATAAAAGGCCCGACCTGGACTCTGGAAGATCTAAGTTTAAATATGGCCTTAGACACTTACTAGCAGTGTGACCCTGGGCAAGTCATTTTACATGTTTACCTTAGTTTCTCCAGCTGTAAAATGGTGATAATAGCACCTACTTAGCACAATTCCTGATGTATAGCAAGCTCTTAATAAATACTTGTTTCCTTCCTCAGACCTGCTCTTTATCTGCTACTCTGCAGGGGCCTCTAATAAAACAAAATTAACTTCAAGTCTATGTTGGATCAAAACCTTAAAAGTCATCTTCCTTAGGTACCCCGAGGTGCCAGAAAGATGATAGATCAGTACCAGAGATGATCCTTCTGGTGTTTTCTAGTGACAATCCTATGATTCTATTGTAACAGTCTGCCTCTCTCTGGCCCCACCCTTCCTCTTCCTTACCCAAGGGTGGTTCAAGTAGCCCTAATCCTGTGGCTGTATAAGGCAGAAGGCAGAGGTTGGGGATAGGGACAAGGAGAGAATGAATGCTTAGAATGGAGAAGCATCCAGTTGAAATGATCAAAGAAATGGGGTAGTATATGAGAATGAGTAAGGAGAGACAAAATGCTGGGTACAGAACCAGCCTTTGGCCACTTTTCTGTGATAAGATTTAATTGTGAGTCAGCTCTCCTCTTTGGGCATGAGCCATGGGCTCAAGCAAACAACACAGGCAGACTCGGTGATTTGTAGTCCGGACAACAGAATCGTGCCTAATAGAGTGCCTAATATAGATTGCTGGCAGAGCTAGACCTCAGCCACCTGGAGAGACAGAAGCCAAGTGAAGAGCCTTGCGGCCCTAAATCACCTGCACTGCCTGGACCCAACCTTTCCAAGGGTTTTGCCAAAAATGGAAAAGCCCTGGGGGTGGTCACCTGTTAACTCCTCTTGGGAGAGGCTGGGAGGAAGAACTGAGACACCTGGGCTTTGGGCTTCCTGATGACCCAAGCAGGTGGTGGATGCTGGGACTAGGAAGTATTCTCAGTCTGGGAGGAGATGCCCATAGTGGTTACTTTGATGCATTTGCTTTTGATTCATTTCAAATATAATGATTAAAGAGTTATATAAAAAATGTTTTGTAAATGGCCACAATCGCAGGGATGGGATGAAAGTTGGAACGGGTGGGGACATCACAGGTCAAGAGTCAGAGTGTATAAATCCACACCCAAAACTACAAGGAGCAGGGACACTATCCATGAGGAGCAGAGACAAAGGAGTGATATACAGAAGTTGGCATGAATCTTGGAAGAGGCTCTGAGAGCCTGTGGTTGGTACCCCCAGAGCACCCTCTGGGGTTGGGTAGTATATGACAACTATAGGGAACACTTGCTTAACCAGTACCTGTACAGATTGGTCTTTGCCTTTGAATGGGATCAGGTTCTGGTCAATATCGCCCCCTGGTGTCATACTATGATAAAAAATTCTACTCTAAAGTTCATAATGAGTTCCAGACAAAAGGGCCCCTTCCCCTATAACCACAGCTAGGTGAATTACAGCTTTAAATATTTTTCAGGTACCAAATTGACTATTTTTATTATTCAAGAATGATTTTTAACAGATACAGAAAAATCTGGGGAACTCAGGAGTTAACAGAACTATACCAGAAGAATTAAAGTCTGTTGAGAATTAGTAGGTTATTTCTAAAACCTCAGGTCTTGCTTTATTGCATCTGTCTGTAACAGATTATAAATTAGAGTCGTTATGTTTCATTATTAATTGTACTGTGTTCCCAAGCTGTTAAATCTTACGGTCTGATGAACACACTTGACCCAAATATGGATGTATGTTGCAGAGTAAGATTTGGAGGTGGGGGGTATCTGAGAACTCCTTTTTAATTGGGAAGAGAATAAGAAAGACAAGCAGAAGGAAAAACAGTGAAACATATACTTTTTGTCTTCAATGAAGAACTTTCATTGTTAGAAATACTGAACATGAGTCTTTGCTGCTTTTTTCTTTATAGTAACTTGACTTCTTTAGTTATTATATGAAGCCTTTCCTGAGTCTCAATGCTTCCCCAAAAACACTTCCCAAAAAGCTAGCAAGTATATATTTTTAAATTAAGTTATACATGTCTTCATTTTTGTATTATAAGCCTTTATTATATTTCCCTCCCACTGTCCCTGCCAAGTAAACCACAGATAAATACATAAATAAATAAACAGAACCCTCAAAATACATATGCATAGTCCAACAAAACAAATTCCCAAATTGACTACATATGAAAATGTATGCTTCATTTCTGCATTTTCAGTCCATCGCTTCTCAGGCAGGAGTTGGATAGAGTGTTTCATTTTCAGTTCACTGCACTCATAGATTATCATTGCATCAATCACAATTCTGGAATCTTTCAAAATTGTTTATCTCTACGGTGTTGTTGTCATTATATAAATTGTTCTAGTTTTGCTCACTTCTCTATCAGTACATGAAGGTCTTTCTAGTTTCTTCTGAAACTCTCTGTTTTATCATTTCTTATAATATTCCATTATATTTACAGATTATGATTTGTTTATCCCCCAAATAGATGATCGACACCTTAGTTTCCATTTTTTTGGTTACTACAAAAAGATCTACAATAAACATATTTGTATATATGACTTTGATCTCACTCTTTGATCTCTTTGAGGTAGGGGACTAGCAGTGGTAGTATTGGTTCAAAAGATATGTACAGTTTTGTGCCTTTCAGGAATAGTTCCAAACGGGTGAACTAATTCATAGATGTACCAACAGCACACCAGTGTGCCTGTTAACCCACAGCCTCTCCAATATTTGTCATTTTCCTCTTTTGCCATCTTTGTTAAGCTGATAGGTGTTAGATGGAACCCCAGAAGTGCTTATATTTGCATGTATCTAATTATTAGTGATTCAAAGCATCTCCTATGGTTCTTAATAGTTCCCATGTTTTCCTTTTATTGTAATATACATATATGTATACATATGTGTGCGTTGTCTCCCCCGAAAGAATATAAGCTCCTTTAGGGTGGAGACAATTTCTTTTTGAGTTTGTATCTCCATTGTCTAGCACAGAGTCTGGCATATAGAGATAGGACTGGGTCTGTCATTTCATTAGTATAGGAAACTTCCAGTGAAGAAACTCCCTCCACCTATGTATTTCAGTACCATCTCTACAATGTATAATCTTAGAGAGTTGCCTAAGACTGAAAAGTTGAGTATGTCTATGACATGTCAAAAGTGAGTTTCTGACTCTGAGGATCTAACTATGCCAAAGTGCCATTTGACACATATTAGGTGCTTATTAAGTTTTCATTGAATGATTGATTAATTGATGTAATGGATATGCTGTTAAAAAACTAGCATAGTGAACAATGTTTTAGAAAATCCTGAACACACTTACTTTTGAAATGTTCCTTGAACTCTTGAAATGTTCCAACTTTGCTTTGTAACATCCACCCATAATGAGTATTTTCATTTCTTCATTCAACAAATATTTACTGAGCATTTACATGTAAAGGACTATGCTAGGTACTATGGAAGATATTTATAAGATTGGGTCCCTTCTCTTAAGAAGTTTATAATCTAAGTCAGCGGTTCTCAACCTATGGGTCATGACCCCTTCAGGGGTTAAACAACCTTTACACAGGGGTCGCCTAAGACCATGGGAAAACACATATTTCCGATGGTGTTAGGAATCAAGACACCGCTCTTCTATCTCCAGGCGGGTCCGCCCACATGCACATATGCCCACATACGAGTATTAAAGGGTTGCAGCATTAGGAAGGTTGAGAACCACTGATCTAAGTCATGCCCACTCTATGAATTAGGAAGCAAATTCTAGAATACTTATTTTGCAAGGTGATAAATAAATTCACATCATCTATAACATCTCTAGGAAGATCTTAACTAATCTATAATTAATAGTCATAGCTAACATTGATGTGTCATGTTAAAGCTTATGCAGAGCTTTATGTATGTGTATGTATATGTTTGTATATACATATATGTACTCATTTAATTCTTACAACTATCCTGTGAGGTGAATGCTATAATTATCACAATTTTACAGATGGAGAAACTGGGGCTGAGAAAGTTTGTGACTTGCCTATATCACATACCTAGTAAGTATCTGAGGCAGGATTGAAATCCACATCTTCCTGACTCCATATTCATCTCTATCCTCTATGCTACACTGCCTTCAGTTCAGATTTTGGACTAATGGGATCAATTTCTGAAGTGAAACAGAAATATTGGGTAGTGTGGGGACAAGAGGGTTGAGCAAAAGTGAATTTGGTCCTGGATACCAGACTCCTACAGGGACTTAATGACCCCATAAGAAAACTAAAAATCTAAAGAGGATAGGAATAGAATGAAAGCTTAGACCGTTCACTCTTTTCTAGGTTAATTTTTGGGAAAAATACAAGAAAAAGGCTGATGAGAATGAGATGACCAGATCATTTTCATCAAAATGTGCCAAGAATATACCAGGGATACAATAAACTAACACATTTGTCCTACATATGAAAGGGTTTACATAGGAGGTAAAAGCATGAGGTATGCCATTCTGGAAACCCACACAAACCTGGCCACTTCTAAGTTTCCAACTACATTCTCTAACTTCTCATTTGACCAAATATATAATTTCCTTTTTCAAATCTTAAAATGAGGAATAATATCAGTTTATAAAAGAGTATTTGAGGCTTTTCAGATCTTAAAGAGTTCCTGCAGGATAACATTTTAATGAATTAAGTGTAAATGAATAAGAAATATGTGGAATGTATATTTTTATCACAGGATAGAGTTTAATACACTGGGGGAAACAAGTCATTGACTAAATGCGCATTGGGATTCAGGGTATCTAAAATGCTTGAAAAAGAGTTTGGCACCATTAACAAATCCATTTACACCTCTTTTTTCCTTTCTCCCATTCCCTGAAAGGTGTTGAGAACATTCACTGCATCCCAAGTACATGATAACAAGAGCCAGTGGCCAGTATGATTGGTCTTTATAACAGCTTTCCTGAGAGAATTAGGATTTCCCCATAGATGTTGCAATCAGTAAATCTGAGCAGCAGAGATGACCTTCATTTGTTCTCAGTTTCCTTCCTTACTGTGAAAAGTCTGTTTCTAGTGTTTTGGTTAATTGTGATTTCAGTGACTACAAGGAACTCCAAGTAGAAAGTAGAAATTCCTTCCTCTAAATTATATTGGCAATTAATTGATAATTTATAGTCTTAGAGAATTGACTGGAGTTTCTAACAGGAATGAAATGTTGTATTTTGTCAAAAGTTTTGTTTTTCTACAATTTTGAAATAATCATACAATTTTTTTTGTATTATTCTTAGTATGATTATTATTAATATGGTTGGTTATTAATGTGGTCAGTTATGTTTGTAAGTTTCCTAATATTGAACCAGTCCTGCATTCCTCATAAAAACCTAGCCTGGTTATAGTGTTATTAATGTTTGCAATATAATGTTCTGATTTCCTTGTTACTGTTTTATTTAAAAGTTTTGCCTCAATATCATTAGGGAAATTGATCTATAGTTTTCTTTCTTTATTTTGGCTCTCCCTTATTTACGTATCAAAATAATATTTATGTCATAAAAGGAGTTTAGTACAAATCACTATTTATCTATCTTTTCAAACACTTTATGTAGTATTGAAATTATTCTTTAAATTCATGGCAGAATTTGCATGTAAATACATCTGGCCCTGAGGTTTGGGGGGAGATTGTTCATTTTTTTTTCTTTTTAATAGTATTTTATTTTTCCCAATTACCCATCAAGACAATTTTTAGCAATCATTTTTACAAGATTTTGAGTTCCAAATGTTTCTCTCTCCCTCCTTCACCTCTCCTCTTCTGAAAATGATAGGCAATTTGGTATATGGTGTTATGTGTGTGTGTATATGTGTATATATATATTTATGGTATATATGTGTCTTCCTGTAAAACATACTTCCATATTAGTCATAGTTGTGAAAGAAGAAACAGATCAAAAGGGAAAAAACACAAAAAAGAATAAAACAAGCGAAAAAAAGTATGATTCAATCTGCATTCAGAGTCCATTACTTCTTTTTTTTTTTTTAATTTATTTTTTATTTACTCATTTACTTTTAATTTACAAGATTCAGTTCCACAATCACTTGGGTTTCAGATTTTCTCCCCTCTCTTCTCCCCCCCCCATGGTGGCGTGCAATCATGTATAGGATCTGCAAATACTTTCACATTGTACAACAGTTTGGTCATATAGAAGGGCTGCAACCAGTGAGTGATCACTGGGAAAAGAAAAACAAAAACAACAACAAAAAAAAAACAAAAAAAAACCAAAACCAGACATGAAAGAGAATGACAGCTAGTTTTGCT
>CM053585.1:428065127-428087473 GCA_028646515.1 Pseudochirops corinnae
GGGGTCCTGGGTCTTGGATCATTGTATTGCTGAGAAGAGCTGAGTCATTCAGAATTGATCATCACACAACGTTGCTGATACTGTGTACGATATTTTCCTCATTCTGTTCATTTCACTTTGCATCAGTTCATATATGACTTTCCAGGTTTTTCTGAAATCTTCCTGTTCATCATTTCTTGTTGCACAATAGTATTACATTCATGTACCACAGCTTGTTCAGTCATTCTCCAATTGATGCGCATCCCCTCAATCTCCAATAGGGATGTTATTAATAGTTTCATACATGTAAGTGCTTTTCACTTTTTTATGATCTCTTTTGGATACAGACTTAGTAGTAGTATTGCTGGATAAAAGGTATACACAGTTTGGTTGCCCTTTGGGAATATTTACAAATTACTCTCCAGAATGGCTGGATCAGTTCACAACTCCACCAACAGTGCATTAATGTCCCAATTTTCCCATGTCCTCTCCAACATTTATTATTTTACTTTTTGTCATATTAGTCCTTCTGATAGGTATGAGGTGGTATCTCAGAGTTGCTTTAATTTGCATTTCTCTAATCAAAAGTGATTTAGAACACTTCATATGCCTATAGATAGCTTTGATGTCTTCATCATTAAACTGCCTGTTTATACTCTTTGACCATTTATCAATTGGGGAATAACTTGTATTCTTATAAATTTGACTATATATTTGAAAAGTGATGCCTTTATCAGAGACATTTGTTGTAAATATTGCTTCCCAGTTTTCTGCTTTCCTTCTAATCTTGGCTGCATTGGTTTTGTTTGCACAAAAGCTTTTTAATTTAATATAATCAAAATTATCTGTTTTACATTTCATAATGCTCTATATCTCTTGTTTGTTCATGAACCTGTAACTCACTTAACTTCTCCTTTAAGAATTTAGATATTATCACTTGGTACATATATGTTTAGTATTGATATTACTTCATTGTCTATGGTACCTTTTAGCAAGATGTAGTTTCCTTCCTTACCTCTTTTAGTTAGGTCTATTTTTGCTTTTGCTTTGTCTGAGATCAGGATTGCTACTCCCATTGGGTTTTTTTTTTTTAACTTCAGCTGAAGCATAACAGACTTTGCTCCAGCCCCTTACCTTTATTCTGTGTGTGTCTGTCTGCTTCAAGTGTATTTCTTGTAAAGAATATATTGTAGGATTCTGGTTTTTGACCCACTCTGCTATTCACTTCTTTTTTATGGGAGAGTTTATCCCATTCACATTCACAGTTATGATTTCTAGCTGCATATTCCCTTCATCCTATTTTTTCTCCTGTTTTTCCTCTCTCTCCTCTCACTCTTTACCTCCTCAATAGTCTTTTTCCTCTGTTTACCATCTTCCCTGGTCTTCTCTCTCTTCTTTCAGCCTCCATCCCTCCCCCACTGCCTGCTACCTTTACTTAATTTCCTCCCCTCCTGCCTTCCTGTTAGATAAAAATTGATTTCTATATTCAGCTGATTGTGTCTATTATTCCCTCTTTGAGCCAATACTGATGAGAGTAAGGATCAAGTGATGTTCATTACCCACCCTCCCATTTTTCCCTCCACTGTAATAGGTGTTTTGTGCCTCTTCATGTGAAATAATTTACCCCATCTTACCTCTTGCTTCCATCTGTTCCCAGTGTACTCCTCTTTCTCATCCCTTAATTATTTTTTGTCATTCCCTCAAATTCACCTTATACACATACCCTTTGTCTATGTGTATTCCTTCTAGCTGTATTATTAGTAATACAATTATTTAAAATTACAAGTATCATCTTCCAATATAGAGATGTAAACAGTTCAGCTCCATTGAATCTCTAATGTTTTCTTTTCCCTTCTTTCCCTTTTTAGGCTTCTCTTGGGTCTTAGGTCTTAATATTGGAGATCAAATTTTTTATTTAGCTCTAGTCTTCTCCTTATGAAAGCTTGAAATTCTTCTATTTCATTGAATGATCTTTTTTTCCCTTGGTGTATGTATTATGCTTAAATTTGCTGGGTAGGTAATCACCTTTGCCTTTGGGAATATCAGGTTCCATGATCTCCAGTCCTTTAATGGTATAGCTGCTAAATCCTTGGTAAGCCTAATTGTGGCTCCCTGATATTTGAATTGTTTCTTTCTGGCCACTTGCAGTGTTTTTTCCTTCATCTGATGGTTCTATAATTTGACTATAATGTTCCTCAGAGTTTTTATTTCAGGATATCTTTCCTGAGGTGATTGGTGGATTCTTTCACTGCCTATTTTGCCCTCCGGTTCCAGGATATCAGGGCAATTTTCCTCTATAATTTCTTTGAAGGTGCTGTCCCAGTCTTCCTTTTGACTATGAATTTTAGGTAGTCCCACAATTCTGATATTGTCTCTCCTGGATACATTTTCCAGGTCATTTTCTCCATGAGTTATTTTACATTTTCTTCTATTTTTTCATTCTTTTGATTTTGTTTGATTGATTCTTGATGTCTCAGAGTCATTAGTTTCCCTTTGCCCAATTCTAACTTTTAAGGGGTTGTTTTCATCAGTTAGCTTTTGTACTTCCTTTTTCCTTTGCTCAATTATACTTTTTAGGGAATTGTTTTCTTCAGTGGACTTTTGTATCTCTTTTTCCATTTGGCCAATTCTACTTTTTAAGCAGTTGCTTTCTTTTTCCAAGTTGCTGACTTTTTTTTTCATATTTCTCTTGCATCATTCTCATTTCTTTTCCCAATTTTTCTTCTACCTCTCTTCTATGATTTTTTAGCTCCTTTTTATGATCTTCCATTAATTCTTTCTGAACTTGATACCACTTCTCACTTTGCCTGTAGGTGTTCTGCCACTGTTCTCCTGAGTTTATCTTGATCTTCCCTATCAACTAATAACTTTCTATGGTCACATTCCTTTTTTGCTATTTTTTTGCTCATCATTTTTTGGCCTTTTTCCTTTCTTTTAAATTTGAGCTCTTATCCCATGGTAGAAGGGGTACTGTCTCAGGCTTCTTATGCCTGGGGTTGCAGGCCCTGGCTATTTACATGGTGCTACAAAGATGTTGTCCTGAGGCCCACGGGGGATCCTCATGTCTTGTGAAGTGGGAGGTGGCGGGAACTGCTGAAGGTCATAGGGGTCTAGCAGCTTACCTGGTGCTGAGCTGCGGTCCTAGTGGTGGTGTCTGGTGTGTACTGAAGCCCAGTGAGACTGTGTTTCCCTGGAGCTACACTGAAATACTTGGTGGTCTGGATGCCAGAGGCTGCTTGTCTACCCGGGGCTGTGCTGAAGCATGTGTTGGTCTGGCCCCTGGAGAATGCCTGTTTGCCCAGGGACACACTGATGAAAGTGCTGGTTCTCTAAGGTGGAGTCCTCCAGTTCCTCTGCTAAGGCATGTGGGGGTGGCAGGTGGGGAGGAGGGAGATGTCCTGGTGTTTGTGTTTGCCTGATCCACCACACCAAGGCTCAGGATCTCTCCCTGGTTTGCTGAAGTGGGGCATTCTGCTGGCTTGTTGGGATGCTTCCTGTCCTGGAGTGCATTCCCCAAGTGAGACAGACCTTTCTTGCCAATCTTTCAAGTTTCTTGGGCTAAAAGATTGTTTCACTCTGTCTTTTTGCTGGTTCTGCTGTTCGAGAATTTGTTTGGGGGCACTATTTTATGGTTATTTGGAAGTGAATATTGGAGAGTTATAGAGATTTACTTCTTAATCTGCCATCTTGGTTCCTGGAAGTCTCCATCCATTCTTTTTTCTAAAATAGAGTTATTTTAGTGTTTCTTTCCTTTTCTATTAATCTGGGCAGTTCATATTTTTATAAACATTGACTCATTTATTTAGATAGTTATATTGGTCATATAGCTGGGTGAAATATTTCCTAAAAATTCATTTTATTTATTCTTCATTGGTTGCAAATGAATCTTTTTAAATGTTTTTACAGGTAATTTGGTTTTCTTCTTTCTTTAACCATGTTAGCTAATGGTTTGTCTATTTTATTATTTTTAAAAATAGCTCCTACTTTTATATTATAATTGAATGGTTTCTTTGCTTTTAGTTTTGTTAATCTCTCCTTTGTTTTTTAGCATTAGTACTTGGCATTTAATTGTGGGTTTAATTTGTTGGTTTTCTAAGTCTTTCAGTTGCATGCCCAATGTGTTGATCTATTCTTTTTCTCTTTTACTGATATAGATACTTAGAGATATGTTTCCCCCAAGCGCTGCTTTTAATATGTTTTCTCACTGTTGTCCTTATCTTTAATGAAATTGTTGTTTCTATGATTTGTTCTTTTACTCACTCATTCTTTAGGATTAAGTTATTTAGTGTCCAATTAATTTTAGTCTTTGCTTCAATGGTCCTGTACTGAATATAATTTTGACTACATTATGGTCAAGAAAGATAACATTTAATATTTTAAAAATATTTCTGCTTCCCTGCATTTGTTTGAGGTTTTTATGCCCTAATATATAGTCATTTTTTTTTTTGCAATGGTGCCATATACAGCTGAGAAATGGGTATATTCCATTCTATTCCCATTCAGTATTCTCCAGAGTTCAATGAAACCTTTCAATCAAGCATTTTCCATAACAAAGATAAGCTAGAAGTCTTAATATAGTAAACCCAAAAGAGCAAGGAAGAGAGAGGATGCTGCCTAAAGAGAGTCAAACTGCTCCAGACTGGAAATAGAGCAGGTCAAAGCTTCTATGCCAATAAGCAATTGAATCCTTCAATCAGCCTGTGAGTAGCCATTATACTTCCATCAACCTCTTAAAAATGGTTATGTCAGAAGGAGGAAAAGGTTAGGAGGAAAGATCATGAGTTCGGTTTTCAACACATTGAATGTAAGGTATCAGTGAGACACCCAGGTAGAGATGTCTTGAAGACAGACCAAGATGTAATTCTAGAGCTCAGAAGAGAAATCAGGGCTAGATGTAATAAATGTGGGAGTCATCTGCATAGAAGGGACAATTGAAGCACCCTTAGGCAGAGTATAAGACAATCTTCCTAACTGTGGAAGCTCCAACACTCCAGGCTTTCAGAAATAAACTGAAGTACTAAACAGAGAGAGTCTTGCATTGGCAGAGAGGACCAGATGATCTAATAGGTCTTTTCTATCTCAAATTCATGTGATTTTACAAATAGCAGAGCAGTGTATCAAAATACAAAGACTCCATTCCTTTCATAGATTCTACTAGGGTACAATTGATACTAGATTAGAAATATTTCAGCTAACAAATTCCACTTGTCAGAGTAAGTGAGCAAAGGGCATCTGAGGATGAATTTGTTTTCCTTGACTTCCTTCTGAGGATTTTTCACTTGCTTGAAAATTCAGCTTTCAGTAATTAGTGACTGATCACACAGCTGCCACATTGAGTTAGCTGGGTGTGGCTACAATTCAGAATGGAGACAGTTTCTATTTTATATTGAGGTCATCCAAAGTGAGTCTTCTGGATTGTTCCATAACTTTTCAGCTTTATAGTCAGAAGGGACCTCAGAGGTCATTAAATTCAACTTCCTTATTTAACAAGCAGAGACACTGAGACCCAGAGAAGTAAGTGACTTGCCAAAGGTCATTCGGCTAATTTAGTGGCAGAGCTTAAACTAGAATCCCATTCTCTGGTCTTCTAATCCAGTGTTCTTATCACTATACTGCAGGGATAAAACATTAAGTCAGAAGTAAAGGTTAGCATAAGCAACAAAGAAAGTAATAATTTTAGTGAAAGTTCTTGTTCTGTAGATGGACAACAAGGTTGTCAGTTCAATTCACATCAATGGATATATATTATATATTGATGGAGTAGTTTCTGTGTGTTTGGAGCAGTAAAAGAAGAAATATACTAATGACAAGACAATGAGAGATATTATAGCAACCATGAGCACTAGAGGAGGGGCAACTAGGTGGTACAGTGGATGGAGCACTTGCTCTAGAGTCAGGATGACCTGAGTTCAAATCTAGCCTCTGACACTTTGTGACCCTGGGCAAGTCATCTAATCCCAATTGCCTCCAAAAAGAAAAAAAAAACCACTAGAGGAATAGATGTTCCAAGACTAAAATAAATTAGTCAAATGTAAAGGAAGCCAGGTTGGTGACCAAGTAAAGGTGCTCATAAATACTGAAAACAAGGCATCCATAGCAAAGAACTAGAAAAAAAATAAATGTCCATCAGTTAGGGGATGGCTAAACAAATTGTGGTGCATGAATGTATTGGAATATTATTATACTCTAAGAAACAACGACTTTAAAGAATACAGTGCATCATAAAGAGACATATGAATTGATGATGTAAGATTAAATAAGCAGAAACAGGAAAAAATATATACAATGACCTGTTGTTGTTCTGTCATGACTATCTGATTCTTTGTGACCTCAAGGACCATACTGTCTGTGGGGATTTCTTGGAAATGATACTAGAATGGTTTGCTATTTGTTTTTTCAATGGATCAAGGCAAGCAGAGGTTAAGTGGCTTGCCCAGGATCACAGAGCTAGTAAGTAACTGATGCCAAATTTGAACTCAGGTCTTTCTGACTCCAGGCCCAGTACTCTGTCTACTGAGCCATCTAGCTGCCTATAAAATAACTACAATAATGTAAATAGAAACAACACATACATACACACACACACACACACACACACACACACACACACACTGCCCAGTGTATAATTACAATAATCAAGCTTGGTCTCCAAGAGAAATAAGAAGGCTTCCATCCTTGACCCTTTTTCAGAGGTGAGTGACTACGGACATGGAATACTGTATATATATTGATATCTCTTGCTTAGTTTTTCAGAACTATTTTTTTCTCTTGCCTTTTAAGATTCTTGCTGATAAAGGATGGATAGAAGATTAATCTGGAAATGAAGATGATGTAATAAAAAAATAGGAATGGGGATTTGTGATTTCATTTGTACAGGGAATTCCCAGATGAAGAAGCTCCCTCTCCCAGTACAAGTCAGTACTTTCTCTGCAACTTAGAGTCTTAGAGAGTTGCCCAGGGCACTGAGAGGTGGCTTGCTATGACTTACTCTGAGTCATAAAGTCAATACGTGGCAGAGATGGGACTTGAAATCAGGCTTTCCTGGCTCCAAAGTCAGGTTTCTACCCAACATGTACAATGTACAATGTACAATCTATGATATGCAAGGCAATACAACATACTGTCTCTCTTCAAAACAAAATACATTAATAATAACTGTTTTAAAGTATCTCTAAAAGGAAAGAAAATAATGCCTCAAACACAGTGTCTCTATTCCCTAAAAAATACCTTGCTGAGAACCACATCCTACCCCCTATATGAGAAGTGAAGGAAAGACAGAAAAATATCATAGGTAAGTAGGATAACTTTGAAAGCCAAATGCTTAGGGGTAGCTAGGTGGTACAGTGAATAGAGCACTGGCCCTGGAGTCAGGAGAACCTGGGTTCAAATCCAGCCTCAGACACTTAACATTTACTAGCCATGTGACCTGGGGCAAGTCACTTCACCCCAATTGTTTTGTCTTCCCCAATCAAAAAAAAAAAAGGCAAATGTTTATTATATATTTTTAAAAGGCAATCTCTACATAATAAAGATTTGTAGTGTTGTGCATAATCCCTTCCTCCTGTCCTACAATGTGTATGGAAATGCTCACTTTAGTTGATGGTTGTTAGGTTTAGAAAAAAACAAAGTAAAACAAAAATCCTGCCTCTCAAGCATTAACTGCATTACACTGGGCAATTTACTTATTCTCTCTGAGCCTTAGTTTCTTCATTCATAAACAAGAGTGTTGAACTAAATGGCCTCAAAGGTCCCTTCCAGATCTGAACAAACAATTCTAGGGTCCTAGATCCTAAGAAACTAGTCCGATATTAATATACTTCTATAATAGTGCCTGGCACAACTCTAGACCTGCAGTAGGAACTTAATGAATGAGAGCTGAATGGTTCTGTGACTGAATTAATAATAATGATAATAATACCTTTCCTGCTGAGCACTCAGAGTGATGTTGAAAAGCTAATAAAACACTCGGTGGCCTGATAGATTGCTGTGAACTTACCTGTCCAAATGACTGGGTAAAGGTCTCTAAGATAAAGCATTTCAATGAATCCTTCAGAAAGGGACCTCATTCACTCACGTCTTCTGTCTTGGTTGTCCTCCCTCTGTGCAAAACAGTAATTGAGATGATACCAGAAAATAGACTGGAATATATGATGTGGCTACCACATGAGCAACCAGTGAATGCAAATATTCATTTTCTTTGTGTGGATAGGTCATGTTCCTATCTAAATTGGAAATCGTTTGGCTGCCATTGGTCCCAGCTAGAAAATAAAGTGCCCGTTTTCCTCATAGATCTCTTCATTAATGACCCTAAATAAATAAATAAATATTGTACAGCTACTCCAATGAACCTAAAGTGTTTTAGGCTGTGCTTTTTGCTGGATGAATGCTCAGATTTGAGCTGCCTGGTGCTGAACAAATTGTATCAATGAGTCTGCGGGGCCATCTGTTGTCTGTCACTCAACTGCTCCTCATGGGCCTTCTGAAAGGCCTGTTGTGTAATTTCATTAGGTCTTTCCTGCTTAATCAACCATACCCCATCCCTAAATGATTTGAACAATACCTTTCATAAAGAAATAGCCTTCGAAAAGTGCTTATGTGGCAGCAAAATATGATCTTGTTACGTAATCACTGGTTTGGAGCTAGATGACCTGGGTTCTAGTTTCATCTCTGATACTCTCTCATCTCATGACTTGCGGTAAGTCACCCCCTCTTGATGCCCCAATTTCCTCATTTGCAAAATGATGATAATAGTAATTCTATTACCTACCTTCCAGGGATCTCAAAAGAATTAAGAGAGACAAATGAATCTTGTTTGTAATTGGAAAACTTAGATACTCCTACTTTACTAAAAAATAGAGTTCCTCTTTGAGCTTGCTCTTCCTCTCTACTCCACATCTTAAAACCCCTGTGCATTATCCTCTATTCTTTCTTCCTTTGCTTCAGTCCCCAAGGCCCTTCTCTCTGTCAAGGTTAACCTATCTTCTTCTGGCTTTGATCCTTTCCTCTCTTCTCCCATGCTTGCTTCTATGAATCCCTCTATCTTCTCACATCTTCAATTTCTCCTTATCAGTATATGGGCCCCTTCCCTGCTGTCTACAAATATGCTCTGGACTCCTCTATCCTTTAAAAAAAACCTTCACTTAACCCTGCAGTCCTCTCAAGGTATAATCCTATATCTCGTAGCATATACGGATCCCTAAACCCAGACACACTGCCCCAGGTTTAAGATACTTTTTGAGTCCATAACTATCTAAAAAATACAGCTCATGTAACATAGCTTTCCCCAATATGTTTACTTTTCTAGTCAATCAAAATGCATAATTATTAAGAAAAATAACATTAGGACATTTCCCCCCAAATCCAAGGCATACTGTCTCACAAAGACAAACACCATTAGTGGAATAAATTCAGGTACCTAGAGAATACTGATAAAGTCATATATGTGGGGACTATGTATAGCCAGGATGTTCATGAGGGGCACACTTATAAGACATTTGACTAGAGCATATATGTGAAAGAATACTAACAGAGGGAATGCATGAAGAGGGTAGTCATGTGGAGAGGCATGTCCAGAGGGAGCTTTTGTGGCTGGGACACAAACATGGAGATACTTCCTGCATACAATGCCATAAGACTGCTGATGCCTTCCAGTCACATTATCACACTGGTCTGTTGCTCACTAGATTGGGCCAATTGTGCATATAGTTTTATTTAGTCATCACTAGCCTTTCATGTTCCTTCTTGTCCCCTGGTTCCTGCTGGTCTCTGTCAATCATCACTACACTGAGCATAAAGCTTAATACTTTCCTCTGCTTCCAGCTTCTGGCTTCAGCTAGAATCTTCAATTTGAGGTACTGGCCTCAGAGTGGGTTCTGCTGTTTCTCTTTTAGTCTACAGCCCCGATCCTTAGGTTTTCTTTTAGAAAGGCAGGAATTTCATATATCCAGTCTCTATACTAGAGAAAAACTATTAGTTGTTTTATTTTTCCCCACCATAAGAAGAATCTGTTAGTCCTCAATGGCTCTGCTCAGTTCAGGAGCCAAGCTCTGTGGAACACAAAGCAAACAGCCAGTTAAGTTGTACCCCTAGGCATTCTATATTTTTTAATCTCTCTTTTTTTTAGTTTCTGCCTATCTTATGGTCAGAAAGTTCCTGTTTAATCGTCAAATTATACCTTTTGGTAATACTTCAACAGCCTGCCAAGGACTACCTTGATTTGAGATGCTTCAGTTTTCTCAACCACAAAATTCCTTTTGATTCCCATGCAAATGAATAGTAGGGGGAAAGGCAGGGAGAGGTGAGCTCCTGGGTGGAGCTGTTAGGAGGCATCAACCTTCTTCTCTTCAATCCTAGGTTTCAAATTCCTATATTTCCTATGCATATTTGACCATCAAAAACTCATTCTAAGCTCTGAACCATGTCCTACAGTATCTTCTCTTTTTTCAGAAAAAGTAATCTTTCCAATGGTCTATTTCCTCACCTTCTATTCACTTTGAAACACTTTGCAATTTGGCTTCCAATCCCACCAATTGACTAAAACCACTCTCTCCAACAGTCTCTTAACTAGTAATATAACTAGACTTTTCCCAATCCTCATTCTACTTGACTTCTCTGCAGCTTTTGACACTGTCAACCATGCCCTCCTCCTGGATTCTCTCTCATGACACTTGACTCTTCTGGTTGTCCTTCTACCTGTCTGACCACTCCTCGGTTTCTATTGCTGGATTCCAGCTCCTGGACCATGTTCTCCATGGCTCTCTTCTAGGACTTCTTATCTATCTACACTCACCCTTGATTAGTTCTTCTGCTCCCATGGTTTTAATTATCATCTCAATACAAATGACTCCCAAATCTGTAAATCCAGCACCATACCATACCCCCCAACCTCCACCAGCCCACCAGCCTTGCTTCAAACCTAGCCCTTATATACATCATCCCAGGAAGAAACCCATTATGGAGACTGTAGTGCCAATGCAATATTTACACCACCAACAGTGACTATAAATATTCCCATATATTGCTCAAACACAAAATATAGCAGACTCTCCATAGAGGACAGAACCAAAACATTTGTTCAGATACCAGAAAACCAAATCCCAAAACCAGTAAGCCAATACCATCATAGTAACAAGGAAATTAACAAACCATAACAACACAGAGAGCCATAGCATCCTTTAACCTTTCCATAAACCTATATTAGATCACTATTTACTCATGAGCCTGTCTAACTCCTTGCCTGAGCGTCCTCTCCCGCAGTCTTCTAGTCTAGTTCCCAACTTCCTGTGGCTCTGTTCTACCTTCAGTAAACTCCTACCATGTAACTACATTCAGCCTATTAGGGGGCAGGGTTTATCTTCAAAGCAGGGAAGCTTCCTGTGGGCTCTGCTACACCCTTTAGCAAACTCCTCCCATCACAGGCTCCATGTGATTACATTCAGCCTATTAGGCAAAGTTTACTTTCAAAGCAGGGAAGGTCTTCAAATTCCCCCAGGCCTATTAATGGGCAGGGAAGATTTTCAAATTCCCATTCCCATTACAGAGACACAACTTGGTAGCCACCTCAATGGGTGCTGAAGTCCTTGCCCCCTCATCAGCTATAGCTACTGAAGACTTGAAAAATAAAGTTCTAATGGCTAAAGTCTTTGGCACTATCAAATGGTTGAAAATAAAAATTGGATATAATTATCACTAGAAAAAAACATTTAAAAAGATGAATTGCCATCTCCTTTGCTGCCACAATGTAAGGATGCTGAGGCCTTTTCAAATACCTGAAAACTTCCATATGTGTTGTTTCCTCCATTGGAACATGAGCTTCTCAAGAACAGGGACTGTCTTACTTTCCTATTTGTAACCCCAGAGCTTACCCAGGACTTTGCACATAGTAAATCCTTTTTTATTCATTCCACATTGCTATCCTATTGAAATCTCAGAGTCTATTTAAAATCATTTTCTTCCCCCTAAAATTTCATCCCTTCCAGACTTTCCTGTTTCTAAGGTACCATTCTCCTTTCTGTAACTTTCTGTTCCAACCTCAGAGCCCTCTTTGACTATTGCCCTCTCTGCCCACTCCCATCTCTAATTAGTTGCCAAGTCTTTTTCATTTGACCCCTACATTAACTCTCACATCTACCTGCCTCTATGTACAAAACCACTACCCTAATTCAAGTCTTTATTCTGTCTCACCTGTACTTCTTCAAAAACCTTTATCAACTCCCCATTTCCTATATGATAAAATACCAACTCCTTGGCCTGGCCTTCAATGCTCTCTATAGTCTGTATCCCATCTTCCTTTCCAAACAAACTTATTTTCATATTGCTTTCCTTCACAAACTCTAAATTCCAGCTTATCTGTTTACTGAACTCAGCATTACAATTCCCACTTCCAAGTCTTTTCACAGGCTTCCCCCTCCCCACAGTGCTTGGAATGAATATTGTTTTTACCTTTGTTTTATCAGTCTTAGCTTCCTTCAAGCTCATTCCAAATGCCACCTTTTACACAAAGCCTTTCCTGGTCCCCACCCCAGTCATTCTGCCTTAAATTTCTTTGTATTTACTTATCTATGTATATTTTGTATCAATAAAAATAATTTGGTAAGCCCCTATGTGCCAAGCATTGTGCTAGGTGCTATGGATAAAAATATGAAGAGAGAATAAAATGAAGCCTACTCTAAAATGAAAACTTCATGAGGGCAACTCTTTTTGAGGGATTCTTATTTTATGTTTTTGTATGCAAAGCACTGAGTATAGAACCTTACAGGAAGTTAGTGTTTAATCGATCAGTTGTTGGATTGAATTGATTTAGACACTGAGATGAGTCTGTAATCTCATTGCCATACATATTCCCTTCACCAATGCAAGTCCCAACCCCACTACAATTTTTATAGCTTACAAAGTGTTATATAATTATTAGCAATTAACTAAGGCAAAATGTACATGATGTAAAAACAAATAATAGCAATAAAAATTTTTAAATGAAATGATTCATTACTTTGTCCTTTGCTGCTATACTTCATGGGGCCCTTGGACTTTTCCAGCTGACTTGCAGCTGAAACCTTCAAATATAGTGCCTTCTCCCGATAGAATGTTAGCTCCTTGAGAACAGGACTAGATGGTCTTAGTTTTCTATTTGTATTGCCATAACTTAGCCCAGTGTTTGGCACACAGAAAGACTTAATAAATGCTTTTCATTCATAGCTTGTCATTAATGGTCAAACATTGGACTGACTCTGACTTTGTTGCTATTAATAGCTAATAGCTAGTCTTCATATAGTACTTTAAAGTTTGCAAAGCTTTTTTATATCTCATTTGATATTCACAGCTCTATTAGGTATGTGCTATT
Source organism: Pseudochirops corinnae (assembly GCA_028646515.1). Taxonomy (NCBI): domain Eukaryota; kingdom Metazoa; phylum Chordata; class Mammalia; order Diprotodontia; family Pseudocheiridae; genus Pseudochirops; species Pseudochirops corinnae. The sequence continues at coordinate 428,078,446 of CM053585.1, forward strand.
CTTATCATCCCCATTTTATAAATGAAGAAGCTTGGAACACTAATGTACTGTTGGTGGAGTTGTGAACTAGTCCAACCATTCTAGAGAACAATTTGGAACACCACCAAAAAGCTATAAAACTCTGCATACCCTTTTGACCAAGCAATACCACTACTAGGTCTATATCCCAAAAAAGATCCAAAAAAGGGGAAAGGACCTACTTGTAAAAAAAAAAAAAATATATATATATATATAGCAGCTCTTTTTGTGGTGGCAAAGAGTTGGAAATTGAGAAAATAGCCATCAATTAAAGAATAACTAAACCAGTTGTGCTCTATGGTTGTGATAGAATACTATTGTGGTATAAGAAATGATGAACAGAAGGTTTCAGAAAAAACCTGGGAAGATTTATATAAACTGATGCAGGGTGAAGTGAGAAGAACCAAGAGACCAATGTATATGGTAACAGCAATATTGTAAGGATGATCAACTGTTAGATATTTAGGTACTCTGATCAAGACAATGATCCAAGACAATTCCAAAAGACCCTTGATGAAAAATGCTATCTACCTCCAAAGAGAGAACTGATGAATTCTGAATATAGATTGAAGCATAATCCTTTTTTACTTTATTTTTGTTTCGTTTTGTTTGTGTTTTCTTTTGAAACATCGCTAATATGGAATTATATTTTGCTAATATGGAATTATATATTTAATTATTATATAATTTATATGTATTATATATAATATCATATAATACATAATATATTACATATATATTATATATAATTTAATTAATTGTAAATTAAACATATATATAAATACATATATTTTCACATATATAATTGATATCAAATTGCTTGCTTTCTCAGGGAGGGGGGCAAAGTAGGAAAGAGAATTTGGAATTCAACATTTTTTAAGTGGTTAAAAAAAAATTTCACATGAAACTGGGCTGCAGCTACAGAGAGTGATAACTTGTCTCGGGTTAAATAGCTAAAGTTGTGGAATGACCTCATTTGATCTCTTACCTCTTGGTGCATTTATATTTGAAATTATGTCATGGTCACCTCCTTGTGAGGACACTTTGACCCTGATTCTGGCCTAATGCCTAGAGACTTTGCAACTTACCTTGGTGCTACTTCAGGCTTTGACAATTAAAGAGTTTATAAAATGAACCAGAAGGTAAAAAAGAAATTATTTGTCATATTTTAAAAGTTTTCCCCAATTTGAAATGTATATAGAAAATATAAATAGTACTTATATGTATCCATATCAACATTTTATATACTTTTTCATTTGTACCAAGCACCATGTTAAATTGGATCAAATGCATTTTGACTATTGTATTAAGTCTAGTACAGTATAATGAAAGAAATTTTATGTACAATATTCTTTTCTTTTCTACTCTTTTGTCACATTATAATTTAATATGTAAGGCTACTATTATCGTGTTATTCAGGGGAAATATTAGTCAGGATTATTATATCATTTTATGATTTTAAATTTTCTTCAATTCCTTTTGATTTTTTTCCATTTGTTAATAGTTTCTATCGATTTACAATCACAATTTTTTTAAATTTCCCAGCCCAAGATTTGCTCTTAATGGTAACTAACATTTATATAATGCTTTAAAGTTTCTAAAAAGAACCTTTATTTACATTATTTCATTGCCTCACAATATCCCGGTGAGTCAGGGATTACAGGCATTTTATCCCCTTTTTCCAGCAGAACATTTAGTAACTTGTCCATGGTTAAATAGCGAATAAGTGTCCCAGGCAGAATTGGGAACTGACTACTAGCCCACTACTCTATCCCATACCCCATGTGGTCTCTACTTTTAGTTTTATTGATCATTATTGTATATATTCTAAATATAAACATAATGTAATATCAATGACTTACTTGCATGTTTACATTTTTCAACATAAATTAAACTCAAAACAACTTCAGTTTTAAACCAAGTAGAGGCTGGTGTTGGTAAGACATTCAGATGGAAATAAGTCGGAGGTACTAGGAAAGTAGCATTGTTGTAATGTAAGGATGGATGTCAAGAGACCTGAGTTTACTCACAATACTACAACAAAATCACTGTGTGACCATGGGCAAGGTATTTTGCCTCTGTAGGCCTCCATTTTCATATTTGTAATTCAGGAAAGTGAAGAAAATGATCTGTAACATCCTTCCCAACTCCAAAATTTCAGCTCCAAAATTCTTTGGTCTTGTGTGCAGTGCCAACACAATATTCACAGCACCGATGGAGACTGTGAATATGCCAGCATAGTTCTCAATAGCAAAATAAAATAGACTCTCCATTTAGAAGACAGAAGCAAAACATTTATTCAGACACCAGAAAACCAAATTCCAACACCAGAAATCCATCATAGTAACAAAGAAGTTAATACACCATAACACAACAGAGAGTCACATCATCCTTTAGCCTTACCATAAACAAACACTCACAAGGCTAGCTGTCTCCTTGGGTGTGTCTTCTCCTCCCTCCAGCTCTAACTGCCCTGACTCCCAGCTTCCTGTGGTCTCTGCTCCACCCTTCGGCAAACTCCTCCCACCACAGGCTCCATGTGATTACATTCTGCCTATTAGGAGGCAGAGAAGATCTTCAAATTCCCTTAGTTCTATTAAGGGGCAAGGAAGATCTTCAAATTACCATTATACTGTGGCCTATGGATCGTGAGTTTAGAACTTAGGAGAGAGGTTGGTGCTTTGGGGAGCTTCATGGAGAAGCTACATGGAGATAAGAGTTTATAACATAGGAGAAGGGACAAGCAAGCTAAACGGTATGGAGAAAAGGTCACACTTAAGCAAGGGGTTTCCTACCTTATTAAAGTGAAGCCTGATCCTAGGGCAAGCCACAGATGGACATCACACAAAAGTGTAATGATTTATTAAACGATAATATGATAAAAAAAAAAAAAACCCAGAAAAACATGTGCTTGTCTTGGTTTTCTCATGTGTAAAATGAGGCAGTTGGATTAGATGACCTGTGTGGTTCCCACAATCTCTAAATTCTATGCTCTATAAACATCACCCTGGAATGTAGGAAAACATCAAAACAAAATTGAGTGATAGCAAAAGTTTATACAGGATGATAAAATTTCAAAACTTTTTTTTCAAAATGACTATAATATTTCTCAGTTCCATTTTTTACTCTCCTAAAATAGATCTAAGCAAAAGTTATATCTAGCAGCATTTGAACTTCAGGAGGAAATACAACTGAGAATAGTAAAGAAAGCCTTGGCTGTGACTGACTTGAGAAATAGACCTCAGGAAATATGTTTTTTTAAAACGGCTTTTTTTAGCCAATATTTCTACAGTCCTGAATGATCCCTACTTTGAAAATAGTTTTAGAAGAGCCAGAGCTCTCAGCCTTCTCTAAGGTTTAATTTCCAAGCCTTAAGATAAGAGGATAGTGACCAGATCTTTAGCCCAGTGTTTATGGTAGATACTTTTAATAAAGATCTGCCGGATTTGTTGAACTATTTAATCTTTGTAGGGGAGGTAGCATGCAGTTATAGATAGAGGACTTCAATCTTGGAGTCAAGAAATCTTCATTCAAGCCTTGCTTCTGACATATAACGGTTGTATCACCATGGAAAAGTCATCTGACTTCAAAGCACCCTTATAGCCAACTCTAAGTTAGGCTGAGCTAAGGTGATAGAACACATAGTTTACCACAATAATGAAATCACGAATCCTGAGCAAATTATTTTAATTTCATTTTTGCAACCTCCCCAGGACCTACCGCAATACTTTCTGTTTAACAGATGCCTCCTATTGTCAGAAACCTTTCCTGGTTCCCTCATCTACTTGTGTCTTCTCCTCTAAGGCTTATTTTTATTTGATCTCCCCTCCTGCACTCTGAAATACAACTGAACTGGCCTTCTTTTTTTTCCTCATACACAAAACTTCATCTCGTGTCTCTATGCCTTTGCACCAACGACCCCACATGCCTGAAATTTGCTCTGCCTTTATCTCTGCCTCATGGTCCCTCTCTTCTTCAAGCACTGTCTTCTGTATGAAATCCTTCCTGATCCCCCCAATACTAGTACCCTCCCTTCCAAGCTAACATTATATTTATATACTTATATATGTACATATTTAAGTATAAATACTTATATACACACACATATATACTCCAATATATAATGGCATATATTGACTACATGTAATATAATCAATATTTATATAATTTTAATTTATAATGTAGTAAATATGTAAATATAGAAATATATAATCTTATATATTAGAATGGAAGTTCATTGTAAAGATTCATTTTACTCTTTTCCCTAGTGTCTTGCATAGTGCTTAGCAATTAGTAGGCACTTAAATACTTGTTGATTGATTGCTTTGTGTTTGTCTTGTATATATCTTTATGTATACATATTGTTTCTCCCAATAAAATGTAAGTTTCTCAAGGGCAGGGATTGTTTTTACTTTTGTTTTTGAACCCTGGGGCACTTAAGACATTGGTTGGCACATATGATATACTTAAATACTCAATGATTGATTTGTTGGATCAAATTGAATTAAGATAATGAGTAATGATTAAAATGTCTTTACATTAGAAAAATAGTGGGAATCAGGAATGATGTTCAAAATCTGAGGTTTGAACAGAAATGTAAGAGACCAAAAAAAGATTTCATGAAAATATGCAAATTCATTTAATGAAACGTTGACACAGAGCCCAACAGCTTAATTCACATTCCGAAGATAGCTGGGATCCTAGGGAAGAATTACATAAAATAATGTTTTCGCAGATTGTTTTTCTCACATTCTAGTAGTGATGGATGGGCAAGGCAAAGAAGGAGCCTGTCTCTGCAAGGAGCCCAAGAGACAAAACTTTACCCATCCCCCAACAGGAGATAATTGGATGGATCAATGTGTCCCCTGAGTACAATCAGTCAGTCTTACTCACTTTCAACAACTTCTGGGAATAAATGAATAGAAATAAATAGGTGAAAATGCAATCCAAATATCTCGCCACCTCATTATGCTGTGGTTATAAGGGTGGGACTTTGTAACTCTTGTTTGTGCATTTGTTTTAATTCTTTCATGTACCTAACTTTTGCTTCAGGGCTACTGGTCAGGAAAAAAGCTCAATATGTCCCTTCACTGGCATTTTCTTGAAAGCAAAACATATATTTCATGTCCCTTTTTACAAGAGCAGGTACTATTTGTCAGCCCCTTTGGTTTAGAAAGGCAGTTTATTTGTCCATAGTACACAGATTTGTCAAATGTTCCCACAGCTTCAGAATGTCAAGTGTCAGTGGAGAAAGTCATACGAGGAGAGAGATTGTTGAAATATTTGCTACATGACTGTTGTTTCTGGAAAAACTTCTGTCTTGAGGCCTCGTCTTTCTTTTTCTGACAGCCTGTCTTTGCCCTAATCATGCCCCCTCCTCCTGCCTGGTACCTCATCCTCATGCTCTGTCCCTTTCCTAGAAACTCCTTCAGAAAACCAATCAAATGATCATGGGCACAGAGCTAGAAAGGAATTTAGAGGCCTTCCAATCTCCTCATTTTACAGATGAAGAAACTTAGACCCACATTCAGTGACTTGAGCAAGGTCACACAGACCAAGTGTCAAAATTTCAAACCAAATCCTCCAGCTGAAAAGCCAGTACTCTTTTTCCTGATGCAAGATGGTTCTAAGCAGAGACTCTGACACTACCTGCCCACTCCCCTCCCCTTATGACATCTGGTCTCCTTTTGGAAATTGAGAGAATGCCTATCGATTGGGGAATGGTTGAACAAATTGTGAGATATGAATATAATGGAATACTATCGTGCTATAAGAAATGACAAACAGGCAGATTTCAGAAATCATGGAAAGATTTACATGAACTGACATAAAGTGAAGTGAGCAGAACCAGGGGAACGTTGTACATAGTATCAGCAACATTGTGTGATGATCACCTATGAATGACTTAGCTGTTCTCAGCAACATAAATGATTCAAGACATAATTCCAAAAGACTAATGACAGAAAATGCTATCCACATCCAGAGAAAGAAGTGATGGAGTCTTAATGTAGATAGAAGCATACTCTTTTCACTTCCATTCTTTTTTCATGGTGTTTTCTTCTTCCTTTTGGCCTGTTTCTTCTTTCACAATCTGACTAATATGAAAATATGTTTTACATAATTGCATATACATATATATATACACAACCTATATCAAATTTATTACCATCTTAGGGAGGAAGGAGGTGAGGAAAGAAAGGAGAAAAAAATTTAAAATAAAAAAAATGTTAAAAAATTGCCTATACATGTAATTGGAAAAATAAAATACTATTTAATAAGAAAAACAAAAATAGAAAGACACTAAAAAACTAAAATTAGCAAAAAAAATCTTGCTTTCTCCATTGAACTTCCTTGATGCATGGATTAAAGACTTAAATCTGAGAGAACTTGGAAGTCATCTAGTCAAAACTCTTCATTTTACACATATGGAAAATAAAACCTTCCCCAAGTCACATAGGTATAAAACATCAGAGGCAGGAGTTGAACCCAGGATCTCTGACTCTATAGTCAGTGCCCTTTTCCCTGTCCCACACCACTGAAATGATAGACCAGGAGCCTTCCCAGAGGGCCAGATGAAAGCTTGGCATAAAATTGGACCAATTTCTGAGAATGGTTTCTGGCAAGGTCATTATGGACTCCTCCTCCTGTCATGACCTAAAGACTTTCTGACATTATCTCAGATTGTAGCCTTTGCTAAGTACCTTTCTTGTCCTTCCTCATTCCCCTTTGAAGATGATAGTCCCAGCCCCAGTAAGAAGGGCTGGCTCACTTTGAAGGCAACAACTGTTTCCCTGATTTGAGGGTGAGAAGAGACTGGATTGTGGTAATTTTACTTTGTCCTTGCCGCCCTCTTGGTAACCCTTGGGTGTTTCCACTTAAACCAGGTAGTCTTCCCTGAAGGTGGGGAAAAAAAGCAGGGGGAAAGGAAACTATTGCTTTCATCATCGGCTGGCTCATCTAATTCTTCCTACAAGGCTTTTTTTTTTTAAGTCACAGAAATGGAAGCCAGTTATGACTCTGTTTAATTTTTTGTATCTTTAGTATCCATAAGTAGACTAGGTTTTTTTTATACTGTTAATGCACTAATTTTTTTTTAAAAACCAGTCTTTGAGAAGGGAAACTTGTATCTCTACAGACACAAATACTGTTTCTTTGTAAAACTAATAACTTGCATCTATCCCAGAACCTTACAGATGGAAGAGACCTTAAAAATAGGCAATCTGGCCCAATAACCTCATTTTTCAGAAGAGAAAAGGGAAGCCCAGAAAGTCACTTGTTCAAGGTTGTACAGTAGGAAGTAGCAGAGCCAAGATTTCAACATAAGCATCATGACTCCCAACCCAGTTTTCATCTAATCTAACCTTTCACCCATGGAACTCAGTGGCCCAGTGGACAGAGTCCCAGGCCTACAGAGCTCTGTTAAACTCAGGAAGACCTGAGAAATGGGAAGATCACTTAGACCCTCTCAGTCTCAGTTTTCTCGTCTGTAAAAGGGAAATAAAATACCTCCATGTAGTGCCTACCTCATAGGTTCCTATGAGAATCAACTGAAATAAAATACGTCAGGAACTCTGGAGAACATGAATCCCTATATAAAGCTGTTGGAACTTATCTTTTATCATCTCTTGAATCCCCAGCACCTAACATGACACACACATGTGCTTGAATACGTATATTGATTGATTTAATATTATCAAATATTACCTCCACTTTCAAGAAGGAAAAGATAAAACAGGAAGCGATGAAATGATCTGTCCTAGAATGCAAGTCTTCTGATTGCCTCCTAATTCAGTTCTGAGTCAATAATATATGTTGGTGTGGGACTTCCACTATTCCTTGGGGAGAATCTTTCCCAGGGTTTTCCCTGGCTTCTTGCTTCTCTGTGTTGCTGATACAAACTCAGCCTCTTCTTTTCCATTTCCATCTCCTTCCCCCCTCTCCTTCTCTTACTCTTTTCTTACACATATCTCAAAGCATGTAGTCCTCCACATGTCATTTGACTGTAATACATTCATGTGTGTGTATGTGTACACACACACATTTATACATATACACATATGCATACATATATATATATATGTGTGTGTGTGTGTGTGTGTGTGTGTGTGTATATATGTGTGTGCATGTGTATACTGGGCAGGTAGGAAAGAGGCAGAATGAACTGGTCCTAGAGTTGAAAAGGAAAAAGAGAGCAGATTAGATTGACTTAGGAAAATGGTAAAATTCTTTTAATGAATCCAAGCTTCCCATGAATTCAAAGACCCATCTTTTTAATATCAATAGTCTACTGATGTATGGAATACAAAAATCTCCAAAGAATTAAAAATTAATAACATGCAGAGAGCAATGGAGTAAGCATATGGTGGGTATGAGCAGATTGAAACATCTAGTCAGTTAGAACTTCAAAGAAGAATAGGAGAAAAAGATAATATTGTAGAAATGAATGGTGAGATGAAAAGATGGACTAGTCACATGGAAAGGACAGGGGAAACCCATAGAAGTTGTAACATTAAATGGTGGTAGAAAAGTGGTAACACAGCATCTCACCAGCCAGATTGGCTAAGATGACAAAACAGGAAAATGACAAATGCTGGAAAGAATGTGGAAAAATTGGAACACTAATGCTGGTGGAGTTGTGAATTGATACAACCTTCTGGAGAGCAATCTGGAACTGTGCCCAAAGGGCTATAAATAATTGCATACCCTTTGACCCAGCAATACCACTATTGGGATTATATCCCAAAGAGATCACAGAAGTGGGAAAAGGACCCATATGTACAAAAATATTTATTGCAGCTCTCTTTGTGGTTGCAAAAAACTGGAAATATGGGGGATGTCCATCAATTGGGGAATGGCTGAACAAGCTATGGTATATGAATGTAATGGAATACTATTGTGCTATAAGAAATGGGAAGGAGATGGGCTTCATAATTACCTGGAGAGGCTTATACAAATTGGTACTAAGTGAGAAGAGCAGAACCAGGAAAAACTTGTACACAATCACAGACAC
>CM053585.1:428087973-428116617 GCA_028646515.1 Pseudochirops corinnae
TTAGGAATGTAGATGCTGTACCATTTGGTGCATAAATGTTTAGTAATGATATTGCCTCATTTTCGATGGTGCCTCTTAGCAGGCTATAGTTTCCTCCCTTATCTCTTTTAATTAGATCTATTTTTGCTTTTGCTGTGTCTGAGATAAGAATTGCTACCACTGCTTTTATTTGCTTTAGCTGAGGTCTGATATATTTTACTCCAGCCCCCTATTCCTAATTTCTATGCTTCTGTCCAGGACATCGCCATCTTTCCAATCACCAAAGTTTTCACTTTTTGATTCATCCTTGACTCTTCACTGCCTCCCATTCCTTCCCTATCCAATGTTTCCAAGCCTGGTTGATTCTACCTCTTAAAGACTTCTATTTATCTGACCCCCTTCTCTTCACTCATATAGCTACCACCCTCATTCAGGCTCTTATTACTTCTCACTTGGACTATGGCGGTAGCTTCCAGGCTCTTCCTGTACCAACTGATCCTTCCTATTGCTCCAAATTAACACTCCTAAAGCATAGGTCTGACTATATCATTCCCCAGTTCACAAAAACTCAGTGATTGCCTATTGCTTTTAGTAAGAAATACGAATTCCTCTGATTGGCATTCTGTGCAGATTTCTCTTTCCAGAATGATTATACTACTTTCTGACTCACACATACTACATTCTAGTGAAACAGCCTAAGTGCTGTTCCCGGTATACATCAACCTGTCTCCCACCCCTGGATCTTTGTATAGGATATCTTTGCTCACTTTCAAGCTCAGTTCATCTGCCACCTTAACACAATACTTGGTATCTAGAAGAACTTAGTATATGCTTATTGAGTGACCAGTTGATTAATTTTTTTTCTACTCTCCCCTAATAATTAGTGGGCTCTCAAAATTGTTTTACTTCGTGTATGTTTTATATTTGACTTATCTTTGTTTCCCCCTCCCCCAAGGATATAAGATTCTTATGGACAGAGGTTGTTTTTGCGTATAGGAGGGACCTAATAAATGTTTATTGAATGGAGCTGAATATAGTTGGGACAAATAACTACTATAGATTGGGGAAATCCCAGGATATCAGAAGTCCATGGAACTTATGCCTGGATGCATATTGAGTCAGAAGACATAAGTATGATTGAAAAAGAAGATGGTCATGTAGAGAAAGCCTTCATGGTAGTACCAAGTACAGGATAGGAGGGATCTTCTTGTGGAGACTGTGTTGGTGATCAAGAACAAAATGAGAGACTGTGTCTAGGAAGAACTCTTTTGACTAGAATGAGAATAGAGGCCATGTATATGAATCTACAGCAACTTTTCCAAATCCTAGAGTCTCAGGGGAAGCCTAATGACCCTGAAGCTAGTGAGGACAATGAGCTAGTGCTATGGGCATTTAAAGATTTCCATACTGAGTCCATATTGAAAGATTGACTTCTCTGTCTACCACAGTGGGGACAGTTTTCCCATCCCCATGGGAGTTTCCCTTGGAGTTGTTATATCTATATAAACCTAGAGGACATTGTATCCATTTTGCTAGAGGGAGGGGTAGAATAGGGAAGAAACAGAAAATGAGTTTGCTCCCCATTTATTATACTGTGACTTACCTTGCTATTCTATTCTAAATAAGTTGCTATTTGATTTGTGATTCCTAGATGGTGTGTGAATAAATAATGCATGGGAAGGAAAGAAAGAGCCATATGTGGATAATTAAGCTTACCTAAAGCTTACCTCACAGCAAACTGAGCGAGGAGTCGTAGAATAGATGTAGGAAACAAGTCACAGCATACCTTTATGAGTGTAACTGTCTGCTTAGCTGCCATACCCTAATAACTATGAGACCCTTCCATCTGACTTGTAATTGAAACCTACATACGCGTCATCTTCCCCTTTAGAATGTGAGCTCCTTGCAAACAAGCATTGTCTTGCTTTTCTATTTGTATTCCCTAGAGCAGAGTAGAAGGACTTCATTTATTTCATTCATTATCTCAATACTTCATATTTTATTGGAGTTCATAAAAATCAAAGTGAAATTATTTGTTCTACATATAAATTAGTGGACCCCTTGCAACTAACTTCTTGATTCTCCAAGGGTTCTCAACCTACCTGTTGCGAAGCATTGTAGTAAATTAAATTACAACGGCATCTTCTTTGGTCATTCGATAACCAAGTAAATGACATTTATTAAGCACCTAATATGTGCTATTCCCTGTACTAAGTGCTGGGGATACAGAGTAGGGCAAAAACATGGTCTCTGTCTTCAATGAGCTCATGTTTTTATAACAAAGACAACATGCAAATAACTATGTACGCACAAGATACACACAGGACAAATGGATGGTAAGGTTTTATATTGTACATGTGGGATATGGCTATTCCTTCAAGCAGTTTTATTCACACCTGCAGTTACTTAAATCAACCTAATTTTTGAGTTGAGTCGAATTCTCCCAATATTTTTTCTCTTGGATTTACTCTCTCTCTCTGTCTCTCCTGTCTCTCACTCTCTCTGTCTCTGTCTCTGTCTCTCTCTCTCTCTCTCTCTCTCTCTCTCTGTATCTGTCTGTCTGTCTCTGTATCTCTCTGTCTCTCTGTCTCTGTATCTGTCTGTCTCTCTTTCTCTCCCTCTGTATATGTGTATGTGTGCGTATATATACACATATGTGTCTGTCTGTATGTGTGTGTGTGTGTATGTGAACTGGTTTTGCTGCTTCCATGGCAACAGAGCTCCCACTATAAAGGTTAAATGCAGTCTTGCCTGGCCATCCATCAATCACTGAGTGAGATCTTGGAACTTGTAAGTGAGCTAGCTGTGGGCAACCATCTGTGAACTGGGCTCCTGTCCTTTAAGGCTTAGAAGAAACCAATGATAAGATATGAAGCTATTACTGATGGAGACAGCCAATACCTACTAAGAGACTGGCAAGATGCCCAACTTGTGGAAAGAAAAAGGAATCCATATATTTCTTAAGAAACACCTCTTTTGGTGCTGATATTCTTAACAATTTAAATTTCTGCTTTTAAGTTCTTTTCTGGAGAAGGTTGTTGAGAAGTAAATCAATAGTAATTCTGCTTTAGGTTAATTCATAGTATTTAAATCCTACCTCCTTTTTCAATTAAGGTTTGGATTCAAATCAAGATTTGAATTCAAGAGCATCCTAATGTCGATAGCTAAATAGCCATATTAAGTTGGAAAATGGAAAAAATAAAACAAAGCTAACTGTACATGTGTTTCCAGGAGATGTTTCCTAATGAAACCTACATAAGAATGCCTATTAGATAATTATTATTCTGATGGTTCATAGTTTCTCCTACAGAATGCTCCAGTGACTGTAATTATGAGCCCATTTATTTTTATCAATGACAGGAATGAGAGCCCAACCATAGAAGTCAAGTTAAGAAAAGACTCAGACAAATTGTGTACTGCTACATTCTGTGTTTCATAGCAAAAGCTTACAAGGAGATGAAAGCTGTCACAGACTGGGAATCGTTACATTTGACAAGTTACCCTAGAAAGCATTCATAATAGAGTGATCCATCATCTTAAATACAAAGAACATAAATCTTTATTTTCCAGAAGGTACCCCTTGGATACAGGGCTGGCTGACCACAGGTTTGTGTGCCCCTTGGGCTGATTATCAGAGAAGTGGCTTTCTGATTGCTTTCTTTCAGGCCACATTTTGTACATTTCTACAAAAGCATCTGCGTTTTATTGTTAGCTTTCTTCTTACATATGGTCTCCTATAAATTGCTGATTCTCTATTCTGCTAGTCTCCTTCTGTTACTGCAACTGCTACTCTCTACAGCACCAGGCTTATTGCTATTGTGTGGGAAGTTTTCTCCCTGTCCCTCACTTTTCAATATGAAGTCCTCTTGCAAGATTCCAGGGAAGTATGCTTATACTAGACCTTGTTAGTTGCACCGCATCTGTAACCATGAGTCCATCATCCCAGCTGGAGAGCAGCTTACCAACCCTGAGCGGCCATGAGTTTCAAGAAGGTATGAGTCCATAGGAAAAGTCAGGAAAAGAAGAGATTTAAGTATGACAATGGCTAAATTTTGGCCCTGCCCCTTTGATTGTCTCCTGGACTTTAGTCAGGGAACCATTACATTTCACTTCCAACCTGGATAGGGCCCCAGTCTGAATTCCATGTCATTCTTTCCAAGATGCCAGAATGAAGGATGACCAATGCCAACTCCACATGGAGGCGTGAAGGAAGAATGGAGACAAACCCAGAACTATGGCTGGCCTGTCAGCTGGGGAGTTAAAGCAGATGGATCCATATCGGCAGCTGTCATGCTGAGAATTTGCCAACATGATGAAGTCTAAAAGATCAACAACAATCCTTTTAAGAGTCTCTTACCAAAATTTTATTCCCGCATCTATGGATCTGGGAAAAGATATCAGTAGATGGATTTGACGTTGTAAGGCAACTTCATTTTGATTTGTCATTTGAAAGCTTCTTATGATTTTGTTTTATGGTACTACCCTTTCACAGTTACCTTACTGGTTTGTTGGTTTTGGTTTGTTTTTTTTTGTTTTTTTTTCAAAAAATCACATGCCCATTAAAAAGCAAATCCTCTAAACCAGAAGTATCAAACTTGTTGCCAGCAGGCACACTCTCAATACCAAGTGCTGCCAAAACCAGATTAAAATGCAATTGAGAAAAATATTTAACAAAATAGATAAAAATACAATATAACATGAATAATGTGGATTTGTGATTTTCTACATCAATATGCAGACTGCAAGAATCTAATTCTATTTGAGTTTAACATCGCTGTTCTAAACCCTATGAATGAGGTTAGTTATTTGTAAATGAGGAGACACTTTCAAAATGAAGTTAGGGTCTCAGAAGCAAAGATGAAAGAGCTCCCTTTTCTCTTCTTTTTCATTTCTTTCTTCCTTCCTTTTTTTTAAAATTTCTTCCCATATCCTAGATACCACCACCTTCTATATCCAAATAGAAAGGGATGGTAGAGTAAGTATAGTCAGAGTGCCCTCTGGTGAAGAGTGAGGGACACTGTAGACATTGGGAAAGTCCTATAAGCTTACTGACTTCTCTTTCAAATAGCTACAGGTGTGATGGTCCAAATGTAGAAACCCCTTGGCCAAAATTCATATTATATACACAGCTAGCTAATTAATTATTTAGGTGACAGCCTTTTGCTCTCAATGAACTGCAGAAAGCAGAGTGATGAACCAGGGTGTGGGTGGGTAGAACTCTGAAAGCACCACCACATGCATGCTTTGCCAATACACATACACCTGTCATGCCATATACTTATTAAATTTAAAATTTTAATATTAAATTGAAAATTAAATTAAATTTAAAAATTAAATTAAATTAAATATTAAATTAGCATTTTAAAATTAAAAAAATTAAAATTAAGCCAAGGTTCAGAATCCAAATCCTATTCTCAGACATCATATTCTTAGTCAACTCATTTCTAAATCAGCCTTGTTTCTCAGTTCCCTTACTATAAGTAATAATAATAATAATAATAATGAAAATAATGATGCTGATGACAATAGTAAAAGCTAACATTATATGTTATTTACTGTTTGGCAGGCGCTATGCTAAGCACTTTACAGGTATTATTTCACTTGATCTTCACAACAACCTTGAGAAATGAGTGCTATTATTTTTCCCATTTTACAGACGAGGAAACAGGAAACGGAGATCCAGAGACTTGCCCAAGGTCACATAGTAAGGATCTGAGGCTGAATTTCAACTCAGTTCCTCTTAACTCTACATTGGGTGTCCTGTCCATTGTGTCACCTACCTGCCCCAATAACTAAGATTAGAGATGGAAATACAATCTGCATCCCCAAAATCTTCAGGGTTTTTTTAAAGTTTATTTCGGTTTTGATATGGTTTGATTTGGTTTTTAGTTTCTGTTTCACTTAGGACTTCATAGCCCTCAGCAGTGCTCTTTTGGGTTCCTTCTGGCATCAATATTTTTCTTGATGTGAATTACCAGAAGTAAGTAATGGTTTGGTTGTTTTAGGAGAAGCTATTTGTGTCGGCCAAGATTCATGTTTAGAAAAATAACAGATCGATGATAGAAGATCCCCTCTTTGGTCTTTCCTTGGCTCTCATACATATCATTGCCACGTGGCATACTGGATAGAAAATAGGTCTTGGAAACAAAACCCCATCAAACAGACTACAGCAATTCAAGAAATAATTCATTATGTCCACGTGAGATTTCTATGCAAAGAATATTCAACATTAGGAAAACAATCAATACAATTGCATTGAAAACTAAAATAACCAAGAACACATGGTCATCTCAATGAATGCAAAAAATCCTCTGACGACATACAGCATTAATTTATGCTAAAGATCCTACAAAGTATAGGCATAAAGGGACCTACAAAAAAAAGCATCTATCTAAAACCAAAAGCAAGCATCATATGCAATGGGGATACACTAGAATGTTTCTCAATAAACGAGGGAGGGAAGCAAGAACACTCATTTTCCCCAGTATTATTTGACAGTTATAGAAATGTTAGCAGCAGCAATAAAAAATAAAGAAATTAAAGACATAAAGATAGGTAAAGAGAAGATAAAATTATCCCTATGTGCTAATGGTATATTTGGAAAACCCTAGGAAATCAGCAAAGATACTAATTAAGACAATTAATAGTTTCCGCAAAGGTACAGGCAATCAAAATAAAACTTTAAAAATTAGCAGCATTTCTATACTATAATAACAAAACCCAAGAAGGAAAAATAGAAAGAAAAATTCCATTTCAAATAACTACAAAATGCATAAAATATCTGGACCCACCATAGCACACAAAAGATTTTTTATAGATTAAATTACAAAGTGCTTCTTAAAAAAATAAGGAATATGGGGTGGCTAGGTGGTGCAGTGAATAGGGCACTGGCCCTCGAGTCAGCAGAACCTGAGTTCAAATCTGACCTCAGATACTTAACACTTACTAGCCGTGTGACCTTGGGCAAGTCACTTAGCCCCAATTGCCCTGCCTTCTCCCCTCCAAAAAGCAAAAAAAAAAAAACGAATGATTTAAAAAGCTGGAGGAATATTCAGTGAGTATGGCTAGGTCATGCCAATATAATAAAACTGACAATACTACCAAAGTTAACTTTTACTTTAAATGCTACATCAATCAAACTATCATTGAGATACTTTATAGAACTTGATTAAATAATAATAAAATTTATTTGGAAAAAAAGATTTAGAATATAAAAGAAAATGATAAAAAGAATTATGGATAAGTGGGGAATAACCCTTCCAGACCTCAAAGTATATCACAAAATAGCAGTCATCAAAAACATGTTATTGGTTAAAAAAAGAGAGAGAGATCAATGGAATATATTAGACAAGGAGAATGAGAAATAATATAGTGTTTGATAAAGTAGTAAACATAAATTGTGTAGGAAAACTGGAAAGCAATCTGGTGGAAATTAGATTTAGACCAACATTTAATACAAATATTCTATAACACATCCTAAATAGACCCTAATATTAATGATTGGACTATTAAAAAATCAGAAGAGAAGCTGATTACTTATTTCTCACAGCTATGGGTAGAAGATATATTCTTAAGCAAACAAGAAATAGAGATAATTATAAAAGAGACAAGAGATAATTTCAATTATATGAAAAATGAAAAGTATCTGCACAGAAAAAAATTAATGCATCTAGGATAAGAAGGGAAATGGTCAAATGGGGGTGGGGGAATCTTTGTATAAGATTTTGCCGATAAGGGTTTGGTATGCAAGATATATATATATATATATATATATATATGACCAAAAGCCATTCCCCAATAGATAAGTGGTTAAAGAATATGAAGAAAGAGTTTTTAAAAGAATTGCAAAGTATTCACAACCACATGAAAGAATGCTCCAAATCACTAATAATAAAGGAAGTAAAATCAAAACAATCTAGAGCTTTCACCTACAAATTGGCAAAGATGAACAAAAAATGGCAATGCTCAGTGTTGTAAGGTTTGTAGAAAGATGGACACACTAATATGTTGATAGCAGAGCTGTGAAATGATACAACCATTTTGGAAAGCAATTTAGAATATTGAAAATAAAATTAGTAAGATGTCCAAACCCTTTGAAACAGAGATTCCATTACTGGGCCTATTCCCCAAGGAAGCCATTTCAAAGAAGAAAATTCTCATATACACCAATATATTTATAGGAGCACTTTTTATGATAGCAAAGAACTGGAAACAATAAATGCCCATCGATTAGGGAATGACGAAACAAATTATGGTACATGAATGTAATGGAATGTTACTGTCCTATAAGAAATTATGTATGTGATGAATATAGAAAAGCATAGGAAGATGCAGAGTGAAATAAGCAGAGCCAAGAACACGATATACACAGAAAGTACAACAATGTAAAAGGAAAGAATAATCACACATCAAAAAAATCTGTAATGAATGTAACAAAATGAGTGGGAGGTCCGCAGGTGTTACACATTGCACATATTTTTGGACTTTTTCAATATATTGATCAGTTGCACTGATTTTTTTCCTCTTTAAAAAATACTATTTGTTACTTGGGATGATTTTCTAGGAAGGAGAGAGAGATAGACACTGTAGATAACCATGATGATGTAAGAAATGGAAACTATCAATACAAATTTTTTTTAAAAAGGAAGCAGATCTTGTAGTAAGAATGACTTGGGTTACAGCTCTGCCTCTGACACAAACTGGCTTTATAATTTTGGGCAAGTTATTTAACCTCTCAGTGTCCCAGGCAATAAACTCTCTGTGATGTTCGGTCCCAGCCCAGGTATAGATCTACTTCGCTAAAGGGAATTTCCTCACCAAGAGCTCCTTAAACTAATGAAATCACAAGTCTATTCCCATCACTTACAGAACTCAGGCAGCCCCTCTGTCACTCCCAACTTGCAGTGTGTGACCACCCCATTTTATTTTCTAGTTATGCTTATATTAGAATCTGTTTTTATTCTCTTTCTTGTATATGAGCCATAGGATCACAGCCATTGAACTAATAGGAACTTCATAGGCAATTTAATACAACCTCTTCACTTTAAAAAGAAGGAAACTAAGATTATCTTCTGAAATCCTCTCCAAAACAGTTCACCACCTAGCTACTTCCAACATGCCCTTTGGAATCCCTGCTTGACACCACTTTGCCACTTAATGTTTCACTAATATAGTGTATAGCAAGGAGTAGCAGATGGGCATAGTGGATAGCAAGCCAACCTTAAGTCAGAAAGGTCTGGTGGAGCCAAGATGGCAGAGAAACCCAGAAAGTTGCCAGAGCTCTCCCCAGTTTCCCGCAAAACAACTTTAAATAAAGCCTCTAAACAAATTCTGGAGTGACAGAACCCACAAAAAGATAGGGTGAAACAATTTTCCAGCCCAAGATAACTTAGAAGGCCTACAGGAAGTGTCTGTCTCATTTGAGCAAAGGGGGATCACAGACCAGTGCGGGCCATGTCTGGGCAAGTCAGTGGGAGGTTCCTAGCCACAGCACAGATCAATAACCACAGCCTCATGGTCCTAGCTAGGCAGGCCAGCAGCACAGCAGGCCAGTTGTGAGACCTCTGGTCCCAGCACAGCAGGCAAACCACCAGCACCAGCACCAGGACCCCAAGGCCCTGGAACAACAGGCATGACTAGGTCAGGTCACCCCAGAACAGTGAGCAAGTGGCCAGCCCCAGAAGCCCCGGTGCCCAGTCACCAATCACCCTGGCCCCTAGCACAAGAAGCTTGGGACAGTGCCCCCTGCATTCCAGGAGCAAAGATCAGCTTTAAAAGTCACAAAATAGGCTGGAAAATGATCAAAAAAAAAGCCTTGATCATAAAAACCTACTAAGGTAACATGAAAGATCAAAACACAAACTCAGAAGAAGACAAGGTCAAAATGCCTATACGTAAAGCCTCAAAGAGGAATATTAATTGGTCTGAAGCCAAAAAAGTCCTCTAGTAAGAGCTCAAAGAAGATTTTTAAAATCACATACAAGAAGTAGAAGAAAAACTGGGAAAATAAATGAGAGTGATGCAAGAGAATCATGAAAAAAGAGTCAACAGCTTAGAAAAAAAACAACTTCTTAAAAAAAACTTTTAAAAATTCTTTTTAAAAAATTGGTCAAATGGAAAAGGAAGTACAAAAGCTAAGTGAAGACAATAATTCCTTAAAAATCAGATTTGGGCAAGTGGAAGCTAATAACACTGTACAACATCAAGAATCAATCAAACAAAATCAAAAGTCAGAAAGGTCTAGATTCAAATCTTTGGTGGCCCCTGAACATGTCAATTCTTTGTCTGGCATTCAAGGGCTTCAACAACCTGCCACTACCCTGCCTACCTAAAAATATATCTCTTATTACTTCCATTGCATACTTTATACTCCCACAAACTGGACAACTATTTTTTCCAAATAGTCACTGTTTCCATATCTCTCACATGCCTACAATGACCTTCCTACCCATCTTTACCTTTTGAATTCCTCCTACTCATTTTTAAAGTCCAATTCAAATGGATTTTAACATGCTACATCCTCCAGGAAGACTCCCCTAATCCCCCAACAGTAATAACTCTTCTCTTCCAAACTCATAGAACACTATCATACTTCTCTAACATAACTACCATGTAATATTGTATATTATAGTTATATGTAATCACATATTATCTCCCTGATAGACAATCAATGTTTCTAGGACTGAGGAACTGTGTCTCAGTTTCTAATGGCCTGTTCATAGAACAGGAGACAAGATTCTAAAAAGACATCCAGAAGAAGGGACCGATTAGCAAGTCCTCAAAGGTGGTCTATAATAGAATGGTGAGAGTACATTCTCATTCACCCTTTCTGGGGTGAATTCTTAGACAGGGTCTAAGCATGGTTATTCAGAGTTACTTAACACTCATTTCATTAGTGGTTCCTAGGGCTTCTCCAACTAGTAAAATGCTTCTTCTCCCTTCATTTCACAAATATAGTCTACCTTCCTAGAATTTCTTTTAAGAACCTGAGAAATAATTTTATCAGGTATCACAGGTCTTGTTTGCCTCTCAACTCAGAGACAGGCAATTGGACCTCTGAGAATAACTGAGATGGCAATTTTGTATTTTAAGGAAAAGGACCCTCCAAATAAGGCAGAAAATATTTGTGCACTAGCAGATCAGATTCCAAGATATGACTAGTTATATCTCTTTTCAGAGTTGTGGGGATACCCTTACGGAACTGTTGGAATCTTTGAATGCTATCAACTCAATCCCTTATTCCTGGTATGTTTCCCCTATTTACTGTTAACACCTCTTCTACACTATTTACACTCTATACTATTGGTTGATTGGTAACCAATAAACATCAATTAGCTTTTACAAATTTTACTAAAAAGTTTCAACAAGAATCAATGCAGGGACAACAAGGTGGCATGGTGAATAGAGCCCCAGACCTGGAGTCAGGAAGACCTGAGTTTAAATCTAGCCTCAAACACTTAACACTTACTAGCCTTATGACCTTGGACAAGTCACTTAACCCCAATTGCCCTGCTTTCTCCCTTCCAAAAAGCAAAAAAAAAAAAAAAAAAAGAATCAATGTAAAAGGCACACATAGACACAGGACCACAACCACCTCCAAACTGTCACATACTCTCTTCTCTACCACCTACATCTCTGGGGAAAATAAGCTTAAATTTTAAGTGATTGATACAAAGACTGCACAGGGTCATTCCTTTGCTTGTAGAATACAGCATATGACTGAAATTGCTACTACCATTGCTTGGGGTATATAAGGTGCTCAAGGAGGACTAGCACCTCTGGTGTAAGGATTTACTGAGCCCTTTTCAGGACTGCTTATCCAACTTTGGTGTCTACATGGCCTTCAACTCTCAGACGTGGTTCTTAGAAGTTGTAATGTGCCCAGTGGCCATATCCCAGTAAATTGTCTCAGCAAAGGGGCTAAACCAGGTTGAGGGTAACCAACAGCTTCCTACTGATTGGTGAGTTAGGGGGATGTCTACTCCAAGCACGTGCAGAATCCCTCTCCCCACCACCCACTCTCCTGGTGGAATGGGCAGATGAGCACAATTTGTTCCAACAGCCATGAAGGCGGTTGAAGAAGGTGATGTGGAGTGCTTAGAGTTTCATCAGATATCAGAGACACTAAGGTCATTTACTGAATCCTGGGTCATCACCAGTCATTTTGATTTTTGTCTTGCCATGAGACTTCAATAACTCCAGAAGAAAGAGTAAGACTAACAACCTTGTGTAACTCTTTTGTTTTGTTTTGTTATTCAGTCATTTTATTTGTGTCCAACTCTTCATGACCCCATTTGGGGTTTTCTTGGCAGAGATACTGGACTGGTTTGCCATTTACTTCTCCAGCTCATTTAACAGATGAGGAAACTGAGGCAAACAGGATTAAGCGACTTGCCCAGGGTCACACAGCTTGTAAGTATCTGAGGTCAGACTCTGCCTCACTTAAATCCAATTCACACGTGAGTGGAGACATCGCCCTGGGACGTCATTGTTCATCTTCAAAAACTAAGGACAAACAATAGCTATTGCTTGCGTTCTCCCTTTACCATTTTCACTGATGAGGAGCTATTGTACACTGGACCAGCAAAACATTATAGAGCAAAAGGAAAGTAAACTGTGATTGAGAACTCCAAAGTTTGACAGCAGTCTTTGAGACTGTTGTAAAAATGGATGAGTTAATTGCCAGACTACAAAAATGTGATTATTATCATTAGGTCCTTCAACGTGCTATATATTCCATTAACAGTGTGACACACGCAGAATTGGACAAAATGAACGGGCTTCTCAGTCTCTAAGATAAAACATGGCTAAAGGTTAATTGGATTTCATTTCAGAATCTGTACACCTCCAGGTACTCATGTATTGCAGAATTTAGTAGCAGAGGATGAAAAAAGTCAAATCACCACAGAATTGAAAAGGTAAATGCTGCCTATCTCAAAAATGTCCCAGTCATATTTTTCATTTCATTTACTTTCCAAGTTTCCTCGTCACTACTAACTTATAGTTGCACAATCTTGGCATCTACTTCTCATCTTAAGCATTTGTCACTTACGAAGCCTGAAAGACATCTGCAGGTGTGCCTCCCAGAGAATAAAGTATAAAACAGACAGTTTTCAAGGTAGAGGGGAATTTAGAAATTTTTATTTTATATACGAGGAAACTGAAGACCAATATAGTTTAATGTCTTGCCAAACAACACACAGGTAATTTGTCAAAGGGCCAGAAATAGAATGAGCTTAGGCTTCTGGACTCAGTTTAGTCCTTTAAAAAAAAATAGGGGGGGAGGGTTCCATTTGAGTTCCAAGCTACTTCCTTCCCTCCTTCCCAACCCACACTGGAGAAGGTCAACATTTGACACAGATATATAGATAGGCAGATGTACACATACACACATACATATACATACATGTATGTATATGTATGTGTGTATATACATGTAAATGTGCATGTACATATACATGTGTGTATGTGTGAAACCACATAATATTTAGTTCCATGCAATCAGTTCTTTCTCTGGAGGTAGATAGTATCTTCCTTCAGAAGTCCTTTGTAGTTGATTTGAATATTCATGTAACTCAAAATAGATCAGTCATTTACATTTACTTTTTGAACAATATTGCTGTTAGTGTATAAAATGTTCTCTCAGTTCTGCTCATTTCACTCTTCATTATTTCTTACAAGTCTTTCCATGTTTTCCTAAAATCAACCTGCTTATCATTTCTTACATCACAGTACTATTCCATCACGATCATAGACCACAATTTGTTTAGCCATTCCCCAACCGATAGGTATCCCTTCAATTTCCAGTTCTTTGCCACCACAAAGAAAATTGCTATAAATATTTTAGAACACATAAGTTCTTTTCTGTTTTCCCTTATCACCTTGGGAAACAGACCTAATAATGGTATTGCTGGGTCAAAGGGTATATAGAGTTTTACAAATTTGGGGGGATAATTCCAGATCGCACTCCAAAATAGTTGGATCAGTTCACAGTTCCACTAACAGTGTACTTATATCTCAATTTTTCTACATCTCCTCTAGCATTTGTCACTTTATCCTTATATCATTTTAGCCAATCTGATAGCTTTGGGTACCTCAAAGTCATTTTAATTTAATTTTTTCTAATTAATGATGACTTAGAACATTTTTTCATATGACTTTATGTAGCTTTGATTTCTTCCTCCAAAAACTGTCTGTTCACATCTTTTGATTACTTATCAATTGGGGAATGACTCATTCTTTTAAATTTGACAAAATTCTCTATGTATTTGTGATATGAGACCTTCATCTGAGAAACTGTCTATGAATTTTTTCCCTGATTATAAGCAACTCAATCTCAAGCCTTCTATCTATTTCTACTCTTTCAAACTACCCTCGTATTTATAACATTCTTAAGAGTTACAAATACCATTTTCCCACATAAGAAACAAATAGTTTAACCTTATTAAATCCCTTATAATTAGTTTTTCACATGTACCTTCTTACGTTTCTACTGGTTCTTGTAAATCATATTTTCTGTTCAGTTCTGATCTTTCCCTCAAGAATACCTGAAGGTCCTTTAGTTCATTAAATATTTTTTCCTAGCAGGATTAAACTCAGCTTTGTTGGGTAGGTTATTCTGGGTTACAAATCCAGCTCCTTTGCTCTTCAGAACATTATATTCCATGCCTTTTAGTCTTTTAATGTAGAAGTTGCTAAATCTTGTGTAATCCTAACTACAGCTCCACAATATTTAAATTGTTTCTTTCTAGTTGCTTATAACATACTCCCCTTCACCTGGGAGCTTCGAAACTTAGCTATAATGTTACTGTGAGTTTTTATTTTGGGGTTACTTTCAAGTGGTAATGGGTAGGTTTTTCAATTTCTATTTTACCCTTTAGTTCTAGAGCTTCAAAACAATTCCCCTAATAATCTTGAAGTATAGTGTCTAGACTATTTTTTTAATCATACCTTTCAGGTAATCCAACAATTCATATTTTATCTCTCCTCAAATCTGTTTTCTAGGTCAGTTGTTTTTCTAACGAGATATTTCACACTGGGGTCTATATCTTCATTGTTTTGATTTTATTATTTCTTGACATCTTTTGAAATCATTAGTTTCTCTTTACCCAATTCTAATTTTTAAGGAGTTATTTTCTTCAGTACGTTTTTGGATTTCTTTTTCTAATTGGTTGACTTCCTTTTCATAATTTTCTTGCTTTTCTTGCATTATTCATTTATTTTTCCAATGTTTCCTTGACCTCTCTTATTTGATTTCTAGTCTTTTTTAAGGTCTCACAACAACTTTTGGGGGGGCTTGTTTTACAGTTTTTTACAGTTTTCTTTGAAGCTTTATAAGAAGCTATTCTATATTCTTCTGAGTTTTAACCCTGATCTTCTTTATAACCATAGTAGCTATCTATGGTCAGATTCTTTCTCTGTTTTGTACTCATTTTTATCAGTCTATTTCTTGGCTGTTAACTTTATGTTGGAGTTGGGCTCTGTTCTTGGCATGTGGGGAATAATGTCTCAGGCTTTAGGTGTTTCCTGTTGCCATTTTCTGAGCTTTATCTGGGGACCTCTGACCTATTGTTCTTCCAATAATCAATAATCCAAGGCCAGGAGTGGTCATTGCTCCTCTAGCTCATACCTTGGTCTATAAGTGACCTCAGGTACTCCTCTCTGTTCCTGAGCCATGATCAGGGGCCCCAGCATCACTGCCACTACAATGACTTCTGTATCCTATAGTGTAGCAGCAAGTACCCTAGCATACCTAGGATGGCTGCTAGCACAGGTTCTTAGATCTGCTTTTCTAAAGGAAAGCAACTCAAAATGGGTTAACAATCTTACTTTAAGCAAACATATATCATTTACCTAGTTCAGGGGAAAAAGTCAGCACGCTGAACTTCAGAGAATACAAACAGAAGTTACAAGCAGATGAAAAATGCAGACAGAGAAACAGATCAGCAGATGGGCTTCCAGCTGTCTGACCATTACATCCATACATAGTTACCAGAGAGGGAAGCGCCAACATCTGGGTTTTCAAAGCCAGGGGGCTCAATGGCTTCCCAGAGTCTCATCTCACCAAATCACACAACTCTGTCCAAAGTGAGCCCCAAAGCAAAACCTCATATCAGGATATATATAGTCTTCTCCTGGTTCAGAGAATGTCACAACCCTCATGACCAACTGCCCAATCACAAAGTAATAAAGTGTGGGCATTCCTGAAAAACAAGCCTCCCGCTACAGGCTCCATGTGACCACATTCAGCCTATTAGGGGGCAGAGTATATTTTCAAGTCAGGGAAGGTTCTCAGATTCACTTAAGCCTATCAAGGGGCCTGGGGCAGGGAAGATCTTCAGATTCGTATTACATATAGACCCTCAGGCAGACATAATTTTTAACTCACCCTTCTGCCTTGGAGCCAAAACCAAGGACTCTGCTCTTTTGCCAGTAACCACAAACAAAAAGCCCCCAGCTCTCTGAAACCACACTCACTGGTGTGTGCTCACTCCTCCTCACCCACAGAACAGCCTGGGACCCAGCATGCCCAGGCGCAGTGTCCAGCACCAGCAGAGAGTCTCTACAATCTTTCCCTGATCAGCTGCCCAATCCCCACATCCTCTGGGGAGAAAGCTCCCAATGTAAAACTACCTCAAACACAGCTACCCCCAGGACTTGCTGTTTGTTGCTTTAGCAGTATCTGTATTTCAGTCAGTCCAAACCATCACCCAGGGAGGTCAGATCTTGCCTAACATCCTCCCAAGTTGTCTTAAACTAAATAACTGCTTCACCAAAACTTTTAATTATTTCTGCTGCTCTAAAATTTACTTTCAGGCACTATTTTAAGTTACTTGTGGGGGAATTTGAGAGAAATAGGTAGTTTCCTGCCTTATTCTGCCATCTTCCCAGTCCTCTTTTCATAGTATAAGCACTACCTCCTTTGAAATTAATCCAACAAATAGTTAAGCACCTACTATGCATTAGGTAGCATACTAAGCACAAGACAAAAGGGGAAAAAACCAGTCCTTGCCCTTGATTAGCCTAGCATTTGCTAAAAGTTTAATGAATGCTTGTTGATTGAGAAATAAATGCAACATAATTTGAGGCCAGAGAGGATGCTAACAACCAGAGGCATGAGGAAAGATCTCCTATAGAATGTAGCACCTAACTTTAGTTCCAAGGAAGCTATGCATTCTAAGAGGCAAAGGTGAGCTGGGAATGTATTCCAAACATGGAAGAAAATCTGTTCAAAGGCAAAGGCCCAGGAGGACAGGTGTGATAGGACCGGTTTTTTCCTGATGCATTTTCTTCTCACCCACACCATGGGGGAGGTTTTTATCTTAAAAGAGGAAAAGCTGATTGGCCCCAATTTCCCTGATGCTATTCTCCTCATCCCCACCCAGACAATGTGGAGTAGGCCCAGAACAAAACTGGCCCTGGAACTGTCTGATTCTGGTTTCTCTGATTTCTCTTCCTGATAGCCAGTCTAGGAGCATAAAAAGTCCCAGTCAGTCCCAGGAGGAATCTCAGTGGCAATCCAGACCAACCCCCACCCCTTTTTTTTTACAGAAACTGGGGCCCAGGGAGGTTAAGTGACCTTCTCATGTCACTCAGTGGTAGGCATCAGAGGCAGGATGCGAATCCAGGAATATGTACTCTAGAGCTAGTGTTTTTCTACTGTATTATGCCCACTCCCTGGATAAAAATGACATATTTGTTCTTTTCTTTATTGCTATTTGTTATCTTCAGCTCTGGGACTATACAGATAAGAAATGTCTCCCAGACTCCATCTCAAGACCATGAAAAAAATGCTCATCTCTATTAGTGGAAGTTAAATTTGCTGTCAGCCATGAGGTGAGCCAGACTCTTCCCTTATTTCCATTTCTCCTTCCTTCAGTTCCTCAAGTGGTTGTAATGCTCCAAGATCCCAAAGCATAAATTTGGGAATAGAGGCAACAGATTGTACCATGCCTCCCCAATCACTGGCCCAGAATTCTGGGGAAGCAAGGAAATTGTTGAAGCATAACCAATACACCTCAGAGATGACACTTATTCTGTATATAAAGGTAAAGGGAGGAAATGGCTTTTGTGCTGCTATATCTCATGAACTATATATCATGAACTGATCATGAACCTGGCACTAATGTGGAAATATAGTAAGCATGGGACTCTATTTACAACCCTGGAACAAGATATATTCTTTCTTCTAGAAGCACCTGAAAGAAACTTATAATCCCTGTGCCTTTAGCCTTTGATTCCTCACTAGACACCTAGATGGTTGTATGGACTCTTTCAATAAGTCTTGTTACAACATGTAAGCTTTGTGCATGATCTGTTTTTCATTTCTCAGGGACAATAGTGGGTTTTAGCACTTTAGCTAAAACAAAAACCACTTATTTAGAAAGCATTTGCTGCTAAGTGTTGGGGAAAGTAGACCAAAGAATCTATTCACCTCCCTTTCCTCCAGCAAGTCCCTAGGAGTCTTATGATAATTCAAGTCCTAGGGAGGTTTGGAAAAGGCAGGAAGGAGTGAGAGGGGTTGTTGTTTGTCCTTCCTTCTCATAGAGGATTGTGACATCAGGAAGGTGACGTCATGACTTGCAAGTGACTTACATGACAGAGGGATGTGCAAAGTCACCAGCCTCACCTTCTCCTCCAGAGCCATCTGGGTCCAGTGGCCAGATATAGGTCAGGATGACTAGAGATGGCCCCAGTGGAGGGGAGAGATAATAATGCAAAGAGGAAAAGAAACAGGAGATAACAGGGAAATTTCCTGATTTAGATGTTCAGAATCGAATCAGTTCTAAGCTGCTAAGTGGCACAGTGTATAGAATGCCAGGCCTGAAGACAGGAAGACGCCTCTTCCTGAGTTTAAATCTGGGCTCAGACTAGTTGTATGATCCTGGGCAAGTCACTTAACCCTGTTTGCCTCAGTTTCCTCATCTGTAAAATGAACTAGAGAAGGAAATAGCAAACCACTCCAGTGTCTCTCCCAAGAAAACCCCAAAAAAGGGTCACGAAAAGTCAGACATGACTAAAAAATACTAAGCAACAACAAAAAACAACAATCAGTTCTTATCACTATGATGGCTGAAGAATTGGACTAATTATGCTCAACATCATATCTTTTATTAGTACATCTAAGACACATTTACCCATATTGCAACTGAAAATATACATATGTATATACATATATATATATATATATATATTTTTTTTTTTTCCACTCACTCTGGAATCCTTATAAATGATTGGGTTCCATATAAGGCCAATACATAGTTAAAGTCCCTACTTTATGGGGACCTTAATTGAGAAGATTAGTAGGACCCTAGTAATGGTCCAGGCAGGAAACATAAAATAGCAACGCAAGTAATTTGGATAGGATATTTTTAAAAGCAAATAACAAGGAAAAATCAAACAAGAGAATTGTTCTCAGTACACCACTACTTTGCTCTCCTAATACACTAGTCAATCTCCCAGAAACTCAGACATTGTAGGGAAGAGTTTAGGGCCTTCTTAGAATAAATCCCTGGAAAACATACTCTGAGATGAGGAAAGACTTAGGGATATATGCCACATGCTTTGCTTTCAAAAATGGAAGTCTTCTGCCTCTTGAATCTTCATGACTCCATCTCCTAGATGCCAACTGTGCCTTCCTTTTTCTCAGCTACATTTCTGTAGTTCCTTGGAATGGTTTAGGAATTTCCTCACTGCTATTGCTCTACCCTTTATCAGCTCCCATAAAGATGTGAAAGTCTGATGTTCTGCTAATACATTCTTTCCCCATAGCTACCATCTGCTAAAGTTCTGCTGTCACTGTTGGTTTCTGTCACTGCTGCATCAAGAAGATGCCATTATTATATTTTAATGGACGTCTTAACACATGTGCAAACTCTATCAGCTTGCTTTTCTCTCTCCACAAGGAGGATAATAAGGAACTTACTTCGAGAAGATTCATGATAGCACATGAGGGGAGTGCCATGGAGAGAAAGTGGAGCATATATTCCATAACTGGCTCCATTCAGCTAACCATGTAATGAAGATTAGACTTTCTGATTGGCTTTAGAGATCAGCTTTGGCTACTTGCTTTTTATTTCATTTACTCTGAGAGCTTTCAGTGATTCCTTGGCTTGTGGCATTCTCTATCGGAGGAATGAAACTTCCATGCTTGGAAGTTTCAAAAGATCGAGCAAGTGACCCACAAGAATCTAGAAGTCAGACGCCAAGAGAGGTGTCACAGCCAGCCTAATATCAATGCCTCAAGAAGCAAGGAGAAATCGTCAGTATGACATTTTGCTGCCCAAAGGACGCTTAGATAAAGTTTCATCTAGCAGTGATACTATCTTTGGTGAACTTGGTAGGACCGATGCTATGTAGGAACTGAACAAAACTTTACCCATACTCCCCTGGAGACCAAGGTAAAATAGGGGAGACTATGCCATGGAGACAGTGGAGGGAAATGTTTGTTAATTCGTGCTTGCCATATCTTTAAAGTAAATATCCCTTTGTAAAAACCAATTAATGTTCGGTGGCTCAGTGGAACTGGACTGCTGGTCACTGGCCCCTTGACAATGGGAGGAACACGGCCAGTGGGAGTTCAAGCTAATGCCAGTAGAGAAGAGAAGAGAACCTGAGGGTTAGCCACTTTCCACCTACCCATCCTACCCCCTAAAAAAAAGTCCTGATGGGGTAGGTGTGGCAGCCTGGTTTTCAGAAAGTCAGCCAGAGTATACATGCTCTATTGCTACTAATGGGTCATCTTATCTTTTCTTCCTTCCTTCCTTCCTTGCTTGCTTGCTTCCTTTCTTTCTTTCTGCCTTCCTTTCTTTCTTTCTTCCTTTCTTTCATACTTTAAGGTTTGAAAAGCATTTTATTAGTTTTCACAATCACCTTGTAACTATTCCCATTTTACAGATGAGGAAACTGAGATTCAGAAAAATTGAATGGTTTGCCTAGGGTCACACAGTCACTATGTCTGAGGTGAGATACCAACTAAGGTCCCATGTTCCTTTCACTACACCTTGTAGTGAGTGAGATGGTCTGGAACAACATGCCTTAGGGTTCATCAATAAATTCTTAGCTATTAATCAATTCACATCTTCACCAATCTGGTTCACAAAAGGGTCACACATCCAGAGGTTAGACTTTCAGATTCAATTTTAATAAAAGGGCCTCAGAACTAACTTGTAACTGAGTAAGATCAACTAAGTTCCATTCACCTCCCTGTTGCTTCAAGGTGCAGGCAGCATGGGGTCGGCACCTCCACAGAATCTTTATAAGTCTGAAGATAAACATTCATAGCCTCTGATAGTCTCTGGCCAGGCCTGAATATATTACAAGGGAGAAAGCAGCTCCAAGAGTGTAAGTGGGATTCCAATGGGAAAGCTCCCAGGCTGCCATGCAAATAAAATTTCACAGGAGAAATCCCTAACCTATGGAGTAGACAGCATTTCAAGACCCTAGGAATTAAGGAATAGTGAGGAACTGTAACCCCCTTCCCATATAGGCAGCTAAAGCATAAAAGTTCCTTTGTTTCATGCATAACTGAAGGTTTTGCATTGGTAATACTGCAGTTGGTAGTTCCCAAAACATATAAATCACCTAGGGGACACAGTGATTTGCAGAGTCACTTACCACAATCTACAGGACTGCACTGGTCATCACTGTAGATGTCACCTATGTGCAGAGAGGTCTTAGTGCTCAGCTGAACCAGAAATGAGTCTCTACAAATTAGAACAAGCCCAGGACTAGAAGTGGCAGTAGAGACTACAAACTTAAGTAAGCTTCCTTACTCTGTTCAATATCAGCATCCTTATGAATGAATGTAGCCTGCAAGCTAGATTGGAATCACAGAGCCCCCAAATGAAATGTAACTCCCTCGGCATCCTTCCATTTCTCCAGGCTGGGGAAAGATGAAGGAAACATCAAATGAGATCTGAGAGAAAGAGGGAGAGTTAGGAGTCAGAGTGTAAAGGGATTTGGGGTGAGAGTCATGCTGTAAGAGGAAAAGGGAAACCCAAAGATCATGGTCCAATAAGACTGGGATCCTTCTCTCCATCCTTCCCCCCACCCCGAAACCAGTGTTATCCATGATATCACACGAGTAGTAGTAGACTTTTTCTGAGGGGGCATCCTTTTTTCTCACCTCTCCCCACTCCTTCTGTATACTCTAGAATTAAAAGAAAATTGTCTCCCAGTTGCCCTCCCTGCCTCTCCCCTCACCATCTGTCCCCCAAACATCTACTTTATAAGACTGATTCTTACTTACGTAATGAATTTAAACTGTATGAAGGCAATGTGGCTCCTCCTGATTAGAGTGGGATGGGGAGGTGAGAGGGAGGTAGCTGAGCCCTGAGGGGTTCTACTATTGTGCAAAGTATATTAACTAGAAGCCTCAAGATCTGGTTTGAGGTCACAGGATTCTCCCTGGGGGCTACCGAGCAGCAGCAGCCTACTTTTATGAATAATTACATAATTCTCCCAACAAACAGAACTTTTAAAATATTAATTCAGAACCACTAACTTTTATTATTAAAAAGAGCCTAGCAATCCATTATTATTGAAAGGAGGAATAAAGAGCTTGGGCTTCTCTTTGTGCTTGAGACCATTGCTAAGCTTCCTCTCCCACCTTTGTGAGGGTTAGGGAGTGAAGCGAGGAGTAGGTAGTGACCAGGAGAGAGGGTCTGCCCTCCCCTTCACCCCCAGCTTGCCCCAGTAAGTAGAGCTAGGCACAGTCTATGAGGATTTCAACCCCTATTCTTGCCTATACTTTTCTTGTGCCAAAATCATTTATGACATTCAGATACCTGGGCTTAGAGCTTCTTCAGCCTCTGCAGTCTTTTCCAGCTAAATTTTCAACTTCTACCATGCCCTCCCAGTAACTAGCACTCAGATGTTAAAATTGCATTAACGTTCTGATAAACCTCAGGGTGGCACTAAAAATATTGAAGGACATGGAAGAAAAGGATCCACTGCTAGTATTCCACTGTCAGGTCCTGCTATCCACAGTCAAGTAGGAAACATTAAATCCCTGGAATATTTCAGTACCTCTTCCCCTTTGGAATTCCTTTAAAGCTCAACTCAAACACCAGCCTTTCTAGATTCTCAATAACAACTTTCCCTCACATGTGCCCCTTTTTGTTGTTGAGTCATTCCAGTTGTGTCCAACTCTCCGTGACTCCCCATTTGGGCTTTTCTTGGCCAAGATACTGGAGTGGTTTGCCATGTCCTTTCCCAGCTCACTTTACAGGTGAGGAGACTTAGGCAAACAGGGTTAAGTGACTTGCCCAGGGTCACATAGCTAGTAAATGTCTGAGGCTGAATTTGAACTCAGGTTTTCTTTTGTCCCGCCTAAAACTCTATCCACTGCACCACCTACCACCTGGCAGCCCCACATGACCCTTACAGAGTACCTAGTTTCATACCTCTGATGCACATGTCTATCTGTTTTTATAATTAGCAGCATTATATATCTTATCCTCCCACAAACTCAGTGAGAGTTGGGAATTTGTCTTGACTAGGTTTGTATCTCCCCAGGTGATGCCCAACAGGATCATAAGCTCATGGATCCATAGATCTACAGCTGGAAGGAACCTCAGAGGCTATCTAATCTAACCCCCTCATTTCACAGATAGGAGCTTACTAAATGTATGTTAATTTGAGTTGAACTGGAGTCACAGACATAACTTGAGTAGTAAACTGACATAAAGTTAAATGAAATTTCTGCCTTTGCAACAGATGTCCCAATAATGTTGATGAGCAGATAAGCTGTGGGCTGTCAGTTGGAAAAATGTGGACAGTGTGCCACCTCCACAAACAACATGAGTGTGAATTTGTAACTCTCCAGGGGCATTTTCCTAAACCAGAGAAAGAAAAATCTTTATAGGAAGAACTGCCTTCCACACGCAGCATTTACCTCTAAAGAGATCTGAGTGATTCCCCAAAGTCATGGCCTTTTCTAACTTCTCCATTTCTTTTTCTCTGATTTATTGATAAAGTTTAAACCTTTTGATCAGGAGCCAGATCCTTTTAACTAAGCCCCTGCGGAAATAAGCAACACATACGGGGAGTATCTCCGCTCAGTGCTCCTTAGTCCAAGAGCGAGTAGCATCACAACCAGGAACCCTGAGCCCTCCCTCTGCTTAACTTCATCCAGTTATAGACAGTGATATTGCTCTGATTATTGTTTAGTGAATAATTTTTTGGGTGGGTGAGGGAAGGAAATAATTTTGGCTAGTTAGTGAAGAGCTGATGGCTGCATAAGAGCTGTGAGAATAGTGGTCAGTTGCTAAAAAGCTCATCCAAATTTTAGAAATTAAATGCAACATGAGTGTGGAATTAAATACTCTAGAAATTACTTAGAAATTAAATACTCTAGTGACAAGTGTAAGTGAACCAAAAGCAATTTTATTTGACTAACATATTCACCTCTGAACCTAATTAGCCTCTTTCTCTCTTTTATCCTTCTATTCTTCTTTTTGTCTCTTTCTCATTCTTTTCCCTTTCCTTTTCCTTTTAGCTGTATTTCATTCTCCCCATAGCTTTCTCTTTCCTTTTTCTCTCCTACTCCCTCTCTATCTCTTCTGTCTCTTCTCTTTATCTTTTCTCCTCACTTTTGTTTTTTTGTCTTTACTAATTATAACATAAGATTGAAAATTTTAAAACATACTTTGAATAATTTTGCCATTCTTGATTAAAAAAATTTCCATTGAAGCTAACCTTCTTATACAGCCTAGAGGAATACTAGGGTGTGTTTCAGGTTTATACTTCAGCTTTTTCTCCATACAAAGTAACTTTTTGGGATTTCCACCGTTTAATACAAGCTACATTCCTAAAGTAAGTTATCTTTGAATGGAAAAATGTGCATAAGCATAGACTAAAAATCACAAAAATTGTAGGCCATGTTCAGGGTTTGAAGGGACAAGCATGGTCTATGTTTAAGCCAATAAAGCATTTCATAGGAGTATACAGGTGGTCCTGGGAGCAGTGACAAGTAATGTAAGTAGCTGTGGGTCTGAAAGTGCCGCATGTAAGAAGGACTTCCCAGCTCAGCACTCAGAACAAGCCTCCTTCAAACGATGGCACAAGTGTTCTTACCTACCTGGATGGGAACCAGAAGACCCATTGAGATGAAGTGATTCAAAGACCACATTTATCAGGCACTACTATGCCAGGGCAGTGGGTTAAAATTGGAGATACAAAGAAAGGCACAAGGAGAAAAAGAAATCACAAAGACAAGCCAAAAAGTCCCTGCTCTCAAGGAACGCGCAATCTAATGAAGACAAAAACATGTAAAAATCTAAGGACATACTAGCTACATACAGAGTACATGATAGTAATCTGGAAAGAGAAGGCATTAGCAGCTACTGGAATTAGGACAGGTCTCTTGTAAAAAGCTGAATTTTAAGGAAGCCAGGGAAACTAAGAAGCCTGTGAGACAAACAGTTGGAGGTATCTAAGGGACAGTTGGAAAACCAAGAATCAGAAATAGCTACATTGATCCTTGGATGTAAAGGGGCAGAGTATGAAAGTGGGAAAGAGTATGGGTGAGGGAAAGAAATAGTAGGGAGATAAATATATGTATATTATATTTAATATATATCCACATATAACATATATATCAAATACATACATAAATGCACATTTATATGTATTTCCACATAATGCTAATGTGTTAGTATTTTGTGTGGCTGATGCCCCATCCTCCTCTCTAGGCAAAGCTTATGGCTCAGGCCCTCTGCATGAGATTTAATTTTCAGCCTAGAAAGAATCTGCAGCTGTGAATTTCTTCTCTATTGCTCCACATATCTTATTCCAAAACTGGAGCTGACTGAATTCTGAAAGACACACAAACGTGATCCTATGAAGAGAGGGACCTCTAGTGTTCAGTTAGTTTTCTGCCTCAGTAATGACCTATTTATGAGTATTCTTTTCACTATACTATTCAATTCTATTCAATATTCCTTAAATACCTATTATGTATCTTTTAACTGTGCTTAGTTAGACTCAGGAGACTGGTACTTCACATTCTGTATGAAGAAAAGGGGGTAGGTCATGTGCTTCTGGGGGCTAACTACTTTTGGAAAGATAAATAAAAATGTATAATCTAATAGAAAAGATTTGGCAAAGTCATAAGTGAGCAAAGAATATTTATTGACCATCTATCATATGCCAATTATTATAGAAATATAATTTCTTTACCCCAAGAAACCTTCCAATTTAGTTGGGAAGATGAGACCGGCATATGTTAATATATGCATATGTGTGTGTGCGTGTGTGTGTGTATAAACATACACACACACATATATACATACATACATACATACATACATACATACATATATTCAGAGAGAGAGAGAGAGAAGGAGAGGGAAAGAGAGGGAGAGGGAGAAAAAGAGCACTATGAGTGGCAACATGGGGTAATAAATAGGCAAGACAGACCCAAAGCCATCCTTCTTGAGTATTCTTTCTATGCTACAGCAAAGTAAACCTAATGTCTCATTTCATTCTAATATCAGACTTAAACTACTAGGGGAGGGACCTGTGTGTCAGGATCTGACTCAGTTGCCAACCTTCTTTGACATAATGTCAAGTCATAGATATACTCAAGGCTTAAAGTAGAAGCCACTGGTTTCTCGTGTCCTTTATCAAGGAACCAGAATGTGGGGCCCACTGAAAGGGGCTGGAGCACATGCTAGGTTCCACAGAAAGTGCTCCTGTCTAGTAGATTCGGTGAGGACGGCCTTCCACTGATTCCATCCATTACAAAACTATGCTCTTCTGGCTTGTTATTGCTCTTCCCCTCATTTTTATAGTTGGAGAGGCAAATAATTTGCCCAGGCAGAAGTCAATGAAAGTCCTTGTACAAAGTAAAGAAATTAATAAATGTTTGTTTAATTAACATGGGCTAAGTTGGATTGAGAGAAGAGATTGTTGGCATAGTGGCTCAGAGGTCTAACCAGAAGACAAGGGGACAGATCACCAATAACACTAGTGTCAGTGGATAAAATCTGATGCTCTTGTTACTAAGACTCTACCACTTCTTGCCAAATGTAACTTTTCTGTTTTCCCCTCTCTTATTATTTATTTTGTCTTTTTCATCCCATGTCTATTCTTTAGCCCTCCCACGGCTAACACAATGTTGTCACACTCGAGGCTGAAGAGCTTGCTGATTCTTTGAGTAATATTGGACTTAGAGTCAGAAGGCTTTTTTTGGGTTTTAAATCCTCACTTTGCCACCTGATTGCTGTGTGATGTTTGTCAAGTTGATTTACCTCTTTGGGCTAATCTGCAAAGGAAAGGAATTGGACCGAGAAGTTGTTGTTGAAGTTGTTGTTGTTCAGTCATTACAGTTATATCCAATTCTTCATGACTCTATTTGGATATTTCTTGGCAAAGATGTTGGAGAAGTTTGCTATTTCCTTCTCCAGCTCGTTTTACAGATGAGCAAATGAGACAAACAAGACAAACAAGATTAAATGACTTGTCCAGGGTCACATAGCTAGTAAGTATCTGAGGCCGAATTTGAACTCGGGTCTTCTTGACTTCAGGCCCAGCACTCTATACCATACCACCTAAATACTTGGATCAAGAGGACATGAGTTCAAATCCCACCTCTTGTGTTTACTGCAGAAGTGATCTTGGGCAAAGCCACAAAGCCATGTAATCTCTCTGGGACTTAGTTTCCCTAACTTTTAAGTGAAGGAGTTAGAACAAATGCCCTTTGTCCCTTTCAGCCCCAGGTCTATAATGAGGGCACTGATGTTAGAGGATGATTCTATGATCCCTTCCAGCTCTGACAGTCTGTGATTCTCTATGGCTGCATCTCTGTTACAACAAGATAATAGATTTGGAGCTGAAAAGGACTTTAGAGGGGAGCGGAGTCAAGATGGCAGCTTAGAAGCAGGAGAACTCCGTGGCTCCCCCCATAACCACTTCAAATATCTATAAAATATGACTCTAAACAAATTTTAGACCTCCAGAACCCACAAAATTACAGAGTAACAAAGCTCCCACTGAAGGCAGCCCAGCAGGCTGACAGGAAAGGGTTCATCACAGCATGCTGGGAGCCAAGACCGGCACGACATGAACCCACAGCTGGAGCCATAGGGCCACCAGAACAAGCTGTGGCTGGAGCTTTCAGGAGAGCAGATCACCAGCAGCTGTGGTGGTTTCCAGAATTATCAACCCACAAGAAACAAGGACTAAGTGAAAGGTCAGTGGAATTCAGCTAAATTTGGGAGAGAAAGTCCAGCCATCTGCCTCCAGGGCAAGGAAGCAGCAGACTTGCAGCCACCACCACGTAGCTGCTTCAGAGCTCCTGGCCTGAAGATTGCAGGGGGGCCAAGCAATCATTCAGAGGCTAAGTGCTCTTGCCTTAACCAGCCTGGATCAGGATTGTGGTCTTGGGTGGTAGTCCTGAGGTATGTGTTGAGTGAGCCAAAGTTTATGGGGGCTGCAGAGATGGTGGCAGCCTCCTAATAGCACCAGCAGCTGCGAAAACCCCAACAATTTGGGGCAAATCTCTCTCCTCTGGAAGCAGAGTTCTACTGAGCCCAAAAGTCAAGTAACTGACTGGCAACATGAGCAGGCAAAGGAAGCAAAGCAAGCCCAGCAATCCAACTTTAGATTCCTTTTGGGGGGAGAAAAACAATCAAAGCATGGAACAGGAAGAAGACAACACAG
>CM053585.1:428117117-428144704 GCA_028646515.1 Pseudochirops corinnae
CCATACCAGGATCACTCCATTTTTGTTACTTGATTTTTAACAAGCTACCCTTCAACCTTGGAATTTTGCACTAGTTTACAAATTGATGATGCTACATATTAGGAATACTTAGAAATACTACATGTACTACATGAGGCCTTCTCTGATTTCTAATACTCTATCTCACCCAAGTTATGTGTCCTTTTATCTCCCAAAATTACTTTGTAGAACTTTGTTGTAGTTTGTAATGTTCAAGGCAAGGACTATTTCATTTTTGTCTTTCTATCCCCAGTGCCTGAGACAATTTTAGAGCCTTGAATATAGGTATTTAATAATGATTTGTTGATTTGAATTAAATTAAAGACTCGAAAAGGAGTATAGAGAACAAACAAGGACCTCTCAATGAGTCACAGGGAGATACGTCTCATTTCATATAGGAAGAGAAGTAGTTACTGATAAATGAACATACTATACTATATTCTTTGGTAGTAAATTTCTTTTTCTATTTTTGTCTTAATGATTATGTCCATTCCTGTCCTACCGGAATTTTTATGAATTTTCTTGATTTTTGAGGATATGTGTATTTTTAAGCTTCTACGATTGTGGCCTCAAAGCCACATGTGGCCCTTCTAGGTCTAGGTCTTCAAGTGCAGCCCATTGACTGAATCCAAACTTCACAGAACAAATCCCCTTAATAAAAGGGTTTGTTCTGTAAAACTTGGACTCAGTCAGAAGGCCACACCCAAGGTTGTAAAACAATTAAGATAACGTACTTCTTGTTATAAGAAAATGATTAATTAACTTCTGTACTAAAGCTTAGAGATTTGAAACTGACCTGTTTTTTTTCCTATCAAATGCCCCTGAATTTTTCTCTCTGATTATTTTTAAAAGTCATATATTTAATATTTTCTAAGGCTTTGTAGTGTAGTATGGTGGAAAAAAATAGAGGATTTAGTGTCAGAGGATTCTGGATTTCAATCTTGGCCCTGCCACACTCAGTAGTTGTGTTATTTTGGACAAAACTTTTTACCTTCTCTAAGAGGGCCTTCGTTTCCTCATCTATAAAGTGAAGGCGTTTTAACATCACTGAAGCTTCTTCTGGCTCTAAATCCATGACCCTATGAAAAGAGCACACAAGAAAGAGACAGAAGATCTAGACTCAACTCCCTGCTCTGGCACTGCTTGCGTTGTGACTTTGGGAAGGTCATTTAACTTCACTGTTCTTTTATTTCCTCATTTGGGAAAGGAAGGGAGCGGGTTATACTAGGTCCTCTGAACCTTTTCTGTGCCATGGACCCCTTCGGCAAGATTGGGAAGACAGTGGGCCTTTTTTTTTAGTATGTTTGTAAATGCATAAAATTAAATACAGAGAATTACAAAGGAAACTAATTATATTAAAACTCAGAGGTTAAGAACTTTTGCAGTAAATCTCTAAAGTTCTGTTGGCTTTGAGTTGGTTTTGTGCAGTCACATGGGAGAGGTGTTGACCCTTCCTAGGCTGCCAACTTGTGAATCAATTTTGCTGAGCTAAAGAAAAGTATTGTTAGTTGGCCAGTGAGCACCAGAGATTCTTAAACTGATATCATCCATGGACCATCAAGAAGGTTCATGAATAGATTTCATGTGGTCTTTGAACTTGGTTGGGGAAAAAGTTATATTTTTATATCAGCATAATTCATTTCCTTTGTAATTCTCTATATTTATGAATTTTAAAACATTTTTTCTAAGGGATTTCTAGGTTTCTGAGGGGTTGCTG
This sequence comes from Pseudochirops corinnae, assembly GCA_028646515.1. NCBI lineage: Eukaryota > Metazoa > Chordata > Mammalia > Diprotodontia > Pseudocheiridae > Pseudochirops > Pseudochirops corinnae. The sequence continues at coordinate 428,118,853 of CM053585.1, forward strand.
AGGGGTTCATGACACAAAAAAACATTCAGAACCCTGATCTAAATCAGTCTCTTCATTTTGTAAATGACGAAACTGAAGTCTAGAGGAAGGAAGTGATTGTCCAAGGTCAGGGCCACACAAGAAGTGAATGGCAGAGGTAGGACTTGAGCCCATATCTTCTAGTTATTCATCAGTTGGGTTGGAATGCCAGGCTTTTTCACCACAATACTCCTGGCATTCCTGTGGATGGCTTTGGTTACCTGTGGATATTTAAAAAAAAAAATGGTGTTCTTGTTAACTAGAAATGTGTTTGCTTTTGAAGGGGTCTGGCACCTCAGAATAAACCAGAGCTACAGAAGGTGATGGAGAAGAGAAAACGAGACCAAGTGATAAAGCAACAGAAAGAAGAGGAAGCCCAAAAAAAGAAATCTGATTTGGAGATAGAACTACTGAAACGGCAGCAAAAGTTGGAGCAGGTGAGTGGGCAATGGTGGGTTGCAAGTATTGTCTGCTTGGTGAGACAGAAGAAAGTTGGGGCCCAGCTGATAAATATAAAAGAGCTCTGAAATAAAAGAATTATGTTCAGTTAAGGAAATGAGTAGAGTGAAACTCAGTAAAATGAAGGAAAGGCATATGATGTAGGGACAAGAAGAATATGGAGCTGGAGATATAAGTAGAGAGAGGAAGATTAAAGGTATTCTTAGAAAACACCAGAAGCAAGAGGGTGGCTGTGGGGGAGAGGTATGAGGGAAGACTCTTGTGGAAATTGTTCTGAATTTCCAGTTAGTATGGGAAATAGAGCACACAAGTCATGGCTCAGTCTTTTCAGAAAGGACAGTAGATATTTACATAAAGAGAGAAGCGGCATGGCATAATAGTGGATGGAGGTGTCTAGTCTGGGAGTCAGGAAGACCTGGGTTCAGATCCAGTCTTGACCACACTGAGTGACCTTGGAAAGGCAAGTAACTTCTCAAGGCCCCACGAACTTTACCAGTCTTGTTTTATAACTTGTTTCCGGGTTTGGAGTTCCCCAATACTAAAGAATCACAAGTTCCAAATAAAAATGTCACCAGTGACAATAAAAACATACAAGTGCTTTGGACAAAATAACATACATCTACAGACAGTATGTATAAATACATCTATAATTTTCACTTTACTGTAAATTTGTATTTTGCAAATTTGACCTTACATAAAGAATTCTGAAAGAAATCCTCATTCCAAAAAAACACCTCTGTTAACATTGCAGTACTGTGTTCGCTCTCCACTTCTACCACAAAGCTTGGTGCTCTGCTGTCTCCCATCCCTCCAGCAAAAAACAAAAACAAAAACCTTCAAGAATAGACATTGCTGCCACTGATAGGGGCTTGGCTTGAGACTTCCAAAGCTAAGAGAATAGACCTTTGCCCAGCTCCATCCACCCGCCCCCATGTATGACTTCCATTTGTCTGAACTCGGGTACTAAGTATCTGTCCCCACCCGCTGCATACTGCCCATCCTTTCCTGTCTTTGTGTCTGGCCCTCAGGTGTCTGTCCCTTTCCATGCTTGTCCTGTTGGTTCTGACCAGGCCCGTATGTGTCTCACCCTGACCCCTGTGTGTTCCGCCTTTTCTTCTCACTTCTTTGTGCCCAGTCCCTATGTGTCCTTGAATCATGTTCCAGGGCATTTTTCTTCTTCCTCCTTCCCTTCTCACATCCTGTTGCGTTACATACAATAACTTCAGACTGCAGAATGATCTGCTGCCATAAAGCAAGAACTGTCCATAGTACTTTTATTTGCTAAACATTTTTCCTCATAATTATACTGGAAGAGAGAGAGCAATTATTTTTGCAGATGAAGATACTGCAGGCTCATAGGGTAAATGGTTTGACCAGGGACATAAAATCATTAAGTGGCAGAGCCAGAGGCAGGCCAGTCTTCTGACCTCCAAGGCAGGGGAGTCTTTCTACTATATCTCTTTGCCTGGTGTATTTTTGTTCTGGGAAGGATGGGTAAATGGGGAAAGCTTTATTTTTTTGGCAGAAAATTGAGATTTCAGATAATTTGTTCATGGATAATTCTCTACTACTTGTTTTTGTTGTTTTTAAAGCTATCAGTATGAGCGAGAAGTGTTTGTTTATCTAGATGGACATACACATACTAGTGTTACTGGTCAGTAGTATTACTTGATCTCTAAAATGGGATCATAGTTTTTTTTTCTTTTCATCTTGATAAAGTAGAGGATAGTAGGAGAAAAGTTGGGAGTTTGGTGGATGTGGGTAGTGACTACTGGAAAGGGATGAGTGTTCTGAAAAACTTGTTCTAAATATATATTTTTTTTCCCATTTGTGACTCTCATTTAAGCTTGAACTTGAGAAACAGAAGATTCAAGAGGAGCAGGAAAATGCCCCAGAATTTGTGAAGGTGAAAGGAAACCTGAGAAGAACAGGCCAAGAAATGGCAGAAGTCCAGGATTCTTAGGCATACACTGTCTAAAAACTTGCTGGATTCTAGCCCCTTGCTGCAGAGAGGACGTTCCTGTAGGATCATCTCCAGTGCTGCTTCCTCTTGAGCCAATAGTAGCATGGAGAGACATCTGTTTTTGAGAAAATGCCAGCCAGCAGAAGTTTTAATTTTTAAAAGGAGTTATTTTGTTTATCATTTTTTTCCTTGAATCTGGGGGGATAAATTAACTATGATAGCTGCAGTTCAGATTCGCCAAATGAAATACATTGACCAGCAGATAAGCAGCTGATTGTTGGTATAACAGACTTGTCTTCAGAGACTCAAAAGAAAGGACGGGGACACTGGAGTTTCTTAAGTGTTGCACTACTTGGTTTCTTCCAACATAACTGTAGTGGGGACATAGTATTTTTATTTTTTTTTCTTTTAAAAAACATTCTTTTTCTAATTCTTGGTTATCTTTTAAAGAATTTAGCTTACACAAAAATGTGCTTAATCTGTTACTTTTCAAACTGTGATTCTGGTTTTGAAAGCCTGAAAATCTTAGCATGGGTTAAATCTTAAAACACAAGTGTGGGAAAATGTTCATTTGTATTGAATGGTCCGCACAGGTTGTATCTTAGTCGACCTGAAATTACAGAATTACGAAGCAGTGAGGAAGTTTTAAAACCTGAACTCCAAAACCACTTTTAGGAAACCATAATACATAGATAATGTAGGAATTTTTTCCATTTTTTCAGTCATTTCTGTTTTTGAGCAGCAGTATATTTTTTGACTAACATTCCAACCCAAAGAAGGGTGTTTGATATATTATCTGATGGTTTGGTAGCATAGTTGTCCCTCTCAGTATTTTTTTTTTTTTTTGTTCTTTCTAGCTCGTTTGTTTAGGCAAAATGTTGGGAGTTTGTAGACCCAAGTTCAGTGTTACAAGTAGAGGTCAAGATCCTTTAATTTCTTTGGTCTGCCCTTAGCCACATAAGAAGAATCCTAAGTGGGAGCTCTGTAGCAAGATATTTTAGCTTAATGTGTGATGCCAGTGTGAACTGGTCTCAAGGAGACTTACTTTTAGAAGATTTTCTTGCATTTGTACATTTTGAATGTTAGAACCGAAGCTTTGAAAATTTTTGATTAATGATCACACATGCCTTTACTGGTTTTTTTTTTTTTCCTGTGAAGGCAACATATTACCACTGTCTCAGTGATAATGACTACTAAATTCCCTCTCTCAGGAAAAGCCAACATTAAGGGAGAGACCGCTAAGATTCCTCTTGCTAGCCAGAGCACTATTGAGAAGCAAATTTCCAATTATAAATAATAGCTAAATATTTATGCAAATGTTTTTTTCTAACTTTGACATGTGCAGGAGTGCCTCTCATATTGGATGAAATTTGGGATATGGAATTGGGAAAAGTGTAGCTTCAGTATTGTTCTCTGTCTAGGATATAGAGCCAGTGACTTCTTTGGGCAAGACACTATTTTTGCCTGACTTAATATATAAAGTTCAACCTCGAAGCCATCTGAAGGCCTTGAAAACCATGATGGAAATTGGCATCATTGGGGGATATTTTGTAGGACCAGATTTAAAATCCTCAGTCGAGTAGCATAGCACAAATACATAAAGATAGAGAACATGTTATAGGAAATTATATTTGAAATAGATTATCCGTTCGTCAGTGAGGATTATTGCTACAAAATACAAGTGTGATTATCAGACAGAAATGTTATTTTATCCTATTAGTTTTGTCTTTGTGAAATGAAGTGGTGATGGCTGAGATTTTCCTCCTATTTCTCTGTTCCTTTTGAGAAGTGTGGTGATGGATCATCTCAACAGTACATTTCTAATTTCATGTTGACTAGGATTTTGTCCTTTTGTGTGTGGGGTTGATGGAGTGATTTATAATACCAAGATTCAGGAAAAGTCCCCAACTCTTTTATTCAGCAAAATCTTAGATCTTTAGATCCCTGCATTTGTGGTAAATCTCCCATTTGACAAATATCTTGAGCTATTCAGATCTCAAAAAGAGATACCCATCTGCTTTGCCTGCTCAGCACAGTCCTTTAAAGGGATCATACTGTCCCTCAGAACCTTTAGTCTGCTTGAAACTTATTCTTCTCTGGTGGTGAGGAGGAATGACAGAAAGGAGTAATAGTGGATTGGTATTTTCCTCCCACACTGACTGGCAGATGTGCTGAGTGGTTTTCAGCCTGATAGACAAAATGCCTCGAAACAACCCTGTAAATATAGTATGAAAGTAAGGTTTGTTGTTACAAAACAAGTAGAATATATAGAGTTCATCTTAGGATCCTGATAGGCCCAGCCCATAAATCTGAGTCAAAACATGGCAAGCAAAATCTCCCTTAAGATCAAAAAGCTATACAACTTGTTAGAATTTGTAGAAGTCTTCTTAGCAGTTCTGTTTATCGAGCCACTTTCTGATTTTGCAGTGGTCCAACATTTTAGTGAAACTGTTTTTCTGTCCTCTTAAAATATTTGAAAATTTTGTTGTCTCCCACTTTGATAGCATGGTAACAAATTTGTGTTGCTAAGCTACACTATGACTTTATTCTTCTATTCTGAAAAATCTTGACTTGTTTGAGTGTATATAATATATATAAAGGGAGCCTTAATGGGTTTGTTTTCATAATTTCATAATTTAATATTTTTTGTATTTGCTCTTATATAATTGTTTTTAACTGAAAGTATTACAGAAATGAGGGTGGAATACTTAGAACCAAAGTTATGCTTAATAAAAATCTACTACATGCTTGAACTATACAACTGTGTCTGTTGTGCAGAAAAGAAATGGCTTGAATTTAAAAGGTAGTTTTGTTCAGGTTGTGAATTAAATTTGTTTTATAATCCATTCTTTGGGCAGCTAGGTGGCACAATGGATAGAGCACCAGGCCTGGCATCAGGAAGACTGATCTTCCTGAGTTCAAATTTGACCTCAGACACTTACTAGCTGTGTGACCCCAGGAAAGTCACTTAACCCTATTTGCCTCAGTTTCCTCATCTGTAAAATGAGCTGGAGGAGGAAATGGCAAACCCCTCCAGTATCTTTGCCAAGAAAACATCAAATGGGGTCATGAAGAGTCAGACATGACTGAAAATGACTGGATGGTAACAACATTCTTCACGTTTGCTTCCACTACCACTTCCAATTCCTTACCTTCTCTCTGCTCCCAAATTAGGCTTTTTAGATTGAGCTGGTTTTCTATTCTTTCAGGTCCTTGCTAGGTGACTGAGGAGCCTGTATTGTGTCATGCTAAGATGTTAATATGTATTAATATCTTAGTAGCTAGCCCCTGTCACATCATAGATTTATTTATTAATAGGAGCTTTCAGTTCTTTCACGCAGGGTATTGAGGATTTCAGTTATTTGGGCAGGACAGTAAAAGTGCTTTTGAGGGGTTTGGGTGGGGGACAGGAAAGATCTTTTTAAGGTCTCTGAAGCCACCATGAAGACGCCTACCTTATTATGAAAATCAAGGGAAATGTACATGTGAAAATGCTTTGTAAGCTATAGCACATTTCACAAATCTAAGGTGATGTGACTACAAGTAAGAGACTGATTTTTTTTTTTTCAGGAATATCCCCATTTCATCCATAGGACATAATGTAGCTGCAGTTTTCTGGGGTGATGTCTATGGACCTGGCAAATTTGCCTTTGTATCAGTTACATTTTAGTACCTTAAAATATAATAGTTTCATAATTCTGAAATGATAAAATTTTAAAAATTTGATCTGAAAAGTGCTTTAGGAAGTTTCCAAGCATTTTTTTCATTGACAAACTTCCTAAAAACATTTGGTATTACTTGATGGAAGTGAATCTAAAGACATAGGAATGAAGAAGAATTTAGAATTCAGTATGCACCCTCTGTACCAGCCAAGTTTGATTATTAGTAGTTCTCCTGAAATCAGCGGGCCATCCTTCCTACTTTTGCATATTCTTGCGATCTTTCACAATTTCCAATGGAAAGAGCCTTGGCTCTGGCTTCAGAGAATGAGGGTTCCAATCCCACCTCTGACGCTGACTTATGCTTCCTTGGGCAGTCAGTCAGTAAACATTAAGTGCCTGCTACGTCCCAGGTACTGGGCTAAAGACAAATGCCTTTACCTCTCTGGGCCTCAGAGGTTAGGCCAAAGGGTCTTTGAGGTTCTTCCCAGCTTTGATCTCTTTTCAGAATCCTCTTCTAGGCTCAGTTCAGGTGCCACTTCACCCATGAAGCTAGTTGCTCTGATAGGATGCCCTCTTCTTCCCCCAAATGAAAGTGTCCTCACCTCTCCCATTTTCTTAGAGCAGTTTGTATTTCACGTGGGATCATAGATTTAGAGCTGGAAGGAACCTCAGAGACCTTTGAATACAATCCCTCGTTCTACATCTCATTGCACAGAGATTAAGTGACTTCCCTAGGGCCACATAGCTTGTAAAGGTGTGAGGCAAGGTCTTCTTGACACTAATAGTAGTCTAATGCCCTATCTGCTATACCAGATGGAAATACAGGGCCTCTCACATTCACAAGTGGGGCAGGATCAGATTTAAGATGCAATTGGGAAGTATTGAACCAAATAATTAAATTATTAAAGAATACCATTAAATAACTCCATATTTAAGCTTATGCAGTATGCAGGCTGCAGGGATCCTTGTACATGTATTAGCAGCTTTGCCCCTTACACCTTCTGTCTCCTTCCAGCTTCTGTCTCTTTCCATTCCAGGACCCTTTAGCTTGTATTTAGGGGTTTGCTGGTAAATGTTTATTTAGAAAAGACTTTCCAGAAAAAAAAAATGCATTGAACACACTTAAGTTTTATCTGCATTATTCACATTTTTTCCATCACTTTTTTAGGGTTAGAAAATCAATAAAACAAGTTCTGATTTGTAGCATTTGCTGATTTCTGAGGTGTAAATGTTCACACTGAATATTTAACAATCCTGAATATGTCATTTCTCTTTGTAGAATATAAGTTCCTTCTGGATGGAGACTGACTTCTTTTTACTCTTCTACCCCCAGCAGGAAGCACAGTGCCTTGTGCATTTTGAATAGCTGTCAGTGTTATTATCTCTTCCTTTTCCAGACCGGGTAATATGTGAAATACCTTCAGCCCTGTGGCCTGGGGACAAGCTGCAGCTCTCAGTAGTATACGAAAGGGGTACAACCCATGGGGATCTAGAGTTCACAAGCATCTTTCAGTCTCAGGAAAACAACTTTTCCCCTTTAGTTTTTTTCCACCACTACCAGCAGTGAAGGGAATTGTGGGTTTGATGCTTGCTAGGATTTTTCCCAGAGTTATTTTTATTGGCTGGCATCTAGGTGTGTAGGAATGCCAGGAAGTGGTAAATAAATCATGAATTACTGCTTTTCTACAGCATGATAAGCTTTGGAATTAGTCCCGGGAAGATTTAATGAACTCATACCTTACAAATTTCCACTCTTGGGTGATGCAGAAACTAGCGTAACAAGATAGGATAATTTACCAACCTTTTTCTTGTGATTACAAATGTCACCTTCTTACAATGAAAATGAACTCTCTTCTCACCATCTTTTTTAAATTCAAGGATTCGGTTAAACCTCAGAGCAGGAGAGGTCGAGGATTGGAAGAGTTCCTTGGTGGCTACAAAGACTGAACAGGAGCTAGAAAAAAATGGTGATTCCTGGTCATTAAAAATAAAATTTACCCTCTCTTCTTTCTTCTAAGATAATTAGAACATAAAAAACCACTCCCAAGTCTTCTGTATTATTTAAACTCCTTTAGAAGAAGCAAGTCCGAGGTAGAGAAAATAAATACTTTTTAATTTAACAAAATTTTAAAAGACTAAAAGAAACCAGCCTTTGTACATTCATCTGTAGAATATTATGCCTAGAGGCAGCTAGATAGCATAATGGATAGAGAACTAGACCTAAAGTCAGAAAGACCTGAGTTCTTTAAAAGCTGTGTGATCCTGGGTAGGTCGCTTTACTACTGTCTGGCTCAGTTTCCTAATCTGTAGAAAGGTGGATAACACCAGCAGATGTGTTTTTCCATTTTGAAAGAGGACATCTCCATTAGCATGTGAATTGGATTTAAGTGAGGCTGAATTGCAGCCTTTCTCTTTCAGAGTCATCAAAGTCCATTGGCAGGACAAAAGATAACTGGTGATGGCCCAGGATGTAGGCATCTTTGTTGTCTGACCAAGCTCTGTGTGCTCCAAAGCGGAGCTTCAACTACCTTTGTGGCCTTCAGAACAAAATGTTCTCATTTCCCCTCCCCACCGCCATTCTGCTAGGGGAAGTCTTCAGATGTTTGGAGTAGACACCCTCCTATCTTACAGACAGGTTTGAGGCCTGTCCATTACCCTCAGCCTGGTTTAGCCCATTTGCTGAGAGTTTTACCATGTGGCCACTGCACATGCTGCAACTTCCTTGTGGGATGGGAACACCAAATGAACGTAGAGTCTTAAGCTCTGGTATATTTTGCCTATAATGAAGTTGCTGACATGTATTGTGGTGTAGGGCAGAGGTGTCAAACTCCAGTGGGAGGCCAAAACCAGATTAAAATGTAATTGGGAAATGCTTAACAAAATGTATGATACAACATACTGTAGCTTTCAAAGTCGATTTGTAGCAGGCAGAGATCTTTCTATTTGACTGACTAGTGATTGGTCACATCAAAAACCATCAGAGCCATAATAAGCATATGAAATACCACCTCTGCACCTTATTTCAGGTGTGCAAGGCAGGGATGGGCTATAGCAGGACAAATAACACCAACTTCCTTGGGTCGTCAAGATCAGATGGGATATTTGTAAAGAGCTTGGCTAGCTGCTGTTATTTTTGGACTGGGCTAATCCTGGAAATTGTTTTGCTTGATGGAACTTTTTTTTTTTTTACAAGGATTTTGTTTTATTCCAATAGGAGTCAGGAAGTGGGAAGGAGAGAAAATAAATGCTTGTTAATTGAAAAAAATACAAATGACTATTATTTATGCAACAGCTTGTGATCAGCTGCGTCAATACTGGACAATTCAAGCTGTTTATTGAGGTTTGTGTTGAGACCATCAACGCTAACCTGAAGAGTATTCTGGGTAACTTGCTTATAGAGATGGATTTTGAGCTTTCAGGAGGACTTAAACTCTTAAATTCCCTCCACAAGTCCCGGGAACCAGTTGCACATTGCATCTTCCAGGTGCTAAGATGAAAAAGGGGCTAAGTTAGATGATTGAGAAAAATCTTCTGTTAGCTAAAGAAAGTACTCGCTTTATCACACACTGGGTGGGAATCATTTTATGGACCCAGAGTCAACAGTCAAAGAATTCAGAGTTGGCAGAGAACTTAGAGATCCTACTACTTCTTTTAGAAATGAAGACACCTAGGTCAAATAATTTGTCCAGGATCACCCAACTCAGCTGGGATTTGAATCCAGGTTGCTTGACTCTAAATCTAGCTGCTTTTTTTCATGATGCCACGTTTCTAAGTGGAACAGCAAATAACTGGCTTTGGCAATGGGCTCAATTAATTATCTTAAATATAGAGGTGGGAGACTAATCCTATATATTTTGTTTCAGTTTGCCAGCTTCTCCTTCAGTGTGTTCTCTTACCATTTTTTCCTTCCTTCTTCCTGAAGAACAAGAAATTTCTACATATCAGTCAACCAGCCAATGCTTACCAAACCTCTCCTGTGTACTGGTGTCAAAACAATAATTGCCAACTAGACCTGGTGATAAAACAGGGACACGGGAAGAGATAACAAAGGGCAAATAAAAGGCTGAATACATTGAACTACACAAATATTTAGTGAGGGAGGTAGCTGGAATGAGTGGCTCAAATGAAGCTTTCGATATTTCATTTAGCTGTGTTTTTTAAGGCAAAACAAGATACTCTGATAACCCAGGTCCCATCAGTACCACAAATAGAAGGAACACCCCCCCCTCCCCCTACAAATTAATGATTTTATTACTCCTCTCTCATCATCTTGGATTACTAGGTAACCTCTGTTTGTTTCAGGATTTCTACTCCCAGCAGTATTCATTTAGGGTATGAGTGAACCTTCGTTCTCTTCCACAGGTGTCTAGTCTAAAGCTCTGGTATATTTTGCCTGTAACACAGTTGCTGACAGGCATTGCAGTGTAGGGCAGAGGTGTCAAACCCTCCCCTCCCTGCCCCCCCAGCCAGAGAGAGGCCAGAAGATTAAAATGTAATTGGGAAACGTTTAACAAAATACATGATACAATATACTCAGGTTTTCGAAGTCAATTTGCATCAGGCAGTGATCCTTTCTATTTGAGTTTCATACCACTGATATAGGGGAAAGAAGAAGGGAGATAGGATAACCTGGGTTCAAGTCCTGCCTTTGACTAATAGTAGCTGTCTGTGACCCTAGACCAGTCACCTAATCTCTTGGTGTCCCAGATAGTCCTCCAGGTTTTTGAATTGCAGTCTAGTTGCTGATCTGTATTGATAGAGGGAGTTGCCTATACTGCTAAAATTTCAGGTCTACATGAAAAGTACATATTTACATTATTAGTCAATCGAATGGTAACCTTAGCATATGATAATGGGTCCAGGTAATGGAAATGAGAGTTTTGATTGGTTCCCAATTGATATTTCCTACACTTAACCCCAGATCCACTTCTGCCACTGATTAGTTTCTGGGACACTTGCCCTTTTCTGTCTATGGAGAATACTGGAAGTTGATTCCACTCTCATCCTTGCATATAGTCAGTGCTCTAATTTCTCTTACGCCTGTGATTTAGTCAGGAAAGGGGAAAGGCCCTATCATATTTCAAAGGTAAAGGTAATAACTTATACAAATTTATTAACGCCAGTTTCTTCTCAGGACCACATTGTTTATAGCCTTCAAGGTTTTCAGATTAACTTTTGTCCATGGAAAGAAAATGTATGAAGTCATTATCTCCTTTTTTGTGATATCACGCGACCAAACCGTGGCTATTCTGGATATTTTGAATGATCTTTCTGTGGGCCTATATCTTGAACAGGTTATGTCTAGGCTAAGGATCAACAACTTATGACGTGCATGCCAAAGGTGGCAAGAGGACTGGTTTTGAGGGGCACACAGTGACTCGTGTAGAATTGCTTGTATGGAAGGTTATATGCATTTATATGTGTTGGAAATCCAGGCCTACTGCCCTTCATTTCCTGCCTGACCTTTCCTCCAAGCCGCTACACTTAGTTTGCCATGCTGCTGGGAACCTGATCCTTGGTGTCTCCAATCATTTCTCTGGCCAGTGGGTTCCTTTGGCAGTTTACCCAAGTGAGACTTTGGTACAGGTCCCTGAGTACTGTGTTTAGAGAACTTCTTAGTCTGAGGGGTCATAAATTAATGAAAATTTAGCAGGCCACTTTTGAGAGGTTGACTTAGCTGATTTAGGTTGTTCACTGGCTCTAGCTTAGCTGCGGAATTAAATATCAAACATTTAGCAGCTGCTGTTGGCTGGGTTCAAATACTGCCTCTGATTTTTGCGTCCAGGACAAGTCACAACTTTCTCAGGGTTCTAGGCAACTTTGTAAGACTGAACTTCAGAGAAAGTGCTAACCTGAATTGGTAAAGAAAATTCAGGGGTTCCCGAGTTGTTTGTTTGTTTTTTAGCTCAGGTACTAAAACAATGAAATAAGCAATCTTATTTTAAATTGTTACTAGCTGAGGAAAGTTGAATGTTTGCAAATTTGAAACCTTTCATAGAATTAGAAGCAAAGAATGTTAGAACCAGAAGAATCCCTAGAGAGCATGTCCAACTTATAATTGAAGACACTAGAATCCACCCCCTCCTCTTCTCATTTTGTATATAAAGAAATAGAGGTAATGTGGTATCACAACTCCTGGGAGTGAGGCTTAGTGCAGATACCCTCTGAAATATAAACATTCTAGATTGTATTTGGAATTTTGGGGACTGGTGTATTCCATAAGGTCCTCCACTGACCTTGATTGATAAGATTGATAAATCTTCCCCTACTATCAAATGCTATTCTAGTGTATTTCCCATCACATTAGTTCCCCCTTACCTGCCTTCTAACATTACTGCCCTAGATGCAAGCTGCATAGTCCTGCTGCCTTTTCATGAACATCTATCCCAATTCAGACTGACCCTACATCTCCCCAGGCCCACTCCAATAATGCTCAATTACTTCTGGTCCATTTCATTGAGTTCTTTGGAAGCCATGTCTTTTTAACAGGCTCCCTCCAACCTCTTTCCAACTCACCTTCCATCCCTTCCTTCCATAAATATTACTTGTTTTAATTTTTTAAATTGATGATATATCTATAGGTCATAGGATCATAAGATTAGAACTGGAAGGAAATTCAAAGTCCATTTAGGTCAATCCCCTCATTTTACAGATGAGAAAACTGAGACCCAGAGAGGTTGAATGAGTTGTTTTCCAAGGCTAGAAGGAAGAATTAAAGCCAGCCTTCAAAGCCAGTGCTCTTTCCTCTGTCTTGCATAACCTTATTCTCTGGGTCAGTCTGCAGCCCCTACCCAAGATCTGTGAACCAATCAATGACCTATTTCAATGGAGGGAGGGAAATCAATAACTAGTCCTCACTTTCCCATGTTTATGAAATCTTTACGTGTATCCTTGATGAAAGTAAGAGAAGAGAATTAGCAGTCCTTTGCAAAGCATTTTCAACAGCTGACTACAGCATCATATTGAAAAAAATTTAGCCCTAAAGCATAGAAAATATAAGCTCTTCTATTGTTTATTGATGATCATTTATAAGAAAACATTTGATATGTCACAGAGAAAAATGAGCCCTGAAAGCTTCCTATGAGATATTTCCTATGCATGTGATCAGATAAAACAAAACTGCATGATGTAATCATAGACATAACTTTGTTCAGTGATCCTCTGGTAAGTAAAGTCCAATGAGGTCTAGAACAGGGACATAAAAGTGATTTTATTTTTTCCACCTCATTTGATATCTTTCCCTCTTTGGATTATCTTGAAAATCAGCCATTCAGTATGCTCCAAAGTGTGTCATACCTAGCACACATTTTGGTGGCTGCTTGGCCTGGTCTATACCTCCTGGATCACCTTCTTGAGTGCTTAATTCCACGTTCACAAAGAACACATCAAGCTCTTTGGGATAATGCAGCTTATGTGCGGCTCATGAGTTCTCTGCCAGTTTGTTTCTTTTTTCTTTGCTCTTTGCTATTTTGTGGGGTGATGTTGCTTATAACCTTCTACCAACCTTTTCTATGACATTTTGTAAATGAGTTAATACTCTAAATTGGTGTTGCTCATGACTGCCATGTCTCTTGACTAGGTCTTGACACTGATCCAAGCAATTTTAAGGTTTGTTTTTTTTTTAAAGCCTCCTCATTGTGGCATTATTTTATATGAATTAAAATTGGTCCCAGTAAGTGTTTTGAATAGCTCAAGTTGTAATTCTCACAATTATACAGTGATGCCACACTATTCCTTTCCTTTTAGTATGGTGTTGATTTTTAACTTTGCTCTAATTAGACAATGGTCTGATTATACATAGAGTCTGAAATGACTTTCAGGTCAATAATCAGTCATTTCCTGTCTATTAAGATACAGGTCCTAAACCAAAAGTCTGTCAAACTCTGGTGATAATATTCTTCCGAGGTTGTTATATAGCTCTGAGTCATAGAGCACTAAAATGTCCAAAGAATTGAAATTGAAATTTATCCAAAGGATGAAGGAGAGAAGCAAGGTAGGAATAAGCAGGATACAACACATTATAGAGGAGTTATAAAGGGGAAATGGAGTCAAAGACGTCATCAAAGCAATGAATGAATGAAAAGCAAGATTGGACCATATTTTTTTCCACCATACTGCTCATCGTTTTATCCTGGACACACTCATACTGAAGTCACCAAATATCAAGGAGTATGTTGAAATGGTTTGGAGAATTTTATCAAATTCCTCATAGAATTTCTCTAGTTTTTCATCCTCTGTAAGAGGTATTGATATATAAGCTCCAAGAAGGGATATGGTGAACATAAATCAGGCAATTTAAACCACAGGGGAATGGGTAACAAGTGGAATGGAAAGGATCCCATGTAGGTGTCAGCAGATGTGATTTCAGGTTATAAGAAAAAAGTTTTGTCTGTAAGCAGAGATATACAGTTATACCTCCCTCTTGAGGATTAGGGGCATGGTACTCCCTTGGTCTAGAAAATCCACATAAAATTTTTTGGTCCTCCCTCTGTGCCAGAGAAGTCTTGAATTTTTTCTTTTTTCTTTTCTGGGGTGTTTACAGTACTTTATTCTAAAATTTGGGTTGATATTATACAATATCGTACATATATTTTATGCACTTCTGAGCTTCTAAACTTTTCTGTGTTGTCTGTCGGCCTTCACATGTCATCTGTGATTTCACCAAAACTCCCCTAAAATTTCCATTTTAATTTCTTGTAACAACCTGTGATATAACTTTAATAGCTGCTACAGGGCTCAAAGGGTGTGTGGTCACCTCCTTTCTCGTCTGGGTGACCCCTCTCATCGGATCCACACCTGTAATCTAGAGGAGGTTAAGTCCTGGGTGGAGGCAGCAGGGTGGGGTGGGGAAGAAGGCTGCCTCTGCTTAAAAAAAGATTGAGCTTTTTCTTTCTACACATGAAACGCAGGCATACATTAATGGCAAGGTTTAAAACAGGCTTTGGTAACTTAACTTACAACTACTGTTATAATCTCCAGAGAGGTAAATACTTAAACCTCATCAAAACATAAAGCAGTTTCCCAGAATAAGTAAGCATAGTTATATTTCATCTCATCCTTGTACTACGCCCCCCCCCCCCCCAAAAAAAAAAAATTCCTTATCTTCTGAATAGCCAAGCCAGGACCTGACTTTGTCTTGATGGCCATCTTCTTTGGTGTAGAAATTCTATCCATTGGCAATCAATACACCTGCATTTGGATCCAAGACCTTTAGAATGCACAGGGTCACCTCCAAAGCTGGACACAACATCTTAGGATAGATATACCTTCTCTCCTATTCAGGAAAGGGGGGGAAATGGAAAAGGCTACTGCCTTCCACCGCCCAGGCTCACCTTATCTAGACAAACACCTACATTATGTCTTAATGATATGATAGATGAGAATAAAATTCAGCAAGTCAACTTTTTATACCACTAAAATAGCTGAACAGCAACTATTTTAGTTCACTGGGAACACACACACACACACACACACACAATTTCCCCTCAAATACTGTTCCTAGTTGCAGAGGACATTTAAAGGGGGAGATGATAGCTACCTTATCATCAAATATCTGAAGGGCTGTCAAGTGGAAGAGGTATTAGGATTGTTTTGTTTGACCCCAAGGGGCAGAGCTAGAACCAATAGGCAGACATTACAGAGAGGCAGATTTGGTTTAATGAAGGAAAAGTCCTTTTAGTAATTAATGGTGTCTGAAAGTGGCATGGGCGACACCAGAGAAGTGGTGGGTCTGCTATCACTAGAGTATAGACCAACTGTTGTCAAGGAAGTTGTCTATGGACATTGGATAGGGCATCAGGCCTAGAGTCAGGAAAACCTGAGTTAAAATCTCACCTCTGACACTACTGTGTGACCCTTGGCAAGTCACTTAACTTTTGTCTGCCTCAGTTTCCTCAATAGGGGTATAATATTAGCACCTACCTTCTGGATTTGTTGTGAGGATCAAATGAGAGAACATCTGTAAAAGCACACAGCACTAACACGGGAGATACTTACTTAATGCTTGTTTCCTTTCCTTCCCCTGGATATTGGTTGGACTAGATGACCTAAAATCCCTTCCCATTCTGATCCTATGTCTTTGTATGGCTGACAGGCCCAGAGCATGCGGTGTTTCATGGGGTGGGCAGCCTGAGGGCATCAGAAGGATCAAGGAAAGGTTAGTGGAGGGAGCTGAAAAGAGAGGATGGTGCAGAATGAGGAAGTAGTTGGCCACTGAAGACAATATATTTCACAAATCTGAGGCCCTGCTCAAGTCTAATGCCAGGTAGGTAGAGAACAAGGGCATTTACTGTTCTACTTGAAGCCTAGTAGAAATCCTCAGGATAGCCCTCTGCCCTGTCCATAGGGGGACTGCTCATAATGAACAAAGAAATCTCTCACCCAAAGGGCTGATTCAATGTACAAAAGCTGTCCATTTACAGGCAGATACGACAAATACCTATGATATGTTTTAACAACATATGGTAGATGAGAATAAAATTCAGCAAGTCAACTTTTTATACTACTAAAATAGCTAAACAGCAGTCATTTTAGTTCATTGGGAATACACACACACACATATATTATATATATATATATATTCACACATACACATATGTTTCTTTCCCCCTCAAATATTAACTTCTTTTGAAATAATACTTAATGCTGCCACCTAGTGCCTGTGTATACATACACACACATACACACACATATATGTATGCACACACACACACATATAATGTTGCTACATAGCTAGACTGCCTTGTTTCATGAACATCTCAAGATTCTGAAGAATTTCAGGTCCTTGGTATGAGGCCAAATTACCTGTGCTGTGACCAGTAATGAAGCTGAAATCAGATCTTTCCAGTTCAGTTTCTGAAGCTGATTTTATATGGAAATAAATAGTTTTAGATAGAGTTTATCTAGATACTTAAAAAAAAAAATCTGTATGTAGTCTTCTATACCTTGAGGGTAGGAGATAAAGTCAAAATGGTTAAAAAAAAATGCTTTCTCCTTCGGTCCCCCCTTTTGGAATGTGAGCTTTGCTGGCCTGGTCCAGCCACACCTTTTCTTAGTTCCTACTCTGTTTGGTCACTGTCCTTGAGTGTACTGTAGTAAAGAGCTTTTTCTGCATGTAGATGCATGACAGGTGGGGAGAGGGGAAGGAGAAGGAAGGAGTGAGGTCAGCAGCCTCACATTGTCCCAGTCAGCAAAATAGTGTATTGACTAACTTTTATTCTAGGGCAAAGGGAAAAAAAACAACGCCCCAGCCTCAGTTTATTTTCTGTCTTTTGGGAAGATCTTCTGAAATCAATAAATCAAAACCATAAGATTCTCTATCAGTTTGTCTCTGCTTCCTTCCAGAAGAAAAGTCTAGGACTTCCAGGGACAAGGGCTCAAACTCTGCGGCCTTTTGCACATCCCTGTCTTCCAGCGTCCTTCCTCTCTGTAGCTCATCTCTTCACAGATAAACCAACAGGAGATTGGCATCAGTCAGATTTCTCTAACCACAAAAGACACTCAGACTACTTAAAAAGAAATTGGACAAGTAACTCTTCATAACAATATAACCTTTGAAATCAGCTTCTGTCCTGTTTTGGCAGAGAAGCCGGGAAGGAAAGGGGAGACCTTACTTCACACTCCGCTAATTCTTCTCCTAAATAACCATCGTCCCATTCTGGTGACTGAAAGTAGAGACAGCTGCACCCCTGAAGCCCTGGCAGCTACAGGACAGTGTGCCTCAAATCTCAGGCAGTGGCCCCTCAGGCTAGAGCACCTCAATGCTTAACTCCCCAATTCTTGATCCACCTGCCATCCCATTTCCTCCCTGGAAACTACTGCCCCAGCTTCAGTACTTAGTAAAACAAAACAAACAGAAATACCCTGCGGGTACAGTGGAAGAAGGCCATGTTTGCACTCCTCAGAAAAGCAATCTATGAAGTGCACGTCTGACCTTCAGAACGTTAACTCTCATCATGCCATCTCCCTGTCAGAGAAATACTACTAGTTTCAAATGGTGAAGTATTTCTCCTTTTTTATATCAGTTCACGTGTGCCAAAGATGAAAATTCTTGACTCTCCCTCCTTTTATCTAGGGCATATTGGTAACTTCTCCTGCCTCCTATCAGGAGACAAGTTCACAAAGAAACCTCGTGCATGAGCAGTCCTGCTCCTGCTTAAAGAATTTTGAGAAGTGCTAAGTAAGCAGATGATCCACCACTGGGACCAGGAGTCCATTGCTTCTCATTGTGGCTCTGCCTAAAATAACGATCAATGCCTTTCAGTGTCTGTTTCCTCATCTGTGAAAAGGATGGTTGGATTTGTTCTCTAACTGTCCCTTCTGGCTCAGATACTATGATTCTAGTCTTGCCTCCGTGGCCTAATTGCTTTAGCTGAGGAAGTTACTTAATTGATTCTATTAATCAGTTTCCTTGGCTATAAAGTGAGTGGAGCTGCCCAACTTCATAAGAATATTATGAGCAATCTAAAGAAATATTAATGTAAAGTGGTAAGGGAAATGAAAACTAATAAAAATCCACAAAGGGCAAACGAATGAAAACTGTACAAGTGTTGCCCATGAACAGCCACCGAAGGAGGTTCTCTTGAGCCCCCTAGTGGTTGTGTGTTGATTCTTTCTTTGATAGAAAGCTAGATAGTAAAGTCCGAAATTTTTTGGTTTGCAGAGTAAACTGGGGTTTTGAAAAGACTTAATGGGAGTCAATAGAATATGTGTTGCTCAGAGAAGGGGTTCAGGGGTGGGAAAACTGTGGCCTTCTAGGTTCTTGAATGCGGTCTTTTGACTGAGTCCAAGTTTTACAGAACAAATCCTTTTATTAAGGGGGATTTGTTCTGTGAAGTTTGGATTCAGTCAAAGGGCTACACTTGAGGACCCAGAGGACCACATGTGTCCTTGAGGCCACAGGTTCTCTACCCCTGGTAGGTGGCTTAGCTCAGGAGGGTTTCTTGGAAAACGCTGGTTCTTCCAACACAGTGATATCCAAACTTTTTTGATTGTCTGTCCATATCAACAAAAAATCTATTAAAAAAGCCCAATCTATATAAATTTATAAATTATCTCTATATGTACACAAATACACTTATATGTATGTGTATATACATGTTTGTGTGTATATTTATGCACATATATGCGTGCATCTGTCTATCTAATAGTACAACTCAGTCTAAGCCAAAATAAAAATGGTGGTGGAGATGGGTTATAAGGAAGTGGGACTGGTGTGTTCAGAAGGGAATATTCCTCATTGCAGTTTTAGTGGAACCTACTTGATCACGAATCACAGCCATGGTCCCCCAAGAAGACCCAACCCTATTTTAGAGACTGCTGCTTTAAGGAAAGTTGCTTTTTTTTTTTTTTTTTTTTTTTTTTTCCTCCCACAGCTCTCACCTGTTTTCATTTTTAATTTTAAGGCTGCTGGGGTCCCAGACATTGCCATTGCATATAGTCAGTTCTGGTATAATGTTAAGAGGTGAATCTGTTCCAACATTTTGAGCGTATCTTGAATTTCGGATTTTCTTCTACCCCATTTTTTTCTGAGAGAAACAGTGAGAATGAAGAAAACTGCACCACTTCAGAATAACTGAAAAGCTTCAGCCCTCCAGCTCCCATTTCCATGAGCAAACTGTGGCTCTTTTTCCAAAGTAAAGTACCATATTGATTCTATACTTTCTGGTGCAGTAGGTGCTGTGGAGAGGAGGTGGTCTGCCCCACCCCTACCCCTTTCCACCCTCATCTCAGGGGGGAGGCCCAGAGTTGTTCAGGCAACCCAGGGCCAAAGCCATTTATTGTACATATTGACATATTTCTTTTATACATGTATTCTACATTTATAAAATCATGTGACCATTTTTATTGGGTTCCTAGCTTTCTTTTTTATGTCTCTCTCAAAAACTTTGAGGGTTGGGCCACTAACTCCATTTTACCCATAAGCTTTGTGGCCTCATTGCGCAATTTTGCACAGCCTGAGGCATTTTGGGAATGCACAAATACTGGTACAGCTGAGGTTTCTGTCCCTTTCTGGATCTGCAGCCTGGGTCTAGAAAGTAAGCAAACTTGGCTCTGTAGTTCTAATTATATCCCTGGAAAGAGAAATTAGTTGAATGCCTAGACCTGAGATAGAAATGAATACATTATTTATGTAGAAAGTAATACTAATTAGTTATATTATAATGTAATTTGATGTATCATTAGTTATATATTAGTATGGATTAATTTGGAGGAAAATAGTTTTTTAAAAAAATGAGGTGGGCAAATTCGGGGTACATTTGGGGTTATGTGAGCCCAGGAAGTGCATAAAATGAATCAGTTCTGAAGTGGATAATTAGAAAAGGAAATAGGCCTGTTGTATATTGATGGTGAGGAACTAAAACCCGCATATAAACAGCATGGGAGTTGCACAGGTACTGGAGAAAGTTAAAAGGCTAGCGAGGTCTCCAGCTCATCAGGTACAATGTCATTTTCCCTAGGAGAATGTAAGTTCTTTGAGAGCCTAACCCATGTGGTGTTGTCTTTGTATCTGGTGTAACCTTTGGTCACTGGGTTAGACCTTTTTCTGCTGGGGCAGATTTTAAAATAGCTTCATCTGTAGTAATTCTGCTCTTGAAAGTATAGTTATGAAATGACTTGTCATGATGCCCCTAATTAGAGAGCAAAAAACTCTCTGACAATAGGCTATGTAATTGGGATCTCAGCCCTGAGCTTTCCTGTTCCCTCATGCAGCCAGCGAGGAAATGTAAGGACAGAGTCAGCCTTAGGTGTTGATGAGAAATAATGTTAAATTTGTAGGGGCGAAAGTTGGCCAATTCCTTGTTTACTCACCTCTCCAACGACTACAGCCAGTACTGGTCTGAGGTAAATCAATCAATCAAAAAAAAGCACTTACCCATTTGGGGGTTATATTCAATGATTTCCCATATAAGTCCTATAATTACTACATATGTGCATTCATGTGCATGTGTGAATCCCTGTCACCTCTCCTCTTTTTCTTTTCTCCCTCTTCTCCCCCTTACTTCCTTTCCTTATCCTGTCTTCCTCTTCCTCCTCCTCCAGTGCTCTCCTCTAGAGTTCTCCACAAAAACTCCTTCTATGGTGGAAAAAATTCCACTCCAGTCCTGGTCTCAGCTTAGCTTTCTCTTTTCCCAAGCTGAGAAAAAAATAAACACAACTCTCAGGGTCTTTGTGAGGACTTTTAAATATATAATAGGTGTTGGATAACTGTTTGATGAACTGAATAAAACTGGGTTGATCGTCTTTGGAGGCTGATAGGAGAATATGGACAAGAACCATACGGGAGAAGATGTGGATGAATTACAATCTCTAGTGTTGGAAGGGGCCCCCAGATTGATAAGATCATTAATCAAGTGAAGCATTCAGGATGTTTAAAACCATCCCTAATAATCAGGTTGTCTAGATAGAAATGTCATGGTCATTCATGAGATCCTTTAAATAGTAACAGAATGTATGTTAGGGGAGGAAACATGGTACAAGTGGGAAGCCATGTAAATGATGTCAAAAAGGGACTTAAATTAGGTTTGTTTTGCATGTGGTTAAAAAAATATATATATAATGAAGAAACTTGGGAAGTCACCCTTCCTAGACACATGGAAATGAAAAGCCCTGTGAGGGGCTTGTTGTCCTGGGAACCGTACTTCTCCTCAGGATTCCTAAAAAGGCTTCATGGCTCAAGACACACATCAGTCAGTTCTGCCGGGATCAAGCCAATCATCAATGCTCAGCATGAAACAAACCGTACTCAGATTGAATCAGTGAATGAAATCTCTCAGGCCTTGCAGGGAGTGTATTTTTCCCCACCTTCCTTGTTGTTTTGATTTGTAAAAACATGGGGCTGTCATGACAGCATCTTTTGGCACATTCACACATTTGGAATAGATGTTGGATTAAAAAATGCCACAACAAACTGGGAAATCATCAATCGTGCTTTGGATATATGCCAATCAAATGTCCTGAATCCACCTGAAAAGAAGCTTTAAATGGCCACTGAGAAAAAAAGAGAATACACATGTTGTCTGGAGGAAGACAGCACATATTAAGATACATCCATGTAACTGTAAGACAATAGGATTAAACCAACCCCAGCCTCTGAAATTGACCATAGCTCATTCTACCCCATGAGTGTGAATCCTTCAAATGAATCCCACTGAGTGACCTGAATACAAATCCCGCCTCTGGCACTTACCTGTGTGACCCTGGGCAAGTCATGTAACATCTATCTGCCTCAGTTTCCTCATCTGTACAGTGGGGACAATAAAAGCAGCTACCCCCCAGGGTTGTTATGAGGATAAAGTTAGATAACATTTGTAAAGCCCTTTGTACACCCTAAATATAAATGCTATGCAAATTGTTTTGTTTTGTATTGTTATTATTATCCATATTCTTATTCCAGTAATGCTGGAATATTTCTCCTCTTTTGGAACTGCTTTCTGAGCCATATGGAGAGAGCAGTCACTGTATAATCACATCTCATTAAGTTGACATTAGCTAGTTTGATCACCTGCTATGTTTATCAGGTTTCATTTAAAATGACTTTTAGTTGGCTTTTAAAAATGAAATCCATTCTCAGGGTGTTCAGAGGAGGACAATTAGGACAAAGGCATAAGAAACATATTACATGAAGATTAAGTAAATGAACTGGGAATAGTTAGCCTCAAGGAAAAAAAAAAGCTTAGGGAACATATAATAGCTATTGTCAAATGTTTTAAATGTTTTCTGGTGAAAGAGAAATTACAAAGGGAGATAGTTTCTGTCTAGAATATTAGAATGATTAGAATTATTCTGTTTGACCCCAGAGGGCACAACCAGGATCAGTGGGCATATTCATAGGTTTTGGCTCAAAATAAGGATTTTGGCTCAATATATGCAACCTAGCTAACCTCTAGGTATACCTCATGTCTATTTTTTAAATTTTAAACAAACAACTGATCAACTAATTAAATGAGGACAGTCAATAATTTATATTATATCATAATATTTTATATATTATTGTATTATCTTCATAATTACCATATGAAATATTATACCTTGTTTATATGTCATTATATCTTATTTTACATATGTTATTGTGTAGTATATACATATATTGTGTAGTATATACATACACACACACACACACACATACACACACACACATATATATATTTCCTTGAGGCTAACTATGTAGAGTCTCTAGCCTGCTTTGGTTGGCTCTGGCCATCCACAGGTTAGAGGCCAGTTCCATTCAGTTGACAATACAAGCATAAGAGCAGAGCCTCAGAATGAAGATATCTCCAGGTGGGAAGGATGGTAGTGGGGAGGAGGAAAAGCCTGAAGAGTGAAGAGACTAAATTAAGATGTGAGGGCTTTTTAGAAGCTTGAACTCAATTCAATTCAACAATCATTTTTGTTTGTAAGGGAGTGTATTCAAGAAGGTCACAGGAGATAGAGTGTAGAGAGACTGAGATTAGAAAGCAGAGGAGCGTATAAATTTCAGGAAATAAAGTAAGATGACCTTTGCATACTGGACCATAGGTCTCTGTAGGTCCCTATGATGTTAGAAATTAGGAGAAGAATGAAATAGGAAACAAATTAAGTAACTGAAATTAACATAAAGCAATGTTTTAGTCAAATGATAAATAGGGTTAGATCTACTATTAATTTTCTAATTATTAAAACAATAGAACATTATTTTTACATTGTCAGCATAGAAAATAGAGAGTTAGGACCCTTCTTTTCTTCTTACATCTCCCCCTCCCTACCTCTCTCCTTTCCTTTTTTCTTTCCTTCTTCCATCCTTTTCTCTATCTCTCCTTCCTCCCTCTTCATCTCCCTCCTTTGCCTTTGCCTTTTGGCCTTTCCCTTTTCCTTTCCTTCCATCCTCAGGACTTACACCATCCATTACAGAAGCTGCCCTCATTGATTGATAATAAGATTAATTGATCCAACCAATCAACAAACATTTATTAATAATTTACTATGTGCCACATAGTGTGCAAGGATCTGTGGATACCAAAGTAAAATGAAAATAATCCTTGCCCACAAGGACTTTACATTCTAGCAGGGAGGCAATGTGTACATAAGTGTCTGCAGTGGGATCTTTGTCTATTTGGTATTTATAGCTTTTATAGTGAAGAAGACTTAGGCTGTTTTAGCTTAGTGGCAATATCCCTTGATATCTTTCATTTTACAAATTTGTATTTTTATAAAATACTTTCCTCATAACAACCCAGTGAGGTAGGTAGTGTATTATTATCTCCATTTTATAGGTAAAGTAATTGAGGCCCAGGCAGATAAAGGACTTGCCCATGGAAACTCAGATAAAAGGTATTAGAATTAGGACTATAACCCCAATCTTCTGATTTCAAGACCACTGATTCCATAGTACATTTCTCTAAAGTTTAGATTTCGTGAGCATTAAGCATTCATTAAACTCATTTAGGATAGATTCTCCTTACTTGGGGGAAAAAGGGTACCAACCTATTAATAGAAAGTCTCTCTCCTCTCTCTTGATGTAGGGAATTCAAGAGCTACAGTTTGGTCAGTTGTCCATAACCTAGAGTCTTAAAGAGCTGCCTAGAGAATTGAAAGATTAAGTGACTTGCTCAAGGTCACAAAACCATCATGAGTAAGGGGCAGAACTTGAATCCAAGGCCAGCCCTCTACTTATCCAGCCATTATTTATTAGTAAATCCACATTCCATTGAAAAATCCATTTGAGGACACACAAGTCAGTTTTCTCAAGGCTTAATGCACTTTTTGAATCTGAAATTTTTTGAATCTGAATGGCCACCATTATCATGACAGATGTAACTGACTCAAAATTCCCAAGTCATAGATCTTCTTAGCAGCCCATGCTTTCACTTGATTAGCACTGGCAAGATTCTTTGTTTTGTTTGTTTATGAGCATATAGCTGCCATATAGCAAAAGAGTCATCATTACTCACAAGTGAAATGAAAATAGAGTTGTTCTTAACGACTGCATTTGATTGGTTCTGCTGCCTCCCTTGCTGACATCACTTTGTTAAAAGCTCAATTACTTTTTAGCATTCACGTATCCTCTGGTGTGATGTATAGAAGGCTATGAATGAAAATAGCTTTACAGTAGCAAAAGACATTTAAAACGCGCTTTGGTTTTCTCATTCCTACCAAAGAAGAAACTAACAGCTAGAAATAACACATAAATTACCAGCATAAAGGGCAGATTCCTTGATATGGAGATACCATTCCAGATACGGTAGGATGAGAGGCAACATGGTGCAATGAAAAGAATGTGGCAATCTGGAGCTTAAAGACCTGGTTCCAAATCTTGGCTTTGTTCCGTGTTACCTGCGGGACCTTGGGCAAGTTATTTAACCTCGTTGTGCCTTAGTTTCCTCATATGTATAATGAAATGTAAAATTCAGCATCTCTAAAGTCCTTTTTTTAAAATATAAACATATATGTTTTTAACATTTGATTTTAGAACTTTAAATTCTAGATTCTTTCCCTTCCTCCCTCGTTACCCACCCCCACTGGAAAGACAAGCAATTCAATAAGGCCATACATGTGTAGTTACACAGAACATCTCCACAATGGACATACTGTGTATGACTGACTATATTTCCCTCCTTCCTATCCCACCCCCCACTTGTTCTATTCTCTACTTTGTACCTGTCCCTTTATAGAAGTGTGTGCTTCTAACAACCCTCCCCCCCAATTTTCCCTCCCCTCCATCCTCCCCTCTTCCATCCCCTTCCCTCTACTCTCCTGTAGGCCAAGACACCCA
>CM053585.1:428152734-428192444 GCA_028646515.1 Pseudochirops corinnae
GAGGAAAAGTAAAATCTTCAGGAAAACAAAAAATATTCTAATTAAATATGGTAAATTTCAATGATGATTATTAGGACTGAGTAATTTCCTGCCCCAAACCTGATGAAAACAATCTTCACAAAGATCACAAAAACCATAAAACCCCAAACTGGACACACTCACTTATGATGTGAACAAAATATGGCTAACAAAAAAAAGATATCCTCCATCAAAACCTTTCCTCCAATAGAGCCCAGACATTCCTTGTGGAACTATGAGGACAAACTGAATTCAATTGGCCAGAGCTATGGAAGATCTTTAATACTATCAAGCTAAGAAAGAGAAGAGCCCTGTAAGATAATATGGCTGTACACTGCTGCACCTGCTGTTTGGCAACTCAAGTTTTCCAAACAATGAGACCCTAATTATTGAAATCCCTCCCCTTTTCAAGACCTAGGTTCTACCCCTTTCACATGAAGAATCCTCCCCTGATCCCAGTCCTCTACTCTCTCCTTCATCACTCCATATGATTCCCCAGCTTAAAGTAATTTCATACTCTTCAGATTTTTCATAACAGTTTGTACCTCTAGTTTGCCCTAATCACACCTTGCCATGCATTAGCTTCTTTAAACTGACTTTTCAACCCAGTGGAATGTAAGCCTCTGACTTATTTCATCTACCCACAGCACCCAGTACATAGCAAATATTTTATTTGTTTGTTGGAAGCATAAGAATAATTTCCTCAATTACCTAAGGCAATCATTTCTGTCAGACAAACACTGTAAACTCTAACATATAGGGAGGGGGATGAGAGTTGGAGGACAGAGAGAAGATTTACTAATCCTTTCTTTCCTTACTTCTCTAACTTTTAGGTTAGAATGAATAGCTTCCTTATTCACAAATGAAAAGGTGGAGAATCAAAAATTTTAAATAGCCATTAGTTTTTTTTAAAAAAAGAAAAATTACTAAAACATAAAAGCTAAGCATTATCTAAGCCCCCTGGTACCAAAACTCAAAAATTCTGTACACGTAAGCAAAAATTTAAAATATCAAACAACAAAACAAAATCCCAGGAGATGAGTCCTAGAATCTTTGTGTCAATTATAAACAGACAAATCAATCATCTTCCCACTTCTTTCCTGTTTATCTGTGACCACTTTTCAGTTAAGCACGACAAGAAACAACAGAATTAGATTTTTTTTCTTCCCTTTGATATCTGATCATTTTTGATATAGCGACTGATACGGCCAACCAGAATTATTTTTTGTATCATCACTATCATTTGTGATTTCAATTTTTACTATTTTTCCTAGATATCACCCCTCTTGACCATTCCTACCCAAATGATTGCCACAAAGATAAGTATCAGGGTTATAAAAATCATGTATGGACCTACATAATTTACTTAAAGTACAACTGATCCTCAATTTACCAGTGTATGTTTGTTAGGTTTTTGGTTTGGAGACAGCATTTGCCCCCAAAGAAATGTTCTACTCTATTCTACTAACCTGTGTATATATCTTGTTTGTACATGGCTATTCTCATGCTAGCTCCTGCACAAAAACACAAGCTCCTTCAGAGCGTGGATCTGTCTTTTGCCTTTTTTTGTATCCCCAATATTTAACACAATGCCAAAGAAGGTGAATAATAAATGTTTTAGCGACTGACTAACAAGACCAGCTTCTCAGAGCAGGTCAAGTTCATTACAGCATTCTGTATTTGTTGTTGCTCAGTGATTTATGTCTGACTCTTCATGACCCCATTTCAGGTTTTCTTGGCAAAGATGGTGGAGTGATTTGTCATTTCCTTCTACAGT
Source organism: Pseudochirops corinnae (assembly GCA_028646515.1). NCBI lineage: Eukaryota > Metazoa > Chordata > Mammalia > Diprotodontia > Pseudocheiridae > Pseudochirops > Pseudochirops corinnae. Next base: position 428,154,530 of record CM053585.1, read on the forward strand.
TCAATTTACAGATGAGGAAATGAGGCAAACAGGGTTACACTGCTAGTGTAAGTGTCAGAAGTCACATCTGAACTCAGGAAGATGAGTCTTCCTGATTTGATCAGGCCGGGTGCTCTATCCACTGTACCATCTCATTGACTACAGGTAACTCGATTCCAAAGCTGGGCTATATTCCTAAACTGACAAAATTTAGCTTAGTTTAGTTTTGATAATTCTTGGGATGATAAAGAGATAGATAGTAACTGGGAATTCAGTAAAGAGTAGCGATAGATAAATTTTTTCATCCCCTCAGGCTTATCTTATATCCATCCCTATTCATAGGGAATTCATGGAACACTTAAAAGTTTATCTAGACCAATCTCCCTACAGAGCAAAAATCGAGGCCCAGAGAAGTTAAGAGACTTTCCCAAAGGTCACACAAATAGTAATATTAATAACAGCAGCTAACATTTATAGAACACTTTGAATACTGCAAAGCACTTTACATATTACAGTATTTAAATGGAAGTTCTCTAAATCCAGAGCCCATTTTCTTTCTTTGCTGCTTCCCTTTCTTGAGGTTAAGTCTGCACTGGAAGAAGGAAGGACAAAAGCAAGAAGTGCCATGGTGGTAGCAGGTACCTTAACTCTGTCTTCCCTCTTTATCTTTGCAGAGGTCATCTTAACACTAACAGAACCCAGATGACTAACGAGAGATGTTAAAACATGAACCTAGATAGAGAATGAGAGAGAGCTAGAACACTATTATTATAGTAACAGTTAGTTACCACCAAAGTCCCAATTTCACTGGATTATTAATATGACACAGAAAAAAGATATAGGTAACGATAGTTTAGGGGGTGGTTATGTGGCACAGTGAATAGAGCTCCGGCCCTGGAGTCAGGAGGACCTGACTTCAAATTCAAAATCAGACACTTCATACTTACTAGCTGTGTGACCTTGAGCAAGTCACTTAATCCCAACTGCCCTGCCTTCCCCCCTCCAAAAAGCAATAAATAAATAAATAAAAACAGTTTAAGAGGGTACTGTATCCGTCAGCCAACACTTGGGAAAAGGTTTAGAAATGTTATGTGTTAGAGTTTCAGATAGGGAAGGAATTTTATCTAAGGGAATAAGCATCCTTCTAAAACTGTATTAAAATCAATTCTGGAAATGGGAAATGCTATGTTATACATAAGTTTCAACAAAATTTTCAAGGTGGATTTGGTTACATTTTCTCTGAAGTTCCATTTCTGCTTAGTAAATTTTGAAAACTATGCAATACCTATTTTCTTTTGATATTAAAGAATGTTTTACAAATAGATGAAAGCTGTTGATATGTGCTAAGGTCACTGTAGCACATCAACTAAATAAAAAAATTAATTATGAAGGCTGAAATTAATGAAAAGTGTCAAGATGTATGACTTAAAAAATAAAAATCAATGAACCCAGAAAATTGTTTGTTCTGTTTTTAAATTAGGCATAAAATTGTGTCTACTAAAATTAAGCTTCTATGATAGTTTCAAATACCACAGCCACCAGTGGCTAGATTAACACAAAGGGCACCTTATTTGGAACACTGAATTTCAGAGCTAATAATAAAGATCTTATGGTTCATCTAGTCCAACTTATACATTTTACAATTAGAAACAAAGAGAATGACATTAAAGGATTGAACCCCCCCGTGCTAACTCATTCACTGCTTTCTACCATTCCACACTATCCCCATCAGGGAGCTCTCCATTTTAGTTTTGTAAATACATTAACCATCACCATAATGGTTGTAAATTACAACTGTTTTGGCAAATTAAAACTTGTGATATTCCCTCATCTATGGAAGTTATAGTACAGAAACTACAATCTCAACAGAGTTGCCTGTGAGGAACTGAGAGGTTAAGTAACTTGGCCAGTCATACAATCAATATGCATTACAAGTTACAAAGCCTTTCAGTATTAAAAGGGCTACAGAACCTAGGTCCACCTGACTCCAAGGCCAGATTAACCATCTATCCACTCTACCACACTGCTCCATTATGTATTACACCAATAAAGAAAATTTCCTAACAATCTGAACTGTCCAAAAGTGGACTTCCTCTTATTTTAAATGTGTAAGTGAAGGCTAGATTGCAACTTGTCAGAGATACTGGGAGATCCCCCAATAAAGATCAGACCACATGCCTCTAAAGTACCTTCTAGTTTTAAAAGTCTGAATTCTACCTTCAAAACCTAGGAAAATCACTGAAGTCTGAGTTTCATGAAAGGAAATATTGACTTCTTGGTTGGAAAAAGAAAAGTCATCTGCAAGCAGTGATCACATAAATGTTAAGCTTTTGAATGGTCAGAAAAAAGGATAGTATTATATATTATTTAATATTTTGAAGAAACATGAGGTTTCTTAGCCAGGCTTTGAAGGGGAGTAAAAAGAAAAGAAAAATTAATTATTCAACTGACTATTAGATTAAATTCTATAAACTAAAGGTAAGAAACTTTAATATTACCTTTGCTACTTTAATAAAAATCAATCATAAAATTATGAGCATAGGCAGGATCTTCCCTTCTCTTCCCTATAAATTTACCCTATAAAGCATGTGCTACAATATCTACAAACAAAATATTCTAGATTGATAATCGACAGTTGAGGATAATTTATTAACTGCTTATTGTGCTAAGTGCTAAGGATACAAAAAGAAGGCAAAAACATGGTCTCTGACCTCAAGGAGTTTAGATTCTAATGGTGACAACATTCAAACAACCATGTACATACAAAAAGACAGTGTAAATGAGAGACTATCTCAGAAGCTAGGAATTAACAGTGAGGGGTGGGATGGGGGAAGCCAGCAGAAAAGCCATGGAGTCCAGAGTGTCACTGGATTATGGATTAGGTGGAATGGAATAAAATGTAAGAAGACTCACTGGCCATAAATGTGGTTTTTTAGAAGGAAGAACGAAGTTGATAAGACATACATACTGGTACATAAAATATCTGGAATAGATGATACACAAGTTGTTATTAGTGATAACCACAGCCTTCTTGATACTGGGGTCATTACATTTGGTGATAAATAACTCAAAGGCCTAGAATTAAATTATTTTGCTAAGTCACTCTTATAAGAAATGTTATTGTTTTTCCCCATCATCAAGAAGTGAATTATTTCCTTAATCATAGTAGTGTACATCTCAATGACTAGGATTAAACTGGTGTAATGTCCTACCAGAAGAGCCCTAGTGCTAGGTGAACACTATTTCTGAGGCTTAGTTATCCAGGACATGTGTACTTCCCTTGAGTCTCCAAAATAAGTAGAAAAATGTGATTTTAAATTTAAAAAGTGTTTTGAGTTCTAAACAATTTCTTTTTAATGAATTTTAAATGCCTGCAGCTAAAGTAAAAAGACTAGAATTAACTTAATTAAGAGAACTGTAACTTCTGAAAGAATGGACGTTGTAAAAAGAAATGCATATGATGTGGTTTTTCCTGCACTCTTGCTGGATTTTACCTAGGAAGAATTCAAGAAAATCATATACTTTCACTTTTCAACTTCCTATATGAATGAAGCTGTGAGTTTAAAATTAGGTCATCCCTTTCTCAAAATAGTGGGAAAACCTACTAAATAGTAATGCTTGCCAATTTTAAGGTTAGCAATATACAATGCATCACATTCTTTGACATTCTTTGTCACCCTTTCTATTGCTAGCCTCAAAATGGCACTGATTTTTGTTTCTTATCTTAGTCCATGAGCATAATGAATTAGTCAATATCACAAACGGCTGTGACAACCCCTGAGTTTTTTAAAAAGAAGGGACATGACTACAGCATCACACTGGGAAAATTATTTAGGCAATGTTCTGAAGAATGGATTCACAGAAGGGAAACTTTGGAGATGAAAGACTAATCAGGAGGCTGTTGCAATTAGAAGAGATGAGTGCCCGGATTAAGGTGGAAAAAGAAAGGAAGGGAGATAAATTCATAAGACATTGCATAGTAGACTTCACAGCATTTGGTAAATGAGTATATTAAGTAGAGGAAAATGTCTATATTCTTAATCCTTAAATCAGTCTAATTTATATTCAGATTTCCTGTATATGCTCAATTATGACCACAAAAAAATCCATACCTGGTACTCTTTTATAGAGTAATTATGGGAAAATACAAACTGAAAGGGACCATGATAGGCCATTTAGTCCATCCTCTTCATCTAATCATTTCCTCACTGTTTTCTCCATCTCTGACACTTCCTCCCCAGCAATAAGCTAAAACTATCCCAATGAAAAGTCAAATTTCTTAAGTTTTAAAGATGTTTACACATACACACATACTCACACACAGATAATCCAATGATATAAACATTCTTTCCTTTCTATGAAAAACTCCTGTTTATAACATCTAGTATGGTATTTCCCAAATTATATTAGGTGAATTTTTTTCACATTCTATATTTCAAGGAATAGGTATAACAAGAGAACATTTCAATGCTAATTTTCCTCTCCACAATATTAAATTGAAAATACATGTTACATGCACTAATTTTTCAATACAAGAATAAACTTAATTTCCTACATTTTACTCCAAAAAATCTGCCAATCTCCCTTTTGTACAGTAAGTATTCTATTGCCGATCCTCCCACCTGAAGCCCTTGAACTAATACTTATAGTGTTTTTCTAAATACCAAATTCCCATGGCTAAATTATTTTAAATGTTGATCTAACCTAAATCCTTCTAGCTCATATCCCTCCTTGTTTTGCCTTGACCAAAAACAAATGGAAAGCTGGCATTGCTTCCTGTTCAAGAGCCTTTCATTTAAAGGTCATTACTAAGTCACCCCTTATCAAACTTCCCTTTTTCCAAACTGAGTAATCCCAGATCTTTTAAACTCATAAATTTTGTTTCTGTGTTTATAAATTTGCTTTATATGTTTCTGTGTTGTAGATCTCCTCTGAAATCCATCTACATCTACTAACTCCTTCTTGTACTGTGAAGCAACCAAATTCAATTCAATACTCTTAACTACTCAATAAAACGGTAGGCAGCATTTCTATCATTTTTTCACATGTTGTACTATGGTTTAAATATCGAAACTTCATACTTTTCAAGAAAAAAATGTAAGGCATTATAACACTAAATCAATGGCTCAATACCAGTGTCATTACTAAGACTCTAAGACCTTCTGCCAGACTCTCCTATATACAGTGATAACAATTTTCTTGTACCATATGTCACCCCTCTCCACAAGTATTTACTGAGTGCCTATTAAAATCATAGCTGATATTTATATAAGGCTTGACCACAAAAGAGTTTTTATAGCTCTCATCTGACCTTCATAGAAATCCTATGAAACAAGTACTACAGTTATTATTATTCCCATTTCACATATGAAAAGACTGAATCTCAAAGAGATTAGAAATGTGCCCAATTTGACATAGTAAATATCAAAGTTATGACATGAATAAACTCAAGTTTCTCCCTATTCCAAATTCTAGACCTTCTTTTGGTATATCACTCTGCTAACAACAGATATCCAACAAATGTTCACTAAATTGAAGATCACCCTTCCTACCCTCAGGAAATTTTTAATCCCTTTTGGGCAATGAAAATAACACATGAAACGAATCAAAAATCAATGATTTCATGGGAGGGATAAATCTGTCACCTAGAGAAGCTAGAGACAGCTTCATGGAAAAGACAGGACTTCAACTGGTCCTCTACAGAAAAATAAAATCTGAATATGTAGAAAAAGAGTAGGGAAGGCTTTCCAAGAAAAGAAATACAATGGTAGCAAAGGCTCAGTGGGTATGAGCTAATAAATATGTAAGTCAGTAATCATAAGCCTGACTAAATTTTAGTCAGGCTGGATTTTAGATTTAGAGCTGCAAGCCTACCTAGAGATCATCTATATCAAGAAAAAGTGGGAAATTAAGTTGGATAGGTAAGGTGATAGTGGCAAAAGGGTTTGAACTTGATTACAATAGACAAGAAGAAACACAAGAAACTGACAATAAAGAGGCAGCATGTAAAGTACTAGATTTAGTGTGCTGTAACACCATGCACAAGCAGCTTCCCAAAAGAATGCTAATGTGAACAGCTTTTAAGGTTCTGATTACACAGTATAGTGAACACTCCATTTATTCCATAACAAATCAAGGCAAACTTTATCAGAAAATCAAGGTACAGTATTATATAATAGTCACAACATTACATCTTATCACAGAAAATCACAATATAGTGTTCACAACAGCTTAACATTAGAGTGACCACATAGTTTTCATCAAAGTGGTCACAGTATTTACAACAAAAAACAAAAGAATAATCATCTGGTTTCCCTAAGGGGGAAATCCTCCTTACTTAATCATTCAATCATTTCACAATACAAGTCAGTCTTCCACTCATGAGGCAATCATAGGTTAACTTAATCAGTCACTTATTTAGCAATCAGTTACTAAGTATCATTAATCACTAAATACAATCATTAGAAAATTACACAAACCCTCCATCCCTCGGTGTCTAGTAAACTTCAATTTCATCACACATTCGATATCCAAGGAGAGACCTTTTCTTCATCTTGACTCAGGGTGGTCTCTCAGATTCCCTAGATCCCCTTCCATGGTTCCAGCTCCTATCTGAATCCATGAGTCACCTGGATTCAGAGGCAGACAGCTCCCAGGCTCTCATCCAGTCCTCCAGGCAATTCTTGGTACACACTGGGGTCCATCACATCTCAAAACCTTCACAACTTTTGTTGCCAGGAACTCAAGGATCAACCAAGCCGCAAGAAAGTCTTATCCTGGTCATGCTTCTTCAGTCCTCCAATAGTTCGGCTGGCCCTAGGACCCACAAGAAGTCTCAGCCTTCCAGGCGGCCTTCTCAGCCTTCCAGGAGGCCTTCTCAGCCTTCCAGGCGGCCTTCTCAGCCTTCCAGGCGGCCTTCTCAGCCTTCCAGGCAGCCTTCTCAGCAACAACTTCAGCCTTCACCAGATTCTGGTCTCACAGAAAACTCCAATTCAGTTCTCAGTCCAGCCCTCCATCAGGAGCCCACCCTAAGAAAAAAAATCTTGATTCTGACTGTCTCTTCTGTGGGGCTCTTCTTAAATCCATACACACACACACACACACACACACACACACACACACACACACACACACTGGCTTCCTGTCTCAGCCAATCCCTTCCTGTTATGTCAGCAACAGGAGACAGAGTTCACACCTTCTGTTTCCTTCACAGAGGTACTTAACCCTTAGTTACTAAAGGCTAAGTACCTGCTTACTTGACATAACAAAAAAGGGGTCTTCAAATTTAAATTAATTACCATTACATGTGCTAGATTTCACTCAGACTGACTTGGTTTTAAATCCCATTTCTCAGCCCCAGAACCTGCATCTATAAAATGAGGATTAAAAAATACAGTGCTGTGCAAATCAGTAGAGTGGCAATTATTTTGATATGACTCCATTTTGTGTCAGTGATGGGCACATATATGCTTCCACTGATTGTCATTCTGACTTTGATTAAAGCCAGATTGAGCTGGTTTCGCCACTTTCAGTTAGTTTTGTCAGGTGAATGTTGGATTTTGTGCCACACAATGTGTTTCACTGTTCTCTTATATTGTGTTTTTAAATATGGTTTTTAAGGATATATAACTTGAAGGAAACATATAAAAGTTGTAGCTCTTAAAGAGGACACTTCAATAACTGTAAGAGATATTATAACTGTTGTTGATGTGAAGAAGTCAAATGCTTTAAGTAGTACTTAATCAAGTCCACAAGAAACAATATCAGTCATACCAAAGCACAGAGTAAAGTATAACTGAACAAATAAAATCACCAACAATGGACAACCCAGCGCTGCAAAGTAGTTTATTTTATTCTCAGGAGGAAAAAAAAGTTCCGAAGAAACTAACAACCTGATGACTGGAGGAGCTGTTATTAATTTCTTTACCTTTTTTTATAGGCTTTTGGAAGTGAGAAAAGCAGCTAGAAAACTAATTTTTTAAAATGATGAACAGTTGATGGTGCTATTCTTTTGGGCAAGACAATATGAAGTCTAGAGTGTTGAAGATTGGAAAAAAAATAATTTTGTACTGATAAATTTCTCTATGTTTACTGATGAAAAATAAAATAAGCAAAGCCAGAAAAACAATACATACAATAACTGCAACAAAGTAAATGGAAAGAACCACTACCACATAACAATAAAAAATTAATGTTGTAAAATTATAAATAACAAGCTTGTCCTCAATGAAGAAATGAGAAGACACCTCCCCATATATATGCCTTTACAGAGGTTGTAAAGTTTCTAAAAGTGAACTACAGCATACAATGTAAGATTTTTTTTTTGATGTATTGATTGATTTTGCTGAATGTTTTGTTCCATTATTTTTCTATTTTTTTCTTTTCTTTTTAATTCTCTCTTATAACAGCTTATTTCCTGGGACCACTGATTTGACACATTAACTACATCCATAGTATTAGACACTAGTATTAAGTTTCCTTGAGCTGTTTTTTTTTTTCAGGAAATACTGAATATAAACAATATCAAAATTTTAGAAGATACAATAGCTTTCTCTCTAACAAATAAGATACTTGCCCTTTTTTTTGCAAACTTATTTCTTGTTTTAAGGATGTTTTATATCTCCTGAAACCACATTTAATCAACTACTATAAAGAACATAATGAGAGGCAGTATGACAAAGCAGAGAACCATGCAGGTCCAGAAGACTTGGGTTTAAAGTCCCACCTCTGATACATACTAAATATGTGACTCTAGCAAGCCCATGTAACTTCTCTCAAAGAAGCTAAATTTTGGAGCAGATACTGACCCACATGGACAGAGGGAGTTTCTCACCTAAAACAGAAAAAGAAAAAGGTCCATAAAATAACAAGAGAATTTGACAGAAGCCTACATTGTCATGAAGAGAGAGCAGATTTGGATTTACATCTAGACAGACACACTGGATTATAGAGAAACACTTTCACTTAATGGCTTTGTCTTATGAGCATGTCAGCCCAGGAGACATCAGTCAACAAAACTTACTAAAACTAAGGAAAATTGGGGAGCTAATCTTCACATGAGAGAGCTGCCTATATATTTCAGCATCCTCTAAGGTCATATCTTTCAACAGTTGCAATGATTCTAAAAGAGAAACAGGCAATACTCACAATATTGGCAATTTCAGTAACCAGAGCAGCAAATGTTTATCAGTTTTTCTTCCTTTCTCCCTCTGCTTCCATCCATCCTATCCCTGCCAACTGTCACTAGGATGAGGATAAGATGAAGATAACTTGGATTTATGGGGGGAAAAGGACACCAAACAAGTAGCAGTGTCTACATCAATAAAGGGGTTAGATAAAGGAAAGAGGAGAAAAAGAGAATCCTGGAGCTGCTCAATGATTCAACTGTTCATATATGAAGAAGGTATACTTAAACTGATGGCTGTCATCATTATTATATGATTAATTAAATTAAATGAAATTAAACTGATGGAATCAGTGGTTTAGCTAATCTGAAAAGCTAGAAAGTACTTTTGAGTTTCTATTTGATCCAATGATTCCCCACATCATCTCCAACAAGTCATCAAGGTGTCACTGCTTGAATCCCTCCAGGTAACACTTCCTTTATAAGTTTTCCAACAGCCTTAATTATTAAGTTTTTCCATATATTAAAAGCAAAATTTGTTTCCCTACAGCTTCCACTCATTTCAAGTTCATTTCAAGTCTGTCCTCTGGTGCTACACAATAAAATATAATCCTTCCTTCTATGTGGCATACTTTTAAAAAAATATTTGAATATAGTTATGTTCACCTCCCCAAAATTCTCTCTTCTCTGGGTTAACTAGCCCCTAAATAGAAGATACTGTCATCCTTCCAGTTATGCAGGCTGACAACTGGATCTATCATGACTTTCCGTTCTTCACCATATCCATTCTTGTCAATTCTTCTCAATTCTATCCTCACATCTCTCACAGCTGCATCATATTCATCCCGTTCTCTTTACTCACAGATCTCATCTTTTCTCAACTCTACTGAAATACTTTCCTAAGGGGTATTTCTGTTTACATTTCATTGTTCTCTCTGTCCAAATGATATTCTACATAAGTGCCAAAATAAATATTAAAAAGCACAGGTCCAATTATGTCACTCCCTTGCTTAAAAACTTCAGTGGTCTCCCCACTTCTTTTAGAATAAAATGCAAACAGTTCACAGACTGGCTCTAGGCTGGATTTCCAAATATTTCAGATTATTACTTTCATCTACTCCAGACAACCTAGCTGTTCCTCAAACTCAGTGGTCCCTAAAACTTTCTCATGCACATAATTTTAACCCTTCTGAATCTTCAGCTTCTTTCAAGTTCTATTTCATGAGCCATCTCCAATAGGAAGCCTTTACTGATCCTTCTAGTTTTTAGTACCCTCACCAGATCCTATTAGATCTTATCTGCTTTGGTGGAAGGAATTCACCCTGCACAGACCCTGCCTGGAGAACTGACCTACATATTTCTCTGGCCCCACGCCCCCCAAGGAAAACTGTAATTCCTAAAAGACAGGGACTATTTTTCACCTTTATATCACCTTATATCTCCACAGATACAGACTTAGTCATCTGAAATTCCTTTCAACTTTAATTTGACAATCTGTGCAATCAGTAATTAACTATAGATTCTTAGAGAATTTCCTGGGACACTGAGAGGCTAAATGATGTGCCCATGGTTATACTGCAAATGTCAAAGACTGAACCTGAACTCACATCACTGTCACTCTAACCATTTGTCCACTATATCATATAACATCTTACCCTACACAATGTGCTTAATAAACGCTTATTAAATTAAACTTCCTTAACAACTTAAAGAATTCTTACTCCTAGAAAAATAGATCTACCCTCCCATTCACAGCACCCTCTCCCCCAATTTTGTCCTCATAAAATGTCTTCAAATGGTTTCTTGCTATCTTGATTCCCCCTCCCCCCGCCTCCGCACTTCCCAGAATCAAGTATATTTGTTCTTATTATCATATTCATTAGGACAGGAATTGGATGTGACCATTGCTTATTCATTGTTTTTCTATTTACTATACACTGTCTTAATAGTATTCTGTTGTTAATATTTCTAAGTTAAAAATTATTTTCAATGCACTATTAAGGAACTATATAGCCTTCTATTAACAAACAGAATTACAGATACATAGTATTAACACAAAAAAAATTAGGCTGAAAATGACATATACATTACAAAGTCAGTTTTCATTTCTTAAAAAATAAATCCAGGAAATGCTCGCGGATTTGCTGATGTGACCTCCAGTAAGCAACAAGCAACATGAAAATAAATTTCCCACTAAATGTCAAAGGAAAAAATTTAATCCTTCTCCATGGGGGTTAGGGTGGGGAGGAAGGATACTGCAAAGACTATACCATCTGGTGATAATAAGGCCAATGGTTGGCCAAGGGAACTCACCCACAGGATCTATTGTTTCATATAAACAATTAATCCTAATGGAGGGTGGGAAAGAACTGTAGAGGAAAGAAGTCTATCCAACCTTCTCACCTAAGAGACTTCCCCTCTTTCTCCCCCCCCCACACACAAGGGCCCCAGCACTTCCACAGCAGTCAGTCATCTGGGAAACACACTATTAATGATTCCTTAATCCTTTGTGGTGGGGGTGGAGGTGGAGGTATAAACTCCTTTTCCTCCCTTAATGCCTAGTTTTACTCCTTTCACAAGTGCTTTTCTTTCCTCCTCAAGCCTTCAATTTATGGCCCCACAAACCATTCTAACAAGAAGAGCTGGGACTAAGGCTTATTCTAAAGCTGGTCAAATTTCACCTAGGGTTTTTCCAGTTCCTCCATGAATTTGGTGGAAGATTCCAAGGAAACGAGGCAAAGCTAATAGGAGAGAGTGGGGTTCTACCCAAAGGCAGAGACTCAAAACCTGAAGGGAACCCAAGTTATCCACCTGTAAAAGTGTACATGGGGACTATAAGGATAAATCCCAATCTAATAAATGAAGTTTCTACTAATTTAATCAAGAACTATTTCATTAGATACTCAAAAAAGATACGGTTTCTTGGTAAGACTTCAGGTTAAATATTAAGCTAAAAAAGTTATGAAACTTGTTAAAAATTTAACTTCAAGTAAATAAAAATTTTTGCACAACCAAACATGAAGCAAATCAGCACCTCTTTTGAGAAAAACAACCCATATTTTCTAAGTGGGTTTTTTACTTTATTTTCTATTTCTAATTTTCTAACTCATTAAAGAAAGACATGAACTACAGTCAATAAGCAACTGTTTTTCATGAATTTTCTGGGAGCAGTAAAGTTGAATTATTCTTTTATCCAGGCAAAAAGTGAACCTGAAATTCATTTAATTAGTGCTTTTTCTCCTTTCCTCCTAGTAAGAAAAAAGGAGTTATTTAACAATTATGTAAAAAGATTGTAGGTGGATCACTAAATGTCTTACAGCAATCAGATTTCTTTATTGGCTAAAAATGATCTTTGGGATTTTAAGAGGAGGGAAAAAAGGAGCTCAGTCCAGGCTGAGAGCACCTATATGAGACAATCCTTAATGGCTGAGTTCTATTTTTTTTTTTGAGGGCGTGGCAGAACAGGTATGCAGGAACATTTTTTGACATGGTATCTAGGCTAAAAAGTCATTTATGTTTTATATTTGTCCACAAGAAGTTCAAACTGACAGGAAAGACTCAAAAGCGGGATGCTATTCAAAGTGACCGAGTAATCTTTTATACATATTTCTATTTAACATACCCTGCTGTGTTATCTGAATTTATATTCTCTCTCCCCTTATAAATAAACATCCTTGCTTAATCTCAAGTTGGTTTCAGATATGATAGAGAAGAAAGAGGGTGCTAGAACTGGATATCCAGTTCAGGTGCTAGATGAAAAGACAATAATGTGATCTGCTACAGCAAGTTTCTAAACTCAAAGAGGATCAACATTTTTGAGCGAAGGATTAGAAATCAGTAAAAGTTTAGAAATTAGCAAGAATAGAAATCCTTGACATCAAAACAAGGGTACCCTGGAATGGTACCAAGAAAGCACTGGTATGCCATGAAGCTAAAGGAAAGATTCAAAAGAGTCCAGGACTGATTTCTTAATAAGCTAATGCAAATATGAACATAGGAATCCCCAGATAAAGGAAAACAGTCTCAAAATTTGAGTTCTTAAGTACTCAAACTGTGCCTGTAAACAAATTGCTACAGTCCTTACTCATGGAAAGCACCCCAAGGGAGAAAAAAATTTTCCCTGATTGCAGCCAAAAAAATAGTAAGAAACAAATTACATTTACAAAGCTTTTTTGAAATGGCACTTCAGCACAGACTTCAGCAAATACAAGAAAAAAAAAAAGAGGGAAGGAATAAGGACTTGGAGAATTATAATTTTAAAAAGCTTTCAACTAGTTTGCTTAAAAAAAATAATATGCATACTTCAGATGGTTCTTTAATAACAGATTAGCTCTATAGTTTCATTCAAGACTTTATTTTGGTGACACCAACAACTTTTATAAGGAAAGAAAATCCACAACCTAATTTTGGCTTTGAATTCCCAAGGTCTACTGTCATAATGGCTTGTACACAATAGGTGTTTATTTTTGCATTCATTTTGATATAATATAACCAAAATTCCAGAGACAAAGCTGAATACAAGAATACAGAGGGAAAGAGTGAGAGAAAGCTGAGGAAGGCAATTTAGATGGAAGTGAATTTAAAGTAGCAAGTAAAAAGGTTGGGTTTTCTCAGAGGGAGAGGGAGCATTGGAGTGATAAACAGACAATTACTATTGGGTTATACCATTTTTGCACAGAAATAAAATAAAAGAAAGATGTTCCGTATCCCCACAGCATACTCAGTAAAATCTGAGTTTCCTGGGTTTGTTTTCTTTTAAAAATCTACAACTTGAGAATTCATACCTCCTCTACCTAAATATTGTATGTAGAAAGAAACTATAGTAAGATTCCAATGGATATATATTTTCTGCGTCTCATGTCTAGTTCCTACTATAACTGGCAAAATAAAAAGTGTTGGGGAAGAAATAAAAAATCTTTTTGGACAAGAACAAAAAAAGAATCTTATACTTTCACCTAACCTTGTGTTTAGATGGAAAAGGATATGAAATCGAAATATTAACCTCCTAGAATACACTATCCAGTCTCCAAATCCATGACTGCACTCAAAATGTTCAGCATTAAGAAGACAGATGCTGTTTTCCCCTATGGCAACAGAGAACCTCTAATTAAAACTTACCTTTTCAGGAAGCCCAATTACTGCCCAAAATGAAAAGGAGAATGAGTAGCAACTTTTGGAAAAGAGTTATGTCTACATATACCAGTCTTTGTGTACAGCTGGATGACCTCACATGGCAAAGAAACGAAGGCAAACAATGAAAAACAGATTGTACAAACTCTAGTACCAGTTACTGATTGCCTGAGCCAATAGAAAATGCTGTTTCTGAGAATGAGCTGTAAGATTTTAGTTCAGCACAACTGACCAACTATTCTGAATGTAAATACTCTTGGTACAAGTTAATTTAAATCTATTCACTAAAGCAAACATTTGTCACTTATGAACCAACTCCCTCATGAAGTGCTGTGACAGTGTGTAATAGGTATCTTCAGTCCTGGAATGGCCACAGGGCCCCTAACATTTTGACAAAATAACCCTGATTCCTTACTTTTTAAACTTCTCTTCCAGCTCTCTATAAATATCTTCCTCGATTGGGTTGATTTACTATAATGTCACATGTATCACATGTAGATTTTAAGAAGTTTTTTTTTTTTTAACAAAAAGTAAAATCTAGGGCTCGGCGTTAGAAACACTTTATTAAAGAGGCTGTGTTTTGTTTCTTCCAAGGAACAGTGTGGTATGATAGAAATGACATGTTATTAGAAGTAAAGAATATAAGGTTGTGATCCCAGGTGAAACAATAATAAGACTGCAACAGTGGGTAAGTCATTTTTACTGATCTTCAAAATGGAACTAATCCTAGGTCATAGGTTATTATGATAAAAGTATACATTTAGCCATAAAGTGCTACTTAACAGTATTTAAAATTCTATGATTCTATAATTTAATAGACAGGTAAGTTTAGAAGCAAACTTTATGCTCTCACCAAAAAAAAAAAAAAGGAGACTATGAAAATAATTCTTAGGGAGAGTTATTATATTCCAAGAAGTATATTTATTTGTTCAGTCAGCTTTGATGATGGTTAAAATTAATTCACTAGTCCAAATCACTGCATCCCTTCTTCCCCGCCCCAAAAAAAATCAGAAACAATCTACCACTGAGAGTCTCTGTTTTTCCTCTCCATTAATGGAGCTAAAAAAAAACCCAAAAAACTAAGGCAACCAAACAAGCAGAGATCAACTATTGTTTCATGGGGGAAATTTTTGTAAATAATACAATATGTTTGGTTCACATTTTCTATACTTGCCTTCTTTTCCAAATGAAAATCTGACAGTAAAAAGAAAAAAAAAACCACAAAATGAACCTTATAAGTTCATTCACCTCTTCTTCTTGTTTCTCATCCCCACCTCACCTGAATTCATTCAGGAAACGATGCTGCACTGACTGATCTCAGTATAAAATTAGTGTCAGAAGAACTGGTTTATGTACTTAAGGATCTGAATCCTCTTTTGGCAAAGACAAAAACCATGATTCATTGAAAACAGCTTTTTCATTGGTTTTTAATTTTGTTTTTAGAACAGAAGAGTTCAATATAAGTGTGTGTGTATTTTTAACAAAGGCACTAGACTTGGAAGTCTGAAGACCTAGGTTTCAGTCCTGATACCCAACACTTAACAGTTGTGTGGGCAAGCCATTTCATCTATTGAAACCTTGTTTCCTCATCTGTAAACTGGAAATAATAGTACTTGCATAACCTGTCTTAAAGGGTCATTGTGATGAAAGCACTTTGGTAAACTGCAAAGCTTTCTATAAAGGTGAGCTGTTATTATCACAAAAGTCCAACAAACTTAAATTATTTCTTAATACCTGAGCAAAGAGAAGAAATTCAGTCTTTCTCTGTTCACTTTCCACTTTGCTAAGCTTCCGATTCTCTAAATTCTTGAAGGTGTGACTATCATCTGTACTTCAAATCCCAGACAGGGTCAGAGATGTGTGTGTGAATTTCATTATCACATTACACATCCCTCTGCTGCCAATCACTAGCCAACTGTGGGCTAGACATCACTGTTTCTGTTCAAGGAGCCGGTGCTAATCAAGGCTAACTTAAGAGAGATCTTAGTATAGAGGATTTTAATTCTAGGTTTTTTTCTTTTAAGTAGGTGTTTGAGAATTGTATTCTTAGGGTAAAGGAGGATGAACTACATTATAATATACAAACTTTAAAAACAAGCAGGATATCATATCTCTCCAGCATCTGCCTCTAAAACCAAATCATCCACGTTCAGTCAGGAACCCTACAAAGGCAGAATGGATCTCTAATTGGCTCAGAACACTTCCCTTGCCCCTATTCCTTGAGAGCTGAGGCTTCTTCTCCCTAGCAACTGTTGCTAGGTACTCCTTACATATATCTCAAGTAGGGAGGGAAGTCAGTTGAATTTTCCTTTAATTCATTTACACGGAAGCATCCAAGTATGTCCTAAAAATAACTTAACACAAGTTCTATCACACATTTTCTATTTTAATGGTTATTTTAAGAGGATGATAGTAAGATTACGAATGATTTCCAGACTAACATCTAAATCCAAACATTTAGCTTTCTCCAATTCAGTAAGTATCCTCTGCTGCAAAATTAACAGCAGAAAGTTCAAATTAAATGGTAATGAACTTTGAAACAAATAGCACATCAAAGAAATTTACCACAGCAGATAAGCAGCACACTTGGTACCCAATGTATTGTTTTCTGAATAATTATAACTGTTTTCAAAAGAAAATGCATACACACTAACAGGCTGGATTTTTAAAGATATCTTGAAAAAAAAAGGCTTACAGCTAGAAGCTATAAACTGAAGGAAATCAATAAAAATTTATTTTAAAAACATGCAAGGAACAGGAGCAACTAGGTGGTCCAGTGAGTAGAGTATGGGGCCTGAAGTTAGGAAAACCTGAGTTCAAATTTGGCCTCAGACACTTACTAGTTATATGACCCTGAGCAAGTCATTTAATCCTGTTTGCCTCAGTTTCCTCATTTGTAAAATGAGTTGGAGAAGCGGAATGGCAAACCACTCTAGTATCTTTGGGGGAGAAAAAACCCAACCAAATAGGGTCATAAAGAGTTGGACATGACTAAAATGGCTGAGCAACAGGCACAGGAGGCTACAGGGAAAGGAGGGCCTAAATCAAATCAAACAAAAAAATATATATATGGGTACCTAAGTAACTAAGGTAACTAAGTAACTAATCCATTCAGGGTTCTCTTTGTTGATCATATAAATCTAGAGTACAGTGACACTCTTTAGGTGTGACCCTTTAAGAGGAAGTATGACAACCTTGAAAGCAATCCCGGATGATGAAAGGGCTAAGAAACTACTCACGATGATCAAGATAAGTAGTATATTTAGCTTATGGGAAATTTGTAGGAGGGTACAGACCACAAATAGATCTATGGGTAGAATTTAACAGAGATGACAGATACTGGCTCTCTAATATAAAGAGCCTATCCAAAAAGTGAACAGGCTACCTCATAAGGCAGTAAGTTTTGTGTTCCTGGAAGCATTCAAGTAGAGTTTGGAATGGTTACCTGTCAAGGACACTAGGGTAGCAGGCAGAACTGGATATCAATAAGTTCTCTTTCAACTATAAGCTTCTATGACCACAATAATAGTAACAAATTCGACTTGTGTAGTCCTTTAATGTTCACACAGCACTACCTTCTGAGGTAGATAGTGCATACATTATCAGCTTCTTCTTACAAATTAGGAAACTGAGGCAACATGAGGTTAAGTAACTTGCCTATTAGGTTTGGACTTAATGCAATCTCTCCCCTTAATTAAAATTTGAGTTTTAAAGGCATTAAAATACTATTTATTTATCTGTGAGACCAGTTTTGAATCATGTCCTTAAGATTATAGATTATAGATTAAAGGAAGTGAGGGAAGCCAGTAGGCAAAGAGGAAGAGGAAGAGCATGCCAAGCCTGGCAGAGAGCCAGAGAAAATTCTGAACCTAAGAAATGGACTTTTTGTTTCTAAAACAACCAGGAAGATAATGTCAATGGACTGAAGAGTAAGTGGGCATTATAAATCCCCAATCAGCATGGAAAAGAGCTGGGCCAGGGCTTTTACCTCACTTTTATACATAAGTGTATCTTTTTATATGTCAATATGCTCATGCTTTTTTTCTAAAAAGTCACTGATCCCCCAGCCTTTTCAATGGCACTTCCCCAACAAAAAAAAAAAAAATTATTTCCTTAAAGAATGAGGAAGGACAGGGTGGCTAGGTGGCACAGTGAATAGAGCACTGGCCCTGGAGTCAGGAGGACCTGAGTTCAAATCTGACCTCAGACACTTAACACAAAAAATTAGCCATGTGACCTTGGGCAAGTCACTTAACCCCAATTGCTCTAGCTTCCCCCCTCCAAAAAGCAAAAAGCAAAAAACAAAAAAAGAATGAGGAAGGAAATACTCATGGGTTGGCAAAATCATGGCAAATAGGAAACAACTTAGGCAATTCTAGTCTGTCCTTAAGTATAGGTTGCTCAAAATGATTAACTTTTATTTCCTAGATACTGATCAGCCTGACTAAATGCCAGAAACCAAACAGAGCTCAATGGGATTACTCTCTTGATCTGGACTCAATCCATCTTTTTTTTACATTGGGCCTAGCTCAATGATTGATGTTTACCTGTAAATGTGGCTACTTCCTGAACAAGTGGGATGTTTATTTTGCATTCAACTAATTCAGCAAAAGGTAGATCATTTGTACAATGTCTAAGCTGAAATGGGGGTGGGGAGAGAGGGAACAGGACACATAGTCAGTTTGGGGGTCCTCCAATATCAAGGTAAAGCAAAATAGACTGTGGAAACTAGGGCTGGTCAAAACTTTTCTTCTGTTACACAAGTTCACAAAGAAACATGTTAAAGGGAAAAAAAGTAATTTTAAGAGAAGGAAAATGGAGAGAAGAAAAATACTTTGGATGTCTTTCAAATTCTGAATCTAAAATCACACTTTCTGGAAGAAGCCTTTACTGTGCCCCCTTAATGTCTTCCCTACAAGATTGTCCATCTATTTGTATATATCTTATATGCACTTATTTGTTTGCGCATGGTCTCCCCCATTAGAGGGGGAAGGCAACATCATCCTCCCAGTCCCTAAGGTTCAAAATCAAGCTGTCATTCTTCACTCCTCACCACCTCCCACTCTGTATATCTGATCCATTGCCAAAACCTGTTAATCTGACCACTGCAACATCTTCTGAACTTGTCTCTTTCTCCCCTCTGACACTGTCACCTTGCAGAGGTATAGACCTTAATCATCTCAAATCTAGACTACAGCAAATAGCCTGCCGGTGGGTAGGCCTGCCTCAAGTCTCTCTTTATTCCAATGCATCCTCCATTTAGTTACCAAACTGATTTCCTAAATGCTGAAATCTGACCAGGTTACCTCCCTGGTCAGTGAAGTCTGATGGCTCCCTATCACCTCCAAGATCAAATACAAAATTATCTATTCAGAGCTCAAATTCCTTCAAACCTAGCCCCTTTCTGCCTTTCCAATTCTTACACCTTTCTGTCTTGACATGTACTCTTATTCACTGATACGACACTGGCACCCCCGCTATTCCGTTAACAAAACTGTCCATTTCTCAGTTCTGGGCATTTTCTCTAGCTGTCTCTACTTCCTGGAATGCTCTCCCTCTTCATTTATACCTACTGGCTTCCTTTAAGTCCCAATTAATATTCCATCTTCTAAATGAAGGCTTTTCCTAATTCTAGTACCTTCCCTCTTTTAATTACAGCCTATATAGCCTATATATAACTTATCTGTACATATGTGTCTGTTGATTAGATTGTGCGCTCCATGAGGGCAGGGGCTATCTTTTGGTATCCCCAGTGTTTAAGCATAGTGTCTAGAACACAGAAGATGCTTAACAAATATTTATTGACTAATTGTATATAGCTTATCCACAGTTAACCTTTGAGGCAACAAGTAATTTTACTTTTCTACAGCAATATTATTTCTTGTCCAGATTATCACGTGCAATTCCAACTATATATATATTTAGGATCAGCACCAGAGATGGAAAATGAGCAAGACCCAGAACTAAGGTAGGAAGAGGGAGGGGGAAGAATTTTGCATTTAGAAAATTGTGCTACACTTCCAAGTAAGTCCACGTGCTCCCTACCACCAAAGCTCATGTTTTTAATACCAATATTCTCCCAGTGAATCTATGTGGCTATCACCAGTTGATCACTACAATCTAAGAAGAATCAAAATTGATACAAGGTATGTTTTGAAACACAGCAGCATATTATCAAAAAATAAGCTGCATGAATTAAATAGTATACAAATTATATCATTAACAACATGAATAATGGGAAAAGGAGGTGAGTTAGTCATATGAGAGTGAAGCAGATGACAGCCTAAGCACGTGTAGTGAGTGGTATTAACAAATATATTAAAAGTGTTAGACGAAGTTCTCCATAACATACGGCAGATCTTCTATGAAGGATTGCTACAAAGGATATGATATGAAAGGCTAAGAAAACATGGATAGATTAGGATCTGTATCGGTGAAGAAAACGCCCACACATAGGAGCTCATAGATATATCCAAAAAATTATTCTATCACCACTTTGAATGTGTATTTTAAAAATCTTAGTAACAACTAATAAAATATCTGCTATTCAAATCCCTCTCAGGCTCTTTTTTTTTTTCTTTTTGGAGGGTGGAATGCAGGGAAATTGGGGTTAAGTGACTTGCCCAAGGTCACATAGTAAGTGTTAAGTGTCTGAGGCCACATTTGAACTCAGGTCCTCCTGACTCCAGGGCAAGTGCTCTATTTACTGTGACCCTGTAAGTCACCCCTATAACTGACTTTTTAAAATGTCACATAATGTACTTAAATCATAGGATCATAAATTCAGAAAGGACTTCAAGTCATCTAGGTAGGAGAGTAATTTACACAAGAAATATCTAGAAGCAAACTCTGTTATATAATCATAATAGTAATACAAAATAATGAACACTCATAGTGACCTTTCTGATTTCTTTAGAGAATCAAGAGCTACAAATAGGAATAGTGGGCCTGCTACATAGGTGTCAATAAGTGAGACTGTCAATGGTACCATATTACTATTCTACCTCATGTATTTCTTTTTTCACTCTCTCTTAACATTTCTCCCTTCCTTTTCTCTTATTTAATTCTGTCCCTTTCTTATGCTATCCATTAGACCTTGGGCTGGCCAGAAGCATTCAAAGATACTGAAAGGCACTGCCTTCCCCGACAGTGGCATTACCAGGCCAACTGTTAAAGCCTAGTATAATTTCCCACTACAGAACTTCGGCACTTTTCTTCAAGAGCACCATAAGTTATTTATTCCTAGACAGGCATTTAACCTACCCACCAATCTTCTCTTTGAGCAGCCTGGCATGGGTTCATAACCACACAAAATTATTTCAATCTAGGGGTAGAATGCTGCTTCAAATACTTATAGGAGAGCTATTATAACTTCCTCCCTTCTCTCTCTCTCTCTCTCATTGGAGGGGTGGGGGGTGGCGAGAGAAACTGTCAGCTTTCAAATGAGTCAGACATGGCACACTGGATCATGCAGTACAGATACAAAGGAAATCAGAGATCCACCAAAATGCCAAAGTATTAGCAGATTAAGTACACAGCCCCTAAACCTAATTCTATTTAAACTCACATTATAAATAAAACTAATCCAGGCTATATCACAAGTAAAATTGTACTCCTCTTCTCTACCTCCCAAAAAGTCAACACTAGATTTCTAAAAACTTTGAGAATGAGAAGAAAGAGCAGTTTTCTAAAAATCCCCAGTACTTAAATACACAACCTAAAAGACAGACTTGGTTTGATGTTGTAAAAAGATGAAAATTTTTATCTGGGCTCTTCATGGCAGTCATTAAAGATAAATATGCCATATTTAACAAATTAGAGCATTTTGTTGTTGTTGATTCAACACTCCAGTTCCCCCAACCTTTTCATTCAAAGAGATCTCAAAAGTCACTTATTTGTTTGTTTAGACATTTTAACCTGGTAACCAGTTCTTTGTTGGTGAGAATAAGAACTATAACATCATTTCCCCTTGTTGGTTCCTCTGCCTTTCAAAGAATGAAATTCTTACTAACACAAGTCAAGAAATGATTATGTCCTGCCTTTGACAGAGAGTGAAGACTCCAAAAAATGTTCAGGTAACTGAAATATTCTGTCTACTACTATATTAAATTGTTATGCCTGACTTCTGATCTGTTTTCCAAATGCTTCTATTTCCTCTTTTTGACTAGATGGTTGATAAGATACTTCAGCAGCAAAACGGTTTCTGCTTTGGCTTCTATTTTATCTTTACCCAATTATTAATTATCACAATTCCCCCCACTGGTTTCTAGATTTCATCACATGAGCATACCTTTTATTCCATGCTTCCTTTTAACTTTCTTTTTTCTTTTGAAATTGGTTCAACTTCCAGAGTTAAATTCAAGTCCTGGGTCTCATATGGCCATGTGTTTCATTAATACTTTTAAAGGGATAAATGTGCTTATTCATGTGAGGACCTAGTTTAGTTCACTTTGCTTACAACCCATACCTTTATGTATTTGTGTATAGGTGTCTGAGGCCACCAGTTTATTTCTGATTCCTTCTTCATGTATTTTAGTAAAACTATTTTTCCATCTGGGCAGTGGGTCAGCAGATTTTGGCTAAATTAATTTTTAAGTATTATTAGAAATAATCAAATCTCTTCATTCCAAACACGTCAGCACTGAGACTCAAGCGCCTGCATAAGAGAGCTACAAAAGCTTTCAACAAGATGGGATCTCTTCTTCTAAGTGTTGAAGAAATGTTTCAAAATAAGCCACTTAGAACTAATCTCTGCTCCGAGACAGCCTATCTATTAAATAACACAATGGAAGATATGTCCTGTTGCCTTAAGACTCCAATTCTTGATGTTATTGCTATTTAACTTTTTTTGCATTTCTACATACAGTGCAGTAAGCTCCTTGAAGGCAGGGCCCATATCTTATTCTTCCAAATAAATTTTTAAAAGAGGTAATGTACTTCAGCCTTGAAAGTGCTTATTTTATGCATCCCCCACAATGCCACATAAGTGGGAAGAGCTCTAAAAATATTTTTTAGTTGAATGATCAATCTCCCTTAGGTCACCTTGACTTCTTTCAGCTACCCCCAATCTGTGAAAATTTGAGGTTAGAAGTGTATCTCAAATTTTGTTGACTGCATGAGATTTTTGCTATTATAAATCCAATTCTCTTATCTACATTCAATTCAACAAGCTCCTGTGAAGCATCTACTACGTAGTAGGCTCTATGCTACACAAAAACAAAAATTAAAAACATTCTCTGGCCTCAATGAGTGATAAGTTAATACAAGATAATTGAAGGAGGGAAAAAACAATAATAACTCAGAGAATCAGGAAAGGTTTTGTTACAGTTGGTCACAAGATAATAATGCAGAACTGAAAGCATCATTATAGACCATGAGTGTAACTCATTTCACAGACGAGACAACTAACAGAGAAATAAATAAGACTTGCAAGATCACAAAACTACAAATGTCTAAACTGACATTCAAACTCAGATCTTCTGATTCCAGATGCAATACTCTTATCTGCTACACCACCTGACAGCTGAGAGAAGTGTAGAAAAAAGCAGAGAAATGGTAGAAATGAGACCAATGCAGGCAAAGGTGGAAGGCTGGATGCTAAGATCAGGGAACAGCCAGGCTCAATCATAGGGTGGGTAAGAAGCCATAAGAAATAAATCTGGAAAAGTGAACTGGCATCAGATTGTAAGGAGCTTTAAATTCCAGGATAAGAAGTGTTTATTTTTTCCTAGAGGCAACAAAAAACCCCTGAAGGATTCTGACTAAGGGAATGACAGGGCCAGAATTAGATTTCAGGATGATGGTCTGGGCAGCTCTGTGGAAGACTTGACTGGAGATGTAAAAACCAAGAAGCAGAGTGAACAATTCAAAGACTATGGAACCTAAATAGGAAGACAGCTATGTGAGTAGTGAGACAGGACCTGAAACGAGATATTTTGGAGGTAAAACTGACAAGGTTTGAAAAGGGATTGGAGAGGGCAGAAAGAGAAAGAGCTTTGTAAGGGAGAAGTTCAAGGTTGTGACAGTAGAAGAGAAGGGATATAAACATTTATGTAGTATGTAGTATGTTCCAGGCACTGTGCTAAGAGCTTTACAAATATCTCATTTGATCCTCACAACAACCCTGTGAGACAGATGCTGTTATTATCACCATTTTACAGTTGAGGAAACCGAGGCAAACAAATGACACAGCTGGTTAACTTTCCAAGGTTAGATTTAAACTCAGGGCTTCCTGACTCCAAGCCCAGCATTCTAAGCACCTTGTCGCTTCTCTATCAATGTTACTCTGAAGTAACATTGAAATAACACTACACCATATGACTACATAAACCTAAGCATTTGAAGTGAAGAAAAATCTGTTTCCTTAAGACAGTGATTCATGTCCAACCCATTCATAATTAATATAACAGCATAAATCATTTAGCCTGTATCTGCCATTGTTAGGCAGCATATAGTGGCCATTCTGAAAGAGGTACCTTCAGTGAAAAGGAATTTCATTTATTTAGTTAAAAATTCCTCTTAGGCATCAGAAAGATACATAGGGGATATGGTCTGCTATTTTAGAGAAGAGCTGTGGGTTATTCGGGAGAAAAATATGGGCATTCTGTCTGCCCAACAAATCATTGAGATCATAAGTAAGACAAGAGCCAATCTTTGCAATACTATGATTTGTGTGCCATTACTAATTAAATTATTTATCTCTTTTAAACACAGCTCTCCACAGCACTTCCTAAACTGTGGGTTGCAACCCCATATGGACTCTTGAAAAATTTGGCAATATTTGTAAAAGATTTCTGAACATGCAACAACCAAAAATTAATTCAAAATCAAACTCATAATGAATCTGAGGTATTTCTGATAGCACTTGTCATGTTTACATCACACAGCTTCACTGCAGACCCAGTTTTGAACACAAAGCATGCGCACTTTGCACTGCAAATGCTATCAAAATGCAAAAAAGAGTCTCAGTGGAAAAAATTTAAGAAGCCTCGCTCTAGGGCGGCTAATTGGCGCAGTGAATAGAGCACAAGCCCTGGAGTCAGGAGGACCTGAACTCAAATGTGGCCTCAGACACTTGACACACTTACTAGCCCTGTGACTTTGGGCAAGTCACTTAACCCCAATTGCCCTCCAAAAAGAAGCCTTGCTCAAGGAAATAAAGAAAGTTTTTATTCAAATGCAAGTTGAGAAATGTTAACATAATTCACTTCTCAACTGTGATAGACTTTAATGGAAAAGCACCCACATAATCCCTTTTTTACTGATGTGAAAACTGATGCACACATTTGAAAAACTTTTACTAAAAAATGAAGCCTAAATCAAACTGGTAGATATTTATCTAATAAAAAAAAATTCTTCTCAAAGACAATCATCTTCTCCCATTTACCACAATAAGCTTCAATGGGATAAATAACATAAAAGTTAACTGGTCACATTAATGACTAGGGAGGATGTGAAACCAAATATGGGGAAGAGATGACAAGACAATCTTGATGATATAAAATTAACCCAACTGTAATAGAAACTCTCAAATGAGAGGGGGAAAAAACCTTTTTGAATCAAATAGCACCTATAAATGTCTGATATATAGACTGTATGACTCAAACATGCTAGATTAAAAGTCATTACCAGTAGATAAATGGTCAAAGCTAGGTTGCAAAGTGGATGCAAAGCAGAACCTGGAATTAGGAATACTTTAGTTCAAATCCAACCTCAGACAAATATTAGTTAGGTGACCATGTACAGATCACTTAATCTCTACCTCATTTTCCTCTTCTGTAAAATGGGGTTTGTAAGAACACAAACCTCTCAGGGTTGTGAGGATAAAGTGAGAATATTTGTAAAATGCTTTGTAAACCTTAAAAATGTTATATAAATGTTAGCTCTTATTATCAAAGGGTATAAAGGGTATAAAGAGTTATCCAAAGGAAAAAATGCAAACTATCAACCATCAAATGAATATTCCCCTCTCAGAACTGGATAAATCTAACCAAAAAATAAACAAAAAAAGGAGGTGAATAGAATCTTATCTCTCTCTCTCTCTCTCTCTCTCTCTCTCTCTCACACACACACACACACACACACACACACACACACACACGCACACGCACACTCTCTCTCTCTCTCTCTCTCTCTCTCTCTTTCTGAGAGAACTAAACAGGAATAGAAATGAATACAACCTTTTTCTCAGCAGTATGTGGTACACCTTAACAAAAACTGACCATATACTAAAGCGTAAAAACTTTAAAATACGAAGAAAAATTTTATAGGCAATTTCTCAGATAAAGATCTCACAGCTCAAATATATAAAGAGTTTTGGTCAAATTTATAATAATACAAGTTACTGGGGTAGGTAGGTATGGAAGTGAATAGAGCACTGGGCCCTGGAGTCAGGAGGTTCAAACCCGGCCTCAGACACTTGACATACTTACTAGCTATTTAACCTTGGGCAAGTCACTTAACTCCAACTGCCAGGCCCCCTCCAAAAACATAAAAAGAAAAGAATACAAGTTATTCCCTAGTTGATAAGTGACCAAAGGATACAAACAGGTAGGTTTGGGGATTTTTTTAGTGAAGAAATCAAAACTATGTATAACCATGTGAGAAAATTCTCTAAATCACTACTGATTAGAGAAATTAAAATTAAAACAACTTTGAGATATCATCTTATACTATCAGATTGGCTAAAATGATATAAGGTGAAAGTGACAAATTCTATATCTATGGATATAAAATACTATGCATACTATCAGATATGGTCATTTTTTGTTGATCAGGTTTTATTTAACATTCTTTGTTACAAAGGTTGATTTCTATATGGTATTATGATAATGGGTACATTGGAAAAAATGACTTTAAAAAATGCATCAACAAATTTTAATAGCACAAATTAAAATGCAATTCTTGAACAGGCCCTTTGGAATAGCAGTACTTAAATATTATTGAATAGCTATGAGTATGATAAATTAGGTTCTTTTCTGAATTTTTGTTCAGTAGCTCTCAATTTTGTTAGTTTTTTTTTCTTTAAAGGAGTCACCGAAATGGTCACATCAAAAACTGCTCCACCCACATCCTAAATAAAGTACAGAATGGGAAAGCAGGAAGGAAGATTTAATGCAAGCCCAGCAACGTGCACATTTACTTACTACAGCTGCCTGGAAGGGAGGGAGAGGAAAGTTTATTAGGGAAATAAACTAAGGAAGAAAAAACTTTAGCAATGTTAAAATACATAAAGAACCACCTCTATGCATTTCAACAATACCAGCATACTATTTTACATATCCAGACTACCCTGACTCATTCATTTAATTCAAGAAGCACTTATTTAGGTACCTACCATGGGCCAAGAACAGTGGACACAAAGACAAATCAAGCAGAACCAAAGGCTAGGGAAACCTGTGTCTGTAAACTTGTTTCTTTTTTTTTAAAGGACTCCCTGGGGAGTTAGGTTTTATTGATACCCAAAGGGCTATGGAGATATAAAACAGGAGGAAAAACCAAACTGAATGACAATTGTTAAAATGGTAATTCCTGACTATTACAAATCGTTGATACTAACAAAATTACTGACAAAGGACAAACTGAGCAACACATTGAAAAATAGGCTCATTCTATCATCAGGAAGCAGGCAGCAGGACCCAAATTGATATCCTAACCCTGCTACTTACTCTAGGATGACCTTGAGGAAATCACTTAATATCTCTGGGTCTCAGCTGCCTCATCTGGAAAAGAGGGGGCTCAACTTCATTACTTCAAAGTATTACTTCTAAACAGATTACTTCCATTTGACCCTAGCACACTGACAAACACACTAGGCTTAGATCTTCATATGTGATCACACTAGACTCAGAACTATGAGAAAGACCAAGAAGCAGTGGTATTTCTTTTTACTCTTATTCCATGGAAATGAGAATAAAATGAGAGTAAAGGTAAACTGGCAAATGGAGGCAATTTCAGTCTAGTGGGCCTGTGATTTTGTCAGTGTGAGGAACTAGTCAACTTCTAGAATAGAGAGTGAAAGGTCATAAATTGATGGTCACAAAGCTATGGTTCTGGGGTGAAGTAAAGACCTCAGGTCCAAGAAAAGTACTCATTCTATTCACTACTGCATGATGTGTCTCTCTCATGGCTGACAGATTACTGCAACAGGGCTTCCTTATTTTCATTCATGAAATGTTTTCAGAGGCACCGTGGGCCAAATCGAGAGTCTAAGCTTCATTTCACCTTCAGTCAAGGGATAGAGTATTTTTTGGTTATGCCTCTTTGGCTTAATTTCATCACACCTATGGGGTTTGGGGGGGCCAGGGGAAGAGAAATAATTTATGCTTCTAATGGCAAAAACAACTCAGTTTTTATGACCCTTAGAAGCAATAACCCAAAACATAACAAGACAGAGGTTTGCCCCCATTAAAGCATTGTTTTTTCCCATGCTACACCTCACAGTATGGCTTTAGTGGATTTTGTGTAATTAAAAATTTAAAAAAAAAAAAGAATGCACTTGTTATAACAAATTCTGGCAATACTTGCCCCACAAAAATCTGAGGACTTATTTTTCCCCAGAGAAAGCAGTATTATTACATTAATTTTATCTACATCATGTAGGACTTTAACAAACATAGAGATTACAATACTGTTTCTACTTCACATCACCTTCTTCATTTCCCTTTCTCCTGCCTATCTGTCCATGAAATAACACAGTAAAATCTATCTTGTATTATTTGTTAACATTTTCGAAAAAGAATTTTGTATTCTTTTCATGGGATTCCCAAAGAATTCACCATCTAATAGCCTGCCAACTGGTGGCCTGTCCACACTTAGCTTGGTGTTTCCATGGACAGCTAAATCAATCCAATGCTGAGACCATATTGAAAAAGTCTTTCAAACTAGGTAGTCTGCTGGAACTTGAGTTCTACTGGAAAAGCCTTTAAGAACTCAGGAGTCAATTCCAGACTCAAATGGGGTATTAGTATAGGACTTTGTAGCAGTGGGCCATGTGGTGAGTTCAAGGTATATCCTAACAGTTAGAGCTAGAAAGGCCCTTATGTTATCTAATCCAAGCCATTCATTTTAAAGATAGAGAAACTTGAATCTAAGAGAGGTTAAATATGTTGTCCAAGGTCATAAAGCTAAGTGGAAGGTTTGAGATTCAAATCCAGGTCCTCTGACTCCAAATCTAGAACTCTTTACACTAAAATGGAAGACCTGTAAGAAAACGTGAATAAGAATCAGCATAGAAAGAGAAAATACAGATGGGTTGAGTTCAGTATAGATGTAGGTAATACCCATACTGATGAAACCAGAGATCCACTGAAATATGCTTAAAGTTAAAAGCAAAGGATTAAAAATGAAAATTGTTAATGGGGCATCAAGATAGGCACAATGATGCACTGGGAAGCATTCTGAAACTAGCCCTGCCCCCAAATACTAAACTTTGACTCAAGGGTATCACTTCTAGGCCTATATGCCAAAGAGAGAAGAGAAAGAAAAAATGATTCTTATGTATAAAACATGTTCATAGTAGCTCTATAGGTAGCTGCAAAGAACTGGATATAAAGACAGTACCCAACAATTCAGGTATGAATGAACAAATTATGGTATATGAATATAAAGTGATATTGTAACCCAAAGAAGCAATGAAAGGAATAGTTTTGGAGAAATCAATTTGAATAAACTGATGCAGAGTAAGGTAAGCACACTAGAACAATTTATACAGTAACAACAACACTAATAAAATAGCTTTGAAAAACAACTCAAATTCTTGGGAAAACAACCAAAAATTACTTACAACTTAAATTAATTACAAATTACTTATGATGAAAATAACATCATACATAGAAGCATACACATATATATATGTAGACAAAGTAATCAAACTTATGCATACCCAAAGGAGTAGTCAATGTTTACTACAAATGTACATCTGGAAATTTACTGAACATGTGTAATAATGAGTAATAGTCTTATGGCAAGTGCCCTGATTCAGAAGCAAGGGAACAGGAGGAATATAGTTAATGATGCCAGAATTTGATTAACGTAAAAGAATCATTCTCCTTGGTTAATGAGGGTCTCTCTCAAGCACACAACACATTAATCTCATGTATTAATGTTAAAACCAAAGTATGGACATTCTATCAATCAATAAGCATTTATTATACGTCAAGCATGGTGTTAGAGATATGTCAACAAAAGTGGAGCAGTCTGTATATAATAAAAATATTTTTAAAATTGGGAAAACAACCAAAAAAAATTGATCATTAGTATCTCATTGTTCTTTTTTGTGAAGTTTAGGGGTTTTTGCGGTAGTTAGAAGAAACATGGGGAATAGAAGTATATTAACCAAAAAGAGCACTTTATTAGATGAGTCCTAAGGCTCATTTCTAGTCCTAACATTCTATTACAATTTTTAAAAAAACCTCAATAGCTACAAGATTAAAATGATATATTTTCGAAGAATTTTAGGTTATTTGAATAAAATATTTGTCAGTTTTGAATCAGTAAGTCAATTACTATGCGCCAGATATTGAGTTCAGATATAATTCAATTATTTTATCTCCACTTTTAAGAAATGTGTATTTTTTTTCTCCATAATTTTGATGAGTGAAACAGGAAGAGTCTAACTAGTGAAACTATAAATAGGAAATATTTGGAAATTATTCTATTATGTGTTATAGTCCCAGTGAAGCATATGTAGGCAACATGTTTTTGCCAGTTATTTTGTTTTTAGCACATTTCAATCATATCTCAATTTTTAAAGTGTAGATAGAAAAACAAGCAGCTTATGAATAATTGCAGGTTGGAAGCTTAAAAGCAACTTGTTTATTATGTCTTTAAAGTATCTGTGCTAAAGTGAAGTTTCATAATAAAAGTCTGAAGAATGCACAAAAATACAGAGAAGTCTTGGTTCTATTAGAAGAGTTAGTTCTGGGATTGAAGCTCAGGGCACTTGTTCATTCCATGCAAATTAATACTTATTCAGTTTCTCTACCAGGACCTCACAAAAGCAGTGACTCTGGCAGGCAGTGAGAAAGGGAAACAAACATAACTTTACCAACTGGACACTGGAACCAGGAAGGCTGTAACACATATGGCCTACAATGGTGTTAAAACTAAGATAATTAAAAGTGATAGCTTAACAGCACCAAGTTGCCCATAACACATTCAAGCTAACAGGCCCAGACTTCCCAAGATAATAAATCCCCCATCAGGAGTTAAGTGACAAGGAGAGATAATATCACTTGTCAGTGATATTGTAGAGAAGGTTTCTAATACAACATACTAAATTATTGACCTCTGAGGGTAGGTCTTCTTAAAAAAGAAAAAAGAAGCCCCTAAGCCTATATATATATTTATAATATGTATACAAACATAATATACACAATTAGTCCATGAATACCATACTCTTTACCCCCTCCCAAAGCATTACTTCTAAGATTAGCCCTCCAACCTTCTTCATTAACCACATACCATCGTGACACTATCCCTCCTTAAATTAAAGGTCTTTTTGTACTTTCAAGGTTATTTCCTGATGTCTTTTAGGGGAAAGAGAAAGAGGAGGCCAAGAAAGGTAGATAAGCAAAATCATATTGGGGAGGTTTCTGCTTTCCAAACCTTGAGAATTAGTCATTAGTGATGACTTCAAGTATCTTGGTGCTGTCTGTTCAATAGATTTTTTTCTGTTTCATGGATGTTCATGGATAGAAAAAATTCACCACCTAGCAGCCAGTCTTTTCTACTGATGAGTATTTCACATTTACCTAAAATGGTCCTCAAGTCAAGCAGGGTCCTCCTAACACCTGGTTGTTGTTAAAACCTTTTAGGGTATCAGAACTAGCCTAAGCTTGTGCCACACTAGCCTCTGAGCTCTGACAGCACAACTTCTCACCTCTGCCCCCCCAATAAGTCATGAGGGTAATGTGTGTGTCCAACTTCTGGTTGTTACAGGGAATTTCATGCAAAGGAAAGCATTAATTCAAAATTTTCCAGATAGCTTTTTTAAAGTGAAATGGGCCACCACAGCAAGATATAGCAAAAAGAGATTTCCTCACAATAATCCTATGAGGCTGGTGAAATCAATTCCAATTTCACCAATGAAGAACCTGAGGTCCCAAATGGTCCTGTGACTCATTCAAGAGAACAAAGTTTGGTTAATAGATGAAAAGGAATTCAAACTCAAACCTCCATAATGATTAGTAATAATAAGAGCTAGCATTTATATAGCACCTTGAGATTTGTAAAACATAGTTTATTTATTATCTCATTTGATCCTCAAAACCCATTTTACAGATGATGAAACTAAAACTAAGGGTGACTCATTAAGTAAGCTTAGCTTACACAGCTGGTAAGTATCTGAGGCAATATCTGAACCAAGGTCTTCCCGACTCCAAGTCTATCACTCTTACTCATAGCATTGCCTAGCTGCTTCAGACTTCAAGCCCAGGGTTCTTTCCATTATTCTCAAAGCTGGCTTTCTGCATGTTTTAAAATATACTTACACATGTGCTTTCTTTCATTTCTGGAAAGTAAAAGGTGAGAGAAAGAAGACGCTAAGAACATCACTGACAAACTTGGCATATTTCATCATTCTGCCTACACATATAATATATAGTAGATGCCTAAAGTTTTTTGACTGATTGCCTTGAATTTCCCTGTGTATCTTTAACTTAACTACAGAAAAATAAAGGCTATGAACGGCCAACCTACCAGACGCATTGACTAAATCACGTTTAATTTAAAAGTTTGGCATCACACAATTTTGTCTTCTCTTCAAATGTAAGTTACTCAAAAGTAGGGTGGGGCAATAGATCACCAAGCCTGATGTAAGGAAGACATCTTCCTGAATTCAAATCTGGCCTCAGACACTTACTAGCAGTGTGAACCTGGGAAAGTCACTTAACCCTGTTTTTGTCCACTTCCTCATCTGTAAAATGAGCTGGAGAAGGAAATGGCAAACCACGACAGTCATCTTTGCCAACAAAACCCCAAATGGAGTCACAGAGTCATTTATGATTGAAATGACTGAACAACATTTATTTTGTTATTTCAAAGCAAAACCTAGCACTAAGTCAAAATTTTTAAATTTATTCTCTTTGAAAGGATTCATCAACATTTTTATAGTCATTTTAGAAATTAAGAAAACTAAGGCATAGACAAGTGCTAAATGTCACTGACTTTACCAGGAACGAGCCAGAGCTTAGATTTAAACAGGGTTGATTCTGTAGTTTTAATCCCCCTCAACTTCCAAATTCCTCTTAGCTCTAAAAGTGACCCTATTTTCTGAACTAAAAAAATCAGGACACATGGGTTAAGAAAGGATATTCCTTTTGTAAGGCCTCATTTTGAAAAGTACACTTTTTTTCCCTGGAAATTAGGTCTGGCCTGGAAAATCTATGTCATGTGGTCATCATACTCATAACTTACCAAGGACAAAACTAGAATAAACTCTTGACAGGGTGTTCTGCTTAAAGATCCTACAACTGAGTTAGAATCATGCATCTGGAACTTGAAAAAGCCTTATATAACTAGTTCACCACCGCTACCGCCTATTTTATAAAAAGGAAACTTGGAATCCTAAGTTAAATGATTTGCCCAAGACCACATGATTAAGTGACAGGGACAGGAAAGAGAACCCAGGTCTCAATTATCAGCTCAGTACCATCTGTATTAAGACTATTAACAAATATTGTTTCTTTCAAAAACAAATATTTGCAAAATCCAGTGAACTCCTTTGCAAAATAATGGAACTGGACTAAATGATCTTCAAGTTCATTTCCAGCTCTAATGTTAAATAAAGGAATGTATTGAGTTAAAGCCATTAACAGAAGCTTAGAAGAAGCATTTGGGTCTCTTCATGAAAAGCCAGGGGAATGGAAATTATTTTTTTTAAAATAAGGATACTATACATATGTGGGGACAAATGATGATGTGTGGTTAATGTCCATACATAAATTGTAAAAAGCTGATTATCTTGTTGGATGCTGCCATTTCCTACCAAGCTGATATTTCCAATAAATAAATAAACAAATCATAAGTTTTTTAAAAGCAAGCCCTGCCTAATTATGTAGCTATATGTTTTTAATTAACGGCAACTTAGCTTCAACAGAGTTCCTACAAGAATGCTATATAAATAGATCCCTCTAAGACGACACTGTAATTTCTATTTAGTTAACTCTAGAATTAAAATGTGTGATCCACACATATACTTTTCCTCTCCTTAGATCATAAATTATGATTTCCCCATTAAGAATGCTATCTCCAATAGTACCAAAAGGGCCAAACAATTCAAGTACCTTTAAATTATACTTGTAAGAAGACTACTTATTCCAATGGGGGTTAATTCTAGCAATGTAGAATGCGTTTCTCATCTTCCCATAGGTGAAAGATATTGTTGAAAACCAAAAATATTTTCTACTGTTAATCTAGCATCCCAGCATTTTCTTAGCCCAGTATTCCTGACTTCCTCTTCCCATTCAACTTCATTAGCTCCAGTTTCCCTGACACAGCCTCCTTCCCATATGCAACCAGATAGGTCCCTGCTCCCCTAGACTGGGGGCACAAATGGTGCTAGCCCCATCTAGCTAGTACCTCTCCAACTTGTCAGACTTCATAGGTACCTAGGACCACTAAGTAATACCATACCCTGATGACCAGAACTTATCTGGTTGCCACGGTTTAATCCAAAGAAGTTAAGGATCACTATCCCTGCTAAATATACTTACTGTGTTTGAATACACTAAATAAACTTCCTTTGTTCAAAGACTCAAGAGTGCCACATTACATCTCAACATAACTTGAACTGAAGGAGGTGGGAATAGAGCCCTGCCTACAACATCTAACATTTCTTATACATTTGCATAAGGGCGACACTTGTTCTCTAGTCAATACTTAACTCTCTTATCTGCTCCTATAACTCTATTAAGTAGATATTTATAAAGGGTCCCCCAAAAGTCTTAGTGCAGCTTTAAACTTTTACAAGTTGTTTAGAGAGGATGTCCCAAAATTCTGAATTTTTGAGACAGCCTATACTTCACTTTAATCAAGGAGCTGGTATCCCTACTTTCTGTCTACTGTGCATGTATCTTACATGTACCTATTTATAAATACATCTCCAACATTAGCATGTAAGATCCTTGAGAGTAGGGACTATTTTTGCTTTTTCTTTGTAGCCCCAGGGCTTAGAGGAATGCCTGGCATGTAGCACACAATTACTAAATATCTTTTGATTGAGTGATTTGGAAAATATTGCTTTCCATAAACTTCTATAACTAAACCCTTCTACACTTAGCAGAACTTCTAGAGCTATTATGGCTGAAAAGTTAATCACCCTGAGATCAACCAAGTGATCAATTTTTCTAAATTGTACAGGCAGGTTGCAAGATGATAGAAAGAGGGTTCATCCCACCTTACACCTATGCACTAGCTGAGTAAGAATGGCTGACATGCCATTGTCAAAGCATTGGAGAGCCTTGTGTCACCTTCATGACACAATGAAGCATCAAAGTAGGAGGACGTAAATAGAATGGTTATTTTCCAGTTGACCTGTATAGAGATGTGGAAACCAAGGTCCAGATGATATATACTAAACTAATCATTCAGCTAATTCTGACAAGGACCGGATTCTGGGAGCCTGTCACAAAAGAAAAGGACAAGTTAGTAAAGAAAGAGCAGGTATCAGTGATGCCAGTGTCATGGTCTAAGCAATGATTTTGTTATTAGAAGACTGAGAGGCAAGATAACATTGACCAGGAGACATGCATGACAACCTGGTCTCCTTACTGTACTTATCCAAGGGGACATTCCTTGTTCCAAGGGGACATTCCCTGTTCTATCCTCCATCTCATGAGTTATGCTTCTATGTAGAATGAAAGGGTGATTCTCTAACACATTAGAAAAAGAATCAAGTACCTGATAGGAACAAATAAGAATCCAGAATTCACATACAAGAAGAAATGCATCAGTCCATAACTGCACCTATTGAAACAGGAAGAAAAAGACTGAGGGAGATGGTGGAAGTCATAAGACTACAAACCATACTTTGTTTAAACATCTTACTTTGTCTAAGGAGCTGAGATGATCTCAAAACACTGCACTTCAGTTAATTAAGTTTCACAATCTCTATAACAATTCTGTATCTTCACATTTCCTTATTTAGAGACAGAGGTGAATAGTAAAATGGCATATAAAGGCTCCTATCATGGCTCAGGAACAGAACCAGGAATATAACTAATGATGACCAGACAATTCCAAACCAGACCATGACTTCAAATAAGGTGACCACATTAAATATAAAGCTCCCTCTTCCATAGTAGATAAATCTAAAGTCCTTATGTTTTTATGGAGTATTACTATTCCCCAATTACCTCCCCAAACTTTAAATTATCAATCTCATGGATAGTACTAAATGGTTAGATATTACTGCAGACTATTATATGCAAGGCTTGTTTTTGTTTTTTTTAACAAAGCCTTAGGAACAATCCTGCTAAAAACACATGTAAAATAAAATTGGTCTCCATTCCTCAATCTGTGTCTCCTCTACCTCTTCCCTTCTTTCCCTTCTGAATTTAAAAAAGTATCTAGTTTCAAAATATTTACTCAACAAATATTTGTTGAGCACTTATGGAGTATTTAGCATCTATTATGTCCAAAGTGAGGACTGTGCAATACATAAAAATGAAGAAGACAAAGCTACCTTTCACACTATCAAAAAGCTTACCTTTTTTCTGTTCTTTGCCAACTCCTCTTTAATAACTATTAGTTTTCCATTCAACTACGTATTAGGTCTGAGTACAGGACTAAGATATGCCCTCTGCCACACACATTCAGAATAATACTAGCCCTCACCTAGATAGCAGACCTGAATTCTCCTAGATCAGTTTTGACTGTTGGGGACCTAGGACCAATGTCTTTCAATGTATAGAAAAGTATGGAGATTCCCCAATTGATAAATGGTCAAAGGATATGAACAGGCAATTTTCATAGGTAGAAATTAAAGATATTTATAAGCATATGAAAAAATGCGCTAAATCACTATTGATTCAAGAAAAGCAAATCAAAACAACTTTGAGGTACCACATCTCATCAGCCAGACTGGCTAAGATGACAAAATAGGGAAATGACAAATGCTGGAGAGGATATGGAAAAACTGGAACACTAATGCATTATTGGTGGAGTTGTGAACTGATTCAACCATTCTGGAGAGCAATCTGGAACTATGCCCAAAGGGCATTTATATAACTGCATACCCTCTGACCCAGTAATACCGCTTTTGGGGTTGTATCCCAAAGAGATCATAGAAGCGGGAAGAAGACCCATATGTACAAAAATATTTATTGCAGCTCTCTTTGTAGTGGCAAAAAACTGGAAATTAAGGGGATGCCCATCAACTGGAGAATGGCTAAACAAGTTGTGGTATATGAATGTAATGGAATACTATTGTGCTATAAGAAATGGGGAGGAGATGGACTTCATATTTATCCGGAGAGGCTTATACAAAGTGATGCTAAGTGAGAAGAGCAGAACCAGGAACACCTTGTACACAATCACTGACACATTGTATGTGTGATGACCAACTTTGATAAACTGGACTCT
This sequence comes from Pseudochirops corinnae, assembly GCA_028646515.1. Lineage (NCBI taxonomy): Eukaryota > Metazoa > Chordata > Mammalia > Diprotodontia > Pseudocheiridae > Pseudochirops > Pseudochirops corinnae. The sequence goes on from CM053585.1 coordinate 428,192,346, forward strand.
TCTCAGCAACGCACAGTTATAAGACAACTCTAAAAGTCTAAGGATGGAAGGAGATATCTAAACGCAGAGAAAGATCTAGAAAGAACAGAGTTTAAATGG
>CM053585.1:428192944-428203913 GCA_028646515.1 Pseudochirops corinnae
CTAATTCTGAAGGAATTATTCTCTTCACTGAGCTTTTGAAATTTTTTTTCCATCTGGCAAATTTGGCTTTTAAGGCATTCTTCTCCTCATTGGTTTTTTGGGCCTCTTTTGCCATTTGAGTTAGTCTATTTTTTAAGTGTTATTTTCTTCAGTCAGGTTGTTGACTCTCTTTTCATGATTTTCTTGCATCATTCTCATTTCTCTTCCCAATTTTTTCTCTACTTCTCTTATTTGGTTTTCAAAATCCTTTTTAAGCTCCTCTATGGCCTGTAACCATTTCATATTTTTCTTGGAAGCTTTTGCTACAGAAGTTCTGTATTCTCTTCCTCTATTTCTGTGCTTTGATCCTTTTTGTTCCCAAAAAAGGAATCTAAAGTTGTACTGCTGTGCTTGCTTTGCTTCCTTTGCTTGCTCATGTTGCCACTCAATTACTTGACTTTTGAGCTTTTTTGCCACAGTAGAACTCTGCTTCCAGAGAGGAGATTGCTGGGGTTTTTGCAGCTGCCAGAACTATTAGTTGAGTGCCCTCTCTAAAGCCTCCACAAACTCTGGCACCTGGTCACATGCCCCAGGACCTCTACCCAAGACAGCAATCTAGATCCAAGCAGGTTAAAGCAAGAGCCATTACCCCTCAGAATGGTCTCTTGGTCCCCCTACAATCTGCAGGCCGGGAGCTCTGAAGCAGCCACGTGGAGGTAGCTCCACGGCTGCCACACCTCCACCGCTTCTTGCTCCAGGGGCAGAGGCTGGACCGCACTCTCGGTCCCCTGTTCCCAAAGTCCACACTGACCTTTTACTTTGCCTTTGGCATTTATGGGTTGATAATTCTGGAAACCGCCACAGCTGCCGGTGATCCCTGCTATTGTTTCTCACCATCCAAACTTGACCAGCAGAGGCCATGCCCGGAAATAGCTAAGTCACTCAATTCTGTACTCTCTAGGACCTTGTGGCATCATCTTTATCCCCTCCATTTTCTGTCCTGCCTGCTGCTCATGTAGCCTTTCCTTCCTACACACCCCTTTTCTACCTCTTTCTTTGAAAACTATAATAAAATCAGGTCTTTTGCTTCTGGAAAGAACAAGTCAGTGTCCTATTGATGAACCGACTATTTTTGTGACTTCTCAGACAATAATTCCCTTCTAAGACCCCCACTCCCCTACACATGTTGTCTCTTCTGATCAGAATGTGCAATTCTAATGTGCAATCCTCTTAAGGATTTGTACTATTTCACTTTTAAACTTATATACTCCATAAGCACCTACTCCACTTTCAGATTGCTGTACTCCTAAAGCATTTTTCCTTACATGGACACAAATTCAACAAAATCTGGTGAGTGGAAATCAAGAGGAAGATCATGATCTCCTTCCTTCCTACAATCAGATCCTATTTTCAAGAGGGGCCAAATCAAATTATTCAAGCTTATTCCAAACCCAGAGCATTACTACCTCTGGAGGTATTGGGTTCCTACTCAATGTCTTTAGGCAAAGGCTGGAAAACTTTTTATCTTTCTTTTCTCTTCCTTCCTTCCTTTTATTCCTTCCTTCTTTCTTTCTTCCTTTCTTCCAGAAAGGATATAATAATATTATTTGCCAGTACTCTGCCCAAAGTAATGCAAATGTTGATCCCTGAAATCTTTTTTTTTCTTAAGGACCATGCCTTAAACCTAAATCACTCTGGTTATCATTGATTGACTAACAATAGGTCCCAGGCCAAACCCTACTTGGACATTGTTTGGGCCCTGATTGACTCACAGTGAATGTAAATAGCAATTATTTCTTTTTTGACCAGAAACTCTAAAGGTCTTCCCCTCCCAGACTGATTTTTTTTAACTGGGTAAAGAGACCATTCTCTACCTCAATTCTTACCTAGCCTTAATCACTGAATGGGCATTGCCTCAGTCAAATTGAGACCTGTTCAAGACCTTAGCTTAAAAAGGCCAAGGTTTCCCACTGCAGGGCCATCTCCAGTCATCCTGATCTATACTTCACCACTGAACCCAGATAGCTTGCAGGAGAAAGTGAGGCTGGTGACTGCACTCACTTGCATGTTATAGCATCACTTCCCTGATGTCATAGTCCTCTTTGGGAATGAAGGACAAACAATCTTTGTATCTTCCCTTGTGCTCAGCACAGTGTTTGCCATGGAGTAAACGCTTTCCTTCCTTACTCCTTCCCCTCCTTCCTTCCTTTCCTTTCTATTTTCCACCTTCCATATTTCCTTCCTACCTCTTTCCTTTTATTTTTCTACGTTGTTTCCTTCCTGCCTCCCTCCCACCCTTCCTTCCTTTCTCCCCATGTGACAAAATAGGACCCAATACCAATACAAAGACAAAATCAAATCACGTACTTTTATTTTCTAGTGAGCATTCTGGCTTAAATTGGGCATAACCGAGGTAGAATAAAGGTAAGGTGCTCTTCAAGGTGCATCAGTGACTCTCATTCGCTTTCACTAGTTCTGTCAAGTATATGTAGTGGGGATGGATTGGCGTCCCTCAGAAAATGACTGCCTTGGAGCTGGGCATACACTTTGCCCACTACCTGGAAGCCAGTACCACTGCATATGAGATGAGAGATTGTGATCAAAATGAGTCTTTTGGAAAGTTAGCAAGAGCTCCTACTTTCATTTCTAGTCTATTGGCTGTAACTGGACTATGCTCTGACAAAATTATCTCCTCTAGAACATTCAGTGGCTCCCTGACTCCACCATACCATACTCCATCCCTCCCACGTAACTGTGTATCTCCTCTGACCAACAGGAGTTACACCATTTGTTTTCAGCATTATTTACTAACACTTAATAGAAAGAACATATACTCAATAGGGAAGATGTTCTATTTTGTATATGTCTAAGCCATAAGCAATGGCAGATGATCAATGCAATGTCATTCCTCCCTTCTGTAAACCAGTCAAATAGCAGTCCTGCTAAATGAGCAATTTAGCAGACATAAAATGGTACAAATCCGTTTTAATATGAAGAAATATGTGTGGGCTTATATCCATTTTACAATAAGAACCTAATTCTTACAATATAGTTGTTATATCATTTTATTTACATACAAGAAAGAAATTATTTTGAAATAGAAGCAAACAAATTCAGACCAGCTAATCAATCACTGATGTTAAACATTCTGCTTTTAGCAATTCTTTTCCCATAACAGGGAGGTTCTGAAGTTAAAAGTTTAGAGGCAAAGATGGAATACAAGAATCTTTAAAGCTATAACCAACATCTTCCCAGGTTTTAAGTCCAAAAATCCTTTGTAGTTGATTCATGCTACAACCAGAGATCATATTCTCTTGCCTTATTGAATTTGACATATGTCTCAGCACGAAAATGTTTTGGAGAATATTTTTAATGGATTTTCACTGAAAGCAGGTATTGATTGATGGCAGATTTAGAGAAAACTTTATTAGTTGCAACTCTGTCTCAAAAGTAACTAAACTGGGCATATTCTTTGACCAAATAATACTACTACTAAGCCTATATCCCAAAGTGATCAAATAAAGAGGAAAAAGACACATATGTATGAGTATGTGTGTGTATGTGTGTGTGTGTGTGTGAGTATGTGTGTGTGTGTGTGTGTGTGTGTGTATGTGTAGTAGAATGATCTTACCAGACACAGATCATGGGCTTCTGAAAAACTCTGGTTCCCTCAGCTGCCCCAAATCAACACTGATACCACATTTTCCCCCAACCAATATTTGGGCTGTGGGATACTTCCAAATAAAATGTTTTTATATTTTTTAAAAAAGTATTTTCATTTCTCAAATCCTAAGGTGGTTAAGTCAAGAAGACCTGACTTTAAAAAGTCTCAGATACTTACTAGCTGTGTGGCCCTGAGCAAGTCAGTTAACCTGTCTACTTCAGTTTCCTCATCTGTAAAATGGAAACGATAACAGCACCTACCTCCCAAGGTTGTTATGAGGATCAAAAGAGGTAATATTTCTCAAACATTCTGAAACAGCAAAGTGCTGTATAAATGCTAGCTATTATTATTATTATTATTATTATTATTATTATTATTATATAACCAAAAATTTTGGTGAGATCTGTTCAATTACAAAACTACCTCCAAAACTTCTTCCCTTCAACCATATAAATCAATTTGTGATTAATAAACAAGGTGCTAAGATTATAGGGAAAATAAATAGCCTGGTAAACAGAACAGAGAATCCACTGTATTAGAGCCTAATAACACTAGTTTCTTTTTCATGGACAGATGATTCACGTGCATGACAGTGATTTAGTCACCTGGATAATAATTATCAAAGCAACTCTACAGTTGTTTTTCTTGTGAGCACACCCCTGACCTACAAGAGATTAGAAGAGCTTACGTAATTATATTAGTCTTATTAAAAACCAATTAGCAAGACCTGAGATATAATACTCGGAACCAATGTTCTGCTCTTCCTGCTAAGAAAATAAACTTGACTTGGCTTCTGGGTTTTCTTAATGTTTTATTCTTTCACATGGTTTATGTATTGATGGACCTTGATGACAAAGTACAATCAGAGCAGTTTCCTAAATCCCTCAAATAAAACAAATGAATGTACATAATCTCCCTCTGGTGCCGAGTGAAGTCCATCTGTTCTCCCCTAAACTGCCAAATCAGCACAAGAGTGAGTCGGCCAAACGGTGTTTATTGCCATAGATATTTGTGGTAAGCAAGATGCCCACCACCTGCTCTTGCTAGGGTTTATTTTCCTTGTTAATCTGGGTCAGGTTTTAGTGTTTTGTCATTTTGAGGGTCTGGACATCCTGGAGAAAAAAAAATGAGGTCAGTCAGTCTGTCAGCCAGCAAGAGACCCTCTGAAGAATGTGAACTTATCACCATCAGACAGTGGTGTTTTAAAGTAGGACTATAAGTAGAGGTCTTGAACCTTTAGAATAGAGATAATTATCCTTTTCTGAGTGACTCCAGTGGTTCTCCTCCAGGACCAAATATAGAACCCTTTGTTTGGCATTCAAAGCCCTTCATAACCTGGCCCTATCCTACCTTCACAGTCTTTTTACACTTTTCTCCCTGAGGAGTACTCTTCAGTTCAGGGATGTTGGCCTCCTGGCTGTCCATGAATAAAAACCTCCATCTACCTCTCAGCTCCAGGCATTTTCCCTATGTCCTATGCCTGGAATACTCCCCCTTTTTAGCTCTACCTACTGGCTTCTTTGATTTCCTTTAAGTCCCATTTAAAATACCATCGTCTGTTACAGAAAGCGTTTCCCAACAATCCCTCTTAATCCTAGTGCCTTTTTTCTCCTAATTGTTTGCTTGACCTCTCAGCCAGCAGATTGCGAGTTCCTTGAAGGCAGGGACTGTCTCTCCATTCTTTTTGTGTCCCTACAATGCTTAGCACAATGCCTGGCACACTGTAAGCCCTTAATAAATGCTGATTGGCTAAATCATTTCTCTAAGTACTTATAGAGGATTAGATGTGATGTTTTAGATCAAATTGGACCCAAAAACAGAACATCAGAAGCTTGGTCAGGAATGTACCTCCCTACTGCAACACTGTGTCTGTGGTCAAATTGGATTCCACATACATGTGTGAATCAGTTTAATTCACCAAGTACCTTTTTCAGGAATATAGAGTAATATGGCACAGTTCTGTAAGAATTGTGACGTAAAGGCTAGGAAGGAGCCCAGAAAGAACTAAGGATTGTGATAAATACTATGAGCAACCAAAAGGGTTTTCTTTTAAAACAATGTTGGAAGCAAGAAGAACAAGGAAAGGATAAGGTCTCAGTTTGAGGTAGATGGGAAGATGATGTGGACAATTATTCAGTCGTGTGTCTGAATTTTCATGACCCCATTTGGGATTTTCTTGGCAAAGATACTGAAGTGGTTTGCCATTTCTTTTTCCAGCTCATTTTGCAGATGGGGAAATGGAGGCAAACAGGGCTAAATGACTTGTCCAGGGTCATACAACTAGTAAGTGTCTGAGGCCACATTTGAACTCAGGTCTTCCTGAATCCAGAACTGGTATTCTATCCACTAAGCCACCTAGCTGCCCAAAATAGAGATAGGCCCAGCATGAATCCACGGCCCTGAGATTAAGATTCTCACGCTCCACCAACTGAGCTAGCCCAGCACTCTTAAAAATGCATTGTCTTTCTCAGCCATCACCTTTCTTGACCTCTCTGCAGCCTCTGACGTTGTTGATCATTTTCTTCTCCTAAATTTGTTGTTATTGTTCAGTCATGTCTGACTTCTTGTGACCTCAGGGACCCTACTGTTGGTGAGTTTTCTTGGCAAAGATACTGGAATGATTTGCCATTTTCTTCTCCAGTGGATTAAGGCAAACAGAGGTTAAGTGACTTACCTAAGGTCACACAGATGCTACGTGTCTGAGGCTGGATTTGAACCTAGGTCTTCCTGACTCCAGGTCCAGCATTCCATGCTTTGAGCCACCTAGCTGCCTAGAAACTACTAAATTCCTATTTTCTTTTGGTGTTCTCAACCAAGGAGGAGTATCTCCAGAATAATAAAGATAGAACAAATGTGGCTAACTGAGAATAGAAATCTCAGATATGTGATGAGGAGGTAAAACTCTTGGATGCCGCCTTTAATCAGTTCAAATTACCTGATGCTGACAAAATTATATCTCAAGGTACTGAAAGATTTTACAGATATGATCGCTGAATTATCATCCACTGTCTTTGAGGAATCATGGAGAATAAAAGAAAGAAAGCATTGTGCTGATTTTCAAAAAATGTGATAAAGATGGATGTTCAAACTACAGCCCAACAAGATTTGTGTCAAAAACTATTTTTTTAATCATAGGCTGGATAGAAATGGGCATACGTTGCAGGACAGAAAAGGGGAAGAGGTGATCATTGAGTCAGCATGACATCACAGTTATGAAGAACACACCATGCCATGCAATTCATTTCAAGTTTTTTTGACAGAATTTCTAGACTGTGTAGATTCGGAGAAATGACATGTATAATACACCTGCATTTCAGCAAGGTATTTCACAAAATCTCTCATAGTATCTTTGTTAAAAGAATGGAGAGATATGTGCTAGTACAGGGAGGTAGATTTGGAATCAATTGAATGTCTGGGTCCCAAACTGGTGTCAACTTGGATACCAATCATTAGTCCTACTCTGTTCAAAATGTTGTTTATCAGTGGGTGAACTAATAAATCGTACATTTATCAAATCAGCAGCTATATAAAGCTAAAAAGCTCATAAATTTGGATGATCTTTTAGGATACTTTTTTAATCCAAAGAAGATAATTAGAAGTATTGATATGTAGAAAATGATATGTAAGTATTAGCTGATGGAACTAGAGGTTTTTTAGCTTGGAAAAGAGATTTGGACATGATTGTAATCTGAATTTGGAATGGTTTATAGATTCAGAGTTAGAAGGAAACTTAGAGACCAACTACTTTATCTTACAGATGAGGAAACTGAGACCCAGAAGGGTTAGGTGACTTGCCCAAGGTCTCAACGGTACTAAGTGGCAGAAACAAAATCCAAACCCAGGTCGTCTGACTCCAAATCCAGCAGTCTTTCTGTTGTTCTAAGAAACCTCTCCTGTTGTCTTGTAGATGAGAAATTAGGCTTATTCTACTTGGCCCTGGAGGTGAGAACTACAACAGGTTTACAGAAGCTCCAGAAAGCCAGATTTCAGTCATTGTATAAGGGAGAACTCCCCAACTATAAAGCTATCAAGAAAGGGAATATTGGTCATGTCAAGAAACAATGGGTTCTCCATCATTGTAGGTACTGAAGTAAATGACATTATAGAGGAATTTTACGTTTCAGTGATCGTGCTCCAGGGTAGACTAAGGATCTTCCCAGTTTTGGAATTCTTTGATTTTTATGCTCTCTCATATGGGGAGGACAAGGTATTTCCCTTAATGTGTTTCACACTGATCAGACCCACAGTCAAGTGTTATGCCTTATTCTGCACACTATATCATAACAAAAGAGGAGTGTGGAGAGGACTCAAGGGTGAACTAAAATGACAAAATGATTAGAATATAAGTCATAGATTAAGAGTTGGAAGGGATCCATGATATATCATCAAGTTCAACCTCCTTGTTTTATACTTGGGGAAACTGAAACACATGGGGATAAAATGTCTTGTCCAAGGTCAGACAGCTAGTAAGTGTCCAAAGCTGTATTTGACCTCAGGTCTGCCTGTCTCCAAGTCCCATGATCCAACTACTATACCACATTGACACAACAAGACCTAACAAATTGGTGTTTCTTAGTATCAAGAAGAGGAGCCCAAAGAATTGACCTTTACTTGATTTTCTTCATGAGGAAGACAAGTGCTGGGCAGAGGAAAGTCAAGGAAGCAAATGGAGATCTTCTGAGGAACGCTGCCATACCAGGAACCATGTACTAAAGGGCAATCTGGGGTTTGGAGGGAGAAAAGGCAGAGATAGTGAGTCTACATTCCAGGGACTGGAATCATGGAAATCCATACATGAGGGAGAAAATTACATTGAGAGTCGAGAGGATGGGTGATGATGTCTAACCGGCAGGATTTAGAAACAGAGTTCGTGTCAGGGTTCAGTATAAGGGATCTAGTAATGCTGGCAGTTGATTTCTGTGAAGCATGCCTGACCGACCACCAGCATCTACACTCTTCTGAGACTGTCAGCATTGGGACCTTGATCCTTTATATACATGACTGGTGATTCTTCATATTTTAGTTTAAACTCCAGTTTCAGGAATTTGGTCTAGCTATAAAGAAGCCATCTCTACAGTGGGGAGGAAGTGGGGAGGAGGAAGGGAAGAAAAAAAGGAAAAAGAAATTTACATAACTATTACATATTTAAAAGGAATAGCAAGTTGTACATAATAGATCTGTAGTTTCATGTACAATCATTTTTTAAAAAATCTACTATGTTATAGAAATGCTTGTTTTATTTCATAAATTAAAAATAAAATACATAATATTTTTTAAATCTGAAAAAAGGATATCTTGTTAGTGGGGATTGTTATACAATGAAATAGGTTATCCAGGAAGGCAATGGAATCTCCTCCGGAGGTCTTTAAAAATAGGATAAATACTAATCAGTTTTGGAATGTTTAGTGGTGGTCCTTTAGATGGGGAAAAAGTCTACATGTTTTCTTGAAATCTTAGTAAGCTCAATGAAATGTAACAGATCTAAATTAGTTCCATATTTAAATTTCACTGGAAAAAATCTTAGGCTTTTTTTGTTTGTTTGTTTTTTTACACTAACAAGCATTTCCCTTACAACTGTAAGGGATATAGAACAATTACTAAAGGAACTTACCAGAAAGTTTTAAAGAAAAGGATAAGCAGATAGTTTTTCTGAGACAGTTTTTAGTACAGTTTGGAAGTATTCTAAAGCAAGGGAATGGCTTACCATCATTGCAGTTCTCCCACAGGGAATATAATAACAACATGGCACCTCCCCAGCACCCCTGCAACCCACTCACCTTCCCCAATCCCCACCCCCTCCTATAACCTGGAATGTTAATTATATTGTACTTGCTTCTGGAAAGTAAGAGAAGAAACAATCTAGTGCCAATTTTTTTGAAAATCTTTTTTCAATAGGCCTATGCTGACATGCAGTAGCAACTCTTTTCCAATCTGAAATGCTTTCCCAAACCGGTTTTTAATGTATGTTTCTGATAGATTTTTGCCTGAGAATACGTCCATTCCTGCATTCTCCATCTCCCTTCTGGGTCAAACTGGAAAATGAACACAGTTAGTTCACTAAAAAAAGAACCATCATCACTTATTTCTTCTTCACTGGGTCTATAAATCAATGACATTTTTAAAGTTTGAGATACATTAAAAATCTGCACTTAATGCAGACATCATAAACCATTAACCATAAACCCTTTCAAAGTTCAACTTAGATCCAGGAGACATTGTTGGACTTGATTATGCCATTCACAAGTGCTCATTGTTATTTTTGGATAGACAATTCTATAATCTTGAAATACACATACACACACACACACGAAGAAGAAATTGCAATTTGTGGGAACATCTATGGACCACAAATCATAATATCATAATTTAAATCTGCAGAGGAGCCCAAGAACAGCCTTGATAATTTTCCCCTTGCAAACAAAAGAATGAAGGCTCCGCTAGGTGGTCCAGTGGTTGGCAGCCTAGAGAAAGGCCACACAACCAGATGTTGCGGAAAGTAATTGCACAGGTCCACACATGAGCAAAGGGAAAGGATTAGGGGAGGGAACAAGGAATGAGTGTTAAAAAGGAGAGGGGGACATGGAATAATTCCCACCAAATGATAGGTGCTAAACAATTACCTAGAGAAGGCAAACACTCCTGTAAATAGTGTTTTGCTCATACAATCTTTGTAGTTTTGTTTATTTCTCAACCTCCATCAAATCCTAAAGAACTTGAGTTCAACAGGCACTTGTTGAGCATGTCCCAGACACTATGTTAGGTACTGGGGATAAAAAGAGGAACTCACATTCTATTGGGGGAGATAACATGTACATGGATAATTAAATATAAATATGCATTAAATATAAAATTATTTGATGTGGGGGAATTGGGGGACAATTGGAGGAGTCAGGAGAGCTTCCTTGTATGAGATTGCACTTGACTTGAACCAAAGAGGGAGCCATGGATCTCAAGAAGAGGGAGAGCATTCCAAGCACAGGGCAAAATAAGATACTATTCTTAAAGGTAGTTATTGTCTCCTCTAGGAAACTGGTCAGTCTGTGGTCACATTGTTTGTGGGAATTATCCCATGTCCTCTCCTTCTTACTCTGACTACAAAACTCTCTCTCTCTTACATGAGTGGTCTTCTCTGTAACATGCTGTCATACTCAATGGGCCAATCCAGTCCTTCAGATAATTAGTCTTTTCATGCTGTTCTGGTTCTCTGGGTAAACCAGAGGAGGCTGTCATCTCAGAGTGCCCATTTTGTCACTTAAAATGGATAGATGACAACATTTACCAGTAGGAGAGGTTAAGCATTCAGGGCCCTAAACCATAAAAGTCATA
>CM053585.1:428204013-428218045 GCA_028646515.1 Pseudochirops corinnae
TTAATATTAGTCCAAGCAAAACATAATCTGGAAAGTAAATCTACTGAAAATAATAATAATAATAATAATAATAATAATAATATTACATTCCAAAGTGACTTTGCTGTGATACACATCACAACTGACTTCTTTCATTAGAGAACAAATAATAAAAGGATGATTGGAAAAGTATTCTAATTATCATTGGGATCAGTCAGCAGCAGCCAAGTTCTGACACTAATTCACTGTGTGTGGCCTGAAGCGACTCACACCTCCGCATCTGGAAAAAGAGGTCAGATGAGAGAATGTAGAATGAGGTCAGTAGCACCTAAAAGGGTGGAGGAGAGAAATATTCATAACCACCAGAACTGAAACAAGCATAAAGAATGCTAAGCAACAAATGGCTTCCAAAGCACAAACAAGATTTGGAGCAGGCTGGCCAGTTTCAAGTGGCCAATAATGCCCTGAGGCTCATTGCATTTTGTCATGAGGTCATGGAAGATAGCTGAAAGCGCCCTTACAGAACGTTATTCTTTTTACAGAAGAGAAAGTGTATCACTTACATTTAAATCATCTGTTTCTTAAAACAGTCCCATTCCAACTGAAGTTTTTCCTCTAAATTACAAGGCTATAGGAAAGGCTACTGCAGGCCTAGGGAGTGAAGAAAAGACTTGATTCTCCCACACCTCAAGCTAGACAAAAGGCACATCATTTACCCTGTCAAAAACAGGCACCCAATCTGAGATCCTGGGAGATTCCCTTCCAAGTACGATCTTTGATTGCCAACCTAACTCAGGAATAACCTCAGAGGCTTCTTTTTCCCCTGATGCCACCAGTGAACTGTCACCATCTTTTTTCTCTTAGGCATAGAATTCCCCAATTTTCAGAAAGAAACTTCACCCAAGAAAGAATGGTTCTTACAACATTGTACTGTAACTTGGATGCAATGGGAAAATTTCACCCAGGCAACACGGTAAATATTTTCTCCTCAAAGTTGGAACCGAAGAAGGTTTAAGAGTCCAGAGTTGAGTGTTAGAGTTCAGTGTGTTTTGCAACATTAAATAAAGGTAGCAAGATTCAATATTAATACAATATAGATAGATAGCTATATAGTGAAAGGTGAGAATCCATCTTTTCCGTCTGTCCAGTATCCTGGGTTCTATCGGTATAATAGAGAAAATAGCACACTACGGGGGGCAGAGAGCAGAAGTGAGAACAGGTGGCATTTTGACACGTGTATGGAAGATTACCTTGGGATGATGCCCATAACAACAGGATTACAGGAAACAAGTGAAGGAAATGACAGCTGATTGCCCTGGCAGCTCCATGAAGGTATTTAAGGGGCCAGGGAAGGGGAAGTGGCTGCCATATCCCTTGGATCAAACTGACCTTCACTGGATGAAAGAGAATCTAGTGAGTCATTGTAGTGAAGGGGGAATAAACAAACATGGGGGGCAGGAGGGTGGAGAGACATGAGGAAGATACGGGGCCTGTGGAATCTGCCCTTGGCTTTCCTCGTTGTGGTGCGTGGGGGTGTCCGGAGTATCTATGTTGGTCCTGGATTGTGGCTGATGGCACCACAGAACCCACAAAAAGGAGGCCAAAGTGGAAGTAGTCACCTACCATCAGATTCAGCTCAGTGTTTGCTGCCTATCTAAACTGCACTAGCTGAACTTACTCCTTTTTTTTTTTTAACTTCCCCAAGGAAGAGTACCCAGCAGTGGACATTGGACATCTTGATTATCCATCAGGAGCCCATTCAAATAAACAATTATTTCAGCAAGCATTTATTAAATGTCTTTCATATCCCTAGCACTGTGCTGAATTGTGGAACATACAAATTCAAAACCAAAATAGTCCTTGCTCTCAAGCAATTTATTCCCTTTTGGGGAGAAACAATATATACACAGATAAAAAAAAAAATACAAAAGATTATTCAATAAAATAATATTGGGGGTGAGGATGGAGGTGGGGGTAGAGGAGATTTGAGGAAATCAGGAAAAGCTTCTCATAGGAACTGGCATTTGAAGTGAACCCTTGAAAGAAGCTAGGGGTTCTAAAGAGGCAGAGGTGATGAAGGAGAACATTTCTAGCATATGAAGAACAGCCAAAGGTTGTACAAAGATGTGGACCAGCAGTTCTCAACCTGTGGGTTATGTTCATTTGTAACAATGAAAATACATCCTGCATATCAGATATTTACATTACGATTCATAACAGTAGCAAAATTACAGTTACGAAGTAGCAACAAAAATAATTTTATGGTTGGGGGGGTCACCACAACATGAGGAGCTATATTAAAGGGTCACAGCATTAGGAAGGTTGAGAATCACTGTGATAGACAGTGAAGAGAATTTCACAGACCAGCCCTTAGTATCTTTTAGGTGGGTTAAAAAGTTGTCTTGCCATAAGTCCTTGGTCTTTGAGCTTAGGATCCATTGAGTGAGGGTTTAAGAAGATCTGGGGCGTGAATGCAAAGCAGATCACAGGAGCATTTACAAAATGTGAGACTGGGGGAAGTAAGAATCATGAGACAAGAAAGGAGGTGACTAAATTGTGTTCTGTCATATCACAAGCACGATTTGGGGATGCCAACATCCCACTGAATCCCATCTGTGACTGCTATCTGTCTCTCCCATATTTGGCTCAACTTGGGGCCCAGATAGAGCTTGAGGGTTAAACATCAGGGTCCAAGAGGCCTGAGCAGTTGTAAGTGGGGCTTGTTTGACCTACATGTCTACACACTTAACAGGCCTTGGTTGCTTCCTCTTGTCCTACCTTCAACCTTCTTTTTTTTAAGATCCAAAAACATTTTCACGTCAAGGATAAAATGGGCCATTTCATCTACTGGAATGTGGCATGGAAAATATTTCTCAGTCTGTTTGGAGAAGATTATTCAGGCTTAAGCAGAGAAACTACCTGAAAAACATGCCAAATTTTCTACCACATCAGTATAAGAATAGGTATAATTACAGTTTTCAGATTCAAATTTGACACCCTGAAAGAAAACAAGGTTCTGGTTGCTTATTGTAGAGACAGACCATATATCTCTTCAATAAAAGAAACTCACTGCATCCCAACTTTAGTACTTGATGAAGTATATTAATAATGGGCTGCAGAAGAATTAAAATTACCCAAGTCTTTCTCTTAGAGACAGATTAATTTCTAAGGTGGAATAATTGTTACAAGCTAGGGAATAAAGTCATTAGACAAAACAAAAGCCCAGATCTGTTACTGAATAGCCTTTTGGAAGGTAGCAAAGAGGCAATGTAGTGATAATGGATAGAGTGCTAGATTTGGAGGGCCCACCTCTGGCACTCAGCTATGTCAGCATGGTAATTTACTCTTTCTGAAACTCAGGCAAGTCGCTAAGACATCTACTAAGTCATAGATGGGCTGGTGGAAGGAGTCACCATGATGATTAGGAAAGGACTAGACCTGTGTTATTCCCAGGATGGGGAACTCCCTGTGAGGATACTCTCTCTACCAGTTCAGGTCAGTACCTTCTCTGAACATTAAAATCTCAGAGACTGGCCTAGATCACTGAGAGGTTAAGCAACTCAAGCAGTCATACAAGGGAGAACTGGAACCTAGGTTTTCTTAGCTTCAAAGACTGTTCTCTATTCACTATTTCCTGCCACTTTCTAGTAAATAAATACCAGGTGATAGTAGTGATATGGCAGAGAGCTGCAGGAATCAGGAGGATGGGTTAGCTGAGCTTAGCTTTAAATGAAGGTAGGGATTCTAAGACCTAGGCGTGAGAAAGGAGAGAATTCCTGGTTCTGGTATCAAATCAGAGATGAGTGTTATACTGAAAGAAGGCATTTTTGTTAAGACACAAAAACTAAGTAACACCAGGAGTAAGGGAAGGCTGGTGGACTGAAGATCTTAGCCAGACTTAGCCCCAAACCTGAGCTTATGGCTTCTCTTTCTTGCCATATACCTACAGACATAGCCTAACAGGCCATTTCCTGCAAGAGCAGCAAAAATCAAAGAGAACTAATGACCTTAACTTTAGCAAGCATGGAAGGTGAGGAAAATATTCTAGGGACCTGTGATGATTACATAATACTTATAGTCCTTCCAGTGTCAATCAGCAGCTATATATATATATATATATATACAAAATACTGCTAGGGAAAATAAGTGGCATAGTATCGAGTACCCAGCCTAGGGTCAGGAATATCTGAGTTCAAATCTGGCCTCAACTACTTAGTAGCTGTGTGACCCTGGGCAAGTCACTTAACTCTGTTTGCCTCAGTTTGCTCACCTGTAAAATGAGCTGGAGAAGGAAATGGAAAACTACGCCACTATCTTTGCCATGAAGACACCCAAGTAAGGTCATGAACAGTCAGACATGACTGAAACTATTGAACAACAACAATTCCCTGCTGGAGAAGAAGGTAGAAAGGCTGAAGGAATACCTTTCTACTCTCCAACTTATTGGAAAGAATGAAGTATTCTTTGAATGAATAGAAGAAAATACTTCTTGTGGGAAACAAAGTGAAAAATAATTTAAAAGCAAAGAGTAGACTAACCCTTTGTCAGCAGGTTAGAGGGTGAAAGAATGTGACACAAGGAAGAAAGTCAAGAAGAAAGAACAGTGAACTCTTGGAGTCACAGAGTAAATTTGAGGTTCTTCTCAGACACAGCAGAGTTAGGCTCTCTGAGGAGGACGTAGCTTCCTATGCTCCACAGAGTGATCAGGAAGATTCAGAATATATAGATATATCTTGCAGTAGTTATGGAAAGAAAAGGCGAATCTTGATGGTTGGCAACTCAGTGCTAAAGAACAATAAGTGACAGAGACGGATAGAGAGACAGATAGATAATAGAGATATTTTATATAGATATAGACATAGATGACAATCAGTTCTAAATCTAGATCCTATGAACCAAAAATGAACAATCAGTAGGTAGTCCTGGACCATATATCTGGAATATGACTGAGAGCCTCTCAAGGTGTGTCAGACCTAATGACCAATAGTCACTTCTGGTGAAATTATACCTCAGTGGATCTGTGATATTACCAGAAAAATCTAGAAAATATCTCATGGAAATATGGAATCTTTGGGAGGAAACTGAAGACTGGAGGGGCAGAGGTGCTGTTTTCATCACTTCTGTTAGTTAAAGGGAAGGGCTTTGGAAGAAAAAGAAAAAAATGATCAATGAAGAACTGGTTAAGGAAATGGTATCTGAAAAAGGGACCTGGATTTCTGAGCCAGCGTTTAAGACATAGAAATTAGTAACATTTGTCCCAAGAGACTATAACAAGACTCCAGAAGAATATATTTTTCCATGGAACTGTAAATCTGATCAAAAAGACTTTCAATTGAATATAAAGAGGAAAAAGAAATAAACTGCCCACCTAAATCTACTATGACATATTTACAAAGAGCAATAAGTAGGATATGGAGAGAAAAGGAGAAGTGAAGACCAGTAATTCACAGGAAGCAACATCCAGAAAGAGGAACATGACCTCTAATAGGACAATAGGGACCAGAATTGTGATTTCATTGGTATGGAGAATTCCTGGGTGAAGAAATCACCCCTAACAATGTAGGCTGGCACCTTTTCTGCAACTAATAGTCTTAGAGAGTTGTCTTAGTACACTGAGAGTCAGGAAGATCCGATTTCAAATCGGGCCTCAATCACTTACTAGCTGTGTGACCCTGGGCAAGTCACTTAACTCTGTTTGCCTCAGTTTCCTCACCTGCAAAATGAGCTGGAGAAGAAAATGGAAAACTACTCCACTATCTTTGCCAAGACTCACTCAGAGTTACATAGTCAATATGTGTCAGTAGGAGGACTTGAACCCAGGACTTTCTGACTTTGAGGCCCACCATCTCTCCATTATGCCACACTGCCTCTGACCTCAAGTATCTATCTATAACAGCACTGTGAACTAGAGATGATAAGGCAAAGAGGTAAATTTGAGACTTGATGGATTTTAAGTCATGACTGGAGTAGACAATAGAAAGAGATAACATATTTAAGAGGAACAGAATAAATAAAAGGAATGTCTAAATAGAGTTATTGATCGAGAAGCTATATTGCCAGAGAGGAAATCCAGGAGCCTGAACAAGGAAGCATGATACAAAGCATCTGACTGCGGACCAAAAGAGGAAGAAATAAGCAATAATATGGTGTGAATATAAACCACCTGGCCAATAGGAGGAAATGGATGACAAGTTTGGGAAACATTAGAAACCTATCCTGGAAGTATGATTTAGTAGCAATAAGTGACTTCAACTATACAGTCAACTGATAGAGTTCTTGCTCAGCTAAAAGTAGACCAATACAAATGTTTGACTTGTATAGATGATAATTTCATTCTTCAAAAGGCAAAGGAAGTGGCAAGGGGAACTGCCATTCTAGATCAGATTATGACCAAGAAGGAAGCAGCTGATGAAGCAGAAATTATGGTAATATTGTGAAATAAAAAGAGATCCCTTCATTTTAGTGTCTCCTATCCCTAAATGACAAAGCATGCCTGACATTCATGCTAGAGTAGATTTTTTCTAATTTTCTAAAAATTTTATTTATTTTATTCTGAACTCAAGAAATAAAATAAGCATTTCCCTAACATAGTAGAATAGAAAAAAAGCTGTATGTACATGCAGGATTATGAGTCAAAAAGATCCAGAAATGCTATCCTGAATCCTGAAATCCTGAAAAGCTCAAAGCAGGAATAGGACCTTTGTTTGGGTAAGATAGGACAATGAAGTGAAGGCAGAACTACTTCATTCCTCTTTGTCTTTTCTCTCCAAAGAAGAATCATCTTTAGAATAAGAAGTATATAATAAAATGTTTAACAAGGACTTAAAAGATAAAGAATACAATTAAAACACCTAACTGCTTTCAGTATGTTTAGGATACCACGTCGAGATAACAGTTAAATCTAAGATGAAATATGATGGGGTCAAATGAAAAGTCAAAAGATCACATACATCAGATCCCTGTCTGTCCTTGTTCCTATGCTATTTAATATTTTTCTAATTTACTGTATAAAAGCATACATAGCATACTTATCAAATATGCAAATTATACCATCCTGAAAAGGATAGCTAACACATTGAATGACAGAAAGAAGCAAAAAGATTTCAATACACTAGAATGCTGGATTAAACCTAAGATATAACAGAAATAAATGTAAACTTACATATGTGGGTTAGGACAGCTAGGTGGTACAATGGATAGAGAGTAGGGCCTAGAGTCAGGAAAACTCATCTTCCTGAGTTCAAATCTGGCCTCAGACACTTAACTAGCTGTACGACCCTGGGTAAGTCATTTAATCCTGTTTGCCTCCATTTCCTCATCTGTAAAATGAGCTGGAAAAAGAATGGCAAACCACTGTGTCTTTCCTAAGAAAACCCTAAATGGGGTGACAAAGAATCAAATATGATGGAAACAACTGAACAACAACAAAATATGTGGGCTAAAAAAGTGATCAACTTCATAAGGAGAGATGGGGTGGATCATGGCTAGACTGAAAAGGATATGGGGTAGGGAGTATTTAGTGAGCTAAAATACAATATTATTGAGTAGTGAATAATGGTGGCCAAAAACATTAAAGAAATTGTAGTGTCCAGATTGAGGGAAGTGATGGTCAGACCACATCTGAAATATTTTATTCAATTCTGAGGGCCACATTTTAGGAAGGATTTTGATGACTTGGAGTGCATTCAGAAAAGTGTGGCTAGTATAGTGAAAGGACTGGAACCCATGATATATGAGATCAGTGGAAGAAACTAGGAATATTTAGCCTGAAAAAGAAAAGACTTAAGAGGAAACTTGAAAGCTGTCTTCTAGGGTATGAGGGAGTGTCCTTTGTAACCAAGATTACTTTTGTTCAGCTTGTCCTTCATAGATCAGAACTAGGAGCAAAGCATGAAAAGAGCAGAGGGAAAGTTTTAAACTTGATGTAAGGAAAATCTTCCAAACAATTTGAGCTGAAAATGGAATGAGCTGTGTTGAGAGATAATGGCTTTCCCCTCACTGGAAAAGAGCTTCCAAACAAAAGGCTCTTCTTGGAGATGATGAGACAGAAGATTCTCTGTAAGGCATGAGTGGGATTATATTGCCTTGGAAATCCCTTCCAAAGATCAGTCAACAAGCAATTATTGAGTGCTTACTTTCTGCCAGGCATTGCACTGACTACTAGGGACACAAATAAAGGTAAACACAGTCCCTACCCTCAAAGAGTATATATTCTAATTCTATTGCCTTCCCTCTGTTTATTATGTCCTATTTATCCTGTATATAATTTGCTTTGTATATATGTATTTGCATGTTGTCTCCCATATTAGATGACAAGCTCCTTGAGGGCAGGGACTGTCTTTTGCTTCTTTTTATGTCTTTGGTGCTTCATGCAGTGCCTTGCACATAGAAAGGCACTAAGTAAATGTTTGTTGATTGGTTGATTGAGGCAATATCGAAATAGGTACATATGATCAATAAACACTTATTAAGTTTTTCTCTGTGCCAGGTACCATATATATGTATACACATGGGTGTATATTTTTGCATGTTTTATATACATATATATAATATATTATACATGTACATATATGAATATAACACACATATAGTCTATACAATGTAACTGGAAAGTAATATGAAAGAGGAAGGCATTAGCATCTGGGGGAACTAGAAAAGACCTCCTACAAGAGGCAGTTTTCACCTGATTCAATGAGTAGAAGAAAAAGTGTAGCCAAATGATGGAAAGAGTGGTGAGGGAAATGGTGTTGTTGGAAGGGAACCATGTCTCAGTGAAATCCAAAAGATAGAACAAGTAACAATGAAAGAGGTTTAAGATAAAAAGAAGTTTGTTAATTATGGAACAAGCATTTCAAAGAGCACAAGGGACAGCCTAGGCTGATCTTGAGTGGGACATTGGGTGGTTAGAGTTGAGGTGGATAGGCTTGAGGGTACAAAAGTCAAATCAACAAAGCACTGTATGTTGGCATCCCTGGGTTCAAAATCTCTGGGATGAGGTAAATATAAAGGAAAATTGTTCCCTGTATTGAGCTGAAATGTGCCTCTGATTCCGTAATCACAGGATAAGTGACTGAAGGCTCTACAAGTTAATACAAAGTAAGACCAGTTAATTTTAGTAGATTCCAAAACAATTCAACAGTGTGACATAATAGACAAAGTAGCTAATTCTACTCTAGTCTGCATTAATAGAAGTAAAATGTCAAGTATGAAGGCAGCAATAGTCTCTCTATACTCTGCCCAGGTCAAACCACATCCAAAGGATTGTGTTCATTTCTGGAAACAACATTTTAGGAAGAACAGTGAAAAACTGGGTTGTGTCAAGGGGAGATTGATGAAGGAGGTCAGAGGATGTGAAATCATGTCAAACGAAGATTGGTTTAAAGAACTAGGGATGCCTAATAGGCTGAACATAATTACATGGAGCCTGTGGTGGAAGGAGTTTGCTGAAGGGTGGAACAGGGTCCACAGGAAGCTGGGAGTCAGTGCTAGCTAGACTGGGGGGGAGGAGAGCACATGTCCCAGGCAGTCAGTCAGGCTTACGAGTAAATATTGGTTTGTGGGAAGGCTAAAGGATAGTGTGGCTCTCTGCGCTGTTGTGGCTTATTAACTTCTTTGCAACTATGATGGAACTGGCATACTGGTTTTGGGATTTGGTTTTCTGGTGTCTGAAAAAATGTTTTGCTTCTATCTTCTAAAAAAAAAAGGAGCTAGGGATATTTAGACTAGAAAATATTTGACTGGGTGTATGATAGTTATCTCCAAGTATTTAAAAGACTGTTAAACAAATTAGAGGTTACACTCGTTTTGTCCATTATTCCTTAGAATAGGCTTTTGCCATGAATAACAATGAGAAATAATGGGATTGTGGGAGCCCTCTAATTGAAAAGAATTGCAGAACTTTTGTTTTTCCTGTTTAATACTTTGTTCCTTGCTTTATTATCAGACTACTTCAGCTGGACTCCAGATCTCACCTTTCCCTAACCCCCTTAAGCTTTGTTTTGATACTAGTTTTGTGATCTTGCTATTTCCAACTCTAGCCCACAATCTATAATCCTGGTTACTCATCTGGACTGTTCCAAGATCATTCTACTCTTCTTCCTGTGCAAGAACTCAAGAACTTCCCAGTGGTAGCCACCTTGTCTCCTCCCCAAATTGGAAGACTTTAGCCCATACCACAGAACCACAGAATCCACCTAGGAAAATTCCTTCACAGATCCCCAACCCCAGCCGCTTTGACTGGGAGTTAGAGCTGCCTGTGGGGAGGAGGATGGAAGAGAGTTGGGCACAGAGTTTTTCCTGGCCCCAAAGGACAGAACTGAGATGTTGCACAAAGGCAGATTTCATCTCAATACCTAAGAACTGGAGATAGACAGAAGTAGAATAGGCTGGTTTGGAATAGCTAATAATAGCTAACATTAAAAAAAACTAGCTAGTATTTATATAACACTTTAATATTTGCAAAATGCCTTAAGTACATTCTCATAATAATGAGAGACAGTATAGTATAGAGGATAGACAGCTGGTCTTGAAGCCAAAAAGACCCAGATTCAAATCCTGCCTTTGACACATACTGGCTGTGTGACCCTGGGCAAGTCATGGGACCTCTCAGGGTCCTAGGAAACTCTCCAAGACTAGAAATTGAAGAGAAAGCAACACCCTACTTTGGCAGTTTCCTGTTCCAGTGAAATCATAGTTCTGGGCCCTATCTCTAGCCTTATAATATAATACAAGTAATGTATTGATGTAATGATGTCATCTCAAATTAGTTATCTGTCTCTGGAGGTCTTCAAGCAGAAGTTGGATGACCCATAGTCAGAGATGTCATACAGTGACCTCCTGTTCTGGTACAAGTTTGACTAAATGACTTCTGATGTTCCCCCTAATGTTGAGGTTCTTTCCTTCCTTAGTTCAGTGTTCACTTTAACCATCAAAGTAAACCACTAGCCTAGCAATTAATTAAAAGTTACACTTCATAAAATGCTTGTTTTCTCCAGGTTTGGCCTTCTTACTCCCTCATCTAATTAATAATTCAGTGCCCTGATTAGAATAAAGATGGGACCAAAGGACTGAGCTAAAAAAATTCTCATATAAACTAGTTTGTAGAAAGGCCTCAGCAGTAGAATAAATGGGTCAAAAGTAAATTAGATTCTATATGTCAACACCCCATCTTTTTTTTTAAACCTGCTCACCTGCTGTTATAAACAAGGTTAACCTCAGCCATAGAAGGAAGAGGGTTTTTTTGTGTGTGGTATGACTTGAAGAGCAATAATGATTGATAACATCATCCCCACAGGTTGGCTACAATAAATAAATGAAATAAAAAGGCTAACTCCTATGGGTTAAGCCATTATCCAGAAAGCTTCCTTCCTCCCTGTTAAGATGTAAAAATGTTAAAGGTTGGGGCTGGGAGGGGCAGGAAATACAATAAGGGGAAGGGCATTTCTTTCTAATTACAAATAACGGAATAGTCACAAATGGAACAAAGGACTGGTGAATTTTTATAAGAAGGGTAAGACAAATCTGTGTCTGGAGCACTGCCAGGAAAGCCAAGCTCATGAGTGGTAACACAGGGGCAGACAGTGGACAGTAGTGGGCAGCAAGAACACAGAGAGTGCGTTGATGAGAGAAGATGGAGCAGTCAATGAAGCAAGGAGAATACAGGACAATATTTGCCCAATTCACATTTTAGCCTAGAGCTGGCCCTAATAATAGAACAATTCAGTGGAAGATACTTCCTCAAACTCTATGACCTTAGCAGCCTCCCTAAAGTACATTCCTCCCATTTTACAATCATCTGGGAGGTAAAGCTGTCAAAGACTCCATCAGACCAAAATTCTAATCAGATTCAAGGGGCCAATTTATGCCCTAAACTCTTCCTACTTGTAGACTACCTCTGCCTGTGGCTAGTAAATCTAGTTTCCTGTTTCTCTAATCCCAGTGGTTTATAACTACCAAATTGAAATACCTTTTCTCTATCACATCTCCTTAAACTATCTTTTTTGACCTGTTGGTCAAAGGGTCACACTTGAGGACCTAGTTCCCCACCCCTGTTCTTTACTATCCTACCCCCCCTACCCCTATTCTTATCTACCTCGCCCTCCATTACACTTTCTGGAACTCTGCTCTGAGTTAACTAACCCTGAGTTAACAAACTCAGCTCCACCATCAATCTCTTTCTTTTCATTCCTTACATTTCCTGGTGTTAACTGAAACTTGACTTTCTCTAGAGATGTTATATTCCGTGGTATTGTATCCAATGCTGTTTCTTTTTCTCATGTCCCCAGACACACAGGCATGAGTGTTGGTGTATTTTTTCCTGCCACTGCCACTTCTAGACCTCCCTCTTCAATCAAGACTCAGCTGCCTGTCTACTTTTAAAGTTCACCTTCATCCAATTATATCATCATATCCAAATATCATTTACTGTTGCTTAGGTCCCTCTGTCTTCTCTGCAATGACTTCAACACTTGACTCAATAATATGCTTCTCCACCCCAAATCCTACCATCATCTCTGATGATTGACAGTGATGATCTTTCAAACAACTTCCTTCCCCAATAGCAGCAGAATCACAAAAACTGAGATCATATCAAAGATTCTGACTTTCATCTCTACCTCAGCTAGCCATAGGTCACATCACAGGCTTCACTATTTCTTCCAAGCTGTTCTATACCCGTTTTCTTGAACTCTAAAATTCCCTACTTGGATATCAATTTCTTGTCCTTCCATCTCTCCCACTCACTGCCTCATTCCTCTTGAACATCCCCTTCATTTTCAATGACAACTCTGGGACCTCAGTCCCTTCCCTCTGCTTCCAGCCTGACACCACTGTTCTGACTTGGGTTCCTTCCCTTCAGTCTTGGTTTAGCAAATTATTCATTTCAACAAGTCACTATTGAAGCCTTTGACTCCTGTCCTTACATTTTTTTCCTACACTGCTAATTCTCACCCCTCAACTTTGTCCTTCTCTGCTTTTCAAGCCACTCACTGATTGCTGTACTCCTTCAAGCACTGCTTGCCACATTTGGCCCTTTGCTCCATTACCTATATTCCTGCTATGCATCTTGGCTTATCCTATTATGGAGCTTCTCAGCTACAATCCTCACTCCTTATTCCACCTGCCCAAAGTAGCAATATTCATCTAGAACTGATTTATAGGAATAGAGGCATCATGGCAGACCTGGGTTCAAATCATTTACTGGATGTATACAGTATCTGGCACATAGTAGGCACTTAATAAATGTTTATTGAATTGAACGTGTTACCCTGAGCAAGTCACTTAAACTCTCTGGGCATCAATTTCCTCATCTGTAAAACAAAATGGTTGGATTCAACCACCTCTGAGACTCTAAATCAATTATTCTAATACAAACCTATCTCCTCAAGTCTCACCTATAAACTCTTCTCTCTCAGTAGATGGCCTTGAATGAGACAATTGACTACAATCCTAAATTCCTTCATCTGCCATCTTCCACTCCTCAAAGCTGCTTATCTTCAACCCTCTCCCCTCTTAAAGGATAAGGCAACTAGTCTTCATTGTTGCTGGGGAAACCCTACCATCTGTGCCTTAGAGATCCTCCTACTTCTTTATATTTCTTTTGACTGCCTGTTCCATTAGACACTCCCTCTCCTTCTCATCCTAATTCTTCCTTACATACAGAATCCTCTCCTCAGCCTAGAAATGCACTTATATTTGCCCTATTATAAACAAAATTTCCCTTCACCCTGAAACCCCCTCAAGTTACCATCAATCAATCAACAAGAATTTATTAAACTCCTACTAAGTGCCAGGTACATGCTAGGTGCTGGGAATAAAAGTACAGTGAATGATACAATCCCTAATCCTAAATAAATGCATGAAGCATAAATATAAAGCTTGCATTCAACAAGTGAATAAATAAATATATGCAGCATAAACATAAAATGAATAAATGCAAATATATATACATATATATATATATAAAGCAGTTAAATACAAGTTAGTTTGGGAGGGAGGACACTAGCAGTTGGAGGATCAGGAAAGGTTTCTTGCAGAAGATGACTCTTAAGCTGCA
>CM053585.1:428218545-428226045 GCA_028646515.1 Pseudochirops corinnae
CTCCACATCTATTCTTTGTAGCGTACATATAATATATATAATAGATACATATGTATGTGTATGTATGTGTATATTTGTGAATTAGACAAAGAGCCCAAACAAGAAATGGAACATATGTGTGCATAAATATACATATATATGTACATATATACACACATACATAAATACCTATACAACCCAAGAAGTTCATTTTCTTGTTTGGGTTCTTTGCCCCTGCCTACAGCTTAAACTATGAAAATCCCAAAATACCACTTATATAAAATTCATATTTAGTATTACACAAATACAGGTAACAGAATATCAAGGAAACAAGTGCATATGGACAGCCCTCAGCCTTAGGAAATGCACAAGGTATAAAAGACTCATAGGACCTGTTAAGTTATTTATTTATTTCCAGAAAGCTTAATTCCAAATTCTTAAATTTAAATAAGACTACTTTTTAGTCAATCCTCAAAGCTGATGTTGACCAGGAAATCTCCCTTCTATAGGGAGAAGGCTACCTCTAGGATCATGCTACTTAGGAATGAAAATCTTCTTCTGCACAGTAGGTTGAGGTTCAAAAGCATTGTCTATAAACGTCTCTCCATCTGAATGACCAAACACATCTGCCTCTCTCCTGTGCTTCTCCAGGAAACATCCACCAATGCTCCAGCTGCTGCCATATTTTACATTGAGAAAGTGCTCTACAAGAAACTCTTCCCTTGGGCTGAATAATTCCCATATGGTTCTATGCCAAAGCAGCCATTAGTGGTTCCTGGGGAAATGACACTGTGCACATATACAACAGACACAGATTTATTCTGCAGTGTCAGTTGAACAGGGAAATGGAAAGGGGGGGGGTAAAAAAGTTTAAAAAGAGCTTATGTAGGTTTATTTTGATATTCCCTTGAAAAGGGGCAACTCCTTCAACAACATTCCAACCTTTTGAGTCCCAGTCAACCAGTCATCTGAATCCCTGAAATCCAATCAGGAATAGTCAATCAATCAAAAACACATTTATTAAGAGCCTATTGCATGTCAGTCACTGTGTTACTTACTACAGGTACTGGGTATACAAAGGCAAAAATGAAGCTTTCTCAATTGTCAAGTTTATATTTGAGAAAGAGTAAGTTTGCATCCTCTCAACAAGACACAAATCAGCATGCCCATACTCTTATGGGTGAGTGATTTCCTGATCCCAGACCACGGTCACACTCTGCTGTTTCTCCTTTGTTTTTCAAAGAAGACCAATGACATCATGATATGTTCAGCTGTGGCTAATCAGTCCAATACAAGTTTAGAAGGCACTACCATAGGGCACAAGTAGTTCATTATATATATTGGGTGGAAGTGGCTCTGGATTTGCATAGATTTGCTCTGAATTCTGCTTCTACAATTCTGCTTTACTTATACAACAGCACCTTCTTTGATGCAGGCACGCTATGCTAGGTGGTCCTGTGGCAGTGTTTCCTATGTTTGACAATTAATACTAAAGTTCTTCAGAGATAACTTTGAGAGTGTCCTTATACCACTTCTTCTGGCCACCCTGTGAACACTTAACCTTCATTTTGGCAGGCAGCCTTATATCCCTTCCCTTTCCTTCCCTTCCCTCCCCTCCCACACTTTCTTTCAAAGCCTCCTAAATACTTACCTAGCTCTGGCAATATATGCATCAACCTTATTATCTAGATGTAAAGCCCTGGAGAGTGTACTGCCAATGTCACACTCTGGTCTTTATCTTCATCATATTGATCAGGAAACTTTCTTGATCAACCCCTTTTACATGTGAGTGTAGCAGAGACCATGAATCTTCATCACTATTTTATCAGGGTTGGATCACCTTCCTGGCACTTACATGGCAACAACCATCAGCTCTGCCACCTTCCCTACTTTGTTTTCTCAGTGCTTCATAAGGAATTAGTTCAAGGCAATTCCAGAATCTATTGCCTGGCCCAGCTAACTCATAGACAAGCTGGGAGAATCAAATGTCCATGATTCAGTGGAAGATGTTGAGCACCATCACCCAAAAGCTAGAGATGGTACTCATAGGAGGATTCACCATAACTCAGACGGATTAAAGATTGATGACTCAATGGAATAGGACATTTAGGGAATGATTCCCACAGCTGCCTGAGGAGGCCCTTGAGTAGACTGGCCCCATGTAAAGAAAAAGATGAAAAAAAGTTTCAAATGACTTGAAAGCATTCTGGCCATGGGCATAAAAGAACTATGATATTGTTTGTCCATTCCCCTTTGTCCAGTAGCTTGAGAGCTAGCACCATCTCCCAGAGAGAAGAAGCAACTGCAAAGAGCAGTACATGGAAACAGAAGAACGGGGAGCACTGGTGGAAATGGAAGGCAAGTGTGTCAGAAAGGCAAGAGTTAACAGATCTGAACAAGACAAGAGTAGCAGAGCTACACAACACCAATAAGAGGAGATTTGCATTGTAAGGAACTGATGTAATGGAGCCACAGAGCAATATGATTATAGGGGGACCTGACCAAGGGACAATAGGGTATAGAACTATAATACAGAAGAGCAAACTGGCACCTTGGCCCTCAGTGGAACTACATCAAAGGCAATACCCTCAGTCATGTGAATAGGATAAGTCTCTTAAGGGGGCTAATTTGCTAGAAGAGAAGAGATGTAACTAGTAAACTCTGAGTTATTCACCCTTATTGGGGGCCCCACCCAAGGTAATACTGTAAGTCATGAAGACTATATGGTTGATAGGGGAAGATAGAGGCCCATTGGGAGGGAAAGAAATTCTTGATTATCCATGATCCTTTACAGTATAAATAAAAACTTCTTGTCTGATGTGATCTTGAGTGCTTATGAGGGAAACTAATGGCCGTTCTCTGGGAAATGGCAGATACCTATGATCCAAGGTGTCAGCTAGGTGAGGATAGATGAACTGGAAAGATTTATGAGAAGCTTCCATATTCTAACAGGGATCTTTGTTTCAAGAGAGAGCCTCTGACCAAAAAAAATTACATGAGTTATTAATATTACTTTGCTTATTTATTGCTACTATAATTTCTCACTACGACAATCACATTTCACCCCTGAGAGACCTCCATTTCAAGAAAATGCTTTCTAAGACTATCTTGAGAAACTGTGAGATCAAAAATATGTTCAGTAAATATGACAGTATCCTTATTTGTTTTAAAGTAAGTAGAAAAGACTGAAATTATCTAGGCATACTTACTAGAATATTCAGGAAGTCAGATGATCTGATCTTTCACAAAAATGCTCTCTTTTCATTGCCATTTATGATTAAAAGTATGTAATTATTTGATTAAATAGACCATAGTCATAATAATATCAGCAATGCTGAATATTTTTCTTCTACTTTTCAGCTTCAGAGTATTTTGTAAGCACCACATGACAAGGCTATGTCTCAAAGTCCTTGTGATTTAACCAGATTCTTCTCTATTTTTTTTACATTTATGGTTTTAAAATTTCAGAATATATTTTGTTGGAAAAAATAAGTATACTTGCTTTTCCCAAAATGTTTGAAATCTGAATTTTCACAATATGCATTTTGAAGGCTTTTGATTTAAAAAACAAATGAACTCCATAAAATAGTGACTATAACTGTGTAACCAAACTGAGTTAATACATTAAAGAAACAGCTGTTGTGCACATATACAGAAACTAAATGATGTGAATATCTGAGTTTTATGTCTTTTTCTTTGCATGAAGCCTGAGGCAGAAAAAGGATTTCCTGAGAGTTTTCCTGTGTATTAAAACTAGTTTCAAAAGAACATTTTATCTCAGATTCTTCCTCTTTGACAAAAGGAAATAATTAGGCGAAAGCACAGAAAGCCAGAAAGAAAAATCCAACCCCAACTTGCCAAATCATTAAAATATTCTAACACTGGAAATTATTAACCAATGTACTATATCTCTACATATAAATTAACAGAGTTAATTCTCTTATGCTGGTTGCTAGTTGCTTGTGGCTAACAGAACTCTAAATGTTTTAAAATTTAGTTCACTTTTTTCCTTTTTTTTTTTTAATTCTTCCTGATTTTCTGATGTCTTGTAAGAGGAAA
The DNA here is from genome assembly GCA_028646515.1 of Pseudochirops corinnae. Classification (NCBI taxonomy): domain Eukaryota; kingdom Metazoa; phylum Chordata; class Mammalia; order Diprotodontia; family Pseudocheiridae; genus Pseudochirops; species Pseudochirops corinnae. Next base: position 428,222,584 of record CM053585.1, read on the forward strand.
TAGCCATGTTAAACTTTGCTTCCTCAACAGTTTTTAACTTGAAATTCTTATGGTAGCAATATCTGGTTTTAGACCTTTTCACATACTCTCATTCATCAAGTATATAGTGGTATGAGGTGCGTTGTTTGATACATTAAATAAAGAACATTTATTTTACCTATATGCCTATTTGTCACATAATTAATGGGTAAAAGTGAGAAAATTTCTTGATGGAAAAGAAGATGCCACTAATGACATTGTTTCTAGGTGTGGCTAAAAAGCAGCAGTCCTTTTCATATTTGACAGTTGACTATTTCACAGTTGACAGCTAAAGTCCAAACTATCACTAATGATAACATTAATAGTCTGGTTAATATTTACTCTGACTAAACAAGAAGGCTTTGCTTATTAACTATGCTTAGAGGACCGTATCACGCACACATTTAAAATGCTAATAATTGCCAGGCTTTGATGGTGATTTTAGAGATAACAATATCTTGTTAGTTGTGTCACGATTTAACCAGACCTCTAACTAATATTAACTTTAGCCAGTTCACGTTGATGTTAATCAGTTTGTATTTCAACTGAAACAGTACAGAATCATTTAATACTTGTTAAAAGGGACCTCAGAGATCATTTAGAGTGTAATCTCAGAACCCTTGCAGGAATCTATCCTACAACCCTACCAGACAGCTACATCCTGATATCTGTTTAGATACCTGTAGTGATGAGGAGCTAGGAGGCTCAGTGGATAGAGCACTGGGCCTGGCGTCAGGAAGACCTGAGTTCAAATTTGGCCTCAGACACTTACTAGCTGTGTGACCCTGGGTAAGTCATTTAAGCTCTGTTTACCTGATCTACTGGAGAAGCAAATGGCAAACCACTCCAGTATCTTTGACAGGAAAACCCCATCTATGGCGTCACAAAGAGTTGGATACAACTGAGCACCAACAAATGATGAGGAACATACTACCTCACTCCTTTCTTGGGCTACTGAAATCAGTTTTTTGGTGAGTTTCTGCCTCTCTGGAGCTCTGTGTCTGCATCTCCCTGGTTCTCTATGCTCTGGTTACGGCTTCCCAGCCTATGACACTTATTCCCCAAATTACTTTCAATTACATTGCTTTAAACTGTGTTTCAGCACATCCTATGTTATGCTTGATTTTCCCATGTCAGCTTTTCAGAGAAACTACTTAAATATCCTGTTGTCAAAAATATTATAATAGTAAACAGCTGGGTAGGGGGTGTGTGGGGTGTGTGTGTGTGTGTGTGTGTGTGTGTGTGTATGTGTTTCTAAATAACAGCCTTATCTTGCACAATTCTATGAAAAATGAGCTTTTTAAAAAAATTGCAACATCAGGAAAAGTTCCTGCTTTATTGTTCCAAATAAATTTTTCCCACGTAAAACAGAATGTCCAATAGTTCCTGGTAGTTGGGAAGATAATGTTTGTTAAAGGCACAATGAAGCCTTAATTGATGAAACTTGGCTATGTAAACAGCACAAGATAAGAAAAGGTTTAATCTCCAAATCTATTAGACTGGGCAAAGTAACATCAGTAACAGTCACCTTACAACATTGCAGGAGGTCTCATTCCAATCAGAGGTAGAAACAGCCCACCTGGATAAAGGCCAAAAGAACTGGGCAAAATAAAAAGCTAACTTGAGAGGGTAAATATTCTTAATCATTTGAGAGTTTTTAGAACTACCAAAAAACCAGAACTCTCTTATTTTTACCTTTAACTTTCTCTCCTACCAGGCTCCCTATTGCAAAGAGTAGAACTTCTGTCCTTTGTTTTGTCTTACATGCTTTGAGATTATTTCGTTGCATCTCTTACTCTCTGTATCTAATCATGATTAAGCAAGAGAAACCCTTTCCTCAGTCTTTCACCTATCATCTGCTTTAAACAGCACTCTAAGAATTATCTCATATTCATACTAAACTTCTCCTCCAACCTTATCCTAAATGCCTTAGCTAAATTGAACAGCTCAAAAACTACCCAGAGTCCTAATTTTTGTAAGCCAATTTGTAGGACAACACTGAGAGGTAATATGGTGCACTGGTTGGAGGGCTGGTCTTAGAGTCAAGAAAACCTGGGTTCAAACCCTACCTCTGATGCTTATTAGTTGTGACCTTGGGCAAATCACTCAACATTGCTGAGTGTCAGGTAACCTTATAAAGCTTCATCTTCTAAGTTATAGAATCTCAATATTAATGGAAGGAGTTCTCCCCTCTCTATCTCCTTTACCTCCTAATTATTGACATGTAAGAATAGCAATTCTATTCTTCCGGAATACTATATTATTGACGAGCATCAGGCCACCTTACTTTAACAAGTCAAAAAATACTGCTTTAAGTTAAAGAGCCCGATGCATTTTTATAAATAAATTATTTCTTTTAAACTTATTACACATCTTTTGTGGTAGCAAAGAACTGAAAATTGAGGGGATGCCCATCAGTTGGGGAATAGCTGAACAAATTGTGGTTTATGAATATGATGGAATACTATAATGTTATAAGAAAACATGAGCAGGCAGATTTCAGAAAAACTTGGAAAGGCTTACATGAACTTGTGCAAAGTGAAGTGAGCAGAAGCAGGTGAACATTGTGCACGGTAACAGCAACATTGTACTATGATCAACTATAATTGACTTAGCTCTTCTCAAGTTCTCCAAAAGACTCATGATGGAAAATGCTATCCACATCCAGAAGAAGAACTGATGGAGTTTGAATGCAAATCAAAGAATGTTATTTTCACTTTTTTTCCATGTTTTTTTCCTTTGTTCTGTTTCTTCTTTCACAACATGAGTAATGTGGAAATATGTTTTACATGATTGTACATGTATAACCTATATCAGATTGCTTACTGACTTGGGGAGAGGGGGAGGGTAGGAGGGAGGAAGATAAATTTGGAACTCAAAATCTTATAAAAGTGAATGTTGAAAACTCTCTTTACATGTAATTGGAAAAAATAAAATACTATTTAAAAAATAAACTTACTGTACATTATTCTATTTCATTCACTCTGCATTCCAGCCAAATTAGCTTTATTGTGAGTCTTTGTTCATGACAATACATTTCCTGCCGTTAAGCCTTGATACAGCCTGTTGCCTTTCCTAGAATACACTTTCTTCTTGCCTCTCTACCTAATAGAACCGCCAACTTCCTAAAGACTCCTCTCAAGTACCACCTCCTAATCAAAGCCTATCCTGAATCAACTTTGTCCTTGTTCAGTGCATATGTTGTATTTGCTTATCTGTGTATGTGCCTTTTCCTCCTGTTAACAGGATTTATAGAATGTTAGCTTCTCAAAAGCAAAAAACTCTTGGTTTGTTGTACCTTCAGTACCTATCATAGGGCCTGGCATTTTTTTTTTAGAGCAGACCTGCAATTCCACAGTGCAGGTTGTTCCTGGTGAAAAACAAACAAACATAAAACAAAACCTCCTCTAGTAAGTGGAAATAAGGAATTTTTCTGCAATTTAT
>CM053585.1:428231045-428236564 GCA_028646515.1 Pseudochirops corinnae
GCAAGTTGCTTAGCCCTCTTTACCCCAAGTTTCCTCATCTGCAAAATGAGGTGGAGTAGGAAATGGCAAACCACTCTAGTATCTTTGCCAAGAAAACCCCAAATAGGATCACAAAAGTTGGACATGACTGAAAAATGACTAAACAACAATAAAGAGTATATGGAAGAGAATAACAAACAATAAAATTGAAAGTTAGAGAGGAGCCTGACTAATCAGATTGTAAAGAATTTTAAATGACAGATGAGTTTATGTTTGATTCCAAAGCAGAGATTCTTAACCTTTTTTTATGGTATGGATCTCTTTGGCAGCATAGTGAAGCCTATGGACCCCTTCTCAGAATAATGTTTTTAAATGTAAAAAATAAAACATATCATAGGATTACCAAAGAAAACAATTATGCTGAAATATTGTCATGAAAAGGCCATTTAAACTTCATAAATTTATGAACATTAAACTTCAGCAAGGTTTAACCCTTGAAATTCTTATGGTAGTAGTAATATCTTTATCATTTTACTTTCCCAATTTATCAGTTGTTCGGAAATAGAGAAATAAGTTTCAGTTGAGTGATGAGGTCTGAAGTCAGATTGGAGATAGTTTAGAAGACAGAAGCATGAAGGACATACGACTTTTCAGGGAGTTTATCAGAGAAGGGAAGAAGAGATATAGAACATTAGCTAGTTGATATAGTAGGATCTAGGGAAGAATATTTTTAAGGATGAGGAAGACAAGTATGTCTGTAGGCAGCAAAGAATGACCCAGTACAAAAGGGGAGAATGAAGATTAGGGTGCAATGAGAATGATACTGTAGCTAACATTCTGGAAAAGACAAAAAAAGGTGGGATCAAGGATGTATGGAGAAGGCACTGCATTAGCAAGAAGAGTCACTTCTTCATCAGAGGCTGAAAAAAAATAGGGATGTGAGATGAGGAAAAACTGGAATGAGTGAGAACAGGAATCTCTCAGTGAATGGCCACAAGTGCATCTCTGCATGTGAAGTATAAATCAAAAGCCTCAGTTGATTGAGAAGGTGGGATAAGGAGGGTGCGTGCAGTGGGAACCTTGAGGAGAAAAGAAAAGGTTTGGAACAGCCACCATAGTGAATAAGATTGGAAAGAGATTAAGAAGGCATATCAAGATTGCTTTCTACAGTGAAAGCCTAGTTGAAATTAGATAATATAAATTTGCAGTGAACTCAGCATCGTTTCATAATTTCCTCTACTTCCTTTCAATAGCACATGATTAAGAATAAAGGAGGCAGATGGTGGGAATAATTTAGGGCTGGAGTTTGAAAAGGCATGATAGCAACAGAACATGGGAATAAGGGATTCAAAAGTAGAGAATGGTATAGAGTTAAACTGATTTGCCAATGGATCAAGACTGGGAAGGGAGGCCAGTCTAATGATCTGGGAAAGTTCTGAGAGTAGAAAATACTGGAAGTGACAGTCAGAACAGGATTAAGAGGAATAAGGTATAGAGATAGATACAGAGATCAAAGATTATGATTTAATAAAAGAATTTCAATTTTTAACTATGGAAGTAGAATACTCATGATGACCAAGGGTATGACCATGTGTGTAGTTGAGGAGAAGTAAAGGAGTAGGTCATGGAAGTTGAGTAGATTAAGGAGATGGAAAGCTAGGATATTTGAGGGAATATCAACAGATTTCTTAAAAATCCTTTAGTATAAAGTCAGGAGTTGGGGTGCAAAGGAAAACTGTGAAACAGGCACCGAACTCATTGAGAAAGGAGAGATAATGTGAGAATTGGTAGATAATGGGATACCAGAATCTGGACTGGAAGACAAATTTGAACTCCGTGAATCTCAAAGCATGAGAAGTTGCTGACTGGTGGGGGTAGAGCTGAATCTGGAAGTGGCAATGAACATCAAGGAACATTCCGACTCCCTACATCCCTTGACCAGTATGAGTGAAAGTGCAGCCAGTATCAGGAAGGGTAGTCAGGGGTGCAATGTCATCCAGAGGGGGCCAGGCCTCAGAGTTGCCGAAAATGAAAGGAGTAAGTGAGAAAGGAGCATAAGATGAAAGGAAATTTGTTATGAAGTAGGAGTTTTATAGGGCAAATCTGGAATGGGACATTATGGAGTTAAGGTTGAGCTAGATGGGAAAGGCAGAGTAAACAGCCGGCATTGAAGAGGTGGGATTTTTCCTTCAGCAATTACTGTCACTAGAATATGGAAGGTAAGAAGGTGTGAGTGTGTTAATCACTGGAGAACGGGTTTAGACATAGTATTAGGGGGGTACAAGCAATAATAATAGCGTTGTTTGTTTCTAAGATTCTAAGTCTAAGGAGATTACAATGATGAGTGCTTTTTTAATGTTCTATGGTCCTGTGATTTTTGCCAGTTCTTTTAAAGATAAGCCTAGGGTCAAAGCTACACTTTCCCTAGATTTGCTGTCCTCGGGACTCAACTTGGTAGACAAAAATCTGACTTAAGGGACCAACCTAAAGGCTGTTGGACATCTAGCGAATGTCAGGGTAGATAAAAAGATAATAGCTATTGTTTTAACTGAGATTTCTACATGTCCCACTGCACTCTAAATGACATGGGATAAGCTCAGGAGACTGTTAATGAGGTAGAGGGTATAAATATGCATGAGATGGAGTCACACCAAGAAGCTAAGAAAAGATGAGGTTGAATTGACTATGGTTAGCTGGTAAGAGAGTTGAAAGAGATAGGGAGTGAAGTGTTAGAGGATATTCCTTCTATTTTTTTTTTCTTTTGGGGTATCTTCATCTGAGCTATACAATAAAAACAAATTGCAATGCCTCATTTATCTGGCATCACTGGGGAACCAGCCCTTCAATGAGTAAATGTTCCAATTTAGTGGAGCCAGAAAAGCACTGGACTGGGAGTCAGGAAACCTGTGTTCTAATCCTAGCTTTGAAACAAATTAGCTGTGTAAACTTCATCAAGTTACTTAACTTGAAACTTATGCCTTATTCTTTTAAGGCTTATTTTAAAAAAAATTTACATGAATCTTTCAAAATGTATTACATGGCAAAATGTATTAAATACTATCTTAACATAATTTAACCTTTTCATAATAATAGCGATCTTTTCCTTCTTTTTTTTCCCATCTGTCTGTTGAAATCTGTGATTGCATCCATGTGGAGAACTCTATGGTATAGAAACTCTGTCCACAAACAGAGATCAGCAACTCCTTTGTAAGTCACAGCTTTAGAAAGAATTGCTAGAGACAATGTCAAGTTCAGTGGATTGTGCCTGGTCACATGGTCTGTTTGTGTCAGAGGCTGGACTCAAACCAAAGTCTTCCTGACTCCACAATCAGGCCTCTATTCACTCCCAGGAGCGGCCTCTCAGATGACATCAAGTCTATCAAGCACTTTATAGAGATCTTTTCCTTTTATCCTCACAAAGACTCTCTGAGGAAGGACCTAACTCAGGTCTTCCTTCAATATTTCCTCTCCAAGGTTACCCCATATCTGCATTGTAGGTGTCTATTATACACACACGCATACACACATACACGCATATACACATATATTATATAGATACATATATGCATACATGTATATATAGACAAACACGTGTGTGTGCGTGCGTGTCTAATACCTTGGAGATATTGTGAGTTTGGTTCTAGACCACTTCAATAAAGGGAATATTGCAATAAAGAGAGTCATGCAATTTTTTGTTTTCCAAGTGCCTATAAAAGTTATGCTTACAGTATACTGTAGTCTATTAAGTGTGCGATGGTATTGTGCCTAAAAAAAACCAGAGTACATACTTTAATTTTAAAATGCTTAATTGATAAAAAATGCTAGCTATCATCTGAACCATCAGCAAGGCTTAAATCTTTTTGCTGGTGGAAGGTTTTGTCTCAATGTTGTTGGTTGTTGACTGATCAGGGTGGTGGTTGCCAAAGGATGGGGTGGTTGTGGCAATTTCTTAGAATGAGACAAAGAAGTTTCCTACACCAATTAACTTTTCCTTTCACTTGCACACTTAGAGGCCGTTGTAAGGTTACTAATTTCAATATTTTTTTGTGTCTCAGGGAATAGGCCCAAAGAGGGGCTTGAAAGGGGGGGGTGGGGGCAGGGGAACAGAGCGTCACAGCATTTATCAATTAAGCTCATTGTCTCACATAGGCTCCATTCTTGGCAGCCCAAAACAATTACAATAGTAACATCAAGGATCTCTGATCACAGATCACCGTAAAAGATATAATAATAACGATGAAAAAGTTTGAAATATTTGTGAAAATTACCAAAATGTGACACAGACAGGATATGTGCACATGTTGAAAAAAATGTCACAAATCTTCAATTTGTAAAAAATGCTGGTGTCTATGAAGACGATAAAACAGGTGTGTGTGTGTGTGTGTGTGTGTGTGTGTGTGTGTGTGTGTGTGTTTCCTGATATTGAACATAAAGCTCCTATAGGGCAGGAATTGTTTCAATTTTGTTTTCATATTCTCAGTGCTTAGCACAGTTTCTGGTACGTATTAGGAATTTAATAAATGTATGTTGACGGATTGATTTAGAACCATTTAACCCTAAACTAAATGGTCCCAGACCACTGGTGGTCCTTCTATTTCCTCCCTTGCTGTCACTTGTTATTTTCCAAAGCGTCAGTTTCAAGAAGTCTCACCAACCAATCCCACCCCCTCACCCTGCTAGTTCTGATCTGCTGTCCTAGTCACCTAGGTAACTCTAAAGGGCAAATTGGATAAATGAGTTTATTAAATCAGTGACCTTCATTTATATACCTTTAATTCAGTAAGCTTGGAACTCTTCCCCTGTGGAGTCAAGTACATGAACTATAGAGCATTGGACTTTTTCCCAGTTAGTTCCCTGCTGTTTTTTAGGTAACCTGAAGTTGCTAGGAGTCTGACCCTGGAATAAATGGATCATTACTGTATATAAGTAGGAAAGGAAATGATACCAGGCCTAGGGTTAACATTTAGTGACTTTATTGAATAGAAAACCCCCAGCTGAGGAAGACTGAATAGGCAGTGGACATAGAAGCAAAACCTACAGAATGTCCCAACCTCCCCAAGCTACTACTCCTGGGGCTGGAGGTGGGAGGTATTGTGAGTACCACCCCTCAGTCTATACCATAGGTGCTTGATTAAGATTCAGAGGACCTGGGTTTTGGTTCTGGTTCTGCAGCTGTGTGACCTTGGGGAAGTCACTTGACTTTTCTAGGTCTCAGTTTTTTTACCTACAAAATTAGTCAGTTGTATCTGATGTTTATTTGATGTATTGTGATATTTACAGTTTTCACCCCTAAATTCTATGATCTTGAAGTTCCATCTACTTCCTCTCCTTCCAGCCTTCCATATCCTACCACATCTTCTTAGCCCCTCTCTGTTCCCACACCCCATCCCTAGATGAAAATTCCTAGAGGAAAAGTCAAGGGAATTAGAGGAAGAAATAGATAGCAAAACAATACTAGTGGGGGACCTCAATCTCCCCCTCTCCAAACTTGATAAATCCAATCTCAAAATAAACAAGAAAGAAGTTAAGGAGGCAAATAG
>CM053585.1:428237064-428261439 GCA_028646515.1 Pseudochirops corinnae
AGGGCATTGAGTATGCACCATCAATGGAGGAGCACTCCCTGCCTATCAGGATCCTGTTGCCGGGACACCTGACAAAAGGGCAGACGGAAAGGGAATAAAAGGGGCAGGCGAATAAGGCTGGGGGGGGCAGCAGCAAGAGGAGATTTGTAAGACAATAAAGACGCTTGGCCACTCCACTGAGGTGTGTCGGACTATTCTGTCCATATCCAGAGTTCACCTCCAAAGAATCGTTGGGGCGACTGAGAGCACCTGCAGAGTCGTTGGGGCGACCGGGCGCAACTGCGGGGCTACAGTAGGTACTTTGGGACCCCTGGAACCCCCGAGTCCAGCTGGCCCAGACAATGTGGGATAGATAAAAGTATAGTTTGTCAAATTCTGACCAAGTTGAAATCCTAAATCCAAGGAATCCATAGTTCATGAGTTGTGTCAACCTGGAAGGAGGTCTTTAGGGGAGCCTCAGGTATCTGTGCTCAGTTCTATGCTGTTGGACATTTTCTTCAATTACTTTTGTAAAGATACAGAGGACATGCTTGTCAAAACAACAGGAAGCTGGGAGGAATAACAAATATGTGTCATAGAACCAAAAAATATCGAAAAACATCTCAACAGACTCACAAAGATAGGTAGAGGAAAAATTGTCTGCAGCCAGGAGTATTCTTGGAAATGTTTAATAACTAGTTCTCTAAAATGCAAGACATGCTTTTAAGTTTAATTCTGAATTGTTAACATTTTCTCCATCACTTTCCTAAATCCAGACAATCAACAAAACAAAAACCATACCCTTGTTTGTCACCTTTCCCCATTTCCAAAGTATAAATGCTCACACTGAAATACTCACACTCCCCAGGTCTGCAGTCAGCTCTCTGACCTTCGGAGTCCTGAAGCCCTCTCAGAGTGACAGCTCCCATCACTGAGGGCAGATGAGCAGCAAAAAAGTTTATCTGGGTATTATTTCCTGCTTAATTGTTGACTTGAATTACTTTAGACACTTAGTTTCGGTCAAAGGGTATTGCAACAGGTACAAAATGGCACTTATTTTCTTATCCTCCTATACCTGCCTCTCCTCTAAGTTGTTTTATTTTTTTATTTTTTGAGGGAATCACTAGTCTTTCAGTTAGCAAGATCTGAAGACTCAGTAATCCTTGACTCTTCCTCTACAGATGGCTCTGGAGGAGAAAGTGAGGCTGGTGACTTTGAACAGCTCTTCCCCACTTAAATCCAGTTCACTTGCATGTACCGGCATCATCTCTCTGATGTCACGATCCTCTTTAAGGACAAACAACAATAATGTATCTAATCAAGAGACGTGGAGCCAAGTCTTGTCGATTCTACTTGTACCACATCCCTTTAATCCCATCCCTTCTCTTCACCTCCAGGGCCACTTACAGGGGTTTCAATAACTAAAACTACTGTCTTAGATTCAGGAACACTTGGTTTCAAATCCTACCTCATACACTTATTAGCTGCGTGACTCTGGACAAATCATTTAACCCTCAGCCCAGGTTTCCTCATCTGAACTGAAAAGAATAATAGCACCTACGTCACAGGGTTGTTGAGAGAATCACATGAAATAACATGTAAAGCCTTTTGTATATCTTAAAATGTTATGTAAATGATAGTTATTAATACATTAGTCTCCTAACTGATACACCTGAGTCTCTGTCTCCCTAATCCATCCTCCTACACAGTCACCAAAATATTTTCCCTAAATCATAGATTGACTGCTACTACATTGTTCAAAAATCTTCAATGGTTCCCTATTACTACTAGGATAAAAACTAATCCGTTATCTTGATGGTTAAAGCCTTTCACAATTTGGCTCCTACCTACCTTTTTCAGACTTACTTCATATTACTCTTATTCACAGGCTCTACCTTCTAACCAAACTGACCTCACTATTCTGGGAACTCAATATTTAATTTTCTTTACCAATGACTTTGAAAAAACTATTCCTTATACCTATAATGCATATCATTCCTTACCTCCACTGGTTACACTCTCCAGTTTCATTCAAAGATGAGCTCAGGTACCAACTTTTATAAAGAGATTTTCCTAGAAATTTGGAACCATGCCCCCAAAGTTATCAGATTGTACATACCCCCTTAACTTAATGATACCAGAGCCACAAAAATGGTACAGTGGATAGAATGCTGGACTTGGAATGAGGAAGACCCAAGTTCAGATTCTGCCTCAGACACTTAGTTGCACGATCCCAGGCAACTCACTCAACCTTTCTCCACATCAGTTCCCTCATTTGTAAAATGGGGCCAATAATAGGGTTGTTGTGAGGCTGAAATGAGATGACATATCTAAAGTGTTTTGCAAACCTTAAAGTACCATATTAATTCCAGCTTTTATTATTATTAATATTATTACCACTACTTGCCCTATGTTCTCAGCAGATCAAAGGAAGAGGAAAAGATTTATATATATATATTTATACACACATATGTGTATGTATGTTTATATGTGTGTATACATATAGATATACATGCATGTATATCTATATATACAGAAATATGTATAGCATCTCTTTTTGTAGTAGCAAAGAACTGAAAACTAAGAGAGTACTTATCAACTGGGGAATAATAGAACAAATTATGGTATATGAACCTAATGAAATACAATTGTGCCATAAAAAATAATGAAGAGATTTCAGGGAAAGTTGGAAAGACTTGTATGAATTGATGCAGAGGAAAGTGAGCAGAACCAGGAGAACAATTTATAGTACAACAATAACATTGTAAACATACATAATTTTTAAAGACTTAAGAACTCCAATCAACACAATTTTCAATCATGATTCCACAGGACTAATGATGAAGAACGCTACCTGCCACCTGACAGAGACATGATGGACTAAATATACAGAACGAGAGACAAATTTTGTGGAATGGCCAATATGGGAATTTGTTTTGCTTGATTATGCATATTTGTTTACAAGGGTTTTCTTTTCTTCTTTTGTTGAGGAGGAGAGGTTCAGAAAGAAGGGTTTGGGAAGGAGAAAAATAAATGCTTGATAATTGAAAAAAAATATTAAATTTAAAGCAAAGAACTTTTCCTGATTCATCTAGTTGTGAGCTCTTTCTTCAAATTATCTTGCATTTACTTACGTTTATATGCTGTATCCCCCAGTAAACTACACACTTTTTGAGGATAAATATGGTTTTTCATTTTGTCTTTTTCATCCCAGAGAAATTACAACAATACCTTGCACATAGCAAGCGGTTATTTCTTGGATTAAATTGAACTGAATAACATGCCAAATTTAATAAGTTCAAATTTAATAAAGATGATAAGTGTAGACTCCTATACTTGGGCTCAAAATACCAACAGGGGATTCCTCTTCAGACGGGGCTTGGACTAGATGACTGAAGTCTTGTCAGAGATCTTATGACTCTGTAATTCTGATAAAAATGTGTAATTTCCCTTCCTGCTCTAATATTCCATGATTCATCTCCAAGTCATAGAAAAAATCTGTCTCTCTCTCTCATCATCAAAAGTCCTTTTTAAGTGTTCATGTGAATGTAATCCTATTAGTCATTATACAGGCTGGGGCTTTACCTGTCATCTAAGTGGTTATAATCAAAGAAAGAAAATGGAGCTAGACAAGGTTTCAGATTTATAGCAGAGATGGGGTCTCCCCCACACACACACCACTTTTCTAGCCACTCAACCACAGGAAAAAACTAAATTAAATTAATTTAGCTTCTCCCTCCTACCCACCTCCTTGGGCCCTGGGAAGACACAAAGTATTCGATTCACCTGCTTTTTAAATTAAAATACACTTCAATTATGACATATTATGTCCAATTAATGGAGTGTAAGAAAGTGGGTGGGGCAAGGGAGAAACAAAAAGAAAAAGAGACAAGAAGGAAGAGGAAGAGGGAATAAAGATGCAGAGGGAAAAGTGCAGGAAGAGATAGACAGATAGGAAAGCTCCTCAAGAGCGGACTGTTTCTTTGTCTCCAGTCCTAGAATAGTGCTCAGCACAGAGCAAGTACTTAAATGCTTGTTGATGAACTGATTAAATAACTGGCATGTATATAACAAACTGAGGTTTGCAAAACAAGTTACATACACAATATCATTTGTTCCTCACAACTCTATGATGCACAAGCTGTTACCATGCCCATTTTACTCGTGAGGAAACTGAGGCTCAAATTGCTAAGTGATTTGCTCAAGGCTATGAAGAAATCAAATTGAGGAAAGGGAGGAATTTTGAGGCTAAGTGAGCTGATGAGTAAGAGGGAGACAAAGGTATGAAAAATGGGGAGAAAGACAGCCTTAACTGCTTTAGAGTTAAATAATGAGCAGCCATACACTACTGTCACCTAGGCTGTGAACTTAAGCGTGCTATGACCAATTACCAATCTCTCTTTGAAGCACTGATTGCCTGAGTAACCTCAGTCCACAGCAGCTCAGCTACTCCACTCCTTAAATAGCTCTTAGAGGTTCTCAGTCGAATGATAATAATATTTCACTGAGGGGGGAATTCTTCATCTGAGCTGCTACAACACTGACCAAAGCAGTTATCACCTCCAAAGGCTGTATGAAATCAAACGGAAGGCCCCACTTGGAGATTCTAAACATCGATTTACAGAAAAAGAAGGCCTTCAATCGCACATAATTTTAGTTGCATCTGATAATTATCATTTTCAATGGAAGATTAATTACAATCTTCATTAGAAATATTAATCTAGTTATCAATGGAATTGTAAAGACAAGTTTATATTAAGGAAATTTTGAAGCCATATTTTAAAGCTATATTATAGAGTGAATAGAACTGCCGCTAAGGACAATGATAATAGGAGACAAGGCACAACTATTCAACTTTTGCCTATGTTTTCCTGCCAAAGAGAAAAATCTTTGGATTGGAAAAGGGGAAAAAAACGCTAATGCACAATTGAAACCCAAGATAATTAAGGAGATATAGTGAGACAGCAACTGCCCTTGATGAGTTCAAATTAGCAGGTTATATGAACTACATCCCATATTACTGAAGGAACTGACATCAGTGATTACTGAGCCATTGTCAGTAATCTTCGAAACATTCTGGAGAATAGGTGAGGTACTGTAAGACTGGAAACACTCACATATCATTCTTTTTAGAAAACTTAGTCCAACAAGTTTTACTTCGATTTCTAGCAAAATTCTAGTGCAAATTGTTACTGGAATGGTTACTGAACATATAGTGTGATTTGGCAGCCAGTCACTCAAGCGGGTATCACCTTGCTCAGTGCTGGGGATACAAGGAGAGGCAAAAGACAGTCCCTACCTCAACGAACTTACAATTTAATTGGAGAAACAAGCAAACAAAAATTTACAAACAAAAAGCTAAAAAGGTTAACAAGATCTTAATGGCCCAGAATGAGGGACCCGTTGGTCCCTCCTGCCCCCCACTTCTCTGATCAAACCACATCTGGAGTACTGTTTTCAATCCTTGCTGCTATTTTCGGAACACCCATTTGATGTAAAGGGAGACAACTATGATGAAAGGCATCAAAATCATGCTATGTGCTTACTGGTTATAGAATATTTTTTGTTGTTGTCATTATTGTTGTTTGTTCTTCATTTTCAAAGAGGACAATGACATCAGGAAAATGATGCCATGACTTGCAAGTGAATTGGATTTAAGTGGGACAGGGCTGTGTAAGGTCACCAGCCTCACTGGTTAAAGAAAGGAGGATTGTTTAATTTAATAAAGAGAAGATTTAGGTGGGGCATTACTGTCTTCAAAAAATATTTGCAGGTTTATCAGTTGGAAGAAGTATTAAACTTGCTCTTCTTGTCCTATAATTCGATATGAGAAGTTGAAAAGAGACAGATTTCAGCTTCACATAAGGAAAAATTTACTAACAATTAAAACTACTCAAAAGTAGAATGTGCTGGCAAGCTCAGCAGCTAGTGAGTTCCCCCTCACTAGAAGTCTCCAAGCTAAGGCTGAATGACCACTTTCCAGAAATGTTGTAGAGGGATTTTGGCTCAAGTATGGGTTGGAATAGATGGTCCCTTCTGGAGACCTCTGAGATTCTGTAATTACTTGAAGAGTTCACAAAATTTTATTTTCTATACTATGTGGTTTAGATCTGGTTTCAATTTTCAGGCCACAAGAAAAACTACGTACCTTCATTATGTGAGAAAAGAAAGAATCAGGTCTATGGTGTGTGCCCTATAAATTTAAGTTTTGTAATTGCTTTCTGTAATTATAATTGACAAAGTTTGTACTCTAGTTTTTAAAATCCTGGGTCGCTGATGCTCTAAATGCCTAACTTTGATTACAGAATTCTTGATTCTAACATTTTTAAGTGTAAAGTGGTGAAGTGTTCACGTTTCAGGGTTTTGTTAGTGAATATTTTTTATGCTACTTTTTAATATACCCATGAAATGGAACATTTGGCTGCATGGCCATATGACATAAGGCAAATACCACAAGACATGGGGTAAATTAATGCAAATCATCTAATTATTATAGTTAAGACTAGCAATTAAAGAACCTAAAGTTTAGGAAAGAATATAATATTTAGATATAACTTTCCTCAATTAAAGGAAACAGGATATATGGGCTCGAGAACTCCCTTACATTCCCAAACCAGATTCCCAGAATGTGTTGATTTGAGGTTGGGGAATAGAGAGAAAGAGAATAAGCAGAGCTTGAATGGAAGGATTCAGAATTTTTGAACCATTCCCAAATGACATGGAATGGTACTGAAAAAGCTTTACAAGTCTCTTAGTAGCTATAGAATCATAGAACTAAGTCATGGATGGTAGAGTTTGAAGGGACCTTTCATGTCATTTAGTCCAACAGATATTCAAAGCACGAATTCCATCCAGAATATCTTCAGCAAGTGGTCATCTGACTTGACCGGGAAGCATTCTAATGACAGGTAACTCACCACTTACTGTGATAACCCACTCCACTTTTTAACTTCTACAGTTGTGAGGAGGTCTTTCTTTATACTGCATCAAACTGTATGACTTCATTTTACAGACACGGAAACCAAGGCATAGACGGATCAAGGAACTTGCCCACAGTCATACAGGTAGCAAATATCAGAGCCAGGATGCAGATCCAGGTAGTATTGACTTCAGTATCCTTTCTATTACACCATGCTGCCAAACTAAGGACATAGTTTAATATTCTTCCAGAGGTCAGCATCAGCTTATAGCCTGGCACCCATGCCCCATAAAAGTCATCATAAAAGAGAGTAATTCTAGTGGAGATGGGGCCTACCATCTCTGTCACCAGCAACACCAAATGCTACTTATAGGCAGGTATGCCTAAAAGCTCCAGGAATAGTAGCACCTTCAAATCACTGCTGCTTCGTCCAACCCATGTCTTGTAGATATCATCCAGAGAAACAACCATTGTGGAGATGTGACTTAGCAACTGCTTCTCCAGTTGTTACAGCTCCTGCCTCCTCAGCAGCCACAGCAACTGGAGACCCAGAAAAGACAGTTCTTACCATCAAAGTCTTTGGCACTATCAAATGGTTTAACATCAGAAGTGGATATGGTTTTATCAGTGAAAATGACATTAAAGAAGATGCATTATCATCTGCTTTGCTGCTGTCCCCTAAAGAATATTTAGCCTTCCAATCTGACATGTAACTAAAACCCCCTCTATTCATTTTGTCCCCTATCAGAATCCGAGCTCCTTCAAAGCATGAATTGTTTTGCTTTTCTATTTGTATCCTGAACACTTTACATATAGTAAATGCTTTTCCATTCACTTTTTATCATAACTTTTTTTCTTTTTGATTAGCTTCATATGAAACTCTCCAAATGAAAAACTCAGAACTTCATATAATTTTATTAATGCATAATGAATTCTGTTGTCCTCAAATGGAGCTCTGCAGATATTTCTTTGAATCTAAAAATGAGATTTACACCCCAATCATGCCTGCCCATCCTATGTGCCTCTTCTCTATGTTCTCTCTTAAGTTTTCTAGACAAAGAGGTCCACCCAATGTGCAGGGTACCCTCCCCAACAATTTTTTTTGACAATGAGAGGGTATCCAAAGAGTGTATATAGGCTGTTCATTGATTATTCCTTAACCTTTCCCCACAACCATACATTTATATGATAACAGCTTTTATTCTGCTTCTCCTTTGTAATTCCATGCTTAAATTATGCTACATCTTACTCACACCCAACATATACAATTCTGTTGTCCTCTGGATTGTCAATAATTATTTTCAATTCTGATTTTTCAGAAGCTGAAATATCACATGACTGACAACCATAAAACCATAATGAAAGAATATTGGAGGGAAACTACTAAGGCAAGACTTTTTAACATCAATATTCTTTCAGGTATAAACCTAAGATGCAATAGAAATAAATGTAGACTTATATATGTGGGTTAGGACAGTTAGGTGGCACAGTAAATAGAATGCAGGGGCCTGGAGTCAGGAAGACTTATCTTTCTGGGTCCAAATCCAGTCTCAGACACTTAAGCCTGTCTGCTTCAGTTTCCTCCTCTGTAAAATGAGCTGGAGAAGGAAGTAGCAAACTTGAAGAGCACTGGCATGGCAGAGCTTGTTGAGACTGTGGAGAGGCAGTCCTCCTCACAGTTCTAAGGCAGGTGTCTAGAAGAAGCCCTGACAAGAACTGCGCAATACCCCAGAAATTTGGGACGCAGCACTATCTACTCTGGAAGCATGGCAAAGGCATGCTTCATGGCAAAGAGCTTAAAACTCAAGTAATTGGCAAACACAGGAAGAGAAATAAGACTATAGAATCTTTTTTTTTATTTTTGGTGACAAAGACAATCAAAACATAGAACCAGAAGAAGACAAAAAAGTCAAAACTCCTGCTTCAAAAGCCTTCAAGGAAATGGCAAACCATTCCAGTATCTTTGCCAAGAAAACCCCAAACTGGATAACAAAGAGTTGGACACAACTGAAAATGACTCAACAAACAACTATCTCTTTTGTTTCATTCAATACAATTCAACAAATACTTCCCACCCCTTAAAAATGAGTATTCCTATATGTTATATTCCAGCCCACTCCTCTTTCTGCCCTTTCTCCCTTAGTAATCTTATCTACTCCCAAGGCTTCAATAATTCCCTCTATACAAATTATTCCCAATCTATATTTACACTCTCAACCTCTCCCCAGAGCTCCAAGCTAGTCTTTCACTTCATTTTATTTAATTCAATAAACATTTTTAGGTGCTTACTACTTGCAAAGCACTGTGATATATACTGGGGATACAAATTTGAAAACAAAAGTCCTTGTTTTCAATGAACTGATATTCTACTGAGAGATTACAACTTGTGTATAAAGTCATTTGGAGAGGGGAGGGGGAAGGGCTCAGAAAAAGCCTCCTGTAGGAATTGGGATCTGAACTGAGTTTTAAAGGGAGCCAGGGGTTCCAACCCTCAGAGATGAGGAGAGAGAATTTTCTAGGCACAAGAGATAACCTCACACATGGGAACATCTCTTTTGCAGATATTTACTTTGTATCTCTATCTACCCATCCTGATGGCTCCTCAGAGTTAACATGTCTACATCTGAATAGTTCTTTTTCTTCTCTATTCCTGACCCACCTTTTTATGTCTCTTCCTGTCCAAAATTCATTTATCTTCTTAGTCTCCCAGGCTTAGAACTTTAGAATCTTCTTTTCCTCTTCCCTTTCTCTGACTCCAAAATGCACTTATCACATTCTATGAATTCTATTTCTGCAATATTTTCTGCATCCATCCCCTCCTCTCTTCTCCTGTTGCACTGTAACCTCCCAAGTTCCTCATCTGTTCTTGCTTAGACAGTTGTAAAAGCTTCCCCACTGCCTCCCCTCTTCAATTTATCCCCTACATTGCCACTCAGTCAATGTTTCTAATGCGCCACTATGGTGTCAGTCCTCTACTAAAAAGCCTTCAGTGATCCCCAGCTGCTTAACAAAATCAAGTTGAAGTCCTGACTCCAGCTCACCCAACCAACCTTTTCTCATACTGCTTCTCCTTCAGGGCCTCTAGAGTCTAGGCCAATGGGTCTCTTCTCAGTCCCTCATTCTTATTTTGCTCTTTCCTGTGTCTCTGTCTTTGTTTCCATTCCTGTAGTCAATTCCTCACTTTCCCATCTTTGTTGCTTAAGTCTCTCCCACTCTTCCAAGACCAAATCCATTCCATTACCCTCTTTCCCCCCAGGTGAAAGTGACTTGTTGCTCAGAATAAGAATGGCAGAATTTGGAGAGTAGGAAGGGACTGATCTCAGCAGTTCTGATTTCTCATAGAGCTTTTCCAGAATCTCTCTTTTATATTTCTCACTTTTCCTGTCAAAGTTATTAGTATGAACATTTTTCCTGCCATTAGACTGTAAACTCCTTGAGAGTCAAGTCTGTCCTTGTATATCTCTTTCTATCACCTTAACATAGTGTCTTGTACATAGTGGATATTTAAATGTTTGTGGGATTGAATGAAACTGAACAAAACAGTCCTGTAAACAAAAATACACGAGAAATTAGTCAAGTTTGTGATCCTATGGTCCTGTCTGTATCAGTAAAAATTAAATAATAGCAAGTACTTGGGGTCTTCTCGTGGCCCACTGAAATGAATAACAATAGATCTGCCAACTAGCACGATGCTCCCATACAAGCCTGATTCTTTTAGCCCTGCCTGTTTTCCTGTCTGGAAATATGCCCTCTGATCTTGCCTCCCTCTAATCAGCTAAACCACTTCTCCTTTCCCAGCCCACAGAGTGCCTTGTTTCCATCCAGTCTGACACACTCCACCTAAGAAGTCGTTGGCTCTATGATGGGGCCTTCGTAATTACTCTAGCCAAAGCCTGGCATTCATGAATGTGTCTGTTCTGCCTACCCTGCAGGGAGTAAATAAGAACAGAGAGAAAATAAGGAATGAACCCTGCTATGCAGCTGTGACATAATATGCCAGAATAGACCTTCATGTCCCATGGAGGAGTAGGGGGTGGAATAGAACCAGAAAGAATCTAGCTCACATTTGAATTTTTGTGTATTTTATAATCTAGATCAGATTACAAGGCCATTATTATGGGGAAATTCTTGTGGTTTCATCTTCTGGTGCTGTTGCTTAAAAAAAAAAGTCAAGGGACATTAGGGAAAGTCAATACAAATAAATATTGTGTGAGTACTTTAGTCCAGACCCACTCAGTGTGAGACTGTGAGAGAAAATACAACCCTGTGTGCAGCTGCTTGTGGATAAATGAACAGCTAATTTCAACAGGGCTGCTGAATAATCAAGGCTTAGAAGCAGATTTCCGCCTGGAAAATTAACTCTTATTTGTCTCATTGGGCAATAAGCATCTCTACACCAAAACACTAGGCATCTCTTACCTTATTAAAAAATGGAGAAGGTTAGAGACATAGAACTGCCCAATTTAGGATTTTAAAAAAATGTTAATGCAGTGGTTGTCTTAAGGTTAGCAAAACAGAAGAGGAAGGGGGATGGGCTGGAGTGGGGGAAAGCCATCTCTTTAAAGCATGGCTGGCTGGTTGCTGCCAATCCCTGGGTGGCCACAGATTAACATAAACTCACTTGGTTAGATAGGAATCCCAGGAAGCCTTTTTGTCATACAAGAGGGGCATCTCATATCTCCCTCTCAGGCAGTCTATACTATTGAAAAGGGTGGAATAATAATAATAATTAATAATAATAATAGCTCTTTGATTTTAAAGTGCTCACTTAAACTTTGTCTCATTTGATCCCCACAACAATGTAATAAGGTAAACGGGTCACATCATATTATCTGCATTTTCAGGGAGTTGAGACTCATAGAGGTTTATTGTTCAGTCTTCAGTCCTGTCCCAGTCTTCCTGACCCTGTGGGTCATACCATGCTGTAGAGGCAACCACATTGGCACACCTAGGATGGCTGCTAGCACAAGTTCTTAGATCTGCTTTACTAGGAAAGATAGCTGTTTAAGGGGTCAACAATCTTTTTATTTAATTGCATTCATTAGTTCAAGGGAAAAGTCAGCACCCTGAACTTCAGAGAAAATACAAGCAGAGAAATAAAAAACCAACAGACAGGGCACTGACTGCCTGAATCAAAGCAATATTGCTATATACTTTACATACACCCCTGGATCGAGAGAGCCTTTATAACTGAGCAGTCAGGGAGCTCTGAACATACAACTACTCAGAATCTTGCCTGGGAATCACAAGATCCTTCTCATAAATGAGCCCCCAAATCAAAACACCAACTCAGAGTATACATACACTTGTCAGAGCCAGAAGACATCACAACCCTCATGACTCAGTGCCTGAGGTGTGCACTTAGCAAAAGGTGTGAGAGCCTTCCTACAACCAAACCTCCCCTAAGCAAGCTTCCCTTAATGGGCTCCACATGAGACCTGTTAATGGACAGGGAAGATCTTATATCCCATTAACATTACACATGCTAATACTGTCCACGGAATTTTCTCGGCAAGGATACTGGACTGTTTTGCCATTTCCTTCTCCAGAGGCAAACAAGTTAGGTGACTTGTCCAGGGTCACACAGGTAATAAATGACTGAGGCCAGATTTTGAACTCAGGTCTTCTTGACTCCAGGCCCAGAGTTCTATCATAGTGGAAAACTGTGCCAGAAGGAACTCCAGAGTTCTCTTTTCTAGTGCAAGGCAAAAAATAGAACTCGAGGTTGGGTTGGTGGCAGGAAAAGATTAGAACAAGTCATCTCCTTCCCTCTTCTCCCTTCTTATCTCTCCCTACAAAGTAGGGGGGAAAATACAGGGAAGCAGAGAACAACAACCACAAAGGAGGTTACTTTGTACTGATTTTTTTGCTTCTACTAGGAAGCTTTCTATCAAGTTAAAGAAGAACTGGAATGGCATTGGCCCTCATTTCATTCCACCCACTGCCCAGGCTAGAGCGCTGAAAACCACCTAAATGAATCACTTGTATTTAAAGTCTAATGTAACCCACTTAATTCATCAAAAATTCCATTAGCAGGGGTGGCTAGGTGGCATAGTGAATAGAACACTGGCCCTGGAGTCAGGAGGACCTGAGTTCAAATCTGGCCTCAGACACTTAACACACACACCAAAAAACTAGCTGTGTGACCTTGGGCAAGTCACTTAACCCCAATTGCCCTCCAAAAAGCAAAAAAAAAAAAAATCCATTAGGTGACAAACCACTGCCTAGTCCACATCATTCCAATGCTTCTAGGTGGACATTAACCTTCTCCATTTCTACTTTACTGAAGTACAAATGAGACACAACAGTCACTTCCCTCCACACACTCCCTACTCCACCGCCCCTGACATTATCATTTATAAAATGCAGAGAGGAAGAGTTTCTCTGGTCTAGGAAAATTAAAAGGAAGAGAGCAGATGTCAGGCAGCTGGCACCCAAGAGGTGAGCAAAGATGGGAGAACTGCCTCTTCCTTCTATCCTGCAAGTCACTGTTAGAGTAGAAGCTCAGCCCAAAGCTCCCCTCACCACAGGAAGTAGTTTAGTCAATGCAGAAGGGGCAGAATGCGAAACTGAGCATGATTCGGTGGAGGCTGGGTGGAGCAAAGTCATCTAAATGTCTGCGGTCTATGAACTTCTTAAGCCCAATGAAGTGATCCAGAGATAACTCATGCAGAAGAGTCAGTTCAAATACGCCCAGCCTTTCCTATTAGTATTTCATGGTGCTTTCCCAAGCCACTTGCTATTGCCTGCCATCTCAACAAGGATCCCTACTGACAAATAGCTAAGGTTAGTTTACAAAAAAACCTAACCCCTTGATCCTGGATTGGCTAGGGAAACTCAGAAGTTTCCCTGCTACATTCACAAGCCGATGTCATAACTCTGCGGGCTTCCCCCTTAGAACGTTCATTTTTCTACTGTTTTAGTGAATTCTGTATGATTCTGTGGAGGAAGGGGGGTGGAACTATGTTAGTGAGAAGGAAGCAATGGACTTTCTCCCCACCTTGGGAAAAGAATAGAGACCAGACTAAAGATACAGCAAAGATGAAACCCTTCCTGAACATCTGGCTCATCTGAAATCCAGTATAAAGAGTACATCTTATTGGACATTGTGACTTGCCCTAGGGAAATAATTCACTTATCCATTGATTCATTTGACAACCATATATTAGGTGTCTATCACGCACAGAATGCTAGCCACTTGGGCAAATACAAAAAATAATGTCCTCCTGGGACCTGTAATCTAACACATTTTCAGGATGTCCCAAAAGTCTTAGTGCAGTTTTGTTCTAATAGAGCTTTAAATTGCACTGAGATTTTTGGGACACCCTGTATACTGTATCCACAAAAAGGTATCTAAAGCCCCTATAGATAACTTTGATTTCTGTGGATATCTTGAGAAAGAGAGAGCAGACGAGTATGGCTACTTGCTAAGCCAGGGAGTTAGGGAGCTTTAGCTACATGGACAGCATTTAATGATCAATGGAGTGGTGGGGCTTGGAACCTCAATCTTTGCCCCTTTCAGGAACTGACCTTGGAGGCCCTATCACCCTAGAACCTATTTCCCTGCAAAGAAACTATAACTACCACTCCTTTGTGTCTCATCCCCATCATGGTTTGCTCTTCCCTTCCCAAAACCCATGCTATTCCACCCTCCCCATTCATTGTGCCCTGTCCATTTGGAAGCCCAGTTCTAGCATTAATAAATCCTCTGTTGTGCGTTGGAGTTGGTTCTTACTTGCTGTGGAGAACTGATTGATAAATTTTCAGTGTGAGCATTTACACCTTAAAAGATGCAAATGCCATAAATCATGGATCAAATTACTGATTAATTGATTTCTAGGCTTAATAACATAGTGGAGAAAAATACTAATACTGCAGATTAAATGTAAAAAATTCCATGCATTTCTGGAGAGCCAGTTGTTAAACATTTGCCAGCACATCCCCCCAAATCATCCTTCAGAAGAGACCTTTTCTTCTCAAACTCCCTCCCATTTTCTTGTGCTTATAGAAGACTAGTTTTCTCAGGAAGACACCAAATTCCAGCCCGCCCTCTGCAGTACTTGGTGTTTCTTCTTTCACGCACTCTGGCATACTGGGTTACTTTTTGGTGGCATGTTTTCTCTCCTTTATCTATTTTTAATAGTATTTTATTTTTTCTAATTATATGTAAAGACAATTTTTAACATTCATTTAAAAAAATTTTTTGAGTTCCAAATTATCTACACCTCTCCTTCATCACCCCCTCCCTAAGACAGTAAGGAATTTTATATAGGTTATATATGTGCAATCATATAAGAGGTATTTCCATGTGTCGTGTTGTGGAAGATTAAACAGGAAAAAAGAAAAGAATCACAAAAAATAAAGAAAGTGAAAATAGGGTCGGCTTGGTGGCACAGTGAATAGAGTATTGGCCCTGGAGTCAGGAGGACCTGAGTTCAAACCCAGTCTCAAACACTTAATACAAAACTAGTTGTGTGACCTTGAGCAAGTCACTTAACCCCAATTACCCTACCTTTCCCCCTCCAAAAAAAAGTGAAAATAGCATGGTTCAATCTGCATTCAGACCCCATAGTTCCTTCTCTGGATGTGGATAGCATTTTCTATCATGAGTCCTCTGGAATTGTTTTGGATCATTGTATTGCTGAGAAGAGCTAAGTTGTTCATAGTCAATGATTGCACAATGTTACTGATACTGTGTACAATGTTTTCCTGGTTCTGCTCGCTTTACTTTGTATCAGTTCATATAAACCTTTTCAAGTTTTTCTGAAATCTACCTGCTCATCATTTCTTATAGCACAATAGTATTCCATTATATTCATATACCCCAACTTGTTCAGCCATTCCCCAAATGATGAACACCTCCTCAAGTTCCAATTCTTTAACTGGGCTACTTTCTCACTCTACTTCCAATCCCTTCCTCTATTACCAACACTCAGCAAATACTTCTGTTATGAAATTCACTTAATCTGTCTATATAACCATTACCAGGATTCTTATTATAGTGATCTGCTGGCCACTCTCTCTCCTTTCTCAAGGAGTTCAGTTCAGTTTTACTCTCTGCCCCCAATATCTACTCTCATTCTTGGGGATTTTATTATATTCACTGATATTCCCTCAAATATCTTATTTCCCAATTCATCATCTTCCTCAATTCCTCAATAGGATTTACATATTCACTCTACCTCTGCCATCATAAAGGTAATTTTATCTTATATTTCCACTTTTTCTTTTAAATGCTTTATTGATGTCCACTTCTCTCTGTTTCATTTTCCTATCTCAGTGACTCTCCCTCTTCATAAATAATAAATGAATGTTGATTGACAGAGCACTTATTAGATGCCAAACACTATGTGGTAGGCCCTGAGGGTACCATGACCAAAGTGAACTAGTCTTTGCCCCTCAAGGAGTTTACATTCTATCTGGGGACACAACTTGCACATGTATAAGTATGTAAAATATGTAAAAATTAAATATAATTAAATATTTTTGGAGGAGAAGCCCTCGTAGTTTAGAATCAGGAAAGGTGTAACAAAGGTACCATCTGAGCTGAGCTTTGAAGGAAACTAGATATTCTAAGAAGCAGAAATGAAAAGCAACTGAATTTCAAGAATGAGGGACAACCTGTGCAAAAGTAAACAGACAGAAGGTGAAATGCTGTATGGCAAGCAGAGCTAGAAGCCAAGTTAAGCTGGACTTATGAGTATGTGAAGGGGGGCAATGTATAATAAGCCTGGAAACATAGGATGGAGCCAGGTTGTAAAGGGCTTTAAATGAGCAACAGAGTTTATATTTTCTCCTAGAAGTAAAATAGGGAACCAGTGGAGTTCAATGAGCAGGAGAATGACACAATCATACCTATGCTTTAGGAATATCATTTTGGCAGCTATTTGGAGGGTAGAAAAGACATCATAAGAATGAAGCAAAACTTGTGTTCTGGGTCCTTTCACAGGCTTCTGACACAAGACCCCAGGATACAGACTTTCCTCCACCCCCTACCTCTATATCAGTATCATCATCAGGGTCATCCAGAAAAAAAACATTTGTGAAATGCCTACTATGTGACAGAGACTGCTGAGGTTTGGGTTGTACAAACAAGAAGTTTTCCTTGTTTGGGTATCTTACTTAATAATCTACCACTTCTTCCTGGATATGAAATGGCAAGGAAGATAATTTCAACACTTATTAAGTATCCTCTGCATGAAAGATTCATACTGAGCACTGGGGATACAAGTGCAAAAACAAGCCACAGCCCACAAGGAGTTTATGTTCTACTGGATAAGATGAGTTCTCAGAATGTTCAAGGATCTCCTTAGCAGAAGACAAAGAGGTTTGTTTGCTTATGCCCACTGCTCATACAGAAAGCAGATTAACAAATAATAGATAAAACAAATCCACTTAACCTTTGCATATTAATATACTATATGCCCAACTTCCATCTCAAATCCCCATCAATGAATGTTTCTGAATTTTCATCCTGTGGACTGAGCTTCAAAGAAAAGAGATTACAATGTTATTGTTTCATATCTAGAGATTTAATTTTACAAATAATTATAGAATGCAGATTGAATGAAAGATGGTTTGTCTAGTGGACATGTATTATTATTGCTAGTAGTAATAGAAGTAGTAGTAGTAGTAGTAGTAATAGTAAATATTTAGGAACCAATAGAAAACTCAGAGCAAAATAAGGCAAAGAGAAAAGCATACTGGACAGAGAATTTACAATTCAAATACTTTCATTTCAGTCTTCATCTTACATTGCATTGATCCTGATGAATTGCTTACCATTTGAACGAATGCAAAGATTCTTGCCATGCTGTATAAAGCAATTTTTTGTTTTTGACTCGTTTTCTCTTCTTATCTTTGTCTTTAAATATTACCCTCTGCTAGATGTGCACAGTACTACCAGTCTGGTTTAACAGGTCCTTGGCAGCTACCTCCATGAAACATTTTCAAGTTCCCTTACATGAGTCCTTGCCATAAATTTTATGGATTATCAATACAGACAAGCAGACCACTGTGTTATCTTGAGGTTTCTTATATTTGTAGGAGAAGTTCTTGCCTTGGGTTCTTAGGGTTTTCCTGGTTGCATATCTTGGTAAAACTTGGTAACATTCATTTAAAAAAATTTTTTGAGTTCCAAATTATCTACGCCTCTCCTTCATCACCCCCTCCCTAAGACAGTAAGAAATTTTATATAGGTTATATATGTGCAATCATATAAGAGGTATTTCCATGTGTCGTAACTTATTAATGGAAAGCATGGAGTCTTGGTTTGAATTTCAGAGCTTACAATATACCATGACTTGTAGAAAATTTTAAAATAGACCCATTTGCTTCCCATAAAGTCTAGGTTCTCATTTTGGCTTCTTATACAAAAGGATCAGTTGTGGTCCTATTACTTGCTGGTTGATTTCTGACCCTGATACTGCTACTGTGTCTGTGTTCTCTTTTTGTTGTAAGACATTCCCAGTGTGGTACTTGGGCTAAAAAGCTTCTCCAATACTCATCAGCACAAACATTCTTTACTGGCTGGTGCCCAATGACCTTGACTCAGACGCTTCCTATATTAACCTTTCCAAAAAACACCCAGGAGCCATCCTTTCATTTAACATCAACCTTCTTATGTCTTCTGATTCCATTTAAGGTGACAATGTCAGTATTAATATAGATCAGTTTCTTCAGTAACATGTCTTCTCACAAAGACTTCACATTTAGAGGACTACTAATTAAATTCATTTATCTAAATGACTAAACCGGGGATTTTTGACTTTTTAGAGTCATGGACCTCTGTAGCAGTTTGGAGAAGCCTTATAAACCACTGCTCAGAATAATGTTATTAAACGCATAAAACAGAGCAAATTTTAAAAACCAAATATTTTAAAAACAGTTATCAAAAAAATTTTTTTAAGTTCATTGACTCAAGGTTAAGGACTCCCTGATCTAAACTATGTGTGATTCTTAGCACCTTGGACTTTTGTCACAGGAAAAGTGGGCAGGACCACCCGGACTAATGTCTATTTTGTCTTTTTCTTCATTCTGCATGTTACCATGGCCAAAGAATTCACCATCTAGTGGAGAATCCACTAGTGATGAATGTCTCTGTTCTTAGCTAAGCTGGTCTTCAGACATTAGACAATCTGTCACCAGTACAAGTCTTGAAGCCTTTCCAGATTTGCTGAAGCTGCCAAAGTATTCTACCCTTTGAAAAGCCAGGAGTCATCTTTATTCTAAAATGAAGCATTAGAGAAGGACTTTCTTAGACCAACAAAGATGATAATATTTAATATTAATATAACAATGACAATAATGGCAACAAAAACAAAAATAACTGAATTAATTCCAGGCAAAGTGCCATCCATCAGTTAATGAATTTTGTACTCTCTTACTAGGCCACTTGCTGAAATGTTATTTCTTCAATAAATAGTCTAAATTCTGCTTACAGAACACAAGAACACACATTTATATTGGTTTTCATTGCTCAAATATTTATCGTTTCTATTTTGGATCATCAGAGTACAGTTTTGAATTAGGTAGAGAACAAGAATTACTATTCATGTTCTAAATATGGGAAAAGGAAAATCCAGGAAGTTAAGTGACTTGCCTGAGTGAAATCAAGGCTAGAAATCAGATCTATGATGAATCAAACCACTAGACCATCTTGCTTCCCTCGAGGGAGAATAAAGTGATGAATTGGCCAAGTGCACATAACTTTAACCATTATCATTTTTATTGTTTACAATATTTAGTGTGAATATTTGTGCCCAGTATTTGTGTGCCCAATATTTGATGTGAATAGAGGGGTCATGAGTTTTTCATCAACTTTCCTGGGCTCGCTCAGAACTTGGGGGTCAGTGTTTTACATGATTGCACATGCAAAACCTATGTCAGATTGTTCACCATCGTAGAAAGTGGATAGGAGAGAGAGAAAGGGAGGGACAGAACTTGGAACTCAACATTTTTTCTAAATGTTAAAAATTGTTGTGACATGTAATTAGGAAAAAAATAAAATTTTTTTAAAAAAAATTACCAACCCTATCTTTATTTGCATAGTATCTTCTAGGTGAAACCTAGATAATCTGAAAAAAACTAATTCAAAATAGAGGGTTAATGACAAAAAAAAAGAGGAGGTTTCTGGCATTTCTAGAACAGGTGAAAGTAAATGAATGCTTTTATCCAGTAGCTCAATGCCTTCTTCAAAGAAAATGAAATCTTATGTGGTTTGATTTTGCTTTTATACACATTGTCATTAACTACTGTGGATGGGAAAAACTTTCCAAAGCAGCATCATAATTGCTGATGATTTCAGCAAGCCTGTGATGTCATGCTGCTTCTTGTTTTTCCTTATATATTAAATGAAGAAACAAACTAAATGACCTCTAAAGTTCCTCCCCAGTTTTCAATCTTATGAAATGTAGCACAACAGACCAAAGGGGACCTGATCAGAACAGAATACAATAGGGTTGTCAGCTCCCTCCTTCTGAATCCTTTGCTTCTAGTAATGCAGTCTAGGATTAGACTTGAGGCTGCCTTGATTAAATGTTTCCTCATTTTGAGTCTATGGTTCACAAAAAGTGTCAGATCTTTTTAAGTGAACTGCTGCACAGCTGCATTCTCCTCATCCTGTATTTATACATGGCTTCAATGGAGAACTTTGCATTTGTAGTGCTTATTAAATGCTTATTGAGTTGCATTGAATTCTAATTAAATATCATTTTTTTAGACATGTCCCTTCATTGTAACTTGTTAG
Organism: Pseudochirops corinnae; assembly: GCA_028646515.1. Classification (NCBI taxonomy): domain Eukaryota; kingdom Metazoa; phylum Chordata; class Mammalia; order Diprotodontia; family Pseudocheiridae; genus Pseudochirops; species Pseudochirops corinnae. The sequence continues at coordinate 428,257,710 of CM053585.1, forward strand.
GATCTTTTTAGATCATAAATTTGTTAGTGATTTTTTTTTAAATGTCAGTTGAAAAGCATTTGATCAATGTCTTTATCCATACCATTGACAAAAATATTGAACTGAACAAGCATAAAGATAGATACCCAGGACCCTCTGCTAAAGATCTGCCTGCAAGGGTGAAAATTCATCAGTTCCCAATACACTTAACCACACTGAAATCTAGCCTGCTTCTTGATCTCATCCAAAGTCATGGAAGACTTTGTCAAATGTTTTGCTAAGATACAGCAAATATTTATGCTATTCTGTGAGTCTCATCACCCTGCCAAAAATAGAAATGGAAATGGCTTGGCATTGCTTATTCTTGATGATATTATGATGGTTTTTAGAAATCACCACCTCCTGCTCTATGGGATCACAAAACATGCTTGTAATAAAACGTGTCGGAGAATTTTTTCAGGAAGTGAAGCAAAGTTTACTGGCCTCTAGTTTGAAGAATACTTTCTCTTCCTCCTTTAATAATCTGGACAAAATTTCCCACCTCTAGTCTTGTGACATCTTTCCCATTTTCCCTTCTTTTTCAATGGTCATCAAAAGAAGCACAGTAAATTCTAGGCATAAATACTTTCAATACCCTGAAATGTAATTGGTCTAGGCCTAGACATTTTTTTTGCCTTGAGGGCAACTTATCCTCTCCTTAATTATCTTAGATTTCAATTCCTAGTTAACCAATTTTTCCCCCTATTCTTTCTAGTCAGAAGATTTATATCTGCACTATCCATATAAGTTAACTTGAGGAAAAAAATGACTTCTTTTTATATTGACTAGACAATTGAACCCACATTAAAAAAAAGTACTTTTAATTATAATTATTTAAATTTAACTTAATTTCATTATCTACCTAAAATGTGAAGACGCTATGCTAGGTCATGGGGATTCAAAGACCAAAATCGGTCTCTGCCCTCTCTGAAACTGCATTTTACTTACAGATGTAGCATATACACAGAAATGTAATACGAGTCAATTTGAAGAGAGACAGAGAACACACAAGTAAAAACTACCAGGAATGGCTTTATGTAGATGGAACCTGGAATGAGCCTTGAAGAAATCTAGAGATTTTAAGACACGAAAATGACAAATAAGTACATTCCAGACGTAAGGGTCAGCATGGAGATGGGAGATCTTAGGATCATAAAACGAAAGAGGAAATGGAATACTTAAATAACCTTATCTTAGAAAAAGAAATTGTACAAACCATCAATGAGCTCCCTAAGAAAAAATCCCCAGAGTCAGATGGATTCACATGTGAAATCTGCCAAATATTTTAGGAACAATTAATCTCAATACTATATAAGCTAATTGAAAAAATAGGTAAAGAAATCCCACCAAACTCCTTTTATGACACAAATATGGTTTTGATAACTAAACCCAGGAGATTAAAAACAGAGAAAAAAAACTACAGACTAATATTCTTAATGACTATTTTTTTATTGCTTTTTTTTTAGAGGGCAATTGGGGTTAAGTGACTTGCCCAAGGTCACATGGCTAGTTTTTGGTGTTAAGTGTCTGAGGCCAGATTTGAACTCAGGTTCTCCTGACTCTAACTAATGCTGGTGCTCTATTCACTATGCCACCTAGCCACCCCTTTTAATGATTATTGATGCAAAAATTTTAAATAAAATACTAGCAAGGAGATCACAGCAATATATCAAAAAGATCATACACTATGACCAGGTGGGATTTATATCAGGAATGCAGGACTGGTTCAATCTTAGGAAAAGTATCAGCACAATTGACCATATCAATAACAAAACCAACAAAAATCATGACTGTCTCAATAGATGCAGAAAAAGCTTTTGATAAAATGCAACACTGATTCCTGTTTTAAACTCTAGAAAGTATAGAAATAAATGGAGTTTTCCTTAAAATAATAAGTTATTTAAAAACCACTAGCAAGCATTATCTGTAATAGAGATAAGTTAAAAGCATCGATGAATTAAGTAGGCACATTATCAACGCTGTTATTCAATGTTGTACTAGAAATGTTAGCTAATGCAGTAAGAGAAATAAAAGCAATTGAAGGTATTAGAATAGGCAATGGGAAAACAAAACTATCACTCTTTGCAGATACTATGGTATACAACTGAAAAACTTGTTGAAATAGTTAACAGCTTCAGCAAAGTTTCAAGATATAAAATAAACCTACACCAATCATCAGCATTTCTACATAATACTGGGGAAAGTCCAGCAAGAAGAGATAAAAAGAGAAAGTCCATTTAAAATAAGGAGTTTACTTGCTAAGATAAACCCAGGAACTATATGAACACAATTAAAAAATACTTTTCACACAAATTAAGTCAGATCTAAACAATTTGAGAAATATTAATTATTTGTGGGTAGGCCAAACCAATATAATAAAAATTATAATTCTATCTAAATTAATTTACTTGATTACATGAAATTAAAAAATATTTCCACAAACAAAACTAATGCTGCAAAAATAAGAAGGAAAACAGGAAACTGGGTGTGGGGGGGTAAATTTTGCACTGTTTCTCTGCCAAAGGCCTCTTTTCTCAAATTTCTAGGGAACTAAGTAAAATTTATAAAAAAAATAAGAGCCATTCCCCAGTTGATAGTCAAAGGATATGAACAGGCAATTTTCAGAAAATGAAATCAAAGCTATCAATAATCACATGTAAAAATGTTCTAGATGTTCTAGAGAAATGCAAGTTAAAAAAACTCTGAGACACTACCTTATATCTGTCAGATTGGCTAACATGACAGAAAAGGAAAATAATAAATGCTGGAGGGCATGTGGAAAAATAGGAACACTAATGCATTGTGGATGGAGTTGTGAACTGTTCCAACAGTTCTGGAGAACAGTTTGGAACTACAGTTATCCCTTCCACATTGAGACTTACACCATTGTGACTTTCCCCATCACACTTTTGATATATCTCAGATTGGCAAGAAATTAAATAGGAATTTTGGGGGAGTTTTATGAAAGCTCCAGATGACACTTGAAGGTCAGCAGATGACACAGAGCCTGTTAACAAATACTTAACCCAAATTTTACAATAAAGTACTGTAAATAACCTGTAAAAGAAAAATAAAAAATTCAGACTTCTCTGGTATGAAGGGAGAGTCAAAAGAGTTTACGAAGAATTTCCCGATCACCAGGGCACCACGCCCCTAACCCCCCTGGTGTGGAAGGGAAAACTGTATGTCCAAAGAGCCCTTTGACCCAGTAGTACCACCACTAGGTCTGTATCAAAGAGATCAAAGATAAAGAGAAAGGATCCATAAGTACAAAAATATTTATAACAGCTCTTTTTGTGGTAGCAAAGCATTGGTAATGGTAGCAATATTCATCGACTGGGGGAATGGCTGAACAAATTATGGTATATGATAATGAAGGAATACCACTGTGCTATAAGAAATGACAAGAGGGATGGTTTTGGGGGAAAAAACCTATATGATCTGATGCAGAGTGAAGTAAGCAGAACCAGGAGAATACTAGACTCAGTAACATAAACATTGTAATGATGGTCAACTGTGAAAGATTTAGCTACTCTGATCCAAGACAGTTCCAAAGGACCCATGATGAAAAATGCTGTCCACTTCCAGAGAGAGAATTGATGAACTCTAAATACAGGTTGAAGAATACTTCTTTTTACTATCTTTATTTTTTATTGTTTTCTTTTGTTTGTATTTCCTTTTGCAACATGGTTAATATGGACATACATTTTAC
>CM053585.1:428261939-428282957 GCA_028646515.1 Pseudochirops corinnae
GAGGGAAGGAGGGAAAGAGAGAAAACTTAAAACTTATGGAAGTGAATGTTGAAAACTAAAAATAAATTAACTAATAAAAAATAAATTTTATATATAATTGGGAAACACCTAAGGAAATAATAAAAATAACTTTAAAAAAACAAAGGGAGCAGCTTTGGCTAGGAACATTGTTACCTATTTCTCAGAGACTAGAACAAAGAGGCAAAGAACTGGAATTCTGTAGAGGGAGGTACAGAAAAGGGAAAAGAGAGATCTCATGGTGGATGCCTTCAATTTTCTCAGCAAAATAGCATGCAAGGTCCTTTGTTGATAGGGGGAGGTCAGTAAATGATGAGCCTGAGGGGTAAAAGGATTTGAAGCAAATACTAAATGGAATGTCATAGTTACAAGATCAAAGATCTAGAGCCGAAATGGACCTCAGAGGCCTTCTAGTCTAGACTTCTTGTTTTACATATGAGGAAACTAAGGCTCATGAAAGTAAAATGACTTGCCCAAGGTTTCATAGGTAAAAAAACAACATGATAGGAAGGATTTGAACCCAGATCCTCTGACTCCAGAGCTTGTACTCTCTTTCCCTTGTACTTTATTACCTCTTTTCTACCATACCCACACTTCCAGAGAAGAGTAAAAGGATAGCTGTGCAGCAGTAAGGGTCCAGTTGAAGTGAAATAACATAAATTTGGATGTAGTCAGCTTGTTTGAAAAGGAAGAGGAAAAAAGTTAAAAATAAGTGATATATCTTGCCCAAAATTTATGCAATGTTGTACAAGAATGGATCTCCAACCTTTGTTTTCTCATATTTCTTGCTTCTTCTCTGTAATTTTTGGAATATTCATTTTAATTGTTTTGTGCTTGTTTTTCTTTCCAATTTATATTATTATAGTCATTTAATATATTTTTTCTTGGCTCTGCTTACTTTGGATCAGCTTCTTCATATTCAATATATTAATCATTTCTTATATGACAGTAATATTCCATTACATTCACATACCACAAGTGAGTGGTTTAGCCATTCCTCAACTGATAGATATCTACTTTGTTTTGAATTCTTTGCTAAACAAAAAGTGCTGCTATTACTATCTTGGTATTTATAGAGCCTTTTTGTTTTGTCAGTGACCTTCTTGGGCTATAGACCTAGCCCAGGAATCTCAGAATCAAAGGGAGGAAGTTTATTAATCATGGAATGGGTGCTTAAGAAGGCACAATGGCATGAAGAAAAAGGCAGGGGAAGCTAGGAAATGGTCTATGCTGCTGTAGCAGCAACCACACTGGTATACCCAGGATGGCTGCTAGCACAGGTTCTTAGATCTGCTGTACTAGGAAACATAGCTGTTTAAGGGGTCAACAATCTTTTTTAATTACATTCACTAGTTCAGGGGAAAAGTCAGAACCCTGAACTTCAGAGAAAATGCAAACAGAAAAAAACATAAGCAGAGAAATAAAGACCAACAGACAGGGCTCTGACTGCCTGAATCAACTATACACTTTACATACATCCCTAGATCAAGAGAGCAGTCAGGGAGCTCTGAACATACAGCCACTCAGAATCTTGACCAGGGAATCACAAAATCCTTCTCATAAGCAACCCCCACGGCCAAATACCAACTCAGAGTATAGATATACTTCACAGAGTCAAAAGGTATCACAACCCTCATGACTCAGTGCCTAATTAGAAATTAGCAAAAGGTGTGAAAGCCTTCCTACTACCAAGTGGCAAACTTCCCTTAACTGACTCCTGGGGAGGCTTATTAATGGGCATGGAAGGTCTTAAATCCCATTAATGTTTCAGCTGCCTACAGGCTTTGACTTCCACTGTTACTCTTTGGGGGCAAGTGTCCTTTGTTTCTCAATGCAGACTCCTTGGTCTGCCCAGAAAAGTACTGATCTTATGCATGCTGAGAACTTAACATTACTAGTATACCTCTCCTCATAAAACTCTTGCATCTGCAGCTCTGTGGATTAGCAGGGGAGATGTTTTACTGGTATCTTTTCTTGGAACTTCAAAAACATTTTCCTAAAGAAATATTCAGTGTAGCTGAAGTAGAGTATTATGGCTTAAACAGACTCTCAAGGATTGCACTGAGTATCTAACCACTGTAACATTCATTCAATGGGAAATACATTTTGAGTTTCAACCAGCTTAGTTTAAAACAGCATTTGGGAATATATCTCTTTCATAAGTTAGAGGCAGCAGGGTTTGACCCAAGGGCATAGACCAACTGAAGGCTGGGATCAGTGATCAAACTGGCAAGGCTAGAATTGGAAGTTGTTGGGTATGACTGATGTCTAAGCAGTTGAATCACATTCGGAGCTGAAGCTAATATATAATGATGTACCTGCTGTTGAAATAATTCTCTTCCTTTCAAGACCCCATAGGATTTCAAAGGATCACAGATTTATAACTAGAAATTCTCTCACTTTATAGGTGAGAGAACTGAGGTCCAAGAAATCAAAATTCAAGAATCCATAATGTCATATGGTAACAAAACTGTTAGTTGAATTTAGGTCCTTGAATTCCAAAATCTAGTGCTATTCCCATTCTCCTATTATTCTTTGATGAAATCTTCCTGGATCCCTCTAGATAAAAGTGATTCTTTGTTCTCTAAATATGTCAAACTATGCTATGTCACTATTTATAATATAATTTGGATTATTGTTATTTGGAAATGTCTTATACCCTCATTAGATTTTAACACCACAAGAATAAGGCCTTTGGATTTGTGTGTGTGTGTGTGTGTGTGTGTGTGTGTGTGTGTGTGTGTGTGAGAGAGAGAGAGAGAGAGAGAGAGAAAGAGAGACTGTATGCGTGTGCGTGCATGTGTGTGTCTTTAGAACCTAGAAATGAACCTTGCAGATGGTCTACGATTTGGCAATTTATTCCACCAATTCATGTTCCAACTCACCTATAATTTGTAATCATAGAGAGTTTCCAAGAGATTAATTGACGTGTCTATATGGTGATACATCTACTGTTAGAACTGAGATCTGAACCCAGGTCTCCCCGACTAAAAGTACAACACTCTAACCACTACATCAAGTTGCTTTTCTGCTTTAAACATGCTAGGCACAGAATATCTGTTTATCAAGTTGTTGATCTGCCATAGGCTCATCGTTAGAACATAGACTGAGGCACAACTACAGACAGGAAACAGAGTCAATAAAGTGAGTTGGAGAGAGAAGTTTAGGTTAGGAACAAGGACCAGAGAAACTAGAAAGTGAGCTGGTTTCTGAGATTATTCCCAGAGGTCCTTTCCATTAACAATTAGTTTCACAAAAGGTGACCTTTTTGTGGGCAAACTCCAATTTTTTCTTGGTGGCTCTACCCAGGGGAAATACCTTAGAGTTAGATACTCTCATCTTCTCACAAAATGTGACACATAAATATTTGAAAGATAACAGAATTGCTATTAGAAAAGGTGAATATGATGAATAAAGAGGAATTTGGGAAAACACATATGAACTGATACAAAATGAAATTGTTGTTAGTCCTTTGTTTTTGAAAAAGATCAATGACATCATGGGGTAACATCTTGACTTGTCTGTGAATGGCATTTAAGTGAAGCAGAGCTTCACAAAGCCTCCTTATCTCTTCCTGAGTCATCAAAGTCTATTGATAAGACAAGTCAGAAGGATTGGTGATGGCCCGGGATGCATTAGATATCTTGATGTCTGATCAATCTCTGAGCATTCCACAATGCCTGCTTTAGCCACTTCATGGCCTCTGTAACAAATTGTTCTCATCCTCCATTTCTACCCAGGGAAATCTTCATATGCAAGGTAGAGATCCCCCTAACTCACTGATGGGTTTGAGGCCTGTCCATTACCCTCAGCCTGGTTTAACTCATCTGTTGAGACAGTTTCACTAAGGTGTGGCCACTGTATATTACCACAGCTTCTTGGAGCCACAAATGAGAGCTGGGTGATGGTGGACACCAAAGATGGATGTTTGTTGTTCAGCCTTTCTATCAAGTCTGTGTCTTCATGACCCCCTTTGGCATTTTCTTGGCAAAGATGCTGGAGTGGTTTGCCATTTCCTTCACCAGTTCATTTTACAGATGAGGAAACTGAGGCAAAAGGTTAAGTGACTTGCCCAGGGTCACACAGCTAGTAAGTGTCTGAGGCCAGATTTGAACTCCAGTCTTCATGACTCCAGGCCCAGTGCTCTATCTACCGAGCTACCACTTGGTAAGCCCTCACACCAGAGGTGCTAGTCCTCCCAGAACACCAAGCAAGAAAGCAAATATACACAATGATTACAACAGTGTAAATGGAAAGAATGATAACAACAGAACTATCAAAACTGTACGTTTTGAAATTATATGAACCAAGATTAGATTGAAAGAAGAGACATGCGAAGGTATCTGACCCTGCTTCTTCACAGGGGTGGGAAGTTACGTGTGAGGTACATTGTATACAATGTGAAGTGGTTGAACCAGGCCTTGAGGACACATGTGACCTTACAGGTCCTCAAGTGTGGCCTTTTGACTGAATCCAAACTTCACAGAACAAATGTTTGAGGCCACATATGGCTTCGAGGCCACAGGTTCCCCACCCCTCGGCCGTTAGACCACATAGCCTTTCATCTCCCTTCTACTTCCAAATCTATGATCTTATAACTTTTTCAATATCTTGGTTAGTTTTTAAACTTTTTTTCTTTGTTGTAAGAGATGGCTCTCTGGGTGGGGGAGGAAGGAAGGATACATTGGGAAATATAAGTGACATAATAACAGGATGTATCAAAAAAAATTAAAGAAATTTCTCAAAAACTGCTTAAAAATTCGTGCCTTTGCTCATGATGATTCCTCTGCCAGGAATGATTCTCACCTCTCTTGCATCTCTCAAGATCTTACCCATCCTTCTAGATGCTACTAAATGCTAACAGTTTTTTGAAACCTTGCCTGGCTACCCCATCCCTGATAGTAACCAACTCATTTTACAGGTAAGGGGTTATGAGGCTCATAACTCACATAACTAGTTTGTGTCAGTCACATCTAGAATCCATTGATTGCTAGTCCAGAGCCACAAAGAAGAAAGGAAGTATTTTTTATTTTCTTTGTCTTGCATATACTTCCTTTTCATCTCTGTCTTTTAGCTTCCCCGTCTTCTTTCAAAACTTAGCTCAAATCCTACCTTCTGCAGGAATCCTTTCCCAATCCCTCTAAATCAGTGGTTCTCAACCTTCCTAATGCTGCGACCCTTTAATACAGCTCCTCATGTTGTGGTGACCCCCAACCATAAAATTATTTTCTTTGCTACTTCATAACTGTAATTTTGCTACTGTTATGAATCATAATGTAAATATCTGATATGCAGGATGTATTTTCATTGTTACAAATGGAACATAAGCCACAGGTTGAGAACCACTGTTCTAAATGCTAGTACTTTCCTCTTTGAGATTACCTCATTTTTTTTTAGCGGGGAACTGACCACTGATCCTAGTCCCTATGAGCATGTAAAGAATGCCTCTGATGAAATTCCCCATGTGGAAGACTCTGCTTCTGGGAGAGTTCTGATGACACATAATAGAATTGTGTTGGACAAATCTGAAGCACGTACAGGCGTCTAGTTGTAACTGGTTTTAATCTGCTAACCATGTGGTGAAGAGGAGCCTCTTTGATCAACTGTAGCCCTATAGCTGGAACTGAAGGGGAATTCAAAAGGCACTATTTTTTCTCATCCCTTCTCTTGGTTTGACATCTTCAGCAAAGTTATTTCTGCTATTCGCATTCCAGAGACAGAAGAGAGACAATGAAGTTAGAGAAGGGTCTTGGTCTGTTTCCATCTGAGGCCAGCATGTGACTCATGGATAAAGGGCTTGTTTCTTTGCTCTAGAGTTTGTTCTTCTGTTTTAAGTGAAGAAAGTGGAAGCTACAATCTTACAAGTTTTGAAAGATCAGGAGAATGAACCCATTCCAGAATGGGATCTAAAGAGACTGGGAATCAATTCAGCACTGGATTTTGCAGCCAGTCCAGAAGTGATGCCCCAAGGATTAAGAATGACCTTCAGGATCCAGCCTAATGGTAGCTGAGATGAGGATTCATCCAGCAGCAACTTTGTGTATGGATGTGAACTTGGTGGGACCAATGCTATGTAGGAACCACATTTGAGCTGAATCTTCTCTTCCTACATAACAAGGTGTTATATGGGATAGAGTTTCCTCCCACCCTACTCCCCGCCCCCCACAAATGTTGCAGAGGAATTGTTTATTTTTCTCTTCTTGCTGTATGTTTGAAGTAAATATGCCTTTGTAAAAGCTAATTGAGGTTAACTAGCAAAATGACAGTGGTGGCTAATAGTGGGGGTGAGGGAGAAGATATCCGGAATGAGGACCTGAGCTGATAGCATTAGTGAAGAGACATCCCAACTCCCTAGGGATACCCCTAGAATCCTGAGGGGAAGATGTAGTCAGCTTTGCTCCAGTAGGGTGCAGCCAGGGCACTCAGCATATTTACACTGAGCTTATCTTTGCATGTGTGTAGCTGTTTGCACATTGTCCCCCTGTTAGAATAAGAGCTTCCCAAAGGCAGGGACCATGGTTTGCCTTTCTTTATATTTTCAGTATATAGCTCAGTGACTAGCACATAGTAAACTCTTAATAAATGCTTGTTGACTGACTGACCTTTTTTTTCCTCCTCAGATAAAAGCCAGACTTAAATTTCCTTTTCATTAAATTTAAAAAAAAAACATATGAAATGGAGAATCCAGTTCTAATTATTCAATAGATTGAATATCCTTTTCCCAATAGAAATATCTATTGCTTCTAGTTTTAACTAGGCTTGGGTCCAAATCATTGCTGATTACACCATATATTCCCCTAGCAGATATCCATTTTACAGTCATACAGATGCTTAACTCTTAAAACACTCCTTGCTTTAGTACTTTAACATGTTTTGTTTTTAGAGGAAGGAATGGGAAAAATCCTCCAATTGACCCAGTGTGTTTTCTTTTAAAGTATTTTGAACAAATACCTACTGTCTTATCACTTCCAATGATCAACTTAAATCTTTTCTATCTCAAATACCTTTAATTCCTTCTATTCTTATTGCCTTAGTAATTTTACAGAATCCCTACTAATTTAGGTACAAACTATCAGGATAAAAGGAGTATTTTGTGAGTTTGGGCCCTCATATCACTCTAGGTTTGGGAAAACCGAAACATGGGAGTCCTGTATGTGGCTAGCTCCATAGATGGAAAACCAACATGTGATAATTCCAGATTGTTGGCCTTCACCTATAGCATATCAGCAGCCTTCAGATGGCTGCCAGGAAATAAGAACAGAGTTAGCATTGAGCAAAGTCATTCTGGACAAAGTGATGAGAGAACAGCTGTCCAGCAAAATTTAAAAACCCATGTGAGGTTTCCTATGCAGGTTTTACTGAGTGACACCAGAAATGAGAGGTCAAGCAAAAAGGGGAAGGACATTTCCTCTAGCTTTTTTTCTTTATGTTCATCCATAGCTTACCTTTCAGATTTCAAATAATAATAATAACGCGTTTACAATGCATGTTATGGCTGGCAAATTATTTTTCTCATAACAACCTTGACAGGTAGATATTTCAGGCACTATTATTTCTATTTTATAGATAGACAAACTGAGCCTCTGGGTTGCTTATAGTTAGCACAATTGGTGAGTTTCTGAGGCAGGACTCAAATACGGGTCTTTTGATGCCCTTTCTAGCATTCTTTCCACCATACTTCACTGCCTCTCAGCACTCTGTTCTTCATTTCTCTAATATATTTAACATTTAATATTGAGATTTATAGTTGAGTTGTTTCAGTAGTGTCCAACTCTTTGTGACTCCATTTGGGGTTTTCTTGGCAAAGATATTGGAGTGGTTTCCTATTTCCTTCCCCAGCTCATTTTACCTATAAGGAAACTAAGGCATATAGGGTTAAGTGATTTGCCTAGGGTCACACAGCTAATAAGGTTTGATTTGAACTCAGAAATATAAGTCTTCCTGATTGCAGGCCCAGCACTTTATCCACTGTGCCATCTTGCTCCCCAAGAACAACAGTACATATGTTTGTCTTATCCTCCTATTAATCTGTATGCTCCAAAGGGCAAGGGCCCTGTCCTATATAAACTTTGCATCTCTGCCAGTGTCCAATATACAATAGGTTCTTTTATTTTGGAGGGGGGGAAGACAAAGCAACTGGGGTTAAGTGACTTGCCCAAGGTCACCCAGCTAGTTAGTGTGTCAAGTGTCTGAGACTAGAATTGAACTCGGGTCCTCCTTACTTCAGGGCTGGTGCTCTCTTCACTAGCTGCCCCTCATAGTAGGTTCTTAATAAATCTCTACGTCTGTTTCTATCTCTGTCACTGTCTCTTTCTGTCTCTGAGTCTGTCTGTTTCTCTCTCTCTGCTTATACCTGCTATAGCATTAAGGCATGGTCCATATGGCAAAGGTGACCAAAAAAATGGGAAATGGGAATAGTCATTGTTGGAGGAGTTGAAGGAAATGAGATACGCTAATACTGTACTGGTGGAGCTATGAATTGGTACAACCATTCTGGGAAGCAACTTGGCATTATGCGAATAAAGATCCAGAGATTCCACAGTTAGGCATATATCCCAAAGAGTTCACTGACAAAAAGAACATTTCCATACATACTCAAATGGTTATGGCAGCACTTTATGTGATCACATATAAACGGTAACAAAGTACAGTCACCTCAATTGTGAAATGGCTAAAGAAACTGAGGTACATTGCAGTAATAGAATATTACTGTGCTATAAGAAAGAAGGGAGATGATGGATACAGAGAAGTACAGAGAGACTTTACATGAACTGAAGCAAAATTAAGTAAGTAGAACCAAGAAAATAATATGTTCCAGGGCTACACCAGTCTAAGTGGAAAGAACAATGAGCACGAAATAGCAAAATATGATGGATGCTTAATTTAAAAAAACAATCTTGGCCCCAAAGAAGGAATAGGAGAAAGCACCTCACCCCTCTCCTTTGCAGAGGTCTACTGGTATGGAACACTGGTAGATTTTTTTTTTCCCTTTGAAGTAAGAAAGGAAAGAAAAAAAGGAAAAAGTAAGGAATCTAAATTCAATAAAGGTATATGGCAGAAAGAGGAAGATATGATCCACCATATTTGTAACAGCTTGTAGGGACCAGCAGCAAAAATAAATATGATAAAAGTTGATATCTTTCATTAGACTAGGAATCAGGAAATCTAGATGTTACTCTTGGGTATGCCACTAATTTGCTCCATGGACTTGGGAAAATCACTTGACTGCTCTAAGACTCACCCAGTTTCCTCATCTATAAGATATATGCCTATGAATACATCCCACAACATTATAGTGTGAGAATTAAATAAAATAATGGGCATGCAGCCACTTTGAAAATTACTATCCCTGCATAAGCATGATGATGATGATGCTTACTCCAAACCTAGAGAATCATGAGTCTCTTCACTTTTATTGGAATGACAGAAAGGATGTTTCTTCCATAGTTGTTCCCCTCATCTCATCTCTTATTTCCAGATGTTAATAGCAGAAAATAAAGAACCCTCCACTGATTTTGAGTACACAGGGTAACAGGATCATAGATTTGAAGCTGGAAGAGACCTTAGAGGTTATTTTATCATTTTATAGATGACAAAACTGAGGCCAGAAGAGATCCAGTGACTTGCCCATCATCACACATGGGAGGTGTGGGGACAAAACTCATTTTCTCTGATTTCAAAATCTATCATGACACATCAAGTACCTTATAATGGGGATAAAAATAAAATTATTTATTATTCATCATCTGTGATAGGGAAATTATTTGAAAGACACTACATAAAACTAGCGACATCATGAGACTCTTTTCTAACTTGAAAATTTTATATTCTTTACAAGAAAACCAAACTTTTATGGTATTAGTACTTTAGTCAGGAATTTTAAAAATATGCTCAAGATTCAAGCAAGCCAAACTTCTTTGAGCATGGTGGTGAATACCCCAGATACAGCTTTGTTCCTTTAGAACTCCAGTCCCTGCCTTCAGTACATAGTCTTTGGAATACTCAGTTCTTTTTATGGATGTGACCCCAATGTCCTTTTTGCCCTTGGGTACAAATCACTTACACAGCTTCAAAAAGCTCCTTTATTGCCTGCCTTGTATTCTTCACTTCATAAATCTTCTACTGGTGTCCTCTCCATGGAAGGCAGTGGCTGTTTCCCTCATTCTTGCTATTTAAAAAGTTCCCCAATGGCTTGTCACCTGGATAAATTATGAATGACTTTCAGACATGTACTCCCCATTAGTCTGAACAAGCCTGAGAAAGAAGACGTAGTGGCTGTCTGGTTTTAGAATTTGCCTTTTCTTCTCCTGGACATTCATCTGCAACTTGTTCTCTGCTGGATAACCATGACAGTGTTGAGCTCCACTGGAGAGAATCAACTGTTTGTGTGGGTCTATAACTTTGAAAGAGAGCTGACTTCCAAAGAGTTTGTGTGTTGAGTCATGTTATTCTTCTCTTCCCATTTGCTAATGGAAAATAATGCCTTGGAAAGAAAACAAGATAAATACTTATTTTTCAAATCCTCTTCTGCTTCATTCACACTTTAGAAAAGGTTTGCATTTTATCTTTTTAACTTTTCCTGAATCCAAGATAAGTTCCCTTCTGGATCCTGTTTTAATTCACTTTGGCTCCCACACATCAAATTCTTAATAGTGATTAAAAACAATCTTTTACAGTGGAAACAGAATATCATGACACAATGGGATTATTTTTTTGTAGTTTTGTTTGTGTATGTTATTGTTGTTTTTAAAAATGAACCTGATTCTTTTTTTAGAGTTAACTGATAACCTTGGAGACCAAACTCTGTTTATGCAGAAACAGAAACTGTTCAGATGGTTGTCTTCTTATCACTTCCTCTTTGCCTGGTCAATTTTGCTTTACCACTCTATTCAAGAGGGAACCACCCAACTTCTATCTTTGACTATCTCTACTAAGATGTGATTAAAAAAAACACTTCTTGGTAGTCAGTTTTAGATGCCAAGCATTTGGGTGTTTTGTTGGTTTTTTTTTTTAATTTACCTTTAAACTAGGTCAGATTTTGTCAATCAACCTTTTCAATAAATTCAGCATATATTGAGTGCCTACAATTACAAGGTTAATTGTGTATATAAGATGGGTAGGTATCTCCTCTAAGGACTCTGTTCTCTTATAACCAGCCTGCTAGTTTGAAAAGGATGAAGGCCTTTCCAGTCAACCAAAATATTTATGAATTCATTAGCAATAATTGTTGCACAATTGACATCTAGAGAGTGCTTTGTGTTTGCAGAGTACTTTCTATGCATTGTATTACTTGACCCTCACAAATAACTGTGAGGGCAGAGTGAAAATATTTTTATTCCCATTTTTACAAATGAAGAAACTGTCAAAAATGACTTGTCCAAAGTGTAAGAACTAAGACTGCAATCTAACTCTCTTGACTCTTGGTCCAGTGCTCTTTCTATTATATCAGCTAGCAAACACGAAAAAGAACAATAAAAATTCATATCCACATAGTACTTTGGTGTTTGCAAAGTGTTTTCCTCACAACAGCTGCAGAAGGTAGGTGGTACAATTTTCATTGTCCCCATTTTACAAGTGGAACCCATTACAAAATATTATACATAGTCTGCCATGGGTGTGTTCCAAGGCTGTTTCATATTATCATTTTATAAGGGAAAGAACCAAAGGTACAAAGCAGAGTGGTAACTAGGTATGCCTGCAAATTGTATGGAACTTAAAACTGTCACTGCATGACAAATACTGTGCTGGGAGGGAAAGATATTTGAGGACCATTGAAATACAGCAAGAGAAGAGACAACTAGGTGCCTTTACAATACAAGAATCTAATGTCTCTCTAGGTTGAGACGTTCTTCACAATATTTCTCAATATGGCACTTTGTTGTTACTTAACTAGTCTATAGTTTGTGTGTTTTTTAGATGCTGACCTATAGGAAATGAATAGTTTTATTTGGGCTCTGAAGGAAAAAGGAAGAACTGAAGACAGAAATGCAATGAAAACTGATTCCTCAGAGGGGAAAAGTCATTATAAATCTATTCCAAACAGATTTAGCAAATTTGAAGAAAAAATTCAAAAAAATTATCTTTTTTAAAAAGTAACAATTGTTTGAATTCTCAAGTGCTTCCTATTTTTTTGTTATAAGCTACATAGTAGGCTAAAATATTGAGGAAATCTTAGCTAAATGTTTATGAACTAAACAACAGCAAAAATATATACTATATATAACACATTATATTTAGTGTATGTACATACAATGTCTATATATACATTTATATACATACATACACTACATGCACATATATGTATATGTGTGATCGTGCATGTGTGTATGTCTGTGTGTATCTCTCCAGATCTCACAAGGAAGCTTAGACAAAAGAGAGGAAAAACAGTTTCACTTAGAGCAACTGTAATGCTGAGGTTTACCCACTCTTAACCAAAAACAGGAATAACGGTTATATCTGTAAACTGACTAGAAACACGAAGGGGAGAAAACATAAGGAGGAAGAGGTATAGTTGGCTAAGTCTTTCAGAGGGTTCCAATTGCCAAGGAAACCACTTCCTTTCTGTTCATGCAGCTAACTCTTGAGTTATTCATACCCAAGTAGAATAATGCTGCTACTGGGCTTCAGAGGAAAAAGAAAGTGCTCCCAAAGTCCAGGACTGTCATGGTAACACCAGGCAAGGCCCACTTTCCGTAGTGGTCAGTAAAATTATAGGAGAAGAGAAGGGGAATAGATGATCTTCTAACTTTATTTTATATGGTCTAAGGTTCGTTCCCAACAACCCTGCCCCTCTTTCTATCTTCACCTACATGTGAAATTATTTCTCTTTTTAACAAATATTTATTGGGATATATGTGTGTATACATACATATTTACATGAGTATGTATATAGGACTTTGCCACATGCTATCAAACATTGTCCCTGATTTCAACAAGCCTATAACAAATATTGGACATTTACATGAAATATGATCTGTGACGAATTCTAAGAGAGTAGTACAAAGGACCACGGAATATCAGAGGACAAGAAGGGGACAGATTCCTTTTGATTATAATAATCAGGGAAGTTTTCACGGAGGAGCTGAAACTTGAAGAATCAGTAGAATTTCAATAGATGAAAATGAAGAAAGCGTATTTTAGGGGAAAAATATGAGTAAATGGGCATAGGTAGGAAAAGTCAAGGTACTTGAAGAAAACCGAGTAGTCCATTGTGAATGGAATACACCAGACAGAGCATTTGGAGATTAAGGTCAAAATAATAGATTGGGGCTGTGTTGTCGAGGGTCTTGAATTTTAGATAGAGGAGCATCCAGTTGGCCATAAGCTAATGAAAGTTTTGAAGAAAGCAAGTGAGACCATGAAGGTGACATTTTAGAAAGATTAATCTGGTGATTGTGTGCAGGATAGATTAGAGAAGGAGAAACCGGAATCAAGTTGACCTATCTTAACAGGTCTAACAGGAGGCCATCTCAATAGTCCCTATGTGAACTAATATATTAACAACAGAATGGAAGAGATGTGAGAGGAATGGAAAGGAAGAAATGATATGATTTGCCAACCCTTATTGTTATCTCCTTTTTAAGAAGAAAATAAGGTTAAGAACTAACTATGCGATGGACTGGATACAATCCAGCTGATAACTGTCAGGGCCAAGATTCAAAACCAGGTCTTTTGTTGCATTTGGAGTGCTGGGAACCCAGAAATATAAAGTTACAAAGGATCTGCCTTGAAAGAATTAGGCCATTCAAGTCTTCTTTCAGTCACAGTAGTTGAGGTTTTATTATAACAAGGGATATATAAGGCAGGCAAGATTCCTAGTAAATCTGCAGTATTGAGTCAATAGGAATGGCGAGATTCTAAGAATCTGTGCAATTTAATGGGGGTGTTGGTACTTATACACAATAAAAGACAGTGAGAGGTCTGGATGGGATTAAGGAACGGTAGATGGCCTGGGGTGGGCCAAATGCAGACAATGAAAGGAGTTAACTGGTTGGAGAGCCACAAGTGAAAGGGCAGTTAAAAGGATTATTGATATTGAGTATCCAGGTGGACTAGGATGGACCCCTGGCAAAATGTCAGTGTGGGAAAGTTCTGGGCAAAAACATGGTCTCCTTTTAGGGGTCCAGGTCCCAAAACCTCATCGTTTTGACTCTAGGTCCAGTGTACTTTTCACAACTCTTTCATTCATAGTCTGTCTAATTTAAGGATAAAACAGAAAGCTTCAAAATGAAACTATATTACATATTCTTCATTTTCTACACACAAAGCCACCTACTAATACAGCTCTGGCCACCATCATAATCTCCCTCCAACATCAGTGTTGGACTTCAGTCTTGACAGGTGAGCTTCCTCTTGCCCTGAACCGGGCCTTCTCTACGCAATGCTGCTACAGAGGTGCCCATACCCACCAGGATTCCTTTTTATTGCTGTTGTTCAGTTACTTTCAGTTGCATCTGACTCTGCGACCCCATCCTGGGTTTTCTTGGCAAAAATACTGGAGTGGTTTACCATTTCCTTCTCAGCTCATTTTACAGATGAGGAAACTGAGGCAAGCAAGTTTAAGTCACTTGTTCAGGGTCACAGAGCAAGTAAGTAGGTGTCTGAGGCCAGATCTGAACTCAAGAAACGGAATCTTTTTGACTCCAGGCCCCACACATTACCCATGGTGACACCTGGCTCCTCCTCCATGCTTTCTAGCTTTTCTTTATATATTATCTTTCCCCCCATCAGAATGTAGGCTCCTTGAGGGCAGGGAGTATCATGTTTGCTTATATTTGTATCCACAAGTCTCAGTTTAATTTCTGGTTCATCAAATAAACATAATGTAATAATAAAAAAAAAGGAAAATACAATGAGGTTGAACTACAATAAAATGCATTATATTATATTAAGTTATGCATTATATCATGTCATATTATGTTATATTATATTGTATTATGTTATATAATCCAATAAACATTGAGAGTCATCTTTTGCTTCATTTCTTACCTAGCTTTAATGCACTGAATGGGTGTTGCCTCAGACAAACTAAGACCTGGAAAAGACCTTAACTTAAAAAAGCCAACATCTCCTACTGCATCCAGGGCCATCACCAGTCACCTTGACCTGTGTTTTGGCACCGGACTCAAATGACCCAGAGGAAAGAGTCAGGCTGATGACTTTGTACAGCCTTGCCCCCAATTCACTTGCAAGTCAAGACATCACCCTCCTGATGTCATTGGTCCTCTTGAGGACAAACAACTACTGGCTGACCTGAACAATTCATTTAGATGCACTTGGCAAGTATTTAAGGCCATTTGCACAGCAAATATTGAACTGCCTTGGTAAAGAAAGTTTTCTTTTGAGGGGTTCCCAACACTGATGAGATGATGGGTTTGGTCTAAATACATGACATGACATGACACAATATAACATAATATCATATCATAAATACATCTTTTTTGACCTGTGTTTTCATTGGTATTGGGAGCTCTTTGTAAGGAACTTAATCTCTCTACCAGTCATAACAGAGAGCTGGTCTCAGATTCAGGAAGACACATCTTCAAGTCTTGCTTCTACAACCTACTGGCTGTGTGACCCTAGACAAGTCACCTCTCTCAGTAATTTGCCAGACAACTCCTTAAGTGGCAACTATACATTGCAGAGAAAGTCATAATCTGTGCATGATGCAGTGGAAAGAGCCCTGAACTTAAGAGTTGTGGGACCTGAATTTGTAATCCCAGTCTTACTACTTACGACTTTTATGATCTTGTACAAATTGTCTAACCTCTCTGGGTTTCATTTTCCTTAGCTATAAAATGAGAGGACTGCACTAGCTGAGTTCTGATGTCCCTTCTAGCTCTATGATCTTATGAAGTTACAAATAGCTACCAATCTGCATCAGTGGAGGGATTTTCGATAAGGGGGCTCCCTATACCACTGATATCACAAGTGCAGACCCCTCTCCAACATATTTATTTGTTATTGTTGTTGAGTCATTTCAGTTGTGTCCAACTCTTCATGACCTCCATTTTGGGGTTTTCTTGGCAAAGATCCTACAGTGGTTTGTTATTTCCTTCTCCAGCTTATTTTACAGATGAAGAAACTGAGGCAAACAGAGTTAAGTGACTTGCCCAGGGTCACACAACTATTAAGTGTCTGAGGCCAGATCTAAACTCATGAGGATTAGTCTTCATGATTCCAAGCCCAGTGCTCCATCCACCATGCCACCTAACTGCCCCAAAATACTTATACATAGATACATATATGCATATTTATAATAGAACACAATTCTCTACCTAGATCCATACCACATACTTGTGTTCTTGGGAAAGCTCCCAGAATGAGACCATCTGTTTCAGAGCTTGACTAAACTATTCTCCACCCTTGCTTCCACTGGATCTCGGCCATGACCTATTCAGTATCTCCATTAACCATTAACCATTAACCATTAACTATTAACCATTGACCACTTTCTCCTTCTGTTCAAGCAAGACCTTTTTCTAGGATTATCAAGTGGTTGAAAGAAGATTTCAGATCTGAAGCTGTAATACTGTGTGCTAAGATGACTATCCTATTTCCTCCAACCTGGTTATAGTATCAGTGCCAGGGAGAATACAGTCCATATACAGAGAAGTCTCTTTCCATATTTTGCTAGATGTTCTTTCCTAGATTTCTACTTTTCAATGGACTCTCTGAAAAGAGCAGGTGTCTTGTAGCCAGATGTCTGTATATTTCCTGGCTACTCCCATGCATTCCTTAGAGATTCTTAGAGCTAATCACTCTGTCCTTTTGAGTAATATTTTAAACCCTCCCCCCTTCCCCCCACAATTAGGTAGGTTAGGCAGTTTTTTCTAATAAGGTATGAAAACACTGGGACAGCTAGGTGGCTAAGGGGATAAAAGCACCAGGTCTAGAGTCAGGAAGACCTGAGTTCCAAACTGAGTTCCAAGCCTCAGATACTTACTAGCTGTGAGTCCCTGGGCAAGTCACTTAACTCTGTTTGCCTCAGATTCCTCATTTGTAAAATGAACTGGAAAAGGAAATGGCAAACCACTCCAGTACCTTTTCCAAGAAAATTCCAAATGGGGTTACAAAGAGTCAGAACCAAGCACTGAAGTATTCGTCAAGACCTGTTTGGTTCATATGCCCAAAGGACTATAAAGATGTGCATACCCTTTGACCCAGCAATACCACTTCTAGATGTATATCCCAAAGACATCATACAAATGGGAAAAGGATCCATATATGCAAAAGTATTTATAGCAGCTATTTTTGTGGTGGTCAAGAATTGGAAATTGAGGGGACGCCCATCAATTGAGAAATAACTGAACAAGTTGTGGTTTATGAATGTAATGGAATACTATTGTGCTATAAGAAATGATGAGCAGGCAAATTTCAGAAAAACCCGGAAAGACTTACATGAACTGATGCTGAGTGAAATGAGTAGAACCAGGAGAACACTGTATAAAATAACAGCCACATTGTGCGATGACTTTGATAGACTTATCTTTTCTTAGCAATGCAAGCACCTAAGACAACTCCAAAAGACTTATAATGGAGAATGCTGTCCACATCCAGAAAAAGAACTATGGAGTCTTAACGCAGATCAAAGCATACTATTTTTCCTTTTTTTTGTTTGTTTCTTCTTGCCATTGGTTCTAATTCTTCTTTACATATTACACACTGTCTTGGGGTGAGAGGAGGGGAGAGATGGGGAGAAAATTTGGAACTCAGCCTTGTGGAAGTGAATGTTAAAAACTAAATTTTTTTTTAAAAGACTTATTTGTTTCAGGGGAGTAAGAGCTCAGATGGTTGTCATCATTTCCTCAGTGTCTAAGTACAAAGCAGCCACAAGGAACTCTGGGTTATGAAATTCTTGGCTAGTGAATTGCAGTGGGAGCTTTATTCACCTCAAGAGGTTCTCATTGTCTGTCCTTATTGACTATCCTTCTCCTGCAATAGCTAAGTAAATCTCCCCTTTTTTTGACTATTAAATGACTTATTTTGTTTCAGTAGCAAATCTAAATTATCAAGGGCCTGGCCTGACTCAGGACCAGTCCAGAACAGTCTCTTATGAAATCTCTAGACTAGATGTATATATGCATATGTGTATATATGTATTATGTAAACATACATATATATGTCAATAATATCTTCAAAATATGCACACACAGATATGTGTTACTTGCATATGTAGTCATGTATGTGTATTTATGCACATACATATATGTGGCACATACATGTGTATTGTTACATTTGTATGAGTATGCATGTGTGTTGTATGTGTGATATACATCTTATATATACCCAGCATCTCAGTTTTATAAATTATGAGAACTGCTCTTCTCCCACTCAAAGGAAGGGAATTTTGTCCTCTGCACAAACCTGTAGATGTAATTACCTCCAAAGAATTACAACAGCCAACTCTCCAGAAAAAAAAATCGTTCAAAAATAGACTAGATCTAAAATCTCACTGATAATAAGGCCAATCACTCAAATCAGAGGGTAAACCATAAACAAGAACCTTTTTAGAGCTGGATTACTCAGAGGCTCAAATCTTTCTTCAGATGTTCACGCCTAAAAGATACTCAGCTCTTACAGGGAATTTAAAACCAAGAGTAGAAAGTCAATGAGGACTTTATACATAGATGGTACAGCCAGACACAAGATACCAGATGTTTTATGTTCACTTGTAAGCAAAGAATGGTTAAGATAACCCCTTCCTGAGAATGATAAATACAAAAGGAAAAAATGTGTCTGGCTGATAGAAAAACCAGTAAATTACATGAGTGGTAAAAAGCACAGAAAGATAAAGTCATCTATAGGAATTAGGACATCTGTATATTTTCTTTTAATCCTTTAAATCCCCCTGCCCCAAGTTGACACGGTTCCCTATTTTGAATCCTTAGGTTCTGGAGAGAGGATGACGTTAGATCCCCTGGTGAGCAGGACATTGGCAAGAAGAGACCCTTCCTGAGGTAAAGAGGCCCATCCCAAAGTCCCAATCTAGTATGATAAACAAGAAGCCCTGACAAGTCTAGACAGAATTCATAGGCTAACCAAATCCAAGGGAAGAGGCTTGGGTGACTTGGGATAGTCCAGTGCACTATGGAGGAGTCAGCACCAAATCAGGGAGGACACACAACAAAGGGAAGCAATAGTCATCGGGAATAAATAGACAAACTGCTGGGGAGAAAAATATCAGCTGGTGGCAAGTCAGACTCAAGTGGGCCCTCGAGGAGCTTGTAATCTATCAGGGGGTATAAATGTACACATATAAACACGTACAAAATAAAGGCAAGGTAATTTAGGTGGGGAAACATTATCAAGCGGGGCATCAGGAATGGTCTCATAGCATTTGCTACATCTACTTGGTGTGTCCATTCAGATATGACTTTTGAGCTAAGCTTTGAAGCAAACTAGAGATTCTAAGAGGCAGAGGTGAGGAGAGAGATATTCCAGGCATTAGGGACAGCCATTGCAAAGACAGACAGGCAGGAAATGGAAATGTTGCATATGTCAATTTAGTTGGCCTGTTTAGCTAGACTATCAAGTATGTGAAAAGGAATAATGCTAGATAGGAGGCAGATTGCAAAGGGTTCTAAATATGGAACAAAGGAACTTGTATCTTATGCTAGGGACTGTTGTTGTTGAATCGTTTTCAGTCGTGTCCAACTCTTAGTGATCCCATTTCGGATTTTCTTGGCAAAGATACCGGAGCTGTTTGCCATTTCCTTCTCCAGATCATTTTACAGATGAGGAAACTGAGGCCAACAGGGTTAAGCGATCTCGCAGATAAGAAGTGTTTGAGTCTGGATTGAACTTGGGTTTTCCTGACTCCTTTCCACTATGCCACCCAGCTGTCCATATCCTAGGAACAGAAGGGAGCAGCTTATACTTATGGAGCAGAAAAGTCACATGGTCAGACCTGTGCTTTAGGAGTATCCTTTTGGTAGATGTGTGGAAAATGACTGGACCTGAGAGAGACTTGAGGAAGAGAAGTGGACATGTTATCTCAAGCAATGTAGGAGGCAACATATTCCAATGCAAAGGGTAGTGCATCCAGAGACCCAGGACTTGCTGTTGAGTCCTGGCTTTGATATTTAATACCTTTGTGGCCACAAGCAAGTCACTTCACTTTGTATCTAAATCTCTCTTAGTATACATAAAACAGGAGTCAAGAAGGTGGAACAGAAACAGGAGAATGCTGTGGCTCCCCCCATAACCACCTCAAATACCTATAAAATATGACTCTAAACAAATTTTAGAGCTCTGGAACTCACAAAATGACAGAGAAACAAGGCTCCTGCTGAAGGCAGCCCAGCAGACAAATGGAAAGGGCTCATCAAAGCGTGCTGGGAGCAGAGCCCAGCCTCATGCAATTTTAACCCCAGGCCATCCAGGATAAGCTCCAACTGGAGCTTTCAGAAGAGTGAATCACCAGCAGCTCTTGCAGTTTCCAGAATTACCAACCCATAAGAGGCAAGGACAAAGGGAATAGGTCAGTGGAACTCTGCTAAATTTTGGGGAGAGGGTCCAGCCAACTGCCTCCAGAGCTAGAAGCAGTCTTAAGCAGTGGCCCTGCGGCTGCCTCCATATGACTGCTTCAGAAGCACCCAGCCTGCAGACTGCAGGGGGGCCAAGCAATCATTCGGAGGCTAAGTGCTCTTGCCTTGAGCTGCCTGGATTGGGATCTCAGTCTTGGGTGGTGGTCCTGAGGTGCGTGACCAGTGAGCCAAAGCTGGTGGGGGCTGCAGAGACTGCAGCCTCTTAATAGCTCCAGCAGCTGCAAAAACCCCAGAGATTTGGGACAGAGCCCTCCCCTCTGAAAGCAGAGTTCTACTGAGCCCAAAAGTCAAGTAACTGACTGGCAACAAGAGCAGGCAAAGGAAGCAAAGAAAGCTTAGCAATCCGACTTTAGATTCCTTTTTTTGGGGACAAAAAGTATCAAAGCATGGAATGGGAGGAAGACAACACAGTCAGAACTCCTGCACCAAAAGTTTCCAAGAAAAATGTAGA
>CM053585.1:428283457-428308628 GCA_028646515.1 Pseudochirops corinnae
GGTCAGACGCTGGAAGCCGTCTGCCGATCTGTTTTTCTGTTTGTTTATAATTTCTGTTTGTATTCTCTGAAGTTCAGGGGGCCGACTTTTCCCCCTGAACTAGGTAAATAATATGTTTGATTAAAGTAAGATTGTTAACCCATTTTGAGTTGCTTTCCTTTAGAAAAGCAGATCTAAGAACCTGTGCTAGTAGCCGCCCTAGGTATGCTAGGGTGCTTGCTGATACAGCAAGTCACTTAACCTCTGCCTGCTTAAGTTTCTTATCTGTAAATTGGGGATGGTAATTAAAGCACTATATCAATGTAAACTATTATTAGTATCATTGTTGTTATTATTGTTCTAGATCAAGTCTTGCTATAATGCTTTACAGGGGGCATGTTTATACATTAGTTTATAATTAAGTCCATTAATGACAGATAATGCTGTCATGAAAATAATCCATGCCTAAATGGACCTAATGTAAATAGGCAAAGTTTTAATACCTTTTTACCTCTCCTTTCTAATTCTGTTTAATTTGATTTTCATGGAAATCAATGTTGATGAGGGGTTATTACAAGCATTTATGCTGTAAGGAAAGGATCATTCTCTCTTTTGTTAAGTTGTTTTTTTCAGTTGAGTCTTCCTGACTCCATTTGAGATTTTCTTGGCAGAAACACTGGAGTGGTTTGCCATTTCCTTCTCTAGCTCATCTTACAGATGAGAAAACTGAGGCAGAGAGTTATATGACTTGCCCAGGGTCACACAGCTACTAAGTGTCTGAGGCTAAATTTGAACTTGGGGAGATGAGTCTTACTGATTCCAGGTGTAGCACTCTATCCACTGTGCCACCTAGCTCCCTCATACTCTCTCTAATCAACCTAATAAAATTGAGGTTGTTTTCAAGAGTGGGGAATGGTGGGGACAAAGGTTGACTGCCTTTGAAATTCAAGGTGCTAAACTGACTACTGGTGTTTTGTTTTAATGTATTTGGGGTCTAACTGACTTTCAAAGGCAATGTAGGGGTATGGACTATGAATGTGAGCCAGTTTTAAGTGGTTGATAGGGTAAACAGCTGAGCAGGACATCACTTAAAAAATTGTTATAAGTGCTCTACTTTCTGGACTAAGTTTCTGCTTCTTAGGCTAAAGGATAATGGGAAATATTATTGGTATTTGGGAGATGGGCAATATGAGTTTTGCAGTTAACAGAATTTTTGAGATTTACTGCTTTGTAATACTGTTATATATGCCAAATCCCCATGGCACAGTACCAGATGGGCTTTAGTCTTATGTCTAGAGGGGAGAACTATGATTCTGTGACCTCTCATGCAAACTTTTCCTAGATGTGAGCTGATTTTCTGAAGCAATCTGCAAAATATTAGAACAAGAAATTGAAATTTTTAAGTCTTCCCAGGTTCCTGAATTTTCAGGACCTTAACATTTATTTTTGCCAGAAGTCTTCATTTTCTATCACAACTTTTCCTTTTTTTTTTTTTTATAACTCATTTTCTTCTGCTGTTCTCAACTTCATTCAGCTAGTTAAAAC
Organism: Pseudochirops corinnae; assembly: GCA_028646515.1. NCBI lineage: Eukaryota > Metazoa > Chordata > Mammalia > Diprotodontia > Pseudocheiridae > Pseudochirops > Pseudochirops corinnae. The sequence goes on from CM053585.1 coordinate 428,284,982, forward strand.
AACCTTAGCATCTAATTGCCACTGATATTTCCCCACAAACACAGATTCTCTTGAAAATCAGTGAGGAAGGGACAGGAAAGGGGAGACGGTTTCTTTTGTTACAGTGCAGAGTGGTATCTTTGCTGATTGTCGAAAGCAGCTCTGGGGGCCATGCAGAAGCTGGTTGTATCAACCCAATTTTCTTTAGGTTGAGCCTGGTTTCTTTTAAATTCTTATATATAAGAATTTATATATATATATATATGAATGGTCTTATATATAAATGACTTGTTTAAATGGTGCTTCTCAGTCTTTTCTGATCATTTCTCCTAGTATCCCCCAGGTAAGCATTTCAGGTGCTTGGAGACAAGCGAATCTCCCATTGTAGCATTAAGTCTGTCGGCTTTTGGGCTGAGATGGAGCAAATCTTCTACTCAGAATTTTCCCTTAAAGTTTTATATAATTTCCTTAATGAGCCTTCAGGTTTTATGATTTTCATTCACTTAAAACCAAGGTGGATAAGAGTACTTAAAAGCTGAGAGCAAAATACTATAAATTGAGACAAAATTTAAGTTGAAAGAGGATCCATGAAAGTCCAAGTCATACCCTTTTGGAAATGGGCCCTTTGTTTTTGTTGTCTTTTGGCTGACTGTCATTTGGCTCCTAGCAGTTAATGACCTAATCCTTAGATACCTGAAATTCTATCCTGAGGTCTGTAATTTATACTTGAAGGAGCCACCGAAAGGGCAGTGACCGGTCAAGGACAGGGGGCATAGATTTCTAGAGACATGGGAGAAAGGGGGCCAACACTCTTCTCCCTGATAATTAAGTGGGTACGTAACCATGATATGATTGGGGGATATATTGTCTTGTCCATAATAGAGTACCCAGTCCCCACAGAAGATCAGCTATCATTTTCTCCTGACTCTACATACACATTAACTCAAAGGATAAGGTGACCTATAATAAGAGGTACCATTTAATGCTGCATAGCTTGAGCTGATCTCATTTCAGCAGCCAGCCCTAGACTTGTAAAATAGGCCACATTTGCCTTTGCCTGCCCCCTCTTTTTCTGTAGCCTATTCCGTTCTAACAGTATCCGTTCCCTCATCTCATATGTATGCTCTGTGCCCTTTTGTTTTTCCCTCTCCCATAAAAAAAAATAGCCTCCGAAAGAATTTGATGTCAGTCATTTATACCTTGATATGAATTATTTTAATGAAGATCATGTCTGTCCTTAGGGGGATTCACATTTTAAGCCACGCATGTCTAGCTTTATAATACAAAGCTTTATTCCTGTTAAAGCAAGGATTCTTAAGCTGGGATCTATGAATTCACAAAGGCCCAATGGATAGATTTTTGGGGGTTTGTAAATTTAAAAAATATTTTGATAATTGTATTTCTATGTAATTGGTTTCTTTTGTAACACTATGCATTTTATTTTATGCTCATAAAAACAGTATTCTGAGAAGCTGTCAATAGGCTTCACTAGCCTGCCGAAAGGGGCTCATGACACAAAAAAAGGTCAAGAACCCTTGTGTTAGAAGAATTTCAAACATCAGGCGTAGGTGGTGGTCACAGAAGTATTTTAGGGACTAAGAAGGCCTTCCTGGTGTTCCTTGAGTCCCACCAACCACATGAATTGCTCCTCTATCCCAGCTATTTGTAAAGGGAGTTTATATGTTAGAGAAACACAGGAAAGATAGGTTAGGCTATCTTAACTGCATCCCACTTAAGGAGGCATCCCAATGCTAGCTGCGTTTCCTACTAACTAGAGACAAGGGTAGGAGATCTTCCACACTCACCAAAGGGTTTAGAGACTGATAATAATCACTTGAGAGACTGATCCCACAACAGATTCAAAATATGAGAGAGAATTCTATTAAAAATAATAGGACAAAGAAAGACATCATTTGCCATTAAAAACATACAAAGGAAGTAAGTTTAGAGAAAGACAAGAAGACAGTTTTGTTCCTCCCTTGTTAAATTTAACATGTCCTTAAAAACTAACTTACGTAACAGAAATTCACAGTTTCATGTACAATCCTCTTTTTCTTCTTTGTATTTTGGAATGCTTGTGTTTGTTGAAAGTTCATAATAAAGAGTGTTTTAAAAAATCATTTTTACATATTCTCTCTTTCCTTAGCTATCACTGGAAAATTTTCCTTTTTCCTTCTGCTCTAATAATTTTTTCTTTTCTTCTACTCTTTCTGGATGCCGTGTTCCTATCCAGGACGTGTGTGATGAGGGCTGTGTGCATGAGGGGGGAGATAATGGATACTACCTACAGAGCAAGAATTAGAAATAGGCTAATTCTCGAGGGATGGAAAAAAGTAATTACATGGGGGGTGGGGACTACCAGGAGTGGGGCAAGAACCACTGGTGGGGAGGTGGAAGATAAGAAAGACAATCTGCCAATTTTCTGATTGTACTAAGGCCCAACTGGAATGGAGCTCCTAATAATTAATAATCTCAAATATCAAATCACATAAGAAAAAATTTGGAATTAAGCGGCAAAGAGGTCTAATGGATAGAGCACCAGACCTAGAGTCAAGAATACCTGAGTTCAAATCTAGCCTCGTATACTTAATAGCTATGTGACCTAGGCAAGTCACTTAACCTCTGTTTGCCTCAGTTTCCTGAGTTAAAATGGGGATAACAGCATCTGCCTTGGAGGGTGGTTGTAAAAATCAACGGAGATTATATTTTTAAAGCGTTTACCACAATGCCTGGCACATGGTAGGTGCTATATATGGTTCAGTTATTATTATGGCACAGTTGATGGAGAAACAGTCTGGGATCCCAGAAGGCCTGATTCCAAGTCCCAAATCTGATATATACTGGCTGTGTGATCCTAGGTAAGTCAACTTCTCATCACTCCTGACAACTCTCTAAGCTTATAAATTGCAGAGAAAGTGCTGACCTGTTTTAGTAGAAGTTTCCTTACCTGGGTGTTCCTTGTACCAGTAAAGTCACAGGTCTGGGCCCCATCAGCACTTAGTATAGTGCCTGGCATATCATAGGCACTTAATAAATGCTTATTAACTATCATTACTAATTACATGCCACAAGTTCCTATCACGTGCTCTAGGCACATATCTATCTCTATTTACTTATTTTCTTCCTCACTTTTCATTATATTATGATTCTTCTTTGATTATGCCTAGATGAGAAAAATTCTTTGCACTAAACATTACTTTAGGCCAGAGGTTTTATTTTTTTTAATTTGATTTGTTTATTTACTTTTAGTTTACAAGATTCAGTTCCAGAGTCCCTTGAGTTTCAAGTTTTCTCCCCTCCTTCCTCCTCCCCTCCCCACCATGGCAGCATACAGTCAAGTATAGAATCTACAAATACTTTCACATTGGACATTGGTCTGGTTGTATAGAAGGGTTGGAACCAATGGAGTGGACAATGGGAAAAAGGAAACAAAACCAAACATGGACAACAGCGATAGCATGTAGGTTGCTTCAGTCTCCATTTAAACTCTGTTCTTTCTAGATCTTTCTCTGAGTGTAGGTATCTCCTTCCATTGTGAAGCTTGTAGAGTTGTCTTATAACTATGCATTGCTGAGAGGAGTCCAGTTTATCAAAGTTGGTCATCACACATACAATGTGTCTATGATTGTATACAAGTTTTTCCTGGTTCTGCTCTTCTCACTTAGCATCCGTTTGTATAAGCCTCTCCAGGTAAATATGATGTCCATCTGCTCCTCATTTCTTATAGCACAATAGTATTCCATTACATTCATATACCACAACTTGTTCAGCCATTCCCCAATTGATGGGCATCCCCTAAATTTCCAGTTTTTTGCCACCACAAAGAGAGCTGCAATAAATATTTTTGTACATATGGGTCTTCCTCCCACTTCTATGATCTCTTTGGGATACAACCCCAAAAGCAGTATTACTGGGTCAAAGCTTTTGCAATTATTTATAGCCCTTTGGGCATAGTTTCAGATTGCTGTCCAGAATGGTTGTATAGTTCACAGCTCCAACAACAATTAGGCCAGAGGTTCTTAACCTGAAATTTCAAAGGTCAATGAACTTGTATAGGGAAAAAAATTACACTTTTATTTATGCAAAACTCTTAACTGAAATTCTGCATTTTCTTTCATTATTTAAAAACATTATTCTAAAGAAGGGATCCATAGGCTTCATCAGGCTGCCTGCCAAAGGGCTAAAAAAAGAAGATTGAGAGCCCCTGGTATAGATAATAGAAACATCAGCTTACAATTATATGTTTATTTAAAGTCTACAAAGCACTTCCCTTTCAATACTAGATAGTACAAATAATATAATCCCATTTTCCAGATAGAGAAACTAAAACCCCAAGATGTTAAAAAGTTTGTCCAAATCACTTGACAGGCATTAGAGATGGGACTCAAATATGGTTTTCTGACTACAAGAACAGGTGTTTTTGGTCATAGTCATATATTGGACACCTGAAGGGACTGCCCAGGCTTTGTTTAACCCTTTCTTTCTGTACAAGAGAAACATGAGGCCCAGAGAAATTGAGACCTGCCTGAGATCACATGGGTAGTAGAGCTGGGGTTTAGACCTAGCTCTGACCTGCTATTAGAGATGGTATTTGAACGTAGGTCCTCCTGCACCAGATCCAACACGTTTCCCATTGAACCAAGCTGCCTTCTTGTTACGCTGTATTGTCTGGATCCTTACGGAACAGCTTGAGAAACAGGAAAGGAACTTGAATTCTTTTGATATGGTCTTGTCACTTGCCATAATTACGAATTTCATTCATAAACAACTTTCCTCTTGGAAATGGTTGATAAAGTCTTATGTTTAAATGCTGAAATCACTTGTTTCCTAAAAACTTTAAAAAACCCAACAATATGCAGATACAGACAGATACAAAATTTCCATTTCCCCCCATCTCCTACATAGCACTTCTGTATATTTAATCCTAGGGATCTGAATTTGGCTTTCCCAAAGTTTCCAACCACTTTGATTCCCAAGGAAAAACAACCCAGTTAGCTTGGTCAGTTTTCTCACTGTGAGAGGAATGTAACAGGATCTTTGCACTTCTGGAAAAAGATGGGTTTGTAGAGGCCCAGCGCTCAAGAATGGCAGTTTGTTTATCTCACTTCCATTTCCTGTAGTTTGAAGTGCTCAGAAGAACAGTAAAGTCCCCAGCCTAGAAGTAGTTGAAATCATCAGACTAAAAATGGATGTAGTAAAAAAAAAAATACACATATATGTATTTCTGGACCTTCAGTGGGGGAAGTGATACTGGGGCTCCCTAAGGAGCTTCCTGACAGTTAGAGTGTGGTTGTTTTATGTAAACCAAACTTGCCTCGGGGGATGTATATACTCGTAGGTCATGCTTTGCCCTCAGAGATCCTGGTATCTCAGCCAGAAACTAAACTTCTGCCTGAATTAGCCTCACAGCTTCCCTATTTCTTCCTTGTGATTTTGGGAGATTGGCCAAATTTCTGTTTCTCCTATGTGATGATGCTACCTTGCATCTCCATGCACGGGCTGTCCTGCATGCCCTGCCTCCTAACTTCCACCTCATAGAGTCTCTCTTTTCCCTCAAAATGCAATTCTAGCACCATCTTCTCCAACCTTTAGTAATCCACATCCCCCTTTTCCCAAATTACCTTCTAGTTAACTACTTTTAATTTTTTTGTAGTTATTCACTTGATAATTATGCTGTGAAGAGGCAGCTAGCGGATAGTGCAATGGATAGAGCTCGGGGCCTAGAATCTGGAACACCTGAGTTCAAATCCAACCTCAGACACTTGCTAGCTGGGTGACGCTGGCCTCAGTTTCTTTGACTTTAAAATAGACACAGTAACAGTACCTCCCTCCCAGATTATTATCAAATGAGATAATATCTGCAAAAGTTCTTAGTACAGTGTCTGGTACATTATAGATGATTATACACACACACACACAATACGGAAAATAAGTAAATATATAGATAAATGGGTCAGGGAAGGGATTATATAGCTTAATTCCCCTCCCTGCCCCATTTATCTATATATTTACTTATTTTCTCCCCCAGTGGAATATAAACTCCACACAAGTAGGGGTGGTTTCATTCTTTGTACTAAAATTACCAGCACTATACCATAGGTGCTTAATAAATGCTAATTCAGTTGCTTAAGAACAGTTCTACAAGTTGCTCTCCTAAATTGCTAATTTTCTAGAACCTTCCCCAAGGTATGCATGAGAAACTGCTCAGGGTGGAAAGAAAGGAAATGGAGTTTGGCCATCAGTTTCTGGATAGAGCCAAGTACAAATTTAGTCTGTCATGTGAAATAACCTCTCGAGTTCTGTTAAATTATTGCTGTTATTGATCGATTCACTTGGGGCTGAAGTTCCTTTTTTTAGAAACCCTTGACTGATAGAGAAAAGAAAATGTTAGTGTTCCTTCTTCACACAAAGTCACTCTTCCTTGTGTCCTTTCCTCATGGGATATTTCATGTCAAAGGTGATCCAAGGGCTCTTGGAAAACTTTTAGTTTAAGTCCAGTAAAGCAAAGGAAGACCTGCTACACAAACTCTTCTACTTGACTTAATTATCACAAATTCAATACTTCTAATCTGAAAATAAAACTATTTCTCTATCCATTGAGAGGAAACCATTTGAACTAAGTTATAATTGGGTTTTTATCATGCAAGTTTTCCTAAAAAACAGGCGAAGCCCCTACGTTGACCATTTCTTGTATTGTTCACATCACAAGACATGATTGAGGAAATCTATAATTAAGGCAGAATAAATGTTCTGTCACCCAACCGAAAGAGATACTGGATAAGAGTAAATGGCTTCTCACATATGCCCTCTGAAGTAAGAGTAGGAAAATTTAGATTTTCCTTACAGATTGTGCATTAGTATGTCGTGTGACCTTGAATGAGAGGCGACAGTCACTGGGTCAATATTTATTAAATCTACTATATGCCAGGCACCATGCTAAGTGCTGGGGATACAAAGAGGGGCAAAAATGAGTCCTTGCTCTCAAAAAGCTCATGGTCTAATGAGAAACAACATGCAAACAATTGTGTACATACAAGGTATATAGTCAGTTCTGCTTTCATGAGTGTTGCAAAAAAGTGAACTCGTTCCAATGTGATTGAGATATTAGGAAACATTTTGAGCATCACTCAAATTCCAAGTTAGCTTCTACTTGATTTCTTCTGTGAGAAATAACAAGAATGCAGAAGACTACACTGCTTCATGTTAACTCACAAGCGGAAACCCTGCTAGTGCCCACATCCACAAGCAAACTCCAGGCCATTGTCAAAGCAAAGTACCATATTTACTGTCTATCTTCTGGAGCAGCAAAATCTATTAATGGAGGAAGGGCTGGTCCACACCATCTTCACCTCCTTCCTCCTTATCCTCCAGACAGAAGTCCAATGGCCTTGGACCCAAAGGATCTGGCCACTATTTCTTTTTTCATGTAATTCTTATTTAATATGTATAAAAATTCATGTATTTTATATTTAGCATGTTTAAAACAGTGCTGCCATTTGTATTAGGTTCTTATCTTTTCTTTTAATGTATCATTAACAAAATCCTTAAATGTTGTGTTCCTAAACTCATTTTCTCCATAAACTCTGGTTTTGTGTGATTTTGCATCGCACAGTGCTTTTTGGGAATGCATGTGTCTCATTATAGCAAAATTGTGTACAGGATAAATTGGGGATAGACTCAGAGGGAAGTCACTGAGATTAAGGAGGCATGGGAAAGGCTTTTTGCAGAAGGTAAGACTTTAGCTGAGATATGAAGGAAGTCAGGAAAGCCAGGAAGCAGAGATGAGGAGGCAAAGAATTCCAAGCATGAGGGTAGCCAGTGAAAACACTCAGTTAGGAGATGGTGTATCTTGTGCAAGGAATCACAAGGAGGCCTGTGTCATTGGATTGTAGAACATATGGAGATCTAGGTTTTAGAAAGATCAATTTGACAACCGAGTGGAGAATAGACTGTAAGGGGGAAGAACCCCGAGGTAGAGAGACCAACCAGCAGGTCATTGTAACACATTATCCAGGTGTCAGGTGATGAGGGCCTACACCAGGGTGGGGGCAGTGTCAGAGGAGAGAAGAGGAATGTAAGAGATCTTACAAAGGTAGAAATAACAGAACTTGACAGATGATTGGATATGGGGGGGTGGAGTGAAAAGGTGAGGGTGACACCTAGGTTTTGAGCCTAGGTGACTGGGAGGATGGAGGTACCTTCAAGAGTAAAAGAGAAGTTAGGAAGATGGAAAAACTTGGGTGGAGGGAGCAGTGCGTAGAAGATAATGAATTCAATGGACATGTTGAATTTAAAATGTATTGGCCATCCAATTCAAGATACACAGTGTGGTATAGAGGATAGAGGTGGCCTTAGAGCCAGAAAGACCTGGGCCTACATCCTTCCTCTGACACATACTGGCTGTGTGACTCTAGACAAGTCACTTAACTGCCATCTGCCTCAGTTTCCTCAACTGTAACAGTAGCATCTACAATCCAGTAACAGTAGCATCTATCTCTCAGGATTGTTGTGAGGATCAAATGAAATAATATTTGTAAAGCGCTTAGCAGAAGATACCATATAAATGTTTATTCCCTTCCCTTTCTCTTATCCCTAGGACCCTGAGTAAGTCATTTTCTCTCTGTGCCCTGGTTTCTGAACTTTAAAAAGGAGTGGGCTACCTAAGAAGGTAATATTTACATGTAATAGTTTACTGCTTTGACACTTTTCCAGGAGGGAGGAGAGGATGATAGTAGCCCTAATAGCCCAATATTATGAGAGTTTTGGTTGTCTAGTTTGTGAAGATACCTCAAACCTCATACCAACTCACCATCATGGCCTTGAGTTTTAATGGAATCATGTTTCAAAGCACTCTGAGCTCTTAGAGGAAAGGATTATATGGGCAAAACATATTAGCACTCTTACCACCCACTGCTCTGAATCCCTAGCTTTCATCCTCCTTGGGGTCATTTACAGTGCAACAGCCCTATGTGCCCTAGCCCCCTGCTTTCCCTGGGGAGAGAGGTAATTATTACCAGATTTTATTGTTTCATAAACCCACCATACTATTTATTCATGCTCAGAAAGGGAAAGTCCAAACATAAAGGAAAACCAGCATGGGGTTCTGTACACAGTATGCACCTGATAAATATTGTTGACTGAGCACTCATTCCATGCTCTGGCTCCAAAGGTGTGTTTTTTAGCATCTCTTTATAATATTGTTTGTATAGTATAACTGTATTATTGACATTGTTCCCAACACACCTGGCAGGTAAATTAATAGATTGTCTCATTGTGCAATTTCCTTTCTTTGTTTGACTTTAGAGGGGGAAACTGAGATGCAGACTTTCTATGCAATTTCTCTTGCCCAGTGAGTCATATGGACTAGGATTAGAACTCAGAGATTCCCTCCAACTCACAAGCTGCTGGATAGCACAGTGAATAGCATTGTTTCTCTGGGCTTCTCTGGAAGAGCCTTCAATTATTTGGTGCTTTTTAGCACCATAACTTAATCTTGCCACAGCTCATTTTCTTTTATTATTTATTTGCTATTTCAGTCAGATAAAATAGGTCTCTGATCTTGAAATGGCTGGATAAGAAGCCAAAAACTGATGGGTTCAGCCAATTGTCTGGTTGTTTGTTCAGAGATTGGAGCAAAGAACATAGGCTCTGTGGAATCTATGCCTGCATTGTGTGGCATTATGATGGGTCAGAATGAATTAGTGGAAGATCTTATCAGATCTGACTTTTAACAAAGAAACTTCAGAACACAGTCAATCATAAGAATTAGAACAAATCCAGAAATTACTGAAAAAGCAGCTGGATGTGTAAAAAAAAAACAAAAAAAGCATACCGTGAAAGAAATGAGATCTTACTGGGAATCTGTCTTGCCTCCATGACTAGATAGATTTAAAACAAACAAAAAAAGATAGACCATATTATCACCTCCCTAACCTGAACCCTGCATGCATTTAAAGAAAGGGAAACTTTCAGACTTGAACTATTTTAACAAATACCCAGCTTCTAACTGCATCTGAGACATCCATCTATCATGTGATTCAAATGTATTCAGATTTGAGGGTACTGTCATAAGTATGATCATGAATATATAAGACTCTGGGTTACCTTCATGAAGAGACTGTCCTACTAACAAAGCTCATAAAAACTGACCAGGGCAACTAGGTGGGCATAGTAGATAGAGCACAGGGCCTGGAGTCCAGAAGACCTGAATTCAAATCTGGCCTTAGACACTTATTAAGTGTGTGACTCTGACCAAGTCTGTATGTCTCAATTTCTTCATCTGTAAAATGGGGATAATAAAGTACCTACCTCTTAGGGTTCTGTGAGCATCAAATGAAATAATTGTAAAGTGTTTTGGTACACTGTAAACACTAAATAAATGTTAGTTATTATTATTATTATTATCCCAGACCACTGCTGTTTTACTGTTCTGATGGGTATTAAAGTTTTTACTCCTCATTCTCTTTCCTCATATATAAGCCTTAGAAAACAAAGGATTGTTTAGCACAGTGCTGGTATATAGTAGGTACTTAATCAATGCTTATTGACTGACTGACTTCCTTTGGTTTAATACACAGACTGATCAAGCGGGAAATAATTCCCAAAGCAGATACCTTATCTGCTTCTTACTCTAAAATCTCAGTTGCACAGCATTTTCTATAGTGCTAACACTACATGCTTGACAGTCACAGCCTAGACTAAGGGTACATAAGATAGACAATTGCCTAGGATGCAACACTGAAGAAGAGGAAAATGTAATTTTATTATACATAATACCTACATACATATATACACATATACACATATACATACATATATATGTACATATATATTTATGTGTGTGTATACACACACACATACATTCATACTTTTTTTCTGAAACCAATGATTTCATTGGTTTGGGAAACCTGGTACCAACTTGCCACCATCACCATCAAAGGATATCCACTTTATCAATAGAGCTCAGCAACTGTTCTACCACTGGTAGTCTGTTAAGTTGTCTGGGGGTAGTGGAAATTACATAACTTGACTCACACAGACAATATCAGAGGTGAGACCTGAACCCAGGTCTTCCTGACTCCAAAGCCAGCTTTCTCTCTACTATAACAGTATGTCTCAAATATTTCTAAGACCAGAAAATCCTGCTCTTTATGGTACACAGATATTTATTTGTGGCAGGTTAAATTACATGTGTTAATTAACAATGAAGATGTGAAGTCTCCTGTAAGTACCATGTTATGGGACAATTTTCAAAGGAGGGGGGAATCATTATTTTCAAACCTTGTCTAGAGTACACAAATGCCTTGTCCTGGCTCTTCCTATACGACAGGAAACTATAAGTTTGCCAGGCAGGTAATCCATAGCTAGGAGTTCTCTTCGAAATATGCCCTACCTCTAATTCCAACAAAAGAGACAAGGGAGGAAACACAAGCTTTCACAAGGTTTCATAGAGGGAATTATCTGATGTCATAGAATTTTAGAGCCAGAAGATTCCTTAGCCTTTTTTTTGTGTCATAAACCACTTTGGCAGTCTAGTAAAGCCTATAGACTCCTTCTCCAAATAATGTTTTCAAATTCATAAAATAAAATGCATAGAACTACAAAGGAAATTAATTATATTGAAATATGGTTATCCAGAGAGCAAAAAAATCAAGTCACATACCCCCTGAAATTGATAACACAAATTTCTTGGTAGTTGATGGACCCTAGATTAAGAACCTTTACTTGGTCCATTTTATAGATGAGGAAATGGAAACTCAGAGATTTAGTGATTTTTCCAAAGTCATGCAAAGGTAGAGGCAGGATTCCTGACTGCTGGTCCAACTCCCTTTCTACTATACCACACTACTTTGTAAGGCTTTATAGAAAAATGTTAAACTCTTAAATTGTGCTCAGAAGCAAATAGGCCAGTAGTCTAGGCTATGACACATGGGTTTACTGAGTGCCATGAGGCTTGTGCTACTTTTTAGCCACTCAACTATTAACTGCTTATATCTGAGCATCTGGGGAACCAGTTAAATGTATTGATATCTTTTATTTTCCAGAGAAGTCAGATTCTTGGGTTTCCCCCATTCCTCTCTATTAGGCTTTAATAAGGAGCTACTAGGTTAGAAGCAGTATCACCACCCCACATACATTAATTTGTCATATTATGAAGGCACTAGAGAATCTGACCAATGTCTACAAACTCCAGTCTGAGAAAACTGTTTTACCCTGAAAACTGCTGCTCTGTCTCCATGTAACTGATTAGCAATCATTAATTTTGTTGCATCAATTGGTGAAATTGGAGGATTTGCCCATTTTGTCAAATACATCATCTTTCTTACATCTACAGCTCCCTTTAGATTGTGAGTGCCTTGTGGGCAGAAATTGTCTTTTGCTTTTCTTTATATTCCCAGGGCTTAGCAGAGTACCTGGCAGATATTGGGTGTTTACTAAATGTTTATCGATTGACTGACGGACTATAATTTTGTGCCCAGTAGAAGGACTGACTAATTGGTTAAAAGGAATGGAATTTTCTTTTCTCCGAAGTATTTGTTAAAGAGGATCACTTACTTTTGTTTTTCAGGCAGTTTTAAACTTCGTGATCCCATTTGGGGTTTTCCTGGCAAAGATACTGGAGTAGTTTGCCATTTCCTTCTCTAGCTCATCTTAGAGATGAACAAACTGAGACAAACAGGATTAAGTGATTTGCCCACGTGTCACACAGCTAATAAGTGTCTGAGGCTGGATTGGAACTCAAGTCTTCCTGATTCCAGGCCTGGCACCCTATCCACTACTCTACCTAGCTGCCACTTACAGCTCCTGCCATATTCAAACCCATTACCACAGATTTGGAAGTTCTGAATGAGTGCCTACATAGCAAGGTCCAGTTCACAGAACAGAAGACAGAGAGGCCTAAAATTCTGGGCTTCTTCCCAATTCAGCTTCTCAGTTGGTCACGTGTGACCATTGGCAAATCACTCTTTTTGTCAAATAACAAAATTGCTACTTACATGTTTTCAGTTGGGCACGGTTACCAAATGTTTTTGCACATCTCACTAGATCTTCATAACAACCATGTGTTAACCACCAGATGTTATTAATTTTATTTTATAGATGAAGAAAGTGAGCCTCAGATATATCAAGTGAGGTCATGCATCTACTCAAACCCTAATGTTCTGACTTCAAATCCATTGTCCTTTCCCCTCGAGCAGATTGCCTTTTGGTACATATAAGAACAGCAACTCCATTTCCTTTCTAATATCATTGGGGTAGGATGACGTAAAAGCTATTTTAGGAGAAAATGCTTTGTGCTCATGTTAAGTTTATAGGGCAAACAGCCAATCTCTCTTAATGATGACAAGCAAATTAATAGATTCTGCCTCTGTTGACACTTTAGTTTACTCAACCTAACGGTTGCCTGTTTTAACAGGTTGGTTGTCCCCAATTTAGACTCTTGATTTATTAAAAAGGTGATACTGAAAAGTAAATACAATCTCCATTTGTCACCTTTTCAATCTCAATCTCAATTGCATTTTGTTGTGCTAACAGTCCCTGATGAGAGCAAAAGTCCATAGCTAAATAAGCAAGTCACTAGATTAAGAGTAGATTTATCAATAAAGAAATCTACTGATCTACTCATTATTAATTAATGTCTATAAGCCTGGTTCTCTTGAAGCACAAGAGGTAGGCATAGCAGAAATATTGCTGTACTACTAAAATCATTCATGCAGATCTCTATTTAATTAGTAGTCTGTAGATAGAGCATACTTTTCCAGAACAATATGAGTTTTTGTTTTGTGTTATTGTGTAGAAATAAAAACAATTTGCACTCAAGGGGCAGGTGGTAGACCATTTAAAAATCTGTGTCATATGTAGTTAGAAGTGTTGGGTATACCTTTATGTTGAAACTACTTTGACTGGGACCATGATAAAACATTTTTCTTATACTGGTGGGGTCTAAGTGTGTTGACTGGATCTAACTCCATTTCTAAATGGGCATTTATTTCTAAACTTATTTTCCTCACCTGTAAAATGTGGATAGTACCATGTACCTCCCAGGACTGTTGTGAGGATCGAATGCAATAATATTTGTAATGGATATTACAAATCTAAAAGCCCGTTCAAGAGTCATACTTAAAGATCTCTTTAAGGCTTACAAAACACTTTTTTCCCCACAATCATGTGATGCCATAAGATCACAGAGTGCGAGCTAGGAGTTTAGAGGTCAGCTAATCTAACTCCTTCATTTTACAAATGAGAAAACTGAGACCCAGGGAAGTTAAATGACTTTTTCAAGGTCAAATAAAGATCATCAGAGGTGGGATTTGAACCTGTGTATAAAATGAAGCATTGCAAAGCATAAAAACTGCAATTAAAAATCACTTTATTCATAATTTAGAGCTATACCTTTAGAGGTCAACTTGTCTGACCCCATCAGTTCAAAGATAAGAAAATTGAGAGGGTAAGTGATTTATTCAGGGCCATACCAAAGATTAAAAGAATAAATTTAAAAGGATACAAGGTTAAGATAAAACAGTTCTCAGTTCCTCCTTCAAAATCAACGCAGAAACTCTGGCAGTAAGACTCGTGTTCAAACATGATACCAATTCCCCATGGACTGGGCCTTTCATGCCTCAGGCAGCAAGGAAGTAAAATGTCCTACCTGGGTTCCCTTGAAGGACCAGTCCAGCCAACCTAAAGCAAATATCACTTCTATCACATGAGACCCTCTGACTCCAAATACCAAGCCAGTGGGTAGTAAGGGTGTATGAGGTGTTAATAGAGGACTGGCACTTTTGGTGTGAGGGCTTGCTGAGCCCTTTTCAAGGCTGCTCATCCACCTTTGGTGTCTACCTTTCACTCAGCTTTCACCTGCAGCTCCAAGAAGACATACCATTTTCAGTGGCTACACCCTGGTAAAACCATTTTGGCAGATGGGTTAAGCCAGGTTGAAGGTAACTGATAGGCCTCAAACCTGTCAGTGAGTTAGAGGTATTTCTACCCCAAATATGTGAAGACTTCCCCCACCTTCCCTCTGGTAGAATGGTTGGATAAGAACAATATGTTTCAATGGCCATGAAGGTGGCTGAAGCAAGTCCTATGGAATGCTTAGAACTTAGACACTGAAGATGCCAAGGTCATCCACTGCATCTTAGGCCATCACCAATCATCCTGACTTTTGTCTTGCCACTGGACTTAGATGACTCTGGAAGAGAGAGTGAGGTTCTTCATTAGAGTGAAACTGTCTCACTTCAATCCAATTCATATGCAAGTCAAGACATCATCCTGTTATGTCATTGGTCCTCTTTGAATAAATAACAGGTGGATAATGTAAGTACTTTAGTCAAAGGCAAGTCTCTTAAGAGCCCTCTGACTTTCCCAGGACACCATAGCTAATGAATTTCAGAGCTGGCATTCAAACATAGATCACTCTTGAGTCTAAAACCATCACTCTTTCCACTATCCTACACTTTTACAGAAGAGTGTATAAAAGGAACACATTTTTAGGTCGTAGAGTACTTTGGGCTATTAGGTGAATGATCCTATTTGCTTTCCTTCAACTATATCATCCATCATTTTCAGGATCAAGAGGGGAAGTGATTTTGAATGGAGAAAGATGATGGCCTTGGGTAGGAAAAAAGGCTGCACATCAGATTGTTCCCTGTTAACTCTGCTCCTGATTTTCTATTCAATTTTTGTTATATCCTATTTTGTATCACTTGGGGAGGGTCAATCAATAAACATTTAAGTGCCTATAAAGTACCAGGCACTGAAGATACTTAAATGGACGTGTGATCTCATTAATTTTCAAATTCCTTCCAATGATAGAGATTACAAGCCATCCATGCCTATCCATCTTGTGTGATCTTGGCCATGGCCTGCCATGAGTTTGTCACAGAGGATCCACTGATTGTCCTGAAGTCTCTCCTTGTTTACTCCTGATATCTTGAGAATACTAGTTGAATACTCCAGCTGTCCTTGCCCTTACAATTTGGTCAACTATTTTCTTTTCTTAGCATGTAATTCCTTGATAGCATCTTTTATTTTTCTTCTTCTTCTTTGATGTTCTTCACTAGTTTTTTGTTTGTTATATATTGTATCCTGTTCATCCCTACCATGTGCCTCAATATTCATGAGTATCTCTAGTTCCCACCCCAATACCTGCCATATCTTGAGTACTTGAGTAGAATAAAAAAATGAAACAACTTTTGCCCTCCAGCTCACATCCTAGTAGAAGACAAAACATGCATATAGGTAGACATACAAAGTAGAGACAAGATGAGCTTAGAGGGGCAGGTGCCAGCAGCTGGGGGATATAGCAGGACAGGTTTCCTGCAGGAGGTGGTATTTAAGGTGAGTTTTGAAGGAAACTAGGAGTTTCATGAGGTAGAGGCAAGGACAGAGGACATTTCTATGAAGGGCCTGTCTCAAAGGAGCTGGAGTACCTTCTAGACTTTGTCAATCAATCAATAAACATTTACTGACTACTATTATTTACCAATCACTGTGTTAAGTACTGGAAATTCAAAGACAGTCCCTCCCTTCAAGGAGCTTATACTCTCATGGGGATGACACCATGTAAACAAATATATACAAAGCAAACTATTAGTAGTATAAATAGGTGTAAAGCCAAGCACTAGCAGATTTCCAGAGGATTGCTGCTGTGAATAGCTTTCAAGGATCTGATTACATAGTATAGTGAACTCTCTATTTATTCAATAACAAATCAGAGCAAAACCTTCACAGAAAATCAAGGTACAGCATTCGCAATGTTATAACTTATCCCAGAAAATCAAAATACAGCATTCACCACGTCAGAGCTCAATAACTCATCACTAAAATGGCCACATAGTTTTTACCAAAGTGGTCATGTAGTTTTCAACAAAGTATAATCATTTAGTAACTCAGTCATTCAATGATCTTTAGGGACGCTTGCCTCCTTAAGGGACACAAAGTACAAAAGTCAAAGTTCTCTACCCATGGGGTGCAATTAAATTAAAATTTCAACAGTCACTACTCAGTACCCTCTTAAAGGGTACTGGAAAGTGCAGAAGCCATCCACCCCTAGGTCACTAGTAAATTACAATTTCATCGGTCACTGCTCAGTATCCTATTTCATCAGTCACTACTCAGAAATTTCATCAGTTACTACTCAGTACCCATGGAGATGTCTTTTCATCTTGACTCAGGGCAGGCTTTCAGCTTCCATGGTTCCTCTTCTATGGTCCCATATCCTACCCAAATCTAACCAATTGCCACCTCAGTTCAAAGGCAGATAGCTCCCAGCTCCTTGTCCAGCTCTCCTTGCAGTTCCTGCTCCACATTGAAGATCACATTGTCCAGTCCATCTCCAATCCTTCATAGTCTCTGTTCCTGGGAAGACAAGGCTTAACAAAGCCACAAGAACATTTGTACACATTAATAAAGTCACAACAACATTTATACAAACTGCCAGCACCACAGTCATGCTTCCTCAGTGTTCGAAAGCTTCAGCTGGCCCTTGAAAGTCTTGCCACCACAAGTCTGAGTTCTGTGTCAGTTCTTAGTTCTCATTTCTCTTCTCAGTCCTTCTCAATTTCTCAGTTCAGTCTTCAGTCCAGCAGCAGCTTCTCAGCCTCCACAATGCTTATCCTGAGAAGTTCTGACTGTCCAGTTTGTACTCGTCCTTATATGTGGTATAGCTCCTCCCTATTCAGCCCCTTTCTGTCACGTTAGCAACAGGGGTTCCTACCTCCTGTTTCTTTACAGAGGCTTAATTTGAAATGAAGTGCTAAGTATTTGTCAACTTTCCAATAAAAAGGGATCTTTAGATTCCATTACCATTACAATAAGAAACAATTAACCAAGGGAAGGCACTGGGATTAAGAGGGGTTGTGAAAGGCTTCCTGTAGAAGGCTGAGTTTCAGATGGGGCTGAAAGGGAGTCAGGAAGGTCAATATTCAGCAGCCTACTTCCTCTGTCCACAAATAGCTGCATCATTGCCTCACACTACCTCATCTGGCCTGTAGTTTCAGTATTGTCATGGGTTCCACATACAAGGTCCCATGGCTGACAGCATTGCTTAGGCAGCTTTGTGTCAAATAGGTCTTATAGTTAGTCCTGCTCTGACCTCCTACCATGGGCTTTTCTTGTTCCTTATATTCCTTAGAATCAAACCCTAGTCTTGGATCTTTTCCCAATAAACTAGGACCTTACCTTGTCCTTACATGGCTGAGTCCTTAGAACTGAAGTGAAACCTTTTTTCTGTGCAGCTTTCCCAGATACTAAAGTCCTGTGCCTGAGACCTGTGGTGGAGTCCCTGCTTCTAAACTTCTCTCACTGGATCTCCAGCTATTGTCGGCTTTCAGACTCCTTGGTATGCCTTCCTATCCTCCAGACCACTCACCAGCTGCCAGATTCTCTTGACTTTGACCAGCTGCTTGCTTGGACTTCAGCCTCTTGACCAATGACAGCTCTTCTAATACCATGTCTGCACACACCTATTGGGAAATCTAATCACTAAATCTGCCCTTTCCTCCCAGTATTCTTGCCTGCTTGTTATCCTAACACCTTTCCAGAGGTGTAATGCAATTATTAACATCATGTGCTTTTCCTGGCTGTGAATCCCATCCCCTCCTAGACTGAAGTTGTGATGTAAGGGTGCTTACATTAGAAATATGGGTTGGTAGTTTTCTTAAACTTGCTGACTCCCTGGGGTTTTTCCATTTTATCACTTACACTAAGAAAGTTTACAGATTCTCCCAGTATGACTGAGTAGTACACAAAATCTAATGATGTCAGCAATCTAGCACTTCTTATCCTATCTCAAACTTACTTTATCTTTCCCTCTTTCTTGCCATATCCCTTCTCCTTTTCTTCTTGTTTTGTATTCCATTTTCTTTTCTTTTTTTGTGTGCCTCTTTTGCATGGGGAAGGCAGAGCAATTAGGGTTAAGTGACTTGTGCAAGGTCACACAGTAAGTGTTAATGTCTGAGGCTGGATTTGAACTTCCATTTTCTTTTATCATTCTTTTATCCTCTTTTCCTTTTTTCCTTCATTCATTCCTTTGTTCCTTCTTTTCTTCCTCCCTCCCTCTCACCCCTTTTCTCCCTCTTTCCCCTCCTCCAACTCTTCTCTTTTTCTTTCTTGCTTTCCAAGGTTCATAGATTTAGAGCTGGAAGGGTACTCAGAGGCCATGTAATCTACTTCAGCTGCTGGTCCTATAGATGAAGAGATTGAGCTGCCAAAAACATAAGTGACTTGTCCAGGGTCACACGGTAAATAAGTGTCTAAGGAAGGACTTGAAACTAGGTCTTCAGATCCCCTATGGCAGGGATGGGAAACCTGCAGCCTCAAGGCCACATGTGGCCCTCTAGGTCCTCAAGTACAGCCCTTTGACTGAATCCAAAGTTCATAGAACAAATTCCTTAATAAAAGGATTTGTTTTGTAAAACTTGGACTCAGCCAAAAGGCCGTACCCAAGGACCAAGAAGGCCACATGTGGCCTTGAGGCCACAGGTTCCTCATCCTGCACTATGACATGCTGTCTCCGTAGCCTCCCTATGCTTGTAGTGCTCACAGGCTTAGCCCTAGTAATGACAGTTAGGATTACAGACTTGTCTAATTCCCAGTTTAGGGCATCTGAGATAATGCCCATTACCTGTTGAGCATATTACCCGTGGAAACAATAGCTACGCTAAAAATAAAAATACCATGATAGAACTCTGAGGGAATCTGGTTTCCTGTGGGTAACATTTAAGAGAAATGATAAGTAGCTCAGATACTATACCTAGTAAATTTAAATTTCCAGAAAATAATAGAAAATGCTTCAAAGTTGCCTAAGCAATTTTAGCTACTTATAGTGATATGAGAAATATGAAATAGAGATTATGATTTCAAAAATATCCTTTCCAGTGAAAGCCAAACTAGATGTAATGACTTACCCCATAAATGCTCAGAATATTGCAAGCAATATCATATTCTCTCTGATTGTCAGAAACAGATTGTAAGACTGTGTTGCTAGTGCTGTGGAAACAGTAAAGAATCTGCCTGTTGTTTCCCACATAGCTTGCACTCCTCAAGGACGGGACTGTCTTTTACTTTTCTTTTTTTATCTCTAGTGCTTACTTAGCACAGTGATGGGTACAAAATAAGTGCTTTATAAATGTTTATTGAGTGACTGATGGAAAACCAGAAATTTAGCTATAATATAGTAGAAAGAACTGGGGATTTAGAAGATCTGAGTTCTGATATTGGCTCTTTTTCCTTTTTAAATTTATATACTTTTAGTTTACAACATTCAGTTCCACAAACTTTTGAGTTCCAAATTTTCTCCCCCTTCTTCTCCTCCCGCCTTCCCCCCACACCATGGCAGCATGCAATCCAATATAGGTTCTACAAATACCTTCACATTAAACATTAGTCAAGTTGTAAAGAAAAATTATAACCATTGGAGTGAACAACAAGAAAGAAGAAGCAAAACAAAACAAAAAAGAGAGAGAACAAGTAGTTTGCTTCAATCTGCATTCAGACTCCATGATTCTTTCTCTGGATGTGGATAGCCTTTTCCTGAGTGACTCCTTTGGAGTTTTCTTATAGCCTTGCATTGCTGAGAGGAGTGCAGTCTATCAAAGTCAGTCATCACAGATACAATGTGTCTGTAATTGTGTACAGTGTTCTCCTGGTTCTGCTCCCCTCACTCAGCATCAGTTTATATAAGTCTGTCCAGGTTATTATGAAGTCTATCTGCTCCTCATTTCTTATAGCACAATAGTATTCCATTACATTCATATACCATAACTTGTTTAGCCATTCCTCAATTGATGGACATCCCCTTGATTTCCAATTCTTCGCTACCACAAAAAGAGCTGCTATAAATATTTTTGTACATATGAGTCCTTCTCCCACTTGTATGATCTCTTTGGGATACAGCCCTAGAAGTAATATTGCTAGGTCAAAGGGTATGCACATTTTTATAGCCCTTTGGGCATAGTTCCACATTGTTCTGCAGAATGGTTGGATCAGTTCACAACTCTACCAACAATGTGTTAGTGTTCCAATTTTCCTACATCTTCTTCAGCATTTATAATTTTCCTGTTTTGTCATGTTAGCCAATCTGACTGGTGAGATATGATACCTAAGAGTAGTTTTGATTTGCATTACTCTAATCAATAGTAATTTAGAGCATTTTTTCATATGATTATAGATATCTTTAATTTCTTCCTCTAAAAACTGCCTGTTTATATCCTTTGACCATTTATCAATTGGGGAATGACTTGTATGCCTATAAATTTGACTATTTTGGAAATGAGACCTTTATAAACTGGTTATAAAAATTCTTTCCCAATTTTCTGCTTGCCTCTTAATCTTGGTTACATTGGCTTCATTGGCTTTGTTTGTACAAAAACTTTTCAATTTAATGTAATAAAATTTGTCCATTTTGCATTTCATAATACTTTCTATCTCTTGACTCTGCTACTTCTAGCTGCATATATGACTGCCTCTCTGAACCTTTTCTGTAAAATGGGAGGGATAGATGATAGGATCTCTATGAGTAAATAGTCCTGTTAGAATTTAAGTTCCTTGAGGGAAAAGTTTATTTCATTTTTATCTTTATATCTAAATTTTTCTTCCTATGCAAAAGACAAACAACAATTCTGTGTTTCTTTAGTTAATTGAGAATTGCAAAATGTTTTGAAACTCAGAATGATGCCTAGATACCAAACTAAGTCATGGTTGGGTGTGGTTAGGAGTATGGTTCTGTTTATATCATTGTCAAACAGGAAAACACAGGGGCCCAGAGAAAGCAGTGGGGCAAATAATTTCCTTCTTCAGCTTTTCCATCTTAAAGCAAAGGATTTCAGAGCACTGATTGTGGGCACTAAATGGAAGGAAGGGTATCTATTTTTGTTCAGAGGAGGCAAAACTGATGATGTACTAATCTCTTTGTATGTATTTGTTCACCTGGCTCTGTGCCTGGCAGCTTTTAGATTGATTTTGATCAAGCATGACTCCAGTATTATAGAATCATGGAAAATTTAAGCTTTACATTCCAAGGAGAAACTCACAAAAAGAACAAATTGCCCTTGGCTTTCTCTGATCATAGGAAGGAACAAACGTATCAAGGGTGCGACAAGTTAGTGCCAGGTCTACAGCGGCCCATTTCCAGTTTCTGTCTGAACGAGATTGTTTTGGATTTTGCCTACTTAGCCCAGCCCTCATTCAAACACAGTTTATGACTTTTTTGAGCTGTGATGGAGGCATTTCTGTATTGATTGTTGGGATTGCTTTCAAGGCTGTGTATCCAAATGGACAATGTGGTTGTAAAGTACTTGGAATGCCAAGGCAATGGAGTAACAAGAGAGCATAACTAAAGATAGACAGACAGACAAGGAGCTGGAAGGTGGTAAGGGAGGACTTCTCAGGTCCTTTGACTCTGACATGCCAAAGAAACAAAAGAAATCTGATATCAGAAAAGTTCATTGGATTTAGAGCAGAAACAGACCTTAGTGTTCATCTAGGCCAGGCCTACACAACCTGCAGTGTGCCAAAGGACTTCAGGTTGCAGGCAAAAACCATAGAGGAAAACACTGTGGGCTGCCTGAAATCCTTGGGCATGTGCATGGGTCATAAGCCACTTGCAAGCCATAGGCTATGCAGGCCTGATCTAGCCTAACTCTTTTATACAGTTGTTGTTGAGTTGTTTTCAGTCCCATTTGGGGTTTTCTTGGCAAAGATATTGGAGTATTTTGCATTCCCTTCTCTAGCTTATTTTACAGACAAGGAAACTGAGGCAAATAGGGTCACAAAGCTAATAAGTGTCTGAGGCTGAATTGGAACTCAGGTCTTCCTGACTCCAGGCCTGGCACCCTATTCACTGTACCACCTTAGCTGCCCTTTACATTACAGTTGAGGAAACAGGTGACAAAGTCTGGCATCTGAGTTTCAAAACATTTTGCAATTCTCTATTAACTTAAGTAACACAAAGTTGTTGTTTTATGTATACTTTTTTTTTTTAACATTTGATTTTAGAACTCTAAATTCTAGATTCTTTCCCTTCCTCCCTTGTCACCTACCCCTACTGGAAAGACAAGCAATTCAATACAGGCCGTACATGTGTAGTTACATGTTACATCTCCACAATGGACATGTTGTGTAACACTGATGGTATTGCCCTCCTTTCCATCCCGCCCTCCCCTTGTTCTATTCTCTGCTTTGTCCCTGTCCCTTTACAGAAGTGTGTGCTTCTAACAACCCTTCCCCCCAACCTACCTTCCCCTCCATCATCCCTTCTCTCATCCCCTTCCCCCCTACTCTCCTGCAGGGCAAGATACCCATTTAGAGTGTATGTCATTCCCTTCTTAAGCCAAATTCAATGAGAGCAAGGTTGACCCATTCCCTTTTTGTCTTCCTATTCTTCCCCTCCATTGTAACAGTTATCTCTTGTCTTTTCTATAAGAAATGATTGACCCCATTCTGTCTCTCCCTGTCTGCTCTCCTTCCATTTCTCTCCTACCTCTTAATTTCAACGTTCAAAATATTATCCCTTCCTATTCAATTGATCCTGTGCCCTCTGTCTATATATACATATATATATATACACACATTCCCATATGGATTCATATGCATATATACACATGTGTATGTATACATATATATACATATACATATATATGGGAATATATATATATATATATATATATAT
>CM053585.1:428309128-428335735 GCA_028646515.1 Pseudochirops corinnae
TAGAGCATTTTTCCATATGCTTAAAGATATCTTTAATTTCTGCCTCTGAAAATTGCCTGTTCATATCCTTTGACCATTTGTCAATTGGGGAATGACTTGTATTCTTATAAATTTTACTTAATTCCCTGTAAATTTTGGAAATGAATCTATCTCTATTCTCAGTCAATAAGCATTTATTAAGAACCTATCATGTACCAGGCTTTGAGCTAAGGGCTGGTGATACAAAAATTAAAAAAGGCAAAAGACAGTGTCTAGCCTTGAGGAGCTCAGAATCTAATGGGAGAGAGAGCAAACAAACAAGCTATATGCAGGACAAACAGGAGAAAATTAACAGAGAGAAATACCAGAATTAAGAGGAATTAATATAGATAAGAATAGGATGGAACAGGAATGCAAGTTCTAGGGATCTTTATATTATTTTACTACTTTGAGGGATACATTGGAATGTGCCCCCATATGTAACTAGATGGTATAGTGGATAAAGGGTCAGACCTAGAGTCAGACCAGAGTTCAGATCCTACCCCAGCAGATCAATTAGCTGTGTGACCCTAGGCAAGTCACTTAACCCTCTGTGACCTTGTTTTCTAATTTGTAAAACGGGAATGATAATAGCATTTACTTTAGATTGCTGTGAGGATTTTTATAAGGATTAATGAGACAATCCATTTAAAGCACTTTGTGGACCTTAAAGCACCATATACAAGTCAGCTATTATTATTTAAGAAAAAAGAAAAAGATTTAAAGAAAAACTATTAGCAGTCCTTTTGTAAAGCAAGTACTCATTCATTGATCTATGTGTTTTGTAAACCTAAATTTTTCACATATGATCTTTATTTAAACAAGCTATGCTTATATTGTGGCTTTTTAAAGAAAATTTCCTAGGAAACAACAGCCTTCACATGCAAACAAATACTCCTGCCTTCCCACTACTGCTGGTTTAGATTCCGGTTTTGGAGGAACTGAGGTAGTGTAGGAAACTCAAACTGTTTAGCTAAATGGCTGCTCTCAGTGTGATTTGTACTATTTAGCACTTGGAAAACTCTCCAAAAGAACCTTGAAAAGTTGTCTATCCCCCAATTATATGCCCATAAATTTGACAATCTTAGTGAAAGGGATGAATATTTACAAAAAAATATAGATTGCCCAGATTAACAAAAAAGGAAATAAAATACTTAACTAACCCCATCTCAGAAAAAGCAATTGAATGAGGCATTAGTGAAATCCCTAGAAAAAAAAATCTCCAGGGCCAGATGGATTTATTTACAAGTGAATTCTATCAAACATTTAAGGAAAATTTGTCTACCTCTTTTCCTCAGTTAGGACTGTGACTCCCTGCCCCCCAAAAAGGTTGATCAAGTACCTGAAATCTTTGGAGGGAAACTACAAATCCAGTGTTTTCTTCAATATGTCAAGGATCAGGGATTTCATTTAGTGTGGGTAGACCTGACATGAATACAGACTGCAACCCACTTAGAACTGACTGAGCTAAACAATTCATGATATTGGAGACAATGTTGTGATGGGTCACTTTGCGCTCTGTTAGGTTGGTCTTCAGATTCAGGGCATTCACCAAGTCTGTACTCAAAATATCTCCTCTTTGGTAGAATTCACACACCTCTGACATAGACTTGGAGAAACTTGGGTTGCTTCCATGCTAGAGGGGATGTTGGAAAATAGGAACACTAATACACTGTTGGTGGAGTTGCGAACTGGTCCAAAAATTCTATAGAACAATTTGGAACTATATCTAAAAGGTTATCACACTGTGTGTGCCCTTTGACTCAGCAATATCACTACTAGGTCTGTATCAAGGAGATCAAAGAAAAAGGAAAATGATTCATATGTACAAAAATATAGTAGCTCATTTTGTGGTGGCAAAGAATTGGTAATGGAGGGATTCCCATCAATTGGGGAATGACTGAACAAGTTGTGGTATGTGATCATGATGTAATACTATTATTGTGCTGTAAGAAATGACAAGGGGGATGATTTCAGAAAAATCTGGTAAGACCTATAGGCACTGATGCATGGTTAAGAGAGCAGAACCAGAACATTGTACACACTAACAGCAGTATTATAGTGATGATCAACTATGAAAGATTTAGCCACTCTGATCAATACAATGATCCAAGACAATTCCAAAGGACTCGTGGTGAACAAATACTATGCCCCTCCAGAGAGATAACCAATGAGTTTTGAATACAGATTGAAACATACTTTTTCCCCACTTTATTTTTCTCACTTTTTTCCCCAGCATGATTAACATGGAAACATGTTTTACATAATTTCACATGTATAATTGATATCTCTCCTTGGCTTCTCAATGCCTGGGGAAGGGGCTGAGGGAAGGAGAGAATTTGGAACTCAAAATTTTAAAAAGGAATGCTAAAAATAAATAAATAATAGGTGAATAAATTTAAAAAAGCAAATCCCTCATAGAGGATCAATATCTAGATATTTTGGTCACTCTATAGGTACCAGTGGGGTATAGGATGTTCCAGGACGACTCAACCTTTGGTGTGAGGGCTTTCTGAGCCCTTTCCAGGGCTGTTCATCCACCTTTGGTGTCTACCTTTCACCAAATTCTCACTTGTGGCTCCACGACGCCTTAGCATACTCAGTGGCCACACCCAGGTCAACTGTCTCAGCAGACAGGCTAAACCATGTTGAAGGTAACTGTCAGGCCTCAAAAGTCCATCAGTGCGTTAGGGGGACATCTACCTCAAGCACATGAAGACTCCCTCTAGGAAATGGCTAGATGACAACAATTTGTTCTGATGGCCATGAAGGCAGTTGAAGCAGGTGCTCTGGAGCCCTTAAAGCAGCGGTTCTCAACCTTCCTAATGCTGCGACCCTTTAATACTCTTATGTTGACGTATCTGCATATGGGCAGACTCGCCTGGAGACAGATGCAAGAGTGGTGTCTTGGTTCCTAAAACCATTGGAAATATATGTTTTCCAATGGTGTTAGGCGACCCCTGTGAAAGGGTTGTTTGACTCCAAAAGGGGTCACGACCCACAGGTTGAGAACCGCTGCCTTAAAGCTTAGTTAAGACATCGAAGACCCCAAAGTCATGCCCTGCATTCCAAGTCATCAGTCATCTTGATTTTTGTCCTACCACTGGTCTTAGATTACTCAAGAAGAGTGAGGCTGACTACTTTGTGCAACTCTGCCTCACTTAAATCCATGTGCAAGTCAAGACATTATGCATGATGTCACAGGTCCTCTTTGGAAAATGAATGACAAAAAAAAAAAAAGGAAAATGAATGACAAGCAACAACAAGAACAAGGTACCAACACAATGTCTTGGTTGCCATTCCATTGTCTCCAATTCTACTTAGCCAGTCCGCTGTCTTTTCTAATCATACATTTCTTTAACAATACTTTTTATGTCATTTTATTCTTACAAGTCTTCATTGGCTTCATGCTGTGTCCCAACAGCGTAAGATTTTTTAGGAGAACTAGCCCTGGGGATATGTATAAAAACAAACAAGATAGATCCTGCATCAAGGAGCTTACATTCTTAAAGGGGAGGTGACAACCCATAAAGGCCCTTAATGTCTGTTGAATTTATTGTTGGATTTTCTTATGTCTTTTGAGTTGTTGATGTGAACTAGGTTAAGCCTTGTAAAGCAGGAGTTTCTCAATCTCTTTTGCGTCATGGATCTCTTTAATTACTCCAGTGAGGCCTATGGACCTCTTTTTAGAATCATGTTTTTAAAAACATAAGATTAATATAATTCATAAATGCATAAGATTAATATATATATATATAACATTAAGATGAGTGCACAAAGTGTTTCAAAGGTAAGTGAAAATAAAGATGTAATTTTTTTTTCCCATTGAAGTTCACACCCCCCCCTGAAATCTGCAATCCTCAGGTTAAAACCCTTTAAGCTGAAACACTCATTGATATCTCCTTTCCTGTCCTCCCTCACCTCCTTATCCCCCCCCACCATTAACAGAGTCAGCAGTAGGTTGTTCTGCTTTTCTTTTGACTTCATTGCCTTTCAGGATTCAATTGCTTTGCCTTGTTCAATCTTAAGACTGAGTGAATTAACACTTCACCCTGGGAGTGTTAGAGACTTCATGCATTACCTTATCCCAGGATTATTTGCAGTTTAAAAGATGAGGTAATGAAAAGAATCTTTCAACTGAGAGGAGAAAAAATTGATTTGTGAAATCTCAAGCAGCAATGGGGGACAAATTTTTGGGGGGTCTTTGAGAGAACCCTAAAGAGTAGATGCTGGCTACTGGCTTAGATAGGAGGCCAACCTATCCTATTACTACCACCACTATAAAACTGCATCCCATCCAAACTCTCCTAATCATATACATCCCACCATGACAACCAGTGAAGGAAAAGGAAGTTGGACAGCAAACTGGACCCTTCTTTCCGTTCTCATACTTTTCCTTCCTTTCTCCCCACCCATCATCGGGGCAGTATGCAGGCCAGTTAAAACTTTATCCATTGTAGTAATATGTTCAGTTCTGGGGAGGATTGGTACTATGATGGTTCGTTGACTGTAAGAATGACTATTTCTATTTCAGAACACTGTCCCAATTTGAGAACATGAAATCCTAATCAACCAAGAACACTGTGTGCTCATTATGTATAGAGAACTTGACTAAGTGCTATTGGAGGCTATAAAAGAAATAAAAGGCAGGATCCCTGCTGAAAATGAACTATCACTCTTCTTGTTCTGGAAAAACTTTATCTGTCATGTCAAATGCCCCAGGGAGGACCTGGGAACTGATCTTGCTGCCAATCTCTTTTTTTCTTGTTTTTTTTTTTTTCCTCTCTAAAATTATACTGTATAGACCACATGAAGCTGCAGCAACAAAATGTGCTGTTGTTTTGTTATAAAGTAGTTTTTTAGTCATGTCCGACTCTCTGTGACCCCATTTGGGGTTTTCTTGGCAAAGATAATAGAGTGGTTTGCCATTTCCTTCTTCAGCTCATTTTACAGATGAGGAAACTGAGGCAAACAGGGTTAAGTGACTTGTTCAGGGTCACATAGCTAATATGTGTCTGAGGTCAAATTTGAACTCAGGTCTTCCTGACTACAGGCTCAGCACTCTATCCACTGAGTCACCTTACTGCCCTCCTTTTATTTATCGTGGAGGAAAAAAATACAACTTATACAGAGTTTATTAATTCTATCTCACATCCAACTCACACTCTCTTCTTATACAATCATGTCCTAGTTCATTACTTCTCACTGAGAATGTTGTAATATTTTCCTAATTGATCTTTACACAAAATCAGGTAGAGAGGCTTCAATTAATGTAGCTTGATAATCAAGCTATTGGCCAGCTGGGTGGCACAGTGGATAGAGCACTGAGCTTGGAATCAGGAAGACTCACTTTCCTGAGATCAAATCCTGCTTCAGATACTTACTAGCTGTGGGCCCCTGGGCAATTGACTTCACCCTGTCGGCCTCAGTTTCCTCATCAGTAAAATGAGCTGAAGAAGGCAATGGCAAGCCACTCTAGTATCCTTGCTGAGAAAACCCCAAACGGGGCCATTGAGAGCTGAAAGACAACCGAACAGCAGCAACAACAACCAAGCTGTTCCCCGCTTGTGACCCCAATAGTGACACTGTTTCCCGATCATTACCTCCCTGACATTATTTATCTTTTGGATCTGTAGTCTATATTGAACAGGTGCTTTGAGATCCTTCAGTGAAAAACCACTTAGAAGCCAGAATCTAAGCTGGTAGAGTTGAGTTTTTGAGGGCTTCTTCAGAATTTCACTTGTGACTTGAGCTTTGATGTTTGCTAAGCATTTTTGATCCTTTACAGGACCATATTTGCTGCCCTTTACCTTGTTATTTCTTCTTTATCCTGTATATAGCCTGTTTGTATATAGTTGTTAGCATGTTGTCTCCCTCATTTGATTGTGAGCTCCTGAAGGGAAGGGGCTGTCTTTTGCCTTTCTTTGGATTCCTAGTGCTTAGCTCAGTGCCTGACACATAGCAGGAGCTTAATAAATATTTATTTTTATTATTAGGTAGCTAGTTGGCATCTAATAATTAAGTAGATGGGTGCTGGACCTGGAGTCAGGAAGACCTAAGTTAGAATCTGGACTCAGACACTTACTGGTTGTGTAACCCTGGGCAAGTCACTTAACAGCAGTTTGATTCATTTTCTTCAACTGTAAAATGGGGGATAATGATAGTGCCAACCGCCCAGGGTCATGGTGAGGATCAGATGAGATAATATTTGTTAATGTACTTGGCCCAGTGCCTGGAACATAGTAGGTGCTTCATAAATCTTTATTTCCTTCATTCTTTTGTTGATAGACTAACACAAACAGGTGTGAGATTTGACTGTGGAATAATGAAACCAATTCTATAAAATGCATCTTATCCCTTTGGATCCGCATCTTTATATTTAGCATTTGGTTTTGTAGCAGTCTAGGGATATAAGGAACTTGCTTTTGGGACAAACAACATGTACACAGATATATAGCAGAATAATAAGTCATAGTCTATAAGTAATATGAGCAAGTAATACATCATATTATATATCATATAATACATACTATAAGCAAATATTATCATGATATATGATTATAGCTACCTTCTAATGTGATCTATAACTACCATAAGTAGTTATAGATCACATACTATAAGTAAATGCTATATGAGTTATATAAATTAACATGTCATATGACATGTACTATAATTAATTATATAATAATTAAAACAAACATAAAAGGGCATGAGGCATTAGCAACTGAAGGGGCTCAGGACAGGCTTCCTATAAGAAACAGCAGTTGAGCTGAGCTGAGGAGGAAACTAGGAATTCTGTGAAGAGGAAATGTTTTCCAGGCCTAGGAGATATAGCCTTTGCAGAGAAACACAAGTCCGAGGCAGAATTTCATGGAAGTAGGGACACAAGCAGAGGCCAGTTTGGCTGGAATGTAGGAAGCATGAAGGGGAATCATGTTCCATAAGTGTGGAAAGATAGATTAGAGCCAGATTGTAAAAGGTTTTAAATGTTGAAAGAAAGAGTTTGATCCTGGGGTCCAGTGGGATCTGGTGGAGCCTCTGGAGCAGAGGAAAGGCATGGTGAGATATGTGCTTTAAAAGGAATATCTCTTAGGCAGCTGGGCAGAGGATGGACTGGAGAGACAAGAGACTGGAGGCAGTGATATAAATCATTGTTCAGTTGTTTTCAGTTTCATCCGGCTCTGTGTGGCCCCTTTGGGGGTTTTCTTGGCAAATATATTGAACTAGTTTGTCATTTCCTTCTCCAACTCATTTTACAGATGAGGAAATGGAGGCAAATAGGGTTTGCACAGTGATCACACAGCTAGTACATGTCTGAAGCCAGATTTGAACTCAGGAAGATGAGTCTCCCAGACTCCAGCCCTGGCACCTAGTTATCACAGTGATATAAATTAGAAAGCTATTATGAGTCTAGGTGATAGGACCTGACCTTGGAGAAGGTTGTAGGTGTGGAGACCGAGTAGTATGGGAGATCTATTGTCATAGTAGAATTGCTAAGTCTTGGAAACTGATTGGATGTGGTAGGTGAGGTAGAGTTGGGGTTCACTCCAAGGGTCAAAACTGGTTGACTAGAAGAATGGTGGTTCTCTTAGGAGGAAAAAGGAAGTTAGGAGTAGAGAAGGTTTTACGAAAAAATAATAAACTACCCCCTCTTTTCCCCATACGGTTTCCCTGGTAGGTACTTAATAGAAGGTAGTTAGGTGGCACAGTAGATATAACACTGGACCTGGAGTCAGGAAGAACCAAGTTCAAACCAGGCCTCAGATACTCACCAGAAATGTAACCCTGGACAGCTCACTTGATTTCTCTCTGCCTCGGTGTCCTCATGTGTAAAATGGGGTTAATAACAGCACTTACTTCCCAGGATTTCAAGGATGAAATGAGATAATATTTACAAATCACTTTGCAAATCTTAAAATTGCATATAAATGCTGGCTGCCGTTATTGCCAATGAACATTTATTGAGTTGTTTGCATGACACTATTTTTAATTTGTCTTTTTTCTTTGCTAAAAGAAAATACTAAATGATTTGTTATCCCAAGCTGCAGCTGACCTTCTAAGGTTTGATAAGAACAGAAGAGGCGAGAATTGTTTTAATTCTCTCCACTTAGCTAACTGTAAATCCTTAACCCCTATTGACACCTTTGTGGTGACGCCTACCAAGAGGTGCCTTCAACAGCTCTGCCACAGGGGGAACGTCAGCTGGGATTCAGTAGTGTCTGATGCTGTTAATCATTTCCTATTTTCACCCTCCTGTTAGTGGGAATTAAAAAAAAAACAACGAAAGGACAGAGGCCAGGGAACATGTCTATAGTGCTTGGAAAGCAGGCTTCAAAGACAAGTTGACTTCTTTCTTTGAAAACTGATGTAATTAAAAGGAGAAAAGAAATGACATATTTTTGTACTTCCTTCCTCTCCTCCAACAAGGGGGCGGCTAGGTGGTGCAGTGAACAGAGCACCAGCCCTGGAGTCAGGAGGACCTGAGTTCAAATGTGACCTCAGACACTTGACACTTACTAGCTGTGTGACTTTGGGCAAGTCACTTAACCCCAATTGCCTTGCCTTACCCCCTCCAAAAAAGAAGAAGAATGTTCAAGTTCTCCTCTGACACATACTAGCTGTGTGTTCTGGACAAGTCACTTATCCTTTTGGTACCATAGGTCAATAAATTTCAGGTGCCAGCCTGCATTGGTAGAGGTAGTTTCCTATATCAACTAAATCCTAAGTCCTATCTCTGTCCCTATTGCCATTATAATTTAAATATGAAGATATGAATCAGGCACTAATAAAAAAAAGCAGCAGGACAGACTGTGGCATCATGGGTAGAAAACAGACCCCAGAGTCAGAAATATCTGATTTCAAGTCCCACCCCTGACACATACTGGCTTTGCAACCCTAGACAACTCTCAGTTGCTTCTGATTCTTTAATCTTCAAAGGTAAAGAGCAGGTAGCAGTTCATGTTGGTAGAGGGAATTTCCACACTGGGAGTTCCCTAAACCAATGAAATCATGAATCTAGAAAAAAAACCCAACCAACAACAAAGCAAACAAATCAATTACAGTAAGGAGTAGAAAGAACCCAATCAAAACTTTTATTTGTAATTGAATTTTGCAATTGAATTGCAGTTGCAATTTTATATGCAGTTGGAATATGGCACAGTGGAAAGAACACTAGCTCTGGAGTCAGATGACCTGGATTCCCTTAATCTCCATGGACCTGAGTTTCCTCATTTGTGGAATGACGGAACTGGAGTATATGACCTTGGATATATATCTCTTCTAGCTCTAAAGCTATAGTCCTGTGAAAATTTCTCAAACATGTGATTTCTAATCTGGATGGATCAATGCTTTCTTCTAAAAACTAGCAACAGAAAGGCTGGCCATTTCTCAAGGAAAATCTGGCCCAGTTTCATTTTCCCCTCTTATCTCTGGCAAGATGTTTTTCTCAGAGTTCCATTCTTGATGACAGAACCATGTCCCAACACAGTTCAAATGGGGTGAAAGAAAAATTCAGTGTGGGAGCACCTTTCTGAACCACAGGTTCTTTGAAGATGGGCATCTGTGTCCTTCATCAAGCATCTTGAATGATAGCTGATCCTATAGAACATCTAGGCCTTCCTCCTCCATTTTCCTTCTCCACATTTTCAAATAATTGTGACTATTAGGAGAAAGCAGCCAAAAAAGGAAGGTTTTCCTGTCCTTTTAAACATCTGGGACCTAGAGTAGCTGATGAGCTTAAAAAAAAAAGATGTTTGTTTTGGGACCCTTGATGGATTTTGAATTAAGATTCTAACACATTTATACAAAGCCAAGTTCCTGATCAATTTTTAACCTTTCTTTGCTTTCCAGGATGGAAAATATTCCACTTTTTAGGGGGATCACATCTGTTTTGGGTCCTAATTACTATCTACCTATTAAATTCTATATGATGGCTTTAATGCTCCAGGTTTTGCATCTGGGAGAAAATTATCCATTCTATTTTTCTTGGATCCTGAAAATCTTACAAGCCTAGGGACCATCTGCTCACTCATCCTCCAAGTATTCTAGTAGATGACATACCTAAGTTTGCCCAAGGTGACAGTCACTTCCCTTGAGCTTTCAAAAGCCAAAACCCTCCCCTATTTCCCTGGAGATTGCACAGGCCTGGGAGACAGCCAAAAGCAATAGCCAGCTTTCGAAATGTGCGTGGCATACTCTTTCCACATATCATGATTTTTGTAAGTTTTTAATGATTGTTGTTTTTTTCCCCTGTAGAATGATTTGAGTATTTAATGCTGGGCTTCATTTAGTCAATTATTGTCCCTGTGACATATTATGATACTTATTATTGCTAATATTTGGAGGAGCCTGCACTTGTTATTTCATTGATATATAGAGCTCACAGTAAGTAACCCTCTCTGCCAATGCAGATTATAATCTCAGAAAACTGCTTGTGGCACTGTGCAGGATCACACAGGCAGTATGTGTCAAAGATGGGGCTTAAACACAGATGGTCATGACTCTGTGGCCAGTTTTTTATCCACTATGTTACCGTACCTTTCTACTAATTTCATATAAACAAAAATAGTAGTGAGGTAAGCATGGGTGTTAGAATAGAGGGCTGGCTTTGTATTTAGGCTTTGGGGTCAAGTCCTGCCTTTGACACATACTAGCTCTATGATCACGAGCAATGTGGACAGACTTTCTATGCCCCAGGTAATTCTCTAAAAGTTTAGGGTGGCTGCCTATCTGCTTTGGTGGTGGGGAGTTTCTACTTGGGAATTTTCCTACACTAGAAAAAACACAGATAAGGACTAAAAAAAAAACAGCAGTAGTCTTACAAATAGAAGAGAAGGGCTGGATTTGTGATTTCCCTGGGTAGGGATCTCCTTGGTGAGGAAATTCCTTCTAATTGGTAGGCATATATCCTCAGCTAGGTGGCACAATGGATAGAGTGCCAGGCCTCGAGTCAGGAAGATTCATCTTCCCGAGTTCAAATTGATCCCAGACACTTCTTAGCTGTGTGACCCTGGGCAAGTCACTTCATCCTGTTTGCCTCAGTTTCCTCATGTATAGAATGAGCTGGAGAAGGAAATGGCAAACCCCTCTAGTATCTTTGCCAAAAAAAACCCAAATAGGGTCACAATGAGTTGAACATGACTGAAAAAAGAATTCAACAGCAATCCCCAGTTATAGTCTTAGAGAGTTGCCTATAGCATAAAGAAGTTAACTGCTAATTAACTGTCTGCTACCAAGTTAGGACTTGAACCCAGGTCATCCTGCCTATCTACTGACCGCTATATCGTGCTGCCTCTCAGTCTTATAAATAATTTTTCAGAAATCTTCAGGCTTCAGACATATTTGTCATATAAACTGTACTAGCATTTCTTTCCTTTTCTATTCTGTTACACTTCTTTTGTGGCTTAAAAAGCTAAAAGAAGGCAAGTCACTTTGTGCAGCTCCTACAGACTGAGCCTGTCACCAGCTCAGCATCGCAGGGAAAACAAGTCAAAAGGGAATGTCGGGGAGAAGGAGAGAGGAGGCTGGCTGACTGCATTCTGTCAAAGCCCAGCCTCATTTTGGTAGGCCTTAGCCCTCACATTTTTATAGACTGTCTTTAATTATTAGTTGCTATGGCTGATATTACTTTTCCCCATTTTTGGTTTTTTTTTTTATTACAGATCTATAGTGAAATTGAGATTTAGGGCATGTAGGGTAAAGGAGGGCCTAGTCTTAAAGGATTCAGCCTTTCAGGCTCATTCAAGATAATGGTTTACCCAGTTAGCGTACAGCCTCTAATTTAGGAAGATGACTGATTAAGTCAAAGTATTGTGTGGTTCCTCCCTTATTAAGTTGCTAAGGTATAACTTATAGACCTTATAAAAGAGAAAAATATCACATTTATGGGATCTTCCATACATTCCATTCAAGAAATACTTAATAAATTCCCTGCTAAGTGGAAAGATTTTTTCTGGTTCATCTTGGAAGTAACTTATTATTAGAAAGTTATTGTTGTCAAAAACAAAAAGTAACCTTCCTTTTGTCTTGTAGGCAGCTCTTTAAGGCCTTTCTTTGTATCCCCAGTGCTCAGCCCAGTGCCGGGCACACAGTAGGTGCTTAATAAATGTTTATTACTAGGTGCTTGGGGGATAAAGCCCTAGGTTGGAAGGCAGGAGGATTTGAATTCACATCTGACTTCAGATGCTTTGCTCTAGGCAAGACAGTTAACTTCTACCTGCCTCAGGTTCCTTGCTTAACTGTAAAAGGAGGGTAATAATAATATTTATCTCACAGGGTTGTTGTGGGAATCAAATGAGATACTGCAAAATGCTTTCAGACTCTAGAACACCATTCAAATGCTAGTTATTATTATGCCCTCTCCAAGCATGGTCCCTTGCAATACAGAAGAAGGCACTTATTGAATTGAACTGGATTTTAAATTTATTTGCACTGTACCAAGCAGTTAGTCAACAAGTATTTAATTAAGGGCTTACCATGTGTCAGGCACTATGCAAAGTACTGGGGTTACAAAGAAAGGCAAAAACAGTCCTTGACCTTATGGGGGCGATAACATGCAAATGATTATGTACAAATAAGGTATATTCATATATATGTACACACACATACACACGGATATAAAGTACAGAGAGAAGGTAATCTCTGAGGGAAGGCAGACTGGGAAAGGCCTCTGGCAGAAGGCAGGGTTTAAGATGAGTCTTGAAGGATCTTGAAAGAAGCCAGGAGGAGGAGATGAGGAAGGAGAGCATTCCAGGTATGTGGCTGGGGAGGAAGGTGCAGAGTTGGAAGATGCAGCAAGAAGACTGCATCACAGAGAAAGTGTAGGGGACTGAAGTCTAAGAAGATTAGAAAGATAGGTAGGGGCCAGTTGTGAAGGGCTTTAAATTCAAACAAAGGTTTTTATATTTGATCCTGGAGGGAACAAGAAGCTCCTCTAAGATGATAGAGGAGGGAGAGCAATGTAATTTAGTAAATTGAAGAACACAGGAGCTTGGCAGCACCACGGACTCCTTGCTTCATTATTTTCAAGTTTGGCTTGGTGTGCCACCAAGGTTCCTATTAACCTAAGATCTCTTGTGGCATGGCAAATCCATTGGGTTTATTGATGTTTTTGGCCAAATGAAACCTGAACCTTAGAGGATGTGGTTATTTTGACTACTGGATTACCATGATCAATCTTATGCATTTGGAAAATGACTTTGGCAACACTAAAAAAATGAACTGGGAACAGGAGAGCCTAGAATTAAGGAGACTAATTAGGAGACCATTACCATAATCGGGAAAAGAAATAATAAATTCCCAAAATAGGGTAGTGCCTCTTCTAGTAGAAAAGAAGGGACAGATGCCAGAAATAAGAACCTGGTAACTGATTTTGTGTGTGTGTGTGTGTGTGTGTGTGTGTGTGTGCGTGTGTGCGCACGTGTGTGCATTGCAAGTGCAAGGTGGTTTGTAAGGGAGATGGAAAAGTCAAGGAACACTTTAAGGTTTCCAGACAGTGACTGGGAAAATAGATTTGGATGTTATTCGTAGGAATCAGTGATGATGTCCTTGCATAGAGCTCTGATTAATAAGCAGGAGCTGAAACTTCAGTTGAATACATTTAATTCCATTCCATTTATTTGTTTGGTTGGAGACCTTTGGTTGGGTCTCCTTGCCTCATCCTGCAGATCACACTACTGATCAGCCCAGAAGCATTGACGAGTTCTGTTTCCAGCCTGGGCCCGCTCTCTGCTATAGGCAGCCTGATGGATGCCCCACTCCTAGGCTCGCTGTGTTGGTGCCAAACTTAACAAGGGCTGGCTTTTAACAGCTCAGGAATCCCAAGTTCAAGGGATCCTCCAACCTCAGCCTCTCTAGGAATGAATCACCAAGTCCCACCCATCCAAATCAATTGAACAAATATTTATTAATGCCTACTATGTGCAGTCAAATCCAGATTATTAGCTCCTTCAAAAAAGACTAGCAAGTCCACGAGCTTCTGTTGGATAAGACTTCTCAGCTGGATAAAAAAGGCTTACACCGTCAAGCCTTTAGAGTTTATAGTAGATAATTCTTTCAAATGTGGCTAATTTGCCAGAGCTCTCCAAAGGAACTGAAAACAGTAGCATAGATTTATAGCATTCTTGTGATTTTTTTCTTTTGTACTAAACATTTCTATAGTATTTCCTAGGAGTCAAAATGGCAGATGATCTCCTGAGGTCCCTTTAAGTTCTGAGATATATGATTCCATAAAGTGTCTCTAATACTTCTTCCTTAAAATAGTCTTATAGACTGTGGTTTTTATTCCAATTCTTCACCCAAAGTCTTAGAAGAGTTAATTAAATTACTCAAAGTCACACAGCAAGACAACAGCGGAGCTAAAACATGAACTTCTATGTCCTCAAGTGTTTCTTGACTCAATAGGTATCTCTGTCTCTTTCTCACTCTTAATGTCTCTGCCTCTCATTCTGTAAGTCAGTTATGTGAAGAAGAGGACAAAGGCTTGAAAGTGAATGTGGGGTTCAACAGAGTCATAGATTTTTAGCCTCGATTTTAGATAAAACTCTACTAATTACCGCTGTGCAAACTTATTATGAAAGCCACTTAAATGCTCTTAGCTTCAATTTCCCCATCTGCAAAATGGGTACAAAACCTGCTCCACAGGGTTATCATGATATTATAGCTAGAAGGGACCTTCTAGGTTATCTAGTCCAGTGCCTTCATTTTGTAGGTAAGGAAAGTGAGGCACAGTCCAAGCCTTCTGATTCCAAGTGGAGCACTCTTTCCTATACCAGGCTGCCTCTCTCTCTCTCCTTTTTTTTTTTTTTTTTTGTAACTAGTACTTTAAGACTTATAAAGCACTTTACAGACATAATTTTTGTTATCTTAAAATTACATAGAAATTAATTATTCTTTTTCACTGTTTATGTGATTCTTAAATTTAAAATTGCTTTTTGGAAAAACCCTGTGAGATTATTCCTGTCCTTGTGCCAATGAGGAAAAGAAGTTTGGCAAAATTTTTTTCTCTTTTGGATGTCTAGCCTAGGTACCCATGGACTAGAATAGTCTTTAAAAACTTACACTGTTGCTTAGTCCACTGATCTCTGCTGCCTCATGGAAGTAATAATTCAACAATTGTTGTTGTTTGTCCTTCGTTCACTCTCCATCCAGTGACATCACAGGATGATGTCTTGACTTGTGCATGAATTGGATTTAATGGAGGCAGAGTTGCAGAAAATAATTAGCCTCACTCTCTCCTCCAGAGTCATATAAGTCCAGTGGCAGGGCAAAAATCAAGATGACTGACAATGACCCAGAATGCAGTGGGTGACCTTGGTGCCTCCGATGTCTGACCAAGCCCTAAGGACTCCACAGTGCTTGCTTTCAGTCACCTTCCTGGCCATTGGAACAAATTGTTGTCATCTGCCTATTTCTTGGGGCAAGTTTTCACGTGCTTGGGGTAGACACCCTCCTAACTCACTGATTCATTGAAGGCCTATTGGTTACCCTCAACCTTGTTTAGCCCATTTACCAAGATGGTTTTACCAGGGTGTGACTGCAGTGAATGCCGAAGGTTCTTGGAGCCACAGGTGAGAGTTGGTTGGGCACCAAAGATGGAAGAGCAGCCCAGAAAAGGCCTTGACAAGCTCTCACTCCAGAAGTGTTAGTCCTCCCTTAACATGCCGTACATCCCAATTCAATATTCAGAAGGGAGCCAGAGCTCTATGAGAGGCAAATCTCCCCTAAGTAGAAATTGGGCATCTTATCTGCCTCTCCTCTCCCTTCTCTCCAATGCCAGGACAAATTGCTAGTCAAGGTGTGGTTCCACCACATAAATTCAAACTAGGAACACGAAGAGACTGATTCCTTAGTCTATTTCTTGCCATGAAGTAATAACAACAGAGATGCAGCCAAAATTACAAGATGAACTTTTGCCGTAAATGTCATTATTTGTTCTTGTTCCACAAAGGCTTCTTTCTCTTGTCATTGATGGGTCTATCCTAACTTGCATTCATGTATCAGATTCAATGTGCAGTGCTATTCCTTATTAGGTGACCTGGGTATCATGTTAGCTTGTCTTTTCCAGACATTTAGGAACAAGGCCTGGGATGCTGGGTCTTCTTTCTATCTCAAAGAATTCCCCTGGGTTCAGGGCTTTAGCATATAAGGTGTCAGCCAGTATTCTCTTCAGCTAAAAAATTATAAAGCAAATATCAAGGTTTGGCTCAATAATAAACCACAGGAACATGGGGAAGAGGAGAAATGAATAGACAAATAGTGCATGTGAGAAAGAACCAAAGCAGCCAGTGGCCAACTATTTCAACAAGAAGCAGCAATGGAATATGGCTGCCCCCCAAAACACAAAGTTCTTAAGCAACATTAATAGAAGTACAATGTCCATAGTGCAGGAGCATGATGAGCCTTCTGTACTCTTTGCTAGTCAGAACACATTTTTGAGTGACGGATTCAGCTCTGGATTAGAGGGTGACCAAAATGGTGCTAGATGACCATGCCATTAGAGAATGAGATCAAAGTTTCATAGTTCCAGAGCTGGAAGGGACTCCTGAAGCAGTCTTGTTCAATGCCTTAGTTCTATGGTGAGTAAACTGAGACTCAGCAATTTTAAGTGATATGCTCAGTAGTAAGCATCAAAGGTAGGGTTTGTATACAGGTTCTCTCACTCCATATCTAATGCTCTTTCTATGGGTGGAACTGGGGGTATTACCTCAGAAAAGAGAAGATTTAGAGGGGTCTTCAGGTATTCAAAGGGTTATCAGTTTGAAGATGGATTAAATGTCTTCTGTTTGGCTTCAGAGGGCAGACCTAGGAATAATGGGTGGAGAGACCAATTCTGATCCATGTAAGGGAAAAAAACTTCCTGATAATTAGACTTTTCCAGAAGTAGAATGGTTTGTCAAGAGTCAATGACCATCAGTTGAGGGCATGACAGCAGGATGTGAGCATGTCAGGCATGGAGGACAGCCCCTGGGAAGGGACAGAGATAGGAGATAGAACTTCATGTGTGAGTTAGAGCAAACAAGCTACTATGGCTACATCTTAGAGAACATGAGGGAAGCAATGTGGTTTTGTTTTGGTTTTTGGTTTTTTTTGGAGGGGGAAGGCAGGGCAATTGGGGTTAAGTTACTTGCCCAAGGTCACACAGCTAGTAAGTGTGTCAAGTGTCTGAGGCAAGATTTGAGTTCAAGTCCTCCTGACTCCAGGGCAGTGTTCTATTCACTGTGCCACTTAGCCACCCCTGCAGCAATGTATTTGAAAAAAAGATTGAAAAAGTAGGAAGGAGGCAGGTTGCAAGGAGTGCCAAATGCCAGAGTTTATATTTGATCCTAGGGATAATAGGAAATTGGAATTTCTCAACTGGGGGTGACATGGTCTGACCTAGGCTTTGGGAAAAAATATTTTGGCAGCTTTTTGATTCTATATGCCAGGTTTTCATAAAATCTATTTATAAACACACATATACTCATCATGCCCAATGTCACATTAGCCCTGATTCTGCCTCTGACTAATTCTACTTCTCATTTTCCTTTGGAGTCATCATCAGACTCTTTCATGACTGTATCTTAGAACAGAGTAGAATCAGAGAATTATAGCTGGAGGGAGCCTTAGAGATCATTTAGTCCAGTGGTGTCAAACTCAAATAGAAAGAGAGACCACTGATTCATACATAAGGATCCTTCCTTGTAGGTTATTTATTGACTTAGTTTTAAAATGTAATATTATCTAAGTTTTATAGCATTTTTATTTATCTTGTTAAATATTTCCCAATTATATTTTAATATGGCTTGTCTTGCACTGGGAAGTGGTACAGGCTGTATGAGCCCCACAGGCTTCTGATTTATCCCAAACACTTCATTTTACAGATGAAAAAATACTAGCCAAGAAATTGAGTGACTTGCACAATGTCATAACAATAGTAAGCAATAGAATCAGGATTTGAATCCATGTTTGCTCCATCTATGACAGCACATGTATATGTAGGGAAGAAAATGATTTTATGTGAAATTTATAATGTTTTAGATATCACCTAATCCAAACCCCTTATTTTTATAGAGGAAGAAAACTAAGGTGTGAGAATCTTCTGACCTGAAGAAAATGCCAAACCTTTATCAATATGTCTTTGGAAATTATAGTAACTAGGTCTCTAGTCTCCTTGATACAGAAAGAGGAAATGATAGAGCAGAAAAGACCTTAGAGATCATAGGGAGCTCTTAATTTTTTTTGTTTGTTTTTGTATTTATTAATATTTAATTTCCCCCAGTTATACGTAAAAACAATTTTAACATTTGTTTTTAAAACTTTGAGTTCCAAATTTTCTCCCTCCTTCCCTCCACACCCTCCCCTCAATGAGAAGGCAAGCAATTTGATATAGATTATATGTGTGTAGTCAAGTAAAACATACCTCTAAATAGTCGTGTGAAAGAAAACATAGACAAAAAAGATAAAGTAAAAGAAAAAGCATGAATAAATCTGCATTCAGACTCTATCAGATCTTTCTCTGGGGGTGGATAGCATTTTTCACCATAAATCCTTCTGAGTTGTCTAGGATCATTGTATTGAGAGAATAGCTAAATCATTCATAGCTAATCATCTTACAATATTGCTGTTACTTTGTACTCAGTACATTTCACTTTGCATCAGCCCATGCAGGAATTTCCAGGTTTTTCTGAGAGCATCTTACTCATAATTTCTTATAGTACAATAGTATTCCATCATAATTACATATCATAACTTGTTCAGCCATTCCCCAATTGATGGGTGTCCCCTCAATTTCTAATTCTTTATTCCCAGAAAAGAACTGCTAAAAATATTTTTGTATGTATAGGTCCTTTTCCTTTTTGTTTTATATGGTTTGATAGACCTTTGGGCATAGTTCCAAATTGCTCTACAGAATGGTTGCATTATTTCACCACTCCACCAACAGTGCATTATTGTGTCATTTTTCCTGCATCCCCTCCAACATTTGTCATTTACCTTTTCTGTTCTAGGTATTATTTTAATCTGCATTTTTACAATCAATAGTGAGTTAGAATATTTTTTCATATGGCTATAGATAGCTTTCATTACTTCATCTGAAAACTGATTTTATCTTTTGATCATTTATCAATTGGGGAATGGTTCTTATTTTTTATAAATTTGACACAGTTCTCTCTATGTTATAGAAATGAGGCCTTTACCAGAGAAACTTCCTTCAAAAATTTCTTTCACAGTTACTATTGCTAACTGTATTTTCCTCCATCCTATACTCCTTCTCCCTATTTATTCTATTTTCTCTCTCCTTTCACCCTGTCTCTCCTCAAAAGTTTTTGCTTCTGGCTACCCCTTCCCCCAATCTGCCCTCCCTTGTATCACCCCCAGACCCTGGAAGGAACTTTAAACAATCATCTAGTGCAACCTTCTCATTTTACAGATGAGGACACTGAGGCCCAGAGTGGTGAAGTGATCCACTTAAGATCACCCCCTCATTTGAAAAATGAAGAAATTGAGTGGGGCGGGGAATGAAGTCAAGAAGCATTTACCAAATGCCTGCTGTGTGCCAGGTTTTGTGTTAAATGCTGGGGATATGAAGATAGCCAAGAACAGTAACAATAACAACAAAACCCTGACAAACCAGAGAGCTAGAGTCAAAACGATTTGAACACAAGTCACTCCCCTGATGGGCGGCTAGGTGGCGCAGTGGATAGAGTTCTGGACCTGGAGTCCAGAAGACTCATCTTCCTGAGTTCAAATATGTCCTGAGACATTTATTAGCTGTATGATCCTGGACAAGTCACTTAACTCTGCCTCAGTTTTCTCATCTATAAAATAAGCTGGAGAAGGAAATGACAAACCTCTCCAGCATCTTTGCCAAGAAAACCCCCAATGGGGTCACGAAGAGTCGTAAATGACTGAAAGAACTGAAAGAAAGCAACGAACTCTCTTCGGACTCCCAGGAGAGTGCTTTGTCCATCATATGTCAAGTGAATAGTAATACTTCCTATTTCTGCCGTATTTTACAGGTTACAAAATGACTCCCTCATTAAAAACGTTACGGAGGAGGTGATATAAATATCATTGTCCCCATTGCACACAGGGGCTCCGAGAGGTTGCCCACGGTCACATAGCTAGTAAGTAGAAGAGATGGATAGAGATTGGAGGCCTTCTAGGATGACTTTAAAGCTCACTTTTCCTGAACTGTTTGCTCTTGACCTTTGGTTGTACTCCTCCTACCTCCCCCATCCTTACATCACCCCACCCCCAGCTTCAGCCTGTTCCCTAAGCAAACTGGCTTGGGTCCCAGGGAAGGAAGGGATTGGTGGATACTTACTACTCCAGGAGGAGGCTAAATGAG
Organism: Pseudochirops corinnae; assembly: GCA_028646515.1. Taxonomy (NCBI): domain Eukaryota; kingdom Metazoa; phylum Chordata; class Mammalia; order Diprotodontia; family Pseudocheiridae; genus Pseudochirops; species Pseudochirops corinnae. The sequence continues at coordinate 428,329,473 of CM053585.1, forward strand.
TGCACCTCTGCAGTCACTGTAATCGAGTCTGGGGGAATGTATTCACAGAGTGGCCTGCCCCCATAACCCTTCCCTGTTCCCACCCCACACAGAGCACAGGGCACTGGCATCTTTTTGATCCTGACTTGGTAGAGCGCACTTAGAGATATGGAGGAAAGAGAGTAAGTAGAGCTCTTGAAGAATTTCTATGCTATCTTTTTTTTTCTCCATAAGAGAGGCAACAGAAAAAAAATATCTTAGGATCCAGAAAGACCTGGATTCAGATGCTGCATGTGATGGTTGCATGACACATATTACTTGTGTGACTCGAAGCCTGTCCCTTAACCTCCTCGTGGGCTAGGCTAGTGGTGCTTGAACTTTTTAGTCTCAGGACCCCTTTATACTCATAAAAATGATTGAAGACCTCCTCCCTCCCAAGAGCTTTTATTTATGTGGGCTATATCATCAACATTTACCATATTAAAAGTGAGAACATCTTAATATTATATATATGATATACAAATACATACATATACATGCAAATATGCAAAGATATATGCAAATAATTTTGACCTTGTAGACTCCATTAAAGGATCTCAGGAACCCTTAGGGTTTCCCAAACCACACTTTGAGAAATGGTTCTTTAGGTGACTCTCCAAGCCTGTAAGTGAGATAATATTGATCTAAATTGGTAAAGGGAGTTTCTTCAACTGTTCACTGTATCAATGAAATCCAAAATTTAGTTCCCAATTTTCTATTTTTTTCAGAAAAAAAACCCAAAGCTTTGTTTCCAATAGAATCAACTAAGCTAACTGTGGCAAATTAGCTTTCTTCATTTGCGCCATACAGAGCTGTAGCGGGCAATTCTGGCCCCTGTGGTGTGCAATGAGGCAAATTTAGGCTCCTGGAGCGTGTGTGTCAGGCCCTGAAGACCACTAGGACAGGCGTTGGTATGGAAGGAGGCCAGGGCGAAGGAGTTTACCTTTCAATTTAAAATATATTTTAAGAAATCAAATGTCAAACTTGGTTGTTTCTGCCACATCAAGAAGTACAAGTGCTACACTCTCTGACTCTCGAGCCCTGGGGCAAAACTGTCCCAGCACTAAGAGGGCCTCTCAGAGATAGGAACTTTGAAAGACTCCTTATCTCTGAGATATAAGGTTGTGTGTTACAGAGGAAAGTAAAGGTGAATATGATCTCAGAAGTTTGTTTTTTAATTTTGAGGATTTTATGAAATGATAAAAATGTTTTATATACTTTGGAGTCACAGCAGCTAGGTGAGTAGATAGAGCACCAGGTCTGGAGTCAGGAGGACCAGAGTTCAAGACCAGCCTCAGATACTGTGTGACCCTGGGCAAGTCACTTAACCTTGTTTACCCCAGTTTCTTCATCTGTAAAATGAGCTGGAGAAGGAGATGGCAAACTACTCTAGTATCTTTGCCAAGAAAACCGTAGATGGGGTCACAAAGACAGGACTGAACAACAAACAACAAATGCCTAGGAGTCAGAGAACCTGGGTTGGAATCCCAGCTCTGCTTTGTACTCCCAGTGTCAACTGGGTCAAATCACAACCTCTTGGAACCTCAGTTTCCTCCTCAGTTAAACAAAGGGGTTTAATGAGATGATAAAGCTTTTTGTCCCTTCCGTTCCTATATCTTTGAACCCATGATCTGTCAGCCTTCAATGAACAGTTATTAAAAGTGAAATAAAGTCTGTATCCCTGGGTTGGAGTCCACAATCCAGTCCTCCCGCCAATAACTCAGACTAGCATTTGTGAAATGCTTCTTTTCTCTTACAGAACTAGCCAAGTGAGACCTAGCAGCAAGAAGTTAAAGAGAATTCTGAGCCCGAGCAGCTGGGGAGTGTTAGCAAGCAGTGAGGGCCAGCATCAAAGCCAGCAGGACTGCAGGGGTAGAAAAGAGTGGGCTGGCTGTGGGAAGGCATTTGGCAAGAGGAAACTCAGATAATTTATCCCTTGTAAAGAAACCTTTCTTCATTTTCTTAAATTAACGTCTCAACAACATTATAAGCCTTTTATTTGACATTTATTAAGGAGACATTTTAAAATAAACTATGTACATCCTCACTTATTAATAAATTTATCCCAAGAAAATTGGAAGTGAAGATGCATTTGGGAAGATTTCTGAGGGGTGGGGGCAAGGTAGATATGAACAGCTACACTCTCTGACTCTCGAGCCCTGGGGCAAAACTGTCCCAGCACTAAGAGGGCCTCTCAGAGATAGGAACTTTGAAAGACTCCTTATCTCTGAGATATAAGGTTGTGTGTTACAGAGGAAAGTAAAGGTGAATATGATCTCAGAAGTTTGTTTTTTAATTTTGAGGATTTTATGAAATGATAAAAATGTTATCGTGATAAGTATGTTCTTTGTTTTGCAATTTAGGCAAATCTACAAGGTTTTAGTGTCTTCTGCTTGGGGTGAGGGCTAAGGAAAGAAGATCATTTATTCTGTGAAAGGGAAAGGAAGGAAATAGTTAGGAAACACACTTAAGTGTGAAAAAAGGAGCTGAACTGTTATGTCAGACTGTTGAAATGGCCATTTCCCATTCCTGCTCACTTAGTATGGTTACCTGGGCACTGAGGCCAGACCTTCCATTTTGAACATGCTGAGTTCAGTTCATAAACACTTTCTGTGTGAACACTGGATGTTCTGAGTCTACTGTACTGAGCCCCATTTGCTAGCTTTATTTTTTTTATAACACTGTAGTAAGACAGTGTAGAGTAGTTGGTAGAATGCTAGGCTGGGAGTAAAGAAGATCAGGGTTCGAATTCCAGCTGCAATGTTTATTAGCTCTGTGATCCAAACAAGTCACAGCCTTTCTGAGCTTTATTGTGTTCATCTGTAAAATGGGGGGTCAGACTAATTGACCTCTAAATCTATGACTATGAACTCCTTTTGGGATCTCACAATGCCTCATGATTCTTTCTGCCCAGTAAAGTCCCTTAAAGCATTGTAAGTTCTTCATAAATGCTTTGACTGGCTGACATTAAAATCTTAGCAGCGTGGCTGTGTATATCGATACAGCTGCTTCTGGTTTTAAGAAGACCCCAATATAGAGGGAGGCAACCAGGTAAGAAATGCTGGGTTTGGGCTTAGAGAGATGACCTGGGTTTTAATCTTAGCCACTGCTGCATGGGTGACTTTGAGCAAGTAATTTAACCTCAGAGATCAAGCTTCCTGATGTCTAAAATATGTATATGTATATTGAGGTGGGCAAGGTGAAAGGGAAAGAGAAAGAACTGTATTACCCAACCTCTAAAGACTCTTCTAGCTTTAAAGCTTTATAAATCTATGAATCTTGTAAAATAGCAAGGGATAGGTGTTATTAACTCTAGTTCACAGAGGAAGAAAATGAAGCCCAAGAAATAGGGTCAAGTTCCTTGTTTTGCTAACCTAAACAAAACTATAGGGTCTAAATGGCCCTACCTGGGTCAGTCTTGGGCTAATGATAATGATGTATACATATGAAGTTGACCTAGAACTAATTTTGTGACTTCTAAGTAATTTCCATTAAATTATACTACCTCCTTGAAATATTGTAAATAATTTTAGGAGAGAACATAAGATAGAGAGAAAGTTGCATTTGGAGTCAGAAGACCTAGGTTACTTATTCATTGTGTCATATTAAGCAAGTCACTTAACCTTTCTGGGCCTCAGTTGTCTTATCTGTAAGCTCAAGGGGTTGGACTAGATGACCTCTGAGGTTCTTTCCAGTTCAAATCCTGTGCTACCTTGATTATTTAGTGACAATTTTCATTTTATTTTAAAGGTTAGGGAAATCTTTAACCCTGAATTAGAGATGTGTATGTTAACAGGTCATTTGGGTTCCAAGTATCAATGTAGCTCCATTATTTAAATTCTACGAAATTTACAACTTCTAAGTTATAGCCCAAAATCAACAACAATATTCTTATGATAAGGTTATATGACTTGAACCAAGGAGGTCCATGATCTCAGAAGAATTGGCTGTAGACGACCCAAAAAAATTAGTGGAGATCTCCACACTGACTATTAGTAAGCTATAGTTCATTATAGCTCATGATTTGTGTCCCCCAAAGTAATATAAAATGTGTGATCAAGGACATATGTCATGGAAAAATGGTGTATGAGGATCAAATGAAGGGATGGGGGCTGCTTAGCCTGGAGAAAGGATAACGTAAGTGGGACATGAATGAATGAATGAAAACGCATTAAGTTATATGTGCCAGATACTGTACTAAGCAGCTGGGATACAAATACAAGTGAGTCCCTACCCTCAGGGATCTTACATTTGATATAAAGGACAGCTAGAAGTGAACAGATATGGTTTGGAACTCTCCTGAAAGTGATTTGGAGGTCTACTTTGGGGCAAGATAAGCAAAGTCCAGGTTCCAGTGGAAGAGAGTCAAGGAAGATGGCCAATCTGCATGGTAATATGGTTTGGAAATAGCAGAGAAGCGAAATGGAATCCTAGTTTCAAGCAAGACAAGGTTTTGAAAGTCCACCTCCTGGAGGTTAGAATCCCATGACATGACATTTCTGACACTTGAAAGATGATAACGTAGAAGGAGAATCAGCGAAATCTTTAGTCTGACCAAAGACAAGTAGAGTAGAACTCTCACCTCTTTATTGAAGAACACTTTGCCCTTTACTCCAAACTAATGTCACATTAGCTTTCTTGGCTACTATTAAACAAACAAACTGTTATTTTAGAGTGAGTGAGTTTAACTAAATCCTCTAGGTCTTTTTGTGGTAGGTTTTTTTGTTTTTGGTTGTTGTTTTTTTCAATCTCTCCTCCCTTTCTCTTTCATTCTAAATGGCCCGGAGCTAGAAAGGACCTGAGAGGTCATCTGACCCAATATCCTTATTTTATAGATCACTAAACAGAATTCCCCAGAGATTGCATTCCAGGTCACAAAGGCAGTAAATGACAGAGTCAGACTTCTAGCCTGAGTCTCTTGCTTCCCAGTTCAGGGCTGGTTCCACAGTACTATACTGCCAAGACCACTTTCTATAATTGACTCTATGTAATACCCAGTTTAGCATTTCTTTCCAGGGTGTATTTAGCCAACATTTTAGTTTAGCTGAGTGGTTTATAAACAGCATTCTATAAATACTGCTTTGTGTGTAACTATATTTTCAATGTTAGGAAAATAGATATATTGTCCAGTCTTGAGTCTTAAGTCTCCCCTAATTTATTTACCATAGCATCAGCTGAACCAAGTTCAGAGACACTGGAGCTTACCATCCCTATTTTGCCCCTTATTCTTGAGAATCCTTCCTAAGATGTAAGGGAGCTGTTTGGTGACACTGTCCCTATGACATTATATGTGGTTACTAGCACAGTTTTATGGCTTCTGAAAATCAAGAAAGAAGTTGAGAAAAGAGGAGTTGAGGCAGAAGGTTGTAGCTCTGGAGTTGGCAGTGAAATGTGAAAAATCAAAGAAAGGGGGAAAAGTTCTATATGTAAAATGCTGTGCTTTTCATGATATCCAAAAATTGGACACTAAAGTCTGTGTTCCTATTAGGGACTGGCTAAACAAACTGTGGTTGTTGAGTTTAATGGAATATCATTGTGCCAAAAGAATTGAAGAAATTGACAATTTTAGCAGAAATTAGAAAGACTTTTATGAACTGATGCAGAGTGAAGTGAGTGAGCAGAACTAGGAGAACAATTTATGTAATGGAAACCACATTATAGAGAAATTAATTTTGAAAGACTGTAGAAATCTGATCAGCACAATGATAAATCATGATCCAGAAGAATGAACATGAAATATGCCACTTGCCTCCTAACAGACAGTAGATGAACTTAAAGTGCAGAAAGATATTATACATTTTTGGAGGTAGCTAATGTAGGAATTTGTTTTGCTAGATTGCAGCTGTGTTGAAGGATTTGTTTTTCTTTTTATAAAATTTGCTCAATGTAGAGGGATGTAATAGGAAGGACCAATTCATTTAAAATAATACTTATTACTTAAAAAATAAAAATACTGCAATAAACTGTTTTTAAAAAGAAGAAAAGTACATAAATACCAGGAAATGGTAGGCTCATTAATGGTCACTCCAGGGTGGAGAGCAGAAGCAGGATCTGCCTTCTGTAGGTACCACTTGTGACTGATGATGTTCACTGATATCAATATTTATAGAAAGAAATCGTTCAACCTTACCTCACTTCCTAGAAAGCATAAACAGTGATCACTACCCAATTTGAGGGGGAAAAGGTGCACATTTGAATGGACATTGTATATACATACATATATACATATATATGTGTGTGTGTGT